>CM061114.1:8050765-8650765 GCA_030770115.1 Daphnia galeata
TTTTGTTTTTCTTTTTTTCTGTCTAAGTTCTTTGTTGATGTTTTAAAATCGTCACAAAGAATTTTTTTGTTAGAACATCTGATTAAAATTTTTTTGTATGTAATTATTATATTGTCGTTAAGTTTGGAAGTTAGTAGGAAGTAAATGAAGCAAATAAATAAAAAATAAAAACTTCCTGAAATAGGACTTGAACCACGTTTACCCGAGATCGGGAGCTAGACTCTATAACCACTACACCAACAATGTTCAAATTATATGAAAATAATTCATTGTAATATTTTTTCTAGGGACGGTTGGCCGAGGGTTGGCCGGACGCAGTATGTTGATAACAAAACGCACACCAGAGGGCAGGACAAGTAGTCCAAGAACGGAGAAATCGGAGGAAGGGTAGCAAGAATGTTGGCGACAGTTGGCCATGTTAATTTTCTTATGAAGAGCTTCAACCAGTGGTCTTAATCTATGGTATTAGTATGGTGGGGGAACTTATGGTTGGAATCGGCTATCTCGAATGAGGCAAGTTTCCGGACAAGTTGCGTGGCATTTTGGGGCTGGTCTCCTATCGTCAGTGCCCTCTATGAACCAATATACTAAATTCTTTCATAATTTAGAAATTCGTCTGTAAAATAGTATATATATTTAACTTTTTAGAGTGTAGATATCAACGGTTGTCGCAGTGGTAAGAGGAATGAGCTACGACTCTAGAGGGATAAGGTTCGATTCCTATAATCGTCACTAATTTTTTTCATATTTTTTTCTATTAATTTTAAAATAATTAAAGCTGGAAAAATAATACTTAATTACTGTTATTGACTCATTTTTTACGATTTATAGCTTTATAAGTACATAAGCAAAGTGCAATCGGACTTAGAAAATTTTCAAAACGTTTATAGCTCATAGTTCACCCAATTGTCCACCAGGCAGCGTTGATGATAGGTGACCAATTGCCTCAGCCGAGATAGCCGATTACAACCAAAAGTTCCCCCACCATACTAATACACCATGCTCTGGATGATATTTCGAATTAAAATAAAAGGTTAAGAAAAAGGTTAAAGGTGAGTATTGCACCGTTAAATAGAGCTATCTTTTTTCTATTTAATCGTGTTTTTTGTAATTTCTTTCGGGCTTGATTTTGCATTTTCGCTTCGAAAAATAGTAGAAAGGGGTCGATATTTCTCGAAACACACCTGCGTGACTGCGTCTTGCAGGTATTTTGCACGTAATAACGAGGTGTCTGGTCTTCGCAAATTGTTTTCTACTAATTATCTCAAGCTAATATGAAAAAATTTTCTCCGGGAACGGAATTTTGCATTTTCAGTGCGATCACGCCGACTTCGGGAGCGTCTGACGTCTGATCGCGGCGGACCAGACATAGGTTTCTGAACTCGCCGCATCTTAATCTACATCATTATCTATATTCAAAACTTTTGGGAACGATTTTGCGCGAGAACACTCTCGTCTCGTGCGCGGATGGCCCCTTCGTTGTTTGCAATATCGCGCGGCAAACTGTGTCCGTTGTTCTTCACATCTTACATTCTTATCTACCCCGCTATTTTGTATATATTTTTGGTGGAGAAACGCTATTCAATGCGGAAAATTCTACAAATCTCGTTCCTTGCCTGATATACAGAAAGTTTATATTTTTCTTCTCCTTCTCCGAAAGAGACTAAATTACCGATGCATTTTTAGTGCAGCGGGTCAGAATAACACAAATTTGTATTCGCAAACAAAATTTTCTTATTGGGAGCCTTGAGCTCAATCAAACTGAACTTGGACTTAGAACTTGGACAACTGACAAGCCATATACATCCTGTTTTGTATACTTTATTAAATCAGTTGCAAGTCAAACCCTTCGTGTCACCCCCCCACCAAGAACCAGCTCACGACTCTCGCTGGAAGAGAATAATATATGTTCTAATTTTTTATTGACATTTCCCTATTTCCGTTTCGACAGAACAAATTGTTTTTGTCATGAAGTTTTATCTAATAATTATTCAGTTTGTGATAGTGTTCACTAGATCAGCAAAGATTCAGACAGAAAAATCGCGACGCCTCTTGCAGCACGCCAGAATGCCAACAGCAGTGGCCAGCACCAGGAACCGTTTGGAAATCATTGAAATGGGTGTTTCGAACAATCGTCACCAGCTCTTTCGAGTCAAAACAAACGATTTATTGCTCCAATCAAGGCCATATTGGAGCAGGATCTGGCAGTAAGATCGATCCTTTCGGCAACGCCAAATTCGTCCAAACACTAACACGACATCCTCGGCTTCAAGTATTGGGATCAGAACATCAATGCTCAGCAGTAATAAACTAACATCTCTACTGGCACAATTAATAACGAAAGGTAATAGCGAAGGAAAACTCAGCTTCACACCTTTTTAATTTACAGTGAATTTACAAATATTCAAGGATCTTACTCGGAAAAGTCTTGAACAAAGAAAGACCATGGTCGACAATCTCAAAGAGTATTCAAATGTTCTTTAGCTCATTTGGTTGATATCAATGTCATCGGTAAGAAAGAATGTATTAGTGTTGAATTATTATCGAGCCTATCTTGCCAAGGTGCCATACACTATTATTATATTGAAATGTTTAATTTGCACAGATTTTGAATCTTATCCTAATAATTCGTCCGTAATCGCCGCTTCCATCACCAGCAATGGTTCTCTCGAAATCCTTTGGCCCGTTCTCTCAAAGGAATGTCTCAAATACAGTTCCGGTGTTTGGATCCGAGTAGCTATATCAAATCGGTTGCGCTGGCCCTTGACGGCGTATGTGACCATGGCCGAACAGGAACCTTCCTGGACGCAATTACCTCCCTGCAAGCCAAAACATCCTTTGACGTCAGCGCAGCCCATGTAAACAGATGGAAGCTGAGCAGACGCCGTTGGCGCTGGCGTCTAAAAATCGAACGTCAAATCAAAAATCAATCGGGTTAAGTGGGTCAAAAAACCAATGCGGGTGGGCAATAAACAAACAAAACAAACCGGTTTGGCGAAACTCCACTGTGTAGTGCTGGGATTGGGTGATGTGGCTGACGATGCGGGTCGTCGTCGTCGAAGCAGATGTTCGTCGTTGATGGAGGAACGTAAGGATACGAATGCCTTGATCACGACTGTAAGTTTGTTGGGGCTTGGTAGGCCGGTGTGACGCCTCCCGCCGAACGACCGACACGAACCAATGCTACAGCTGGA
Source organism: Daphnia galeata (assembly GCA_030770115.1). NCBI lineage: Eukaryota > Metazoa > Arthropoda > Branchiopoda > Diplostraca > Daphniidae > Daphnia > Daphnia galeata. Next base: position 8,053,960 of record CM061114.1, read on the forward strand.
ACTTGGGTCCAAAATGTATTGTAATCCTTGACGAATGAGGCCCTAGACAGTAAAAAACGCGTTTGACTCTTTGAAAATTTAACGGTTGACAATAAGAAACAAAATACCTGAACTGGACATCTCCCTTGGTAATCAGGAGGGGCTTGCCAGGTGATGTTCAACATGGTCTTTGGTCTTCCATTTATATGAGTGAGTGAATTCTGATGTGGAAAGTAGGTTACATTTTAAAAAATAAGATTGAATACTTGTAAAAAAATAAGCTGCCCCAGTGCCCACTACAGTTGGTGATGTTGGATTGGTGGCGTGATGATGAATCCCCTGAAACTGGTCTCCAGGATTTACGGCTGCAAGTCTGACAGTGATGGTTCCTCCCAGGTCCCACACTTGTCTGCAAATATATATTCACATGAATAAATTATGAATTAGACACGGTTCACATCGGCCTTTGTGTGTGTGTGGTCATAAAACATGGACGTCAAAATAAGAGAGTCCCATCAAGCAGTAAAAATCAGCAACCAAGTTGGGTGTATTCACCTGAAGTGGCGTGGTGGTGAATGGAGAAGGTGAGTGTCTGAGCATTTGGACCATGCTGCATGGAGAAAGGAATGACATCATTAAACCAGAAACTAAAAAACAGATAAAGATATCTACAACTTACCAAGGGCATCATGGACGAGCAGGTGGTGTCAGGTTGCACCTCTGCCGTAGCCATTTGACTTGTGGATGAAACCAATTGTCAAGAGGAAAACCACTAGCATCAAACGCCTCTTCATATTGTTGAATCCAATCGAAAATGTCGAGTGCTGATATTATTTATAGACAAACGACCAACCGCAGAAGAAGTTTCTGCACGTGGCTGTAGCCGCAACAGCTGCAGAAAGAGACGAGATATTATCAAATAAACTATGTATCGAGTAGAAAAGACATATTTTCGTGTAGGATATCAAGCTATTTTAATCTTATCTTATATATTTTAAGTTTTTGACAAAAACTTGTGGACAATTTCTTGAAATTATCACCTGAAGCTAACGAAGAGAGAGGCTTACAGCGTTGTGACGCTGTCACACAACAAAATTAATTCATTTTTTTTGCAATTGCCTTTATCCAACTAATTATTAGTTAGATCTACTAATCTCTCTAACTAATTATTAGTTAGATCTACTAATCTCTTTAACTAATTATTAGTTAGGATCTACTAATCTCAAAAAAAAACGAATTAATTTTGTTGTGTGACAGCCACCAACGCTGTATCCCTTTCCTCTTGATTTGCTAAACCCCGCCCCCCGCTTTGTTCTACGACCTAGCTACTCCTTTCTTCTCGCCCTTGCTCGCATTGCTGCACTTGCCTTGAAACCAGACGGTCGCTAATCCAAACGATTCTCTTCAAAGGTCCCCCACGTGTGCGTCCTTTCAACACAACGTAAGTTGCATCTTAATGCAAAGAACTTAAACATCTCAATGTTTAATTTTAATTTTATTTTTTAGATGATTTCTGATTGTCCTCCATGCATTTGCAACGATTCTAACGATTCTAACACAATACCTTGTTCGGGCTGACGGGCCTCGGCTCAGCCATTATTTGTCGCGTTTTTTGGGGAGCCATAAAGCGTTATGTGAATTTGCTGTGGAAGAAGATTACCGTCCCCGATGCTGAAGGAGCCGAAGACGGGGGCGAAGACGGGGGCGAAGACGGGCGCGAAGACGTACCGGCGACAATTAAAAAAAGGCAGATCAATTAAAAAAATCTGGTCTAAATGTGTGTCGAAATTGTATCCTCATTTATTTGTGGCGTAGTCACATTTCAGTAATACAGACAGTTTTTTCATATTTACGATTCTTCAATTAAGAAGCTGACAAGAGGTTCGGCTCCTTTCATCAGCACTACTGAACGAAATGAACAATTCTTCAAAGGATTCGTTTTGGGCCGAATTAGAATACAAGTTAAAAGAATAGTTAGATAATCTTAATTCATCTCCTGGCAATTATCTTCCTCTACTCTAGTGGTGGCAACCTAGTTTTTTTTGTTACTAGGTATTACTAGGTAAAATACCTAGTTTTTTAGAATACTAGGTTATTTTACCTAGTTTCGCTAAAACTAGGTACGGTAATTGAAAAAAAACTAAGGTACTAAGTAATAGAAAAAGTAGTAAAAATAACTAGGTAAAAATTTTAACTAGGTAATTAACCTAGTAATTTAGGTACCTAGTTTTAAAATTCTAACTAGGTACAACTTTTAAACTAGGTTCTTCAAAAAATTTTAATTTCCCAAAATATGAAATGTAAAATGCAGTACTCATACGAAATAAAAAATGACCATGAGACTTCGATTTTGAATCTCTTTGTATTCACTATTTCAATTACTGAAAAGAAGAAAAAAAGACTAAGGGTTTATGTCAAATTTCTTATTGAATCTGCAAAGCGTTTGCGATTCTAGTAAAACTGATGACACGTTTGTTTTTTTGCCTTTGCAAGAAAGGCCACTGCAAGAAAAAAGTCCGCTCTGCGGATGCACGGCCAGATATTGCAATGCTATTCCAGACAGATTGGAAAACCTCCCCGACTTTTCTTTCCAGAAAGACAATGGGTTCAATTTCAGCATCGACTTCACTCTTTAAGAATTCAGACAAAAATGGCGAAAAAAATCTTAAAACATAAGAGTGTGAGAGATGAGAGTCACGACTCATAAGACCGTGGGTGAGGGACTGTGTCTGTGGGCGCGAAAAACCATGAGGTTGGGAGCGAAAATATCAAGTGGGTGACATAAAAATGAATAAAAACATCGTTGCCATTATTTTTGGCAACGCTGCAAAAAACATCGAAATTACCTAGGTAATTATCTAGGTAATAATTTTAAAAACTAGGTATTACTATTACTAGGTAATTTCTAGGTAGAAAATTGGCCAAAAAACTAGGTAAAAGTAGAGAAAAAAAACTAGGTAATACTAGGTAACTTAGGTAAAACTAGGTAATACTACCTAGTATTGCCACCACTACTCTACTCAATCAATTACAAACACTAACTCAGCTGACAGTTTGAAGATGGACTTTAGGTATGAAGTCTGTCTTTTCAAATTGAAGTCTTCAATGTATGTTTTATTTATTCCATTTTAAATGAATACAGGTCTTTAATCCAAATGAAATTTTGCAGCTATTATTGAAAATTATCCAGAGACCATTACGTGTTCCCTTGTCACTTGAATGTGCTCGCACCTCTCAGAAATTGTTGTGGGAAAAACTGGGAAAGTTTTCCTGACACATGGAGTCAGTTACTCAATGAGTGTAATGATCTGTTAAAAAGCTTTATATTGAAAGAGTTTCCAGTGGAAGTGATTATCCTGACTCGAGTGATTCTTCAGTGTGTTGGAAATGTATTGAACACACAGGCAAATTTATCTCATACCATATGGGAAAGTCTGCAAAGTCAATTAGGTTAGACAAATAAAAAGATTTATTTGTACCTATAATATGATTCAAATTGTTCTCCAGTAATTGATTTCACATGAAGATGAAAAAAATAAGTTTGTACTCATCTTCAGTCATGTTTGGCATGCTGAGAAATTCTCTCACTATCAGAGAAGAGATAACAACCCACAGGTGGAGAGATCTAACCGCTGAATTGATTTTCGTCTTCCCATAGAGGAATTCTTTATTCCTAAGAGATAAAAAAAAAGGTTTTAAACAATGTTATTGAATTTAAATTTACATCTATCTTGCTTGCAGTCCCTTTTTTCATCTATCTTGCTTCAGTCCCTTTTTTCGCCCGACAGCTTTGCCGAATTCATTTTTAGCTGTTCCACCTTTGGGACACGATTCCAACAACCTGTTTGGAAATCTTTCCCCGTTTTTCACTGCTTGAGTTTGTTCGATTTTCCTTTTTTTTTATCAGAAATTTCTGCTTTTTTTTCTTGCGTTTCATTTTCTCTTTTCTTTCTTTCGCTTGGTCCAAGAAGATTATCTTCGAGCCGAAGCTGTGTAAAAAAGACTGCTATTGGAATTCATCCCGACAAGCACTTGATTTTTGGTTGATGTATTTTCCTTCTGTCATCTTTTCCTTTCCAGGATTTTGGAATTGTTTTTGGTGCTTCGTTTGGCAAATCCGTTAACACCGAGTTAAGCACACTTGTTTCTTCGGGAGAGGGAAATTGGTTGAGTTCGTTTGATGGACCTGCTCGATCAATTGCCTGGTGGGTCAATCCATGCGAAATCGAACAAAGCGTGTGGCGACCAAGTCACCGATTTTGTTCAAAATTGTAACCATATATATTTCTATATGTTTAGTTTAATACCTGTAAAAGATTTTTTTTTTATATGTAATACAACAAAGTTATGGGATATTTAATTTTTAATGTTTTATTTTTCCGCGTTTTTTGTTTTTCAGTTTATTTTCGTCAATTATAAATATTATATTCTTAAAAATTAGTTGAAAGTGAATTTATGATGTAAGAAACAAAGTTCTAATTTGTAAATTATAACAAAAATAAAAAATAAAAACAAAACAATTTAAGTGATGTGTTTGTTTTAATTTACAAATTAGTATTAAGTATTCAATGAGCTAGGGAATATCACTACGTGCCTTACATTCTCTATAAATTTGAACTATAACGAGTATGCATTACTCCTGTATTAAAGTATTTTAATAGTGTGTTAATTACCACTACCCTTTATGAACAGCTTTTTCATAAAATCCCATTTATATTTCATTTTCAGTACTACTACTTGAATGAACGGTTCATCCTTGAGATGAGAATATTGATGTCGTTTGATCATTTTTTATCAAAACCAAAAAAAATGTTTCCACGACAATTTATTCAACACTCGAACCGTATTGAACCGTTCATTAGAAGCTCAAAAATCAAATTTAAAATACCAGATAAATTATAATTCGCCTAGCGCTAAACTGAAATGGTGAAAAATTCCACGATTCCGATTCCTATTACTTCATTCCAGTTCAAGTTATTGTACAAAAATTTGCATTATCGCTCGCAATCTGAATTGGCCCTTAGTGTTACTTTAATCAAAATTAATTTTTATCTAAGTTAAGTGATAAATATAACCGGAATCAGGAATGGAAACTTTTCAGATATAATGAAAGTCGACATAATATATTTATCCAGCATCGGACGTAAATATAGCACCGGGCCTATTCTTCCGTCCGACGGACAAATAGCGCAATTTATTTCTTGGGCTATTCGTCCGTCGTGAAGGAAATTACACATACAGCTGTAATAAAGAAGGGGAACTCATTTTAACTGTCCCTTTCCCCATGCTAAGTCTAGGATCAAGGTTTTATCACTCTATGAAATCAGAGACTAAGAGTTTAAGTATGAACGAATAATAATTTCGGGAAAAATAAATCAAGCATTATTATTTGCTTCTTCTATGTTAAAACAATAGAAATTTATACCGAACACCTTTTTTTCGAGTAATTTTTTCAGAAGTTAGGTAAAAGAGTTCAAGTAAAAATCGGACTGATTAGTGACTATTGACTGCCTTTTTGCACTTGACGCATCATAGATCGTTTGTAGGCATTTGTTTTATTTGAAAATATTTAATTTACAACATATGAAATAATAAAATGGCATACGCCTTTGTTTATTTATGATTTCATATGTTCTAGTACTTGTTGCGGAATAAAAAAACGGATGAGAGAGGGAGGGGATTCGAAAATGTTTTTCTTATTTCAAGATTGATATGATATCTTTACTTGTAAAAGAAGATGATGCCGCGTGAATGAAGCAAATAAAGACATTTTTTGGACAACAGTAAGGTGAAAATAAATCCCCCTTTTTTATTACAGTTATATTGTATTTTCCTTCACGGACGGATGAATAGCCCAAAAAATAAATTGCGCTATTTGTCCCGTCGGACGGAAGAATAGGCCCAGTGTTATATTTCTGTCCGACGGACGAATAGATTTTACCAAAAAAAAAAATCCTTTACAGGTATTAAACTAAACATATAGAACTATATATGGTACAATTTGTGAACAAAATCGGTGACTTGGCTGGTTGCCACTGATTTAAAGTTTACGGGCCGCCAACAGAGGGACCCTTATACACCGTGAGCAGTATACAACGTGTATTGTGATATTCTGTGTACGGAGGGACGGTAAAGGACCAGCGGAAACGTGTTAACTGTATGTGTAGCCTAGTGGCGTGTGCCCGGGTGGTGGGAGTAGCTGCGCTAACCCGAGTTCCTTAGGAAAGAAGGTAGATTTGCCTTAATCGACTCGCCCACCGGACCCCCGATCTCAGTCTCTCATCTCGACTATCGATCATCGACAAGACGCGTTCTGAAAGGTCGCCGCAAAATCCTTGGCCAGTGACCACTAGAGAACCTAGCGGTAAAGGGGTGACTGAAAATCACAACTTCAAACATTTCTTTGCCCTCGTGTTTGCCCACCTCTCCTGGTACCATCGTAGGCTAGACAATCCGTACGTTAAATTTTTCGTTTGTTAGACTGTAGAAGATTGCTGTTGTTTGTTGCTTTAGGACAATCTTGTACGTTAGACCCTTTATGCTCTAATTGTAGCTCTTCAACACTACGGTCAATCAAAGCCATACGGTCTTTCGCTTGCTTCACTTCTCTTAGCAAAATTGTGAACAGAAAACTAAGCGCACTTTTCCCTTCGCCAGACTAAAAAAATAGCAAATCCGAGGCAAATCGTTGGGTGTTGCATCTCGATCCATGGTGTTGTCGAACGCGACTCCCGATAGCTTTGCCAATTCATTTTAGTTTGGTCCACCTTTGGACACAATTCCAACACTTGTTTTTGTTAGTCTCTCATCCGCTTTCCCCTGTTCGATTTTCCTTTGTCTTTATAAGTAATTTTTCCTTTTTTTCTTGCGTTTAATTCTTTCTTTTGCTTCTTGCCGCTTGATGCAAGAAGATTTTCTTTCCAGCCGAAGCTGTATAAAAATGGACTGCCATTGGAATTAATCATGACAGGCACTTGATATTTGATGCAACTTCTGAAACATTATGTGGTATCTGTAAAATTTTTGAAACTCTGGCAGTCTTCGCAACAGTTGGCCCTGAAGCCGGAGTAGGTGGAATTCGAGAAATTCGAATTTTCGGTGGCTTCGTAATTTCCACTTCTCTCGAATCAGAATCCCATTCCTGAAAAAAAATTAATTAGGGGAGAGCGGGGTTGGATGGGACAGGGGTTGGGTGGGACAGAGGGGTTTAATGTAAGTTCCTGTAATGACAGGAAAAATTCCTTTTAGCCCTGTATTAATAAGAGTGTGATGCATATGCTCACAAATTTTGGTAATTTCCAACCATTATTTCTATGGGAAACGGCAAAAATGTGTTTTACCGTTTTGGGCTTAGCTTTTGCCTTTTATTAAATGTAAAAAAGGTGTTTATATAACATCGTTTCATTGAAATGTAATTACACCATTTTAAAGGAAATTTCTTTCTCTTCCATTTTGCTGGTTGCAAAATTTATGTAGGGCCCTTCGTTCGTTCGCAATAAACGAAAACGTTGGGGTACCTTGAGCGGGGTTGGGTGGGACAGCAAGAACGGGGTTGGTTAGGACAAATTTTGGAAAGGTTCGATTAACAATCGATTAACTATCGATTACTAAACAGACAAGATACAAGCAGACTAGAATGAATCGATTATTAGCAGCCAGCTATCGATTGAAAATTTCTCGTTTTTGAGAAAAAAGTTTGTTTTTTAAGATTTCTAAACGTAAAATGTGTTTTTCGTGCATAACATGTACATGGTTGCAAAGAAAATGAAATTTCTCACAAAATGGGTATACCAGTTTTTTTATTTTTGCGTCATTTTATGCACTAAAACTAATATTAAGAAGAGTGTCCCAAGCAACCCCGTGTAAAAAGTGATTTTTATAAACGAAGTCATTCCATTCTTAACATTCCCGCTCATGCATTTTTGAAGAAAAATTAGATTTAAAAATAGATTTTAGAAAGATTAGATAAATGCCTTTATTGTTCATTTAGAACATTTTCTTAATTCTTAATATGTAAAAAGATATAGGAAGTTACACTCGGTGTAAATTTTTTTGTCCCATCCAACCCCGCTCTCCCCTACATTATAAATTACAGTGTTTAAAACTCTTGCCTTTCAATTTACAAATAAATAAATATTACACTAAGCTCTTCCGTAAAAATACTCACTAACACAGAGCCGCAAAAAGCTTGTCGTCCACGTCTAAGACTATAGTGAAGAGAGGTAGTGTAGGTGGTGGATAAAAAACTTTAACTCGAGAGATTCGAGAGTTCGGTTGTCTTTTCTTCGTCATTTCTTGAACCACCTTCACGAAAAAAAATGAAATTACATTATAAAATACAGTTATTAAAAAACCCTTGCCTTTCAATGTACAAGGAGAACATATGACAATGAAAGGAAAACTTAAATAAATATTACATTTATCTTTGTAATTTCAAGAAAGATAACCTAGTCGGTATAGGTTGTTCGGAGTGAATGGATCAAAACACAACTTTTTCGATGGAGATGATACTGGCTGTTGTGTCTGGCGTTTCAAAGCGGTGTATCTTTTCTTCTCTGAGGATAGTCCCTTAACTGTTTGTAACGAGCCCTTGTTCTAGCCTCTTAACTCCAGCTTGAGGGGTACTTGGCCTTTGAGTATTATTAGCATGACTTCCAGATTGCGGGGTAATTGAACTTGGAGTATCATTAATACTCTCTGTTCCCGTCAAATGGTTGACCACTGCCGAAAATACATCCGAAACACCTACTTCCCCGCTTTCCACGCCCATCTTAAAAAAACGTTAGACACGATGGGATACGATAGGGGTAGGTTTTGTTACCTTTAGGGAATTTTATGATGACGGATGGCCGATAATAGTGGATAAAACCATATTTAAAAATTTAGATATGGAGGGATAAAACGTTCGCATTCTGAACTGGATTGATCATCAGCTGCTACAATACTATTTTGATATCCTCCTCCTTCCGATAACCTTCCACTGAAACCATTAAAAATTTCCTTCCTGATAAGGCTCCTTATATTTAATTGAATGTCTCATATAAAATTTGTAATAAAAGAATTGGCTTTGAATTATTATTTTATTTTTCCACCTCCATACAAAATTCTGCACTATTTCACATAACATACAATACAATTACAAATAAATAAAAATAGTTAATAGAAAAATTTTGAGAGATCGAGCCCGTGTGTATTTCTTTGTTTCAACCGTTTTGGTTTTATAGTTGGTTTCCAAGCCCATTCTTCTCTAATTGATACATAAGACGCCAGAATTCAGTAGACTCCGCAGAAATAATGGATTACACGTGTGAGGCTTGTTCACTAGCAGCATTATGTGGTACTTTGTCAATTTGCCCAACATTAGCTTCTCCCCTTTTCTGAAGGAGTCTGTAGAAAACAATTCAATAACGTTTTCAGCACATTTTTAAAAGTTATGCTTTCTAAACAGTTACATACCTTAATGGCTGATTCCGATTGGCGAGGTGCACTTCCATTAGCAATTGGATCAGTTGACATAGAGGATTGTAAAAGATCGATTTGTTTTTGGGTTAGCAAGAACAATATTCGTTAGAGCTTTGCAAATCATCCATAGTACTGTTGATCAATCCAATATTACACCCTTATTTTTTTTCTCCTACTTTGAAATAGTAGGAGGAAAAAAGGAGGATTGTATAGTCTAGAAATAACTCCCTTTTCTCTACTTTTGTGGTGGACAAATAGACCCTACCATAGCTTTACCAAAAGTAGATCATCTACTTTCCTCCTATTATTTCAAAGTAGAAGAAAAAAAATGGTCAACCGATTTTTCCTGAGTCTTCCCTTTTGCTGTTGCCCCCCCCCCCTCTTTGGTCTCAATTTCACGAAGGGTCCAGAACGCTTTTTTTAAGAACGCAATCTTTTTAAAAATCAAATGTATGTTTTTCTTGATCTAATAAAGAACGAGTATTCGAGTTTCTTAATTTTTCAGCTCTACCTACTTATTTATATAGTTTATGTAATTTAGGCTAAATGCAAAAGGGGTTGGGGCGATTATTTTGATGCCACGGGACACAACCTTTTAAGAAGCCATAAGCATTGCAATGGGGGTAAGTTAAGGTTTTTTTATTTTTATATTTATTTCGTAATTATTTAAAACAAACTTGTCTGTCATAAGGCCCTGTCAACCACGCCCCTACCCAACTACGGCAACCAATTGCAGCACCACGCCCACGAACTCCAAGCCCCCAACCACCTCCCCGTTCACCCGATGGGGTTTGGACTCCCCCGCCCCCTCCCCGTCCGTGGATGCGTGAGACAGAAAGAATGGAGAACACAGAGAGGCTCTTCTTCAGGGTTATTGATGTGACGAACGCTAAAAAGATCAAGCGTGAAAACGGCTCGCCCCTAATTTTTTGACCACCTAGACCTCCCCGTCTTTAGTTCCTTTTCTTCCGTTTTCTTTTCTAATTTCTTCCCCCTTTCTTTTTTTCCCCCTATTTCTGTCTAAATTTTTCTTCTAAGCAATACATTTCTTTTTTCATGGCATTTTTCTTGTCCTGGCCATTTTCTATTAGCCAACTTGTATTTTGCAATGGATGCAACAACATGGGAACAGTTGTGCACACCAATCTCAGTTTCTCGTGTAAGGACATCGATTAGATCTGACTTGATTCAGCTTTATTCTAAAAGAGAACTATGGATGTAGTGAATGAGGCAAGATAAGATGCAACTATTTTTCTTACCCGTGCTAGAAGTCAACAGTCAGTTTAACCCAATGATGGTACTTTGAAAGATGCTTCCTAAGTAGTTCCTAAGTACGTACCAGGGCATAATGTTGAATTTGTTGAACTTGTCTTTCTTAAGGCCCTGTCAACCGCAGCCCTACCAGAAGACGTCAAAATCCTCCACCACGCCCACGAACTCCAAGCCCCCAACCACCTCCCCGATCACCCGATGTGGTTTGGACTCCCCCGCCCTCTCCCCGTCCGTGGATGCGTGAGACAGAAAGAATGGAAAACACAGAGAGGATCTTCTTCAGGATAATTGATGTGACGAACGACAAGAAGATTAAGCGTGAAAACGGCTGGCACCCAATTTTTAGACCACCTAGACTTCTCCGTCTTTAGTTATTTTTCTTTTTTTTTCTTTTCTAATTTCTTTCCCCTTTCTGTCTAAATTTTTCTATTTCTAAGCAATACATTCTTTTTTTTCAACTAATAAGAATAAGAAATTATAGGGTAAAAGTCGATGGCCCACACGACGATGGCCAGGTCCCGAACCACGCCCACGGACTCCAAGCCCCGAACCTCCTTCTAGACCCAGATCACCCGATGTTATTTTGATTTTGAACTCCCCCGCCCCTTCTCGGTCCGTGGATGCGCGAGTACGCAATGGGGTAAATGAAAGACTTTTTCCCCAGATTTCGGGATGTTGCAACCAAATTAAACAAAAAAAAAGGCTTGTCCACTATCCCAAGTCCACTTACCTTTCGTTAACCCCCTGACTCCCATCCTTAATCCTTTTCTTCCACGAGTTTTTTTTCTATTTTTTCACAATTTCTTCCCCATTTTAGTTTAAATTTCTTCCCCATTTCCTATCAAATAAATTTTCTTTTTTCATAGCGATTTTTTTTTAACTAATAAGAATTCACACCCACGGACTCCATGTCCCTAACCTCCTCCCAGATCACCCGATGTAATTTTAAAAATATTAAAAATCTTTCAAAAAATCATAAAAGATTTGCAATGGCTATATTTACACAAACTACAACATACTATTATTTCCAACAGTTAATCAAAGATACTGTTTAAAAAGGTCGGCTTCCTTCTTATGCATCTGGCTGAAGATCCCACAATAGCAGAATTATCAAAAATCAACTGAAGTTAGGAAACCACTTCAAAATTTGGTGAAAGAGTTTATAACAATAGAAGATCCACAATTGTTCATCAAGTTAGAATTGGCGAAATTCCTTATTCAATCGCCAGCATTCTCTCACGGCAATCAGTTTCTGGATTGACTGATTCATCGTTTAACGATTTTACTAAATAACGAGGATCTTGTCGAATAAACCTTTGAAATACTGGTAGTCATCCTTCAAAAAGAAACCGTTAATGAGGATCACGAAGGACTATTAACTTTCATTGAGCAGTTTTTGTCCACGAAAAATGACTGTTGCACATTAACCACACAAATGATGTTGTTTAGAGGAGTCAAAGTATTCCGTTTCGGGTTGAAAAAACTATGCACAATCCCCGATGCTATTCCTTATAGCAGTAGATCTCAAACAGCTTGGACTCAAACTTGTAAGCGTTTCAAACGCATTAAACGCAGAATCCGAATTGGTTTTGCAAATTGCTAACAACCTTAAGAATATCCTTTTTTAACAAAAAACTTAAGAGAAACCAGAAGAAAATATCACATCCTTTTTTTCTTAATTATTTTTTTTCTTTAATCTCTGAGTTCATAAATACTTTTATTGAAGTAACAATCCCATTGGAACATTTGTATCATAAATACAAATTTATTTTAAAAACTTCTCTCAAGAACTTTTTTTCATTATAATAAATATTGTTTCACTAATACTTTGTCTCACGAATTAACGCTAAGTATCATTAATATTAATAACAGGCGTATATTTTGTTTTATGTGTTTTTGTAAAGCTATCTCAGACAACAAATACAGATATGATAGTTTTAATGTCGAGTAATAACAACTCTGTATTTATCTCGAATTCAATTGTATTGAATTAATCAAGTACAGTAAAAAAAACGATGTGTGAAAAAAGGAGGAAGGAGAGCGAGGGATTTTTGCGACCGTACAGTGAGAGGGTAAATCCCGCAAAGGGGAGCCTTATCGAGAACAAAGGAGGGGGCGGTCTTTAATAAATCAAGGGGTAGGAAGGCAGCGTTGTGACGCTGGAAGAAAACAAAATATAATGAATTTTGAATCTCTTGACTAGGGCCGTGGTTGTAGATTTAATGGTTCCCAGAGTCTGTGTTATCAGGTCCCATAAGAAAAAATTGAAAGTTCTCCGTCAATGATCTTCCCTTAGGGCATCGAAACCCTTCGTTACTATGAAAGTGCTGCCATCTGCACACACAATCTCTAACTTACAAAAATAATTCTATGTCCATAAGAGATTTAACACACGAGAACAGTCCGCACCAATGTTGTTACTATTCTACCATCATAATACATGGTATAATGGCTAGGGCGTCTACCTATAGGTCTCGGATTCCGTGTTTCGATTCCAATCATAGTCCATTTTTCATTTTGACCAATAATAAAAATAGTAAAATTAAATTTATTTATTTTTGTCATCTGAAATTAATCAATTAGAAATCATAAATCAATCGGTTTTACGCATGTTTATCATAGCCCTACTACTTTGTTTTGATTACTAGGGAGTAGAGACTTCGAAAATTTCAGTGTTGTTTCACTGTTAGCTTTCCCCCTTCCAGCACCAGGTCGCGGGGCTGTCGCAGTAACGAAAGATCACAAAGAAATCACAATCAGCTGCCTTATGGGACCTTATAACACAGAGACTGGGAACCATTATATCTACAACCATGGTAGAGACTAGAGAGATTACAAACGTGATATTGACAATAGGCAATGTTGCAAAAGGCGCAATTTTCCAATAAAAAAAAATTGCGATTTCCAATCACAAATTTAACAATGAAAAAATTTGTACGTTTAATTTGTACGTCGACACTTTGCAGTATTATTTTTTTTTTATATCGGGTACTTTGGTCATGGCGATAATCTGATTTATTGAAGCGGTACGATTACTAACCTGTCTGACAGTATAAGATAGAAAACAGGGGAAAATTTCCTTCAGCGGTAAATCGCAATTGTTTTCATTCAAAATGCTTGGGAGGTAATTTTTTTCAACTGACGTATACAAGTATCAAATCCAAAGATGGCGTCATCTCTAGTGGTGGAAAACGAACATTTTCGTAATCAGATTAATTTCGATTCGTTGGAGAAAAGGTAATCCAAAAGTTTTATGACATGAATAATCCGCGCCATGTATCCATGCATCGTTTTTTATATGTCAAGGCAACATTAGAAAATAATAAGAATAAATTCAATCAACAGATATTAACAAGAATGGTGAAAAAAAATTTTTATTGGACAATTTATTATCAATGCAAATGTATCTGTCCAAATTTATTTCTTTATGGATAACCGACGTCATCGACATTTTATCGCGGACCTGCTCCATCGGTGAGTTTCTCTTTATGTTTTTAATCTCTTTATACAACTTTCATTGTTGAATGTCTTTTGGGCAGTGGCCTAGAGTGGCACGGAATCTCCAATCTAATCAAACTTAACGCCATTCGATAGAGCTCGTTAAGCCGATTCGTATGGTGTATGGGAAAGTTTGTGCAAATGAACGCATCCCTGAGTAAATTAACTTTAAAGTTTTTGGTTTACCGGGCTTCCGTAGCGTCCTTGGCCGCCCCTTTGCGCACCCCTGAACCCACCCTTCGTCCCTTGAGGGATCACCCCTATTTTATTTCGCGGTACCTGAGAGCCTTTTTTTCGAAAAATTTTTTCCCGATACCGGACTTGAACTCGGAACATGAGTGCTCATCATGAACTACCAGCCGAGTGCTATAACCACAATACCTTGGAAGTTATTTAAAGATGGACTTCAAATAAAAAAAATAATTTCCTTTAGCTACAACTCATGTTTCTGAGAAATCTAGGTCACTGGTTCATTGAAATCGGCTTCAGGGGGTTAGACATCTGAACTGTATATATAATCCTCTATGTGTGTGTGCGCCCTTGTTCTATAGGTTGCTGCTATACAGATATATATTTCAAGCATTTGTATGTGAAAGAATATACCCCTGTATAGTATAGTAAAACCATAAAAAAACGAGAGTAGAGTTTGTCGGAAATTCCGCTCAGAAATCGTCTTTTATTTTTTTTTGAATGGCCGCCAAAAAAAAGGGTTCCACGACGTTGTATGCTATTCAATGTTTGTTATGGCAGATGTACTGGCTCATTCTGGTATTCGACTAAAGACTGGGATCGCGCAAAGAATCCTGAATTTTACTTTTCAAAATAGCGAAGAGAGGATGAGTTTAATCACTCGCTATTGGACATCAATGCAGTCGAATGTCACACCCTCTCTTTTTGGCACGCAATAAAAACTGCATGTCTCTCTCACTGGCTATACAGTCTATAAATAGATGGCGAAAAAAAAAACCCGGCAGAGTATGTAAGAGGGTGCGACGAGTCGTCCGTGGTGTTATAATTGAAAGTATCGCGCGACTCTTGTTATATTACATTCAACGTATGGAGACGATAGAGCTAAGCAGAATGGAGAGGGAGAGAGAAAGTCCAGTAATCTCATCTGCTGTGCACAGCGCAGACTTTTATAATGTAAGAGAACGATCTGATTTGTGGGCTCAAATCCAAATCCCTCAGCAGCTCAAAAGACATGGGGGCGAAAGAAACATGAGTTGGCTATCCCAGTCTTTAGTCGAATACCAGAATGAGCCAAGACATCTGCCATGACAAACATTGAATAGCATACAACGTTGTGGAACCCTTTTTTTTGGCGGCCATTCAAAAAAAAATAAAAGACGATTTCTGAGCGGAATTTCCGACAATCTCTACTCTCGTTTTTTTATGGTTTTACTATACTATACAGGGGTATATTCTTTCACATACAAATGCTCGAAATATATATCTGTATAGCAGCAACCTATAGAACAAGGGCGCACACACACATAGAGGATTATATATACAGTTCAGATGTCTAACCCCCTGAAGCCGATTTCAATGAACCAGTGACCTAGATTTCTCAGAAACATGAGTTGTAGCTAAAGGAAATTATTTTTTTTATTTGAAGTCCATCTTTAAACAACTTCCAAGGTATTGTGGTTATAGCACTCGGCTGGTAGTTCATGATGAGCACTCATGTTCCGAGTTCAAGTCCGGTATCGGGAAAAAATTTTTCGAAAAAAAGGCTCTCAGGTACCGCGAAATAAAATAGGGGTGATCCCTCAAGGGACGAAGGGTGGGTTCAGGGGTGCGCAAAGGGGCGGCCAAGGACGCTACGGAAGCCCGGTAAACCAAAAACTTTAAAGTCGATTTACTCAGGGATGCGTTCATTTGCACAAACTTTCCCATATACCATTCGAATCGGCTTAACGAGCTCTATCAAATGGCGTTAAGTTTGATTAGATTGGAGATTCCGTGCTACTCTAGGCCACTGCCGCGATCATTTCTAATACAGAGTTTAGGGTGTGCAAACGATCGTGAGTGCCCGAAAAAAGTATTCAAAGTTTTGCGTTTTACGGGGATGACGCGCAGCCCAAACACGCATAAACGGAGGTCGAGTAGGGGAGACTTAAATTTTGGTTTCATTAATAATCTCTCATCGAAGAAATAGCTTGATAGCATGGTGGAAAAAGCGCATTATTTGTACAATGATGAGCTTCAACATTGCTATATCTACCTTTATCGGTTGTGTAAAAGCTCGTCGCGCTATCACGATGCCAACAGTTTACATTGCGTTTTTCAATAAAAACATCAACCTATGAAGATAACATGCTAAACCTTTTTTATGATTCCAATTTTCGACCAATAGTGTCTTTTGCATATTTAATTGCACCGGCCGAGATGTGAACTCTGGTCCAGCCGTGTGATAATATGCTAAACCTTTTTTTATGATTCCAATTTTTGACCAATAGTGTCTTTTGCATATTTAATTGCACCGGCCGAGATGTGAACTCTGGTCCAGCCGTGTGATAGTTCTAACCGCTTTCCAACAATATCAACAATTGAATGTAGATTTAACAAGCCGTCCGCCACTCAATGAGACCGTTTGGGGGGTTTTTGATTTTGCGAAAATCATTTCTGGGGGTCCTAAAAATTAACTAATAGATGGGTTTTATGCGAAATTTATCGCTTATTCGATTGGTAAAAACCGCAATCACCTAGCTCTTGTAGTTTGGGAGATATTTGAAAAAAAATGCGAAGGAGTAGCCGAAATTTTGCACTTTTGCATGCATTTTGAACTGCACTTAAAAATAATCTAATCTCTTCAAACTATTTAAATATTTTTTCAATAAGATATTAATACTTAAGCCGAGATAGTAAAAATTTCCGAAAATTTCTTCGTTTTTCGGCCATACCAAATCAAAAATTTAGGAAATGTAGTAATAGAGTTAATTTATTGTAGTATTTTTTTATAGCTAATAAATGTTCCTTGTGTTTAAATATATCACATTACTAAATTTGAAAACAATTTGATTAACGATACTCTTATAATAAAAATGACTGTAAAGGAAGAAGCGCAAAATTTTATCAAGTCACGAATTGGTGTTTACATGGGACCTTTGGGTGCGTCCAGGTGGAATTCGCTCGAATTACTTTTCAATCAGCTGATTTCCCAAGTTCTTGTACAGCTCGAATCAGTTTAAGATTACGGCATTGCAATTTGCCTACATTTTGCCTTAAATTTTTAATTCTTCTGCAGAATATTTTGTTATTTCTTCAAATTTCAAGTGTTTTGTTAAAGCGAAGTGATTTAAAAATGGATACGAGACAATTATTGGGTATGATTTCGTTTCTACTACAAGAAGAGGAAGATGACGAAAATGACGATTTCCAGGCAATTTTAAGCATCATTCGGGTATAATTTAAATTTTTTTTTTCTTTTAAGTATATCAATCGTTTTATTTAGTTTCGTTTCAGAAATGGGAAACAAAAAAGTAGTAGGTCTTTACTGTTCAAATGTCTCATGAAGAGGAATCAGATAAGAAATCTCCAAAGACAGCAAGGGCGTAAAGTATCGTTCAGACTACAGCCCTTTTCTACGTATAACGTATAACGTTAAAAGTTTACGTTTGTCCTTCATAAATTTCGCTGCGTTTTTTACGAAGCCAGATTTACGTAAATGTGTTCGTAGTCTGTTCAGACTACACTTTTCACTTACGTTTTTAAAGTAGGCCTATACGTACAGAGCTTGCAGAATTTCAAGTTTGTCAATGACTTATTGTGAATTTGATAATAAACTAATAAGGTTCAACCATTAAAAATTAATTCTAGTCATTTATCTCATGTTTCTTTTAGTCTTTTATACATAAAGATCTATATATAACTAGATAGCAAGATTCAAGTTCTCGAAATGTCAAAACAGCCAACTGAAACTTGATCTATTTAGCTAAAATTAATTGATATAAGACACTTGCACTTGTTCCTGGGAACGAATAAGTATGATGAAATACTTTTGTAAACAATAAGTTCTATACAATTCCTTGTATTGCTATAATTCACTGACGTGGCATAATACAATACAAAGTTACACAACAAGGATATCATATGAAATCATAAGCGTAGTTTATATTTTACATCAATAGTTCTTACTGTAGTCTTTAAAAATGGAGCTTTGCTTTGCAATTTCAATAAGATATGGCTAATTTAATCAAAAGTATCAAAAATTTAGAAACTGTAGAGAAATAACTAAAAAAATCACTTGCTTTTTTAAAGACTATTGGGTGAATTTCGTTTACTGAATTTTGTTCATCACCTTGTTTATAATTATGGAGCCACACTTTAAGAATTTGCACGAAATAAATTGAAAACTTACTAATTGTCAATTACTGAATTTAAAAATACAATTAGCAGAAGCCAATGCTGTCAATTTTGGTATCTAAACAGCTGAAATCAAACAAAAAACAAAAGAATGTAGACAAGCGTAGTAGATTTTGGCTACGTAGTGCGTAGAACGTTCAAAAATCTTATGTAAAAATGAGATCAATCTCATTTTTACGTACGCTCAGTTTTGACTTCGTTTTGACTACGTACGTATTGAGTTTACGTATTACGTACTACGTAGAGCGTTGTGTCTGAACACTCTTCCGTTCGCGGCTACGTAACTCGGAGCGTAAAAACGTTATACGTAGTACGTAAAACGCTCAAAAAGGCTGTAGTCTGAACTTGGCTTAAGGAAAGACTTATTCTTCCAGGATACCCCGAAATGGTATTTTGTAATCAAGATATTCAATTTTCAGAATGCCTCGCGAAAAATTTGAGGTATATTTAGCATGAATTAAAAAAAAATGCGACGAGGAAAGGAACACAAACATTTTGTTCTACCCTTAGACGACTATCAAATTTTTAATGAAAAAGTAACTTTTTGATTCTATTGAAAAAATCAGTTTTGATTCTTGAAGACTGCACACTTGTGTTCTATCCTTCAGAAAAGCGTACGATATTGCTAACACTTTTATTTTCATAGAACTTGCTTCAAATTATTGGCCCTGCTTTATCAAGAACTTTATTAACGACGGTCAACCCATCAAAAACAAGCTTTTGTTGGGTTTTTTAAGAACAGAAGTAACGCCATTAACTACATTAGTTTTAAGCGTGCATTTTATGTCGTCTGCTTTTTACGGAAAACCATTTGTGATATCACTATCATAAAAATTTTAGCAACACAGACAATTTTGTAATTCTGAGGTGGTTCTAGTTTTGGATTACTTCCAAGCAATATCATTGGTTTTAGGTGATCACGTGTCAAAAACCAATTCAATCGAATACCGCCTGGACGCACCCTTTGAATAGTCTTTTTATAGTAATGGAGTGGTTCTAAAATATTTCTATTTTTCTACAAAAATACTTAAGATAATGATGTATACACTCTAAGTTTTCTGTGGGGATTTGATAGGGATTCGACTTAGTAGCGTTTTGGTTTTTGCTACTAACACTATACTTATAGTATAAATTTGGGTAATAACCTTTGATTCATGAATATTGTACATACTTGGATTGCTCGTGTATTAACAAACTTGGTGTAAATTGTCTTTAGATAATGACAAATGTACTGTTGGAGAGACTATCACTGTCCCACGTCGAAGCACCAGGCTTCGTGGCCTTAATCGCTTGGTTTGATGGCACCTTTTGATTATTAATTCCCAAAGGCTACTGAAAAGATATACGAAAAGAAAACATTTCCCACCCATAGAATCAACTTAAATTCGTAGTCTAAAGATTTCATTTTTTTTTACGTTGATGCATTTTCACAAGGGACTTCACCACCACCACCCCGATATCCGTTTTCGAACATGTGAAGGAGAAAAACTTGTTGGATAATTTCTGTTTTTTTTTCTAAGACAAGAAAAACGTTACGGTAATGACGATTATAATTTGAATTGATGTTTACATTATAATTAAGCCTCTTTGACTAATTCAGGTAAACGAGGTCTTCCTGAAGAAGAGCAGCTCCATAGCTTGGCTAAAAATTTATTATAAAAATATCAACTCAATACGCAATGTCCTTTGATTTGAGATTAGGTAAGGAAATTTATGGCTGCTTCTTTTATTTTTAATATCCAACTCTTGCTCCTTCCTTTTGGTTAATATTTTCTTGAGGGGCGTTTTTTACTTGTTTTTTAGTTGGATTGAGGGTCCTACAGAGTGAATCTGTGAGGATGAAAAAACATTAATTGGATGGAAGGACAACTAGTCGCCAGAATCACCTGCATCTGATTTCCTCCCATCCGATTAAGTGTTCAATAATAGCAATCAATATAGTTTGTGCAGTCCATATGACGTTAAATTTTGACTGATTCAAATTATATTTTAGTTAAATATATTATCTCGGTTAAAATTGAGTTCACGTTATTATCAGCATAGGAATTGAAAGTTTAGGTAACGTGTCCCAAGCAGCGGTTCTCGGTAGCTAGTCGGTAACAGTTAGAATTACCCTGTTTTTACCTCTAGTTTTTGGTAATTTTAAGGGCTAAATTACGTTCACCGAAACGCGTGAGGGACTCTGACGAAAAGAAGAGTGTATGGCAATATTTCCAAGTGTATCTTAGGTTTTTACTGGTATTTTTAATCCTAAAGAACATTCTTGGAAAAAGAGTTGAAATAACTCGTTGGAAACAGGTAATAAATACTATGAATAATGAAGCGCTATTCCACCTGTTTTTCACTAGTTTTGGACTCGTAATTTTAACCATATTTCAAAACTCTTAAATCAGAAAATTTCAGGCTAATAAAACTCTTTTTTTCTTCGTATAACAGACCAATTCATAAACCGTCATCAGAAAAGGTTTTTTAAATCGGTATTTATCGGGTTGGCAAAATGTAATATCTACCGACTTACATTTTCTATGAAACGGTAAAATACAAGTGTAAATGACTCTTTTTTCTCCCTTTTTTTAAACTAACTTAAAACTGGCACAAGAATAGGTTATTTTTATCCGTTTTCATCTCGTTTACCAAGAGTAATTTTTACCCAAATAAATTTTCACTGACACGGTAAAATTCAAGTCTAAAATCCTCTTTTTTCTCCCGTATTTTAGATTTAATTAGAACTGACACCATGCAAATAGGGATATTTTCATCCGTTTTCATCGAGTTGACCGAGAGTAATATTTACGCACTTTCATTTTCAATGATATATTGCTTTTTCTACCAAATTTAACATTAGGTTGAAACGGAAAAATATTGGTTAAATTCTCTTTTCATTCATTAGTAAATTATATCACATTTAAATTCACAGTTACGGTAGTCGAACTCCCTTTGAAACCGGGGGAAAAGCGCCGTATTTTTCAGTAAAACTACTAGTAAATTACATTTTTATGCAGTATTTATACTGAGGTGTTGTCCAAAAACCGCGGTTCTTGGGAAAGGGTGGGGTTGGTTTCGTTTAGAGTTGTATTGGAGTGGGCAATTCTTGGGTGTGTAAAAACCCACCCGGATTTGTTTGAAGTTCGATTGGGGCGAGAATAGGGTTGGTTGATTTTCACCAAATTACCACCCTAAAACCACGTTTCTAACGCTTAAAATTTTTCTATTTTATCATTTTTTACTGAATTTTTAATGAAAAGTCAATAGTTTATTCGTTTAAAAACACCATTGTTCAATATAGCAATGCATAATTACAGTAAATCTGTAAATTTTGCTATTTGATTTCATTTATTTTGTGTTTAGTTAGGTAATTTTCAATTACTTGATGTGTAAAGAAGGAAATATTTCTAAGTCCCCATTACATTTCTTGCCTAGTTGGTACATACTTTACGTAAAATACCTAATAACAGGCAATAGTGGCCAGTCGGTAGCAAGCTGAAGTACGGACTTCTTAACTGAATCCGGTACACAAGTTAGATGCCAGGTGCAGGCGTAGAAACATTTTATAGGTTATGTGGAATTTGGTTGTGGAAATAAAAATATGGGGATGTGGGCGGGTAGGAATTTTAAAAAAAGGGTGGATGGGTTGGTTTCACCCGGTGGAATGGTAAAAATTAATTCAAAAATAAAATGGTAAAATTAGGAGTTTGTAGACCGCAAAAACCCCCAATTACAACCTATTTATTTCCCAATTCGAATATTATAGATACGATAAGATTACCACTTATGTCGCGCGAAAAGACGCACTCTTGGGGTAAAATTGCGGTTAACAAAACTAGTATATTAAAGGTAGAAACATCCTTTGCATTCCCAATTTGAAAAAAAAATATGGGTTAGAAAATACGGTTGAATTACCAAGTATTGCGGGCTAGATAACGCACTCTTTGGGTAAACTTACGGTTTAAGACCCTCGTAAATTACCATTTACCGGTTTTTCTCACCGGTTTTTTACAAGTTATTTACCGTAAACCGCTGCTAGGGGTTTAACATGTATCAACAACATCAACATTGTGTCTTAATGCTGCAATTGTCTGGCAATCTCCAAAGACTTAGAAAACGATTACGTGCTGCTGTTTTAAGTTCGTCCGTCAATTAATTGACATCGAATCTGCTATTCCAACCCCACACATGTAACTCGCCGACTTCAAAAACTGTTTTCACAAATTATCCGAAGATTTTCGATTAAGACTCGTATAAGGATCAATTTAAAAATTGAATAATAGAATTGAAATATGGAACAAATTCATCACTTAGTAATGCTTGTTGTTTTCGGTATTTTTAAAAGAAACGCTTCACGACAAACGTCGTTTTCTATCCATTTATAGGCAATGGGCAGGTTCCGTATTAAATATACACAAATAAAAATCTTTAAAAAGCAATTTATTAAAAAGGATGCCAATGAAGAACATTTTGGCAACCACTTATACTTCGTCCAAATTTTGTTTTAATATGGTGGACGAGTCATCAAACTCGGTTAAACGATCTTAAATAGTAATTATACAACAATCAAACTCAGTTAAACAATCTTAAGTAGTAAACTTAAAGTAGAAAAAACGTGTAAACTAAGTGGCTCGGTATATTGAGGGAAGTCTCATCCAGCACATACATTTCTAATTACTAGAACTAATTGTTTGAGGAATTAAAAAAATGACCAAACTACAACTTAACCAATTTATCTAATTTGGATTCTTCTGCTTCAATTACCTTCAGAAGAAAACTAGGATGGCAAATGTTTTTAACTATTTCGCAGCACGCGAATTTATTTTCTCCGCCCGGATACACTCGAACGCTAAAACCATTTGTCGGTCATCTTCTTTCTAGACCTTCACAAAAAACACGAGCTTCTGAAAAATCAGAGAAATTCACGTAAGTCATACATTCTTGTGACGAACGAAGAAAATTCTCCACTCGAAGATGTTCGGTTAATACAGCAAGAGGCTGGCTCCAGTTGAAGGGAAGCACAATTTGCGGATTCGAATGTTTCAACCAGTGATCAAGTATTAGATGCAAGGTGTTTAAAGCAAAAGGAGATTGCAAAAATCGCTGTTGAAGAGTTTCACTGTTGATTACAATCTGCAAAAAGAGATTACCTTCCTCCGAAGGAAAGCGCCGATAAAGTTGAAACTCAAAATTTTTCCAGCAGACATAGTCATTCAAACAGAAAAGACAGTTTAAAATCTTCTTTCTGCTTCCATCAATAGATTTGACAAAAGAGACAAAATATTTCTCAAAGAAGAATCGATATGCATATATAGATACCAATCAGACGAGGCGGGAAAATTGGTAATTTTGGGTTTGTTTTTTTCGGACAACTGGAGCTCTAACAAAAGTTCCATTCGCTTGGGAGTCGATATCTCCGTCAAAAGTTGTAGAAAGATGTGGGCCGTTGTACTTGGCGCATAAGAGAATTGATTCTTTTCCGCAACAAAAAGAAGCTGAACACAGTCATATAGCGATGACGTGCTGTTAAATGTGTTGTTAAACGCAATTGCGAGTTCCACACAAGTTTTCAAGACCATTATCTTCATGTCAGAACTCAATTTGACCCAAACGTCGGATGATAAGACCAACCTTTTGAAAAGCTTGTGTTTTTGGTGATAGCTCTAAATTCCATATATCTCAGACTCGCAGGTATGCTCAAGGAAGGATTGTGTGAGAGTCTCGTCACCTGTTTGGACAAACAACTCCAGAATAGCTTTTCGGTGAGGCATAACATTTACATGGTCTTTAATCTGCGGGAAAAATAACTGGCAGGTTCGATGAATATCAAAACTATCCAGATGTTTGTTTGAGGATTTGGTTTCCTTCAGTACGTCGATCAAGAGCTGCATCAATTTTTGAACATCAAGCTTGGTCATGATAAACGAGATCTTCCATTCAATGCGGTTACGAACGGGCAAACACTCCGGGTCTTCATCGTCGTTATTTTTTTTGCATTACCATCAAACACCAAATACACGATGACAAACTGTGTAGAGCCTTTTTCTCAACGTTAGAGATATCCTTGCTTTTATACGGATGAGAAATTTGATCACTGTTTCCATCTTCTTCAAAACACAAGAACTGATCCGCCATCAAGGTTAGATGGTGATTGACTAGTGAAGCCATCGAAAATTTTCTCATCTCAGATGAAGTTGTCAATTCCCATATGGTTGGATATGACACTATTTCCACAACTAAACTAAATCCTTCCGGAATTGTATTGGGTACACGACAAATTTTCGAAATAAAACGTTTAAGAAATTCAGCATTTCCGAGCCGAATAAAACAACGCACTAAATCGACGATGATACTTTTGACGGGTTGCACGTAAATGTTGCATTTATCCGACAAAATATTGCGGCACAGGGCGTAAAACAAGTTTTTGCAAGATTGGTGGTTCTCCATTTGTGAGTTGAATTGGACCTCAAAGTACAGCAACACGCGACACTGCAGGGATGACCTTACTTTAGAAAAGAAAAGAATGAAGCACGCCAATCTCGATAGACAGCAAGTGTTCCAATTCGTCTCTAATTCAACGATCATATCCACGTAGGCTTCTACTTCGAACTCCTTTGACTTTAAAGCAAGAGTCTGGTCAAGTTCGGCAAAAAATGACGAAACAAAATCTCCAACAAATTTTGCTCCTAGCATGCAATTAGACCTGAGTAAGCATTTTGCCAATGTCATAACCGGAAGCAAGTGCTTGGTGATTCAATCACAAGAAAGGAGTGGCTCAATCAATTCAACGACGTCCCTCCAACCTGATAAATAATAAAATGATAATTAACTTGAGCACCCCTTTCCACCTGTAGGACCCGCTATCTATAAAAATTGTTATGCGGGAGTATAAATGAATTGGAAAAAGCTATATTCATTTCAGTGTCTGTATTATTATTATTAAAAGAACAATTAGCCAACTTAACGGAACGCAAACAACAGCAGATTAAGATTTGCACAGATGAAAAATTGCACATGGGAAATTTGCACATGAGAAAGTTTTCATATGGTAAGGATTGCATATGGTAAAATTTGCACAGGGTAAAATTTATACACATATGCTGACACAGTCAAGTTTATAAGAGTGGGCGCTATTCACCTTGATAAGCTTGATTGTGTCAGTGTCATTATTACCCTTGTGGGTTTTTTAGAGATTATAGGGACGCCCTAAAGGAAGTTACTGTGAGAGAAGGAACTTTAATTTGGAAAACACATTCCACAAAAGTACTGAGGATAGTTTAAATTGAGGGCATAAAATGAAGAAAATAAACTAACAAATGCTTTGGCGAAGTCGGTTCTACACGAAACTAAGTCGCGATCGATAAATATCCAAAGGTTTGTTGGACTTTCCATTGTACCCATACAACAGATGAATGGTTGCTTCAAATGTGGTTCACGCGTTTTGCTGATTTTAATCATTAATTCGAGATTTTTCTATAGATACTGCACAAGAAATAAATTAGTTATTGCATTTATGTATTGATAATATAAAGTTTCTAAAAAATAATCAATATAATCAGCAATTTACCTCTACAAAGACAACCTTTGCGAATGACTTTTTTTGTATTATGACAAAAAAAAATTGTTCGAAAATATGTCTAGCCGTTCTTCAGTTATTTAGCTTCTAAATTTGCCAAAAAAACTTGTTTGCCGCTAAGGTTCATAAAAAGACCGCCGTATACACATGGCGTCAACCCACAACAAAACAAGCAACCAAACGCTATGTGGTTGCCCGGTTTTTTGCCTATGTTTTTTGCGTTTTTGACATCACCATTAAAAAAAACTAATTGTACAAGATGAAAGGTTTAGTCCTGGACTACAGATATTTTTTACCGTTTTATTATATTCGGCTTATTGGTTGAATTATTAACGATTGAAAAATGAAAAATGTTTAAGGTCATTTTCTGTCATTTTTGGCCCTTCTCTAAAACTGATTTCAAAAACGCAAAAAAAACGCACGATTTTTGGCTACGCCCCTACGGTTTTTTACATTTTTCTAAAAAAACTACACTAGCCAGAAAATCGCTGTTTGTTTCATTGAATTTTCCGAAAAATTCTGAAAAAACTAGTGCAAATTGTTAGTTATGCCTAGTTTCGATTTCCCAAAAAAATGAGACCCCAAAAAGGTTTTGGCCTCATTGAGTCGCGTAATGGGTGTTAAATCTTAATTCCGTTGGTTTATTTCAAATTTAAACATATCCACTAGTTTGTTTTGAGTTATTTCCCTATCCAATCTGTTAATTATTTCATTTTAAGTTTTCGTTGTCTTTTCAGGCCTATAATTCCCCTCATTCCAGAAAACCGAGTCCCACATTTTGTCGTTTTCTTCTTTGATTGTCGTTCTAGTAACGGATCAAATTCTTTAAAATATTATAAATTTGAATATCTGTGTCTCGGGACCCGAGTTCTGAATCATCGAATGTGTCGAGTCGGATATTGGTTGCCGTTTCCAACAGCATTTTCTTCTCGTCGTTGGCCGTAAGAAAAACTTCCATTTTATCCCCAAATTGATGTAAAAGATTCGCAAACATTTGACCGGAAATGACACTGTCTATGCCAATGATTGTCTGTTTTTTTTAGACGTTTTCGAAGACAAGCTGCAAAGGAGTTGAAACGGTCAAAATGTTCGGGTTTGGAACGCATTTCATCGGCCAATTCATCACATATTTTCTGTTCATAACACGAAAGAGGAAGTCCCAGGATTTTACTCTTGTCATAAGGCGTCCTCACAGAAGGTAGAAAATAATCTGTTGTTGGTACGTTGATCGTAAGAATCACCCTTTCCAAAGGAACGACTCTCACTCTATTAGATTTAATTTCCACAGCCTAAGATTTCATTCAAATGTTCGACCATTTCATTTTCGAATTTGTCATTGCACATTTCAATGCCGAATCTCATTTGTGGTTGTTTCGTTACTCTGTTGTATATACCCGTACGAAAATTTTAGCTAGTCTCTAAACGTCTAGCCGCGCCTAGCTAAAAAATAGCTTTACCACGAAGTAAGATCGGCTGCTTGGCTGCGTCCTGGTAAGGAGTGTTTTCCCCCTATACCCTTAGCGCGGGCCCGCTGAAACCAAGCTCGCACCTACTTCTCTTCCCCCGCCAAAACGAGTTACCACAATATAACACGGAGTCTTATGGGACTACGTGTTTCTTTAGTTAATTGTGGTATGACAGACTTGCGTGTTTGTTTCGAAATAATTATATGTTAAACTTTAAGACCTGCTCTATTTTTTGATATATTTTCGTTTTCTATTGTGTCATTAGAAGCTTTGGAAAAAAATTAAGAAGAAATGGAGGGAAAGCGCACCTCTATTTCTAGTACTAGTGCAGCCACTACAAGCAACTCGCGCCGCTGCATTTGCGAACGGAGTGAAAGCGTGTAAGGGCGCGCTACTACTAAAAGTGGCTGCACTAGTACTAGAAATAGAGGTGCGCTTTCCCTCCATTTCTTCTTAATTTTTTTTCCAAAGCTTCTAATGACACAATGGAAAAAGAAAATACATCAAAAAATAGAGCAGGTCTTAAAGTTTAACATATAATTATTTCGAAACAAACACGCAAATCTGTCATACCACAATTAACTAAAGAAACACGTAGTCCCATAAGACTCCGTGTTATATTGTGGTAACTCGTTTTGGCGGGGGAAGAGAAGTAGGTGCGAGGTTGGTTTCAACAATTCCCCATAGGACAACACTCCTTACCGAGAGCAGAGGCAAGCAGACGAATCTTACTTCGTGGCTTTACGTACAAAGGCTGGTTATAATTATCTAACTGTAAGTTAAAGAACTGCTGAACAGGAGCAGCCTAGTTTCTACCAGCTAGCTAAAACCTGTTGATACTAGACTGCTTGCGTTCAGCAGTAATTTAACCTTGGATAGCTAGTAACGGCCAGCCTATGTACGCAAAGCTATTTCAAGCTAATCTTTCGTCTTATAAAATTTTTCTAATTGCGTTCAGCTGTAATTTAACCAGGGATAGCTAGTGACGGCCAGCCTATGTACGTAAAGCTATTTCAAGCTAGTCGTTCGACTTAATATATTATTAAACTGATTTAAGTTAAATGAAAATCAGCTATGCGTAAAAATAATAATAATTTACAAACAAATAATTGTTATTATTTATAGAAATGAACAGAAAATATATTAATTTAGTGTATATTTTACTGTATTCATAAATTTAAGAATATATAAAAATATATATCGTCCTATGCCAGCATCTTTTCGATTACTCTGCCGCAGAAAACAATAAATCAATAATGTGTTTTTGTGCAGCAGTTTTCTCGTCAACTGCTGCACCTAAAAATAATCTTATTTTTTTTAAATGATGGGATAGCCCGTTTCTTTAAACAATTTTAAGGTTTTTTCAATACTTGGCTCAGAAGCCGAGATATAAACGATTAAAATGTGGCAAAATATTTTTCAAATTTCTTCGTTTTTCGGCCATGGCGGTTTAATTATTACTTTTTTTCAATATCACGTTTGTAATCTCTAATAGTGATAAAAACTTCTTGTAAAATAACACGCTGTATATTTAACCTCGGTCGGAATTATAAAACACCCACTACCACGAAGTCGCTGGTTTTCGAGAAGAAAACCGGGATATTGAGAAATTGGCAATGTTGCGAAAGGCGCAATTTTTGAAAAATTGCGATTTTCAATCATAAATTTAACAATGAAAAAATTGCATAAACTAGATGAATTAGTTATTGAAGAATAGGGAATTGAATTAAGCTTAAATAAAATCAATTTCTGGACGAATTGGTTGGTAATTTTCTATTTTATGAACAAAAAACCCCAATTTTTACTATACCCCCGAGAGGCGATGGGCCTCCTATACTAGCGAACCTATATTTTTAAAACTAATATTTATGCTCTAAGGAGATTTATGCTCAGAAGTTGGCTACTGTAATAAAGTATCTTTTACTTTGCCATAAAATAGAGAACATCCCAAACTTTAAGTTGTATTGATTTTGTCAAGGTGATATTTCCCATTATTTCTATGTATTGATTAAAAGCCATCCCGCTTTTGCATCAATTCCTAGCGCGGTCATAGCAGCGGTCATTTCTAATCGAGTCGACCTCTTCCAAACCGTTTCCACCCTCGAGAAAAACAATCCCAAGGGATTTTGGACAATTAATAGACTCGAGGGAGGTTGGTTTCGGATTTGAAGGAATTGGGGAAACATTTTAAGATCTTTTAAAAGTATTTCAAATATCAATTATGGTTTTGTATACAGAGAAAGTTTTTTAAGAAGCGTTTGGTTCAATTTTAAAATATCCAACAATTTTTACTTCTCTTCCGTGAAGGTCCACATAAAACAGGCGACAAATTGGGCCCATAACAGATCAGGGCAGTAGCACGATACAGAACTTTCCAAGACTCAAATTAATAATAGCGACTCTTTCGACACATGACATATTTCGAATTTCTTAAACGTGAAACACTCATGTGCGACAGCTTATCACCAATGATGGCTTTTTCTTTTAAATGATCGCCTTGAAATGACAACTAACAAAACATGTCTTTTGCAGGTTCCGTATGGAGCACGACAATATAGCCGTAATGACATTCGTCGATTTGAATCTGCCAGACAGAGCTTATCCTCCAACCCAGATGACTGTCGACAAATGTTTGCAGCAATCATTCCTTTCGGAAAGGCGCGATCTCCGTTGAGATAATTTTTACTCGACGAAGGCAACAGTCACAAAAGTAAAGCATGTTGGCAAAAAGAGTAAAATGCATCCGATAAAATGTTTGCACTTGAAAAGGTATTTGGTTTTTGTAAAGACATTAACAACGTCTTAGCTTACTTGAAAAATTCATCTGTCAAGTAATTTTTCTTATGCCCAAAAACTCTCAAAGCTTGTTATCTGAAGTTCAGAAATCATATTATTTGCTTGTAGCGTGCAAGAATCAGGTCGGTGATCTGGTGATGCAGGTTATTTATTTTGTACTTTTAAATTACTCATTTTGTAAATTTTTTAAATGTCTTAGGTGAAGTTGAGTGAAATGGACTCCCCCAAGGCAACTCTGTTATTGCAACAGTTCAGAGACCGTCTGTCAACTAGCAAATTGTTAATAGAACTACAACACTTCCATGAGATTCATAACAAGGCAAAGCCTTTCCTGTGAGCGGAAGCGTGAGGTTGTAATCTTGTTAAAGGGGCAAAACGCGGAAAACATTATTGTTGCTCAGCTGGCTGCTGATTTAAAAGTTAGTTGGATATACTTATACGTTATGATTTGTGATTACATTTTTATAGGATTACCTTTCTGAGCTCAAAACTTTCAAATGTCAGATTGTTTCGTATCAGTTGCCAGAGGAAGAAATGTTTTAGTTTGAGGCTCGCTACAAAATCATGAACTGATTATCAATGAAATTAAGCTACTATTCGAATGCAACACGACCAGTACCGAAAATACTTCAACATCAAATGGAGCATTTGTTTCCGAAACCGTGAAAAAAGTGTGGCTGCTAACGCGACAACATCGAACAATGCAGTCGCAGCTCAAATAGATCTTGGCAACGTTACAGAAGAAAGACCCGCACAAGAAACCCCACTGGCTGCTACCGCGATAACACCGAACAATAAATGCAGTGGCAACTCAAATGGATACTGGCGACGTTACAGAAGAAGGTGCGGTTGCTATCACGACAACATTAGCTGATTCTTCAAGGTATTCTTTTTTAAATTAATTTTGATTTATTTCCTATTCATTGACTTATAATTTGGCGATAATCCGCCAGTTCGTTATTTACAAAGGCTTCCGATGGAATTGGACGAGAACGATCCTGATCTTTTACCTTTAGAAAAGTTGGAGTAGGCGGGAAAAATCCGGATCCCCTTCCCTCCTAAGAAAAAGCGTATGGTAAGTAGACCAGCAATGAATTGCACCATCATGTCAAAGATTCCTACACAAAAGCTTCGTCAAAATGAGCACACTGATGTGGATGTGGAGATTATCCCTGAGGGTATATATATATATTTAGTTTATATATACGAAGGTCCTTAAAGAATATATATAGGGGGTAGGGTATAGGGGGTAGGGTAGACTTCAGAGGGTTTATTAGCACAAAAAAGTGCAATTTGTTTTTCCTTATACGTTTTTTTCCTGCTTGACCAATCTTTACAAAATTTTGTACGAAATTCTATCATAATTTAGCGGATGTTTGTTTTTATGACAGATACTTTATTTCATTTGCGTACTGGTTATCTAGTTGGTTGCTGAATTCTAGTAAGTGAAATTCTTGTTTCTTTTATTTGCGTAACCTGGTTTTTGTCAACAAAATTAGTTGCCAGAATGAATTATATCAATTAGTCCTTAGACCAAAATATAGTTTTACCAAAACAACTACACTATATATTTTTTTTTGAGAAATGAACTTTATAAACTAGTTTATTTCGAGATTTTTAATGCAAAAATATTCTAAATAAGTCAATAATATGTTATCTTAAAAAACGAACGAAATGCTTTACTTTCGTTATCCATATTTTTCAATAAGAAAACTATATATCTAGTGTTGAAACCTTTTCAATTTTTCTATTTCGGATTTCATCCCACTCACGTCAATTTCTAATAAAAGTAATGATGTGATATTTTGATGTTTATTATGATGTATTGATTCATTGATTGATATTGTATTGATGTAATATTAATGTCAGGCATTAAGATAAAAATGAGATGATGACGAATGACGCATCATGCAAATTCGTTATATAATTCGTTAGATAATATAGTTAATTATGGGGATTTATTAATTTTAAAAAATGTAATAAAACAAGTTGTTTACTTTCGTTAGCCATATTTTTCAATCTGGAAACTATATATGTAGTGGCGAAACTATAAAAGAAACAAAACAAAAAAATATTAAAATGAAATTAATAAGAGGATGGCCTTAGTACAAAACTCTGGAATTAACCAGTGTAACAAATAAAAAAATCTACTTCAATAAATTAGGTATAAATTCCCATGTGAAACCTATCCTATCACGCAAAAAAATGGATGTAACACCGGTGTCTAAGCAGTAAATTAAATAATTTCCTATAAGTATTTTGAACGGAGATTCAAATTATTGATAGTAATAAAGTTCTTGAAAAAAAATTCATCAAGCTATTTTTTCGACAACCCATCATAGTTTACCATAATTTCCCTTACATTTGGCATGTCTTCCTTGTCATGGAATATAAATTATATGGATAAATTAATTTGGTATCTTAGTGATTAACCAAAAATCCCCGAAGGACATTACCGAAGGAATCTTGTTTCCAGTACGGGCGCTGCTAATTTCTATACGTTCACTTGGAGACGAGGTTGAACTAGCTGTTTTTTACATGCATATTTAATGAAAATTTCGGATTTAACTATACTTGACTACATTTAACTATTATTGATCTACCTTCGTTTGTGTTACCAATTACAGAAACGAAGACGATCGATGACGATTTAAACAAAGTATGTGTGAAATTTTAAATAAATCAATTGGAACCCTAGAAAGAAGTTATCAACAGCATATGGAAGAAGATAGATCACAAAAGGAAAGAAGAGGAAACGGGAGTTGAAAAGAAACAATCAAAAAAGAGATAGTGAAGAAGAAATGTTATTAAGCCAAGCAGTGAAAAGAAAAATAAAGACTGAAGAACTAAACAAACAGTTGAAAAGAGAAAGCTACGTCTCGAAAAAGAAGAAGAACAAAAATAACAAAAAATGGAAGAAGAACCAAGAATCTTAGTAGAACTCGAAAAACTACAAAAAATTGAAAGAGAAGAGAAAGAATTAAAAGAAAAGGTAGAAGAAGAAAAAAATTAGATGTAAACTAGTAAATGATCTGGAAATAGTTGATAACCGCTAGCTTCGTTTCGCCCAACAAGCTTTTGTTTTTAAATTATAATTTTTTAAAAGATTTCAATTGGCTCTTGGCGCAAAGTTGTCCCCGAACGATGTAAACAAAACGAAAAATTTAGTCTGCTAGATCCAACCCCCTCCTTTGGACAACTTTACTCCTATTGGCCAAGAGCCGATTGAAATCTTTTAAAAAATCATAATTTAAAAACTAAAGGTTGTAATCTAGTAAACTTGTTATCAATAGATACCTCGTTTCAAGCTCCGTAACGTAGTTTGGTTTTACACATGAACACAGCACAAGTTTAGATTTTAAAGTTGATTAAACAAGATCACTTTTACTTCTTCACTGTAAGTCAATGGGAAATCTACTTAAAAAAGGCACCACAGTTTAAGTAAGAACAGTTTAAGTACGCACAGTTTACTTTTTCGTGTATTTTTGCATTTGAAAAGTAAGCTTGCGTACTTAAAACAGAGTCGGAATATGGCTCAGAATAGAATACGCAAGAGGCGTTGGGAATGACAAAAAAAGATTGAATTTTTGAGAAAAATCAAGTATACCTGAATTTTTCAGGCTATGCAGAGGTTTATTTATAAATAAACTTGGAGTTAAGATTATTGCAAAATTTTTGGCTAATCAAAATGGAGAACATCCAAAAATCACTTTTAAAGGAAATATTTTTCTAGTAAAAATGTGTATTAAGGTATATTTTACAATGTTAGTGTGTTTAAGGATGCCTAGCAACATCTGGTAGAGGGCCAATAACGACAAAAAAATTTAATAGCATTCGTGCTATCTCTTCGTTTGCGTGGAGAGGCTTTACATTTTTGGCAGATTGAGACTGTATTACATCAAATTCATTAAGGAAAAACATGAGATACAAAAAACTTGAGTTAAAAAAATATTACTTCACCATTTATGAAAATAAAAATGTCTTTCCACCACAAATGAAATTTGGTGCAGTATTATACAAGTAGGATCGGGTCCACGAACGGTTCATTTTTTAAATCAGAGAATCTATTTCCCTTTTTCTTGGTAATATTAAGGTTCTTAGGGAACCACCGATGAAATAGGACACTATTAGGGGCTATTATACAGCTGTATCCCTCTCAAGT
This sequence comes from Daphnia galeata, assembly GCA_030770115.1. Lineage (NCBI taxonomy): Eukaryota > Metazoa > Arthropoda > Branchiopoda > Diplostraca > Daphniidae > Daphnia > Daphnia galeata. The sequence goes on from CM061114.1 coordinate 8,088,521, forward strand.
TGCCTTTTATTGAACCTTCTGGCATGAAGGAGGAATGGAGGAGGAGCTGGTCGGGCAAATTTGTGGTCCTATGATGATATCTGCCTAAGGATTTTCACTGATATCAGGCCATAGATTTTCACCTGTTTCGCTACTCTACGGCATCTGGTGTCAGAAAAAGGAACGAATACTTTCCCTGAGGCAGATATCATCATAGGACCACAAATTTCTGCAGGGCCTTATTGGAGCAGCGTCTCCTCCTTTTCTCCTTCATGCTTCTGGTCCCTAAATTCCGATTTCGAAAACTACTAAGACACAACACGTGACTATAACTCTGTGTGCCGCCTAGCCTTTCTCTACAACCTACAGCTATTAAAAATTTAAGAAAACATAATCTCGTTATCGTGTATGTATTGTGTGACATCATTTTTCGTATTTTTCAGGCGGCGAGACATATTCGGTGACGTTGATCAAAGCTGCGTGGGCGTCGTCTCGGATGAATCGGTTCGTATCGCCAACCTTGCTGAGCAGCAACGGGACCGTTCGGTCCAAATCTTACGTGGTCTGGAATCCCATACGAAAAGAGGTGTAGATATTCATCAATTGTGCTTTAATATCAAGCGAAAATAGGGAAGGATCTACTGAGTCTATACGTGCAGTTATAATCAATTCCAATTATAATCATTAGCATAGTGATCTCTTTTTCCGGCTTTTTCTTTTAGATAGTATTACGAACATAATCGATCATCTCTTTTACAGAACTAATAGGCCCTACCTCCTACTATTTTTTGTCCTTCCTTATTCCAATTTTTTATATATTTACACCGCCGGATAATGTTATTATTTGATAAGAAAGAAAAATAGACGCTGAACGTGCTAAAAGTTGGAATTCCTTCCCCTCTTTATTTTTCTTGTCGGTATTTTAAAAATACTTTTAGCATAATTAAATAGCCGTTGATCACTTTTTTAGCCGTCATCCAACTTTTTGTCCGCCCAATTCCTTCCTTCACTTCCGTCCTTGCCGATAGTTAATTTCACATGTTGACACTCGAACATTTTTAAAGTTGAGAATCAGATCTATAAAAAAAACGATCGCTTTTTTAAATTAATCAAAAAACAATTATTATTTCAAAAAAATTAAAAGGAAGATATAACGATCAACTTACTAACTATTGTTCCATTTATTTTCCACGATTTATTTTGCCCGTGAAGTCATGGACTGTATGGCCCACCGAAAAACTTGTGAGCGCAAGTTCTTGACATTTTTTTTTATTTAGCCGGAAGGAATGAAAAGGGAAAAGAATTTAATTAGTTGTTAATTTCTCTTTTAATTTCTCTTAGATATATTGCGTCTCATTAAATTATTATTTATTAAACTAGAGTAGCTGTATGTCCTTATTATAAAACCTCCTCTAGCAGTGCCAGAACGACGATGTGGAGTTTAGAAATGCCTCGTTATGCGACGTAATTAGATCCTCCAGACGGCGAATTCCTTCCATTTTGACTTTCCTGTTGATATGAAAAAATTGTAAAATTCCCGATCAAAAATATTCTGAATTTTTAATATTTTTTCCCAAATTACACGAGTGAATATTCTTCAGGACCGTCTGAAGGACTGTTCTAGGATCTTGGGGACTCTTGGGTCGGTTGGCTTTATTGGTCGCCTAAAGGAAATAAAAAGGGAATTTATGTGGGTTGGGTAGGGTGAGACCTCTTCCGGTGGTCGGTCGTTCTCATCAGATGACGCGGATTTTCCCATTTTCTTTTTAAAAACTCCACTTTAAAAAAACCGGCTAAAAATTCCGGCATTTAATCTTACGCGATCGGAAGGAGTCCAATTCAATTTTTTTTTTTTGGGGGGGGGGGGGGCGAATGGGTAATAGGAATGTACACAAAAAGACTGTAAACAATTGCCATTTTGAAGAAAAAATCTCATGTCTTCGCAAGAAACGAAAACTAACTGCATTTTTATATCATCCGTGATTTGCGGATGTTATTGTTTCCTCCGTCGCGCTCCGCTGATTTATTTCTTATTTTTTATAAATAGTATAATAGGACTGTTAGCTTGAATGAAATTGCATCAGCCTTGTTCCTCTCAGAATTCGTTGATATTTCTTCGTTTTATATTACGGAATGGTAGCTCAAATCTCACAGCTCATTTTTTTTACTTATCGTTTCAGTTTGATTTGCTTTAGATTATTGGCATCTCCAGAGATAGTTGATTGATTTTTGATGAATGAGCATTATAGAACACTTGTGATAGATACTTTACGTCAATACTACGTCATCGTAATTATAGCTCGAAATATATTAGACATTAAGGATTCTCCCAGTTTTCACCACATCCGTTTAGAAGAGGGCAATATTTATATTCTGGTGTGTCAATTCTGGATTTCGTGGTACGAAGTGTTTTATAATTCCGGCTGAGGTTAAATATACAGCGTTTTTTTTTACAAGAAGTTTTTTATCACTGGTAGAGATTACAAACGTGATATTGAAAAATAGGCAATGTTGCAAAAGGCGCAATTTTCGAAAAAATTGCGATTTTCAATCATAAATTTAACAATGAAAAAATTGCCTAAACTAGATGAATTAGGTATTGAAGGATAGGGAATTAAATTAAGCTTAAATAAAATCAATTTCTGGACGAATAAGTTGGTAATTGGTAATTTTCTATTTTATGAACGAAAAACCCCAATTTTTACTATACCCCCGAGAGGCGATGGGCCTCCTATACTAGCGAACCTGGCGGGGAATCTTGGGACCCTGTACTGAACACCCGCCGTTACTTCCAAGAGACTGGGATAGCGCGAGAGTGTACCTATCCTATTATATCGTGGTGTCAGCATCACTAGTGATATCTGACTACCCAGCTGACCAATTACTAAGACTGCGGGTCCGGAGTTTTTTTTCAATCTTTCGACAGAAAAAAAAACTACGTACACCCATCAGTGGGGCAAGTCATCGCTTTCCTTAATTTTGAAATTAAAATCGCGTCGTTTTATATTAAAAAAAAACATGTGAATAAACATTGGTAATCTAACTTAGAAGAAATTTACAGTCCATTCAAACACATACGACCTAATATATTAATATGTTCAGTCCACGTTGTGGAAGTTCGGTTCAGTGATGCTCATCAACAACGAATGTGCAGTATCAACGGCATCAATTTACATGACTTTATTTATATGGAAATAAATCAATTTACCAACAAACACATTACATATTTTCCCCAATCCCCACCAGTGAACCTGTGATGCTAGGGTGGTCCGATTTTTTTTTTTTTTTTTTGAAACTTTATATTCCCTTCGACTAGGAAGTTAGGTAATGTTCTCATTAGTCTACATTCAAATTTTTTTGCAATTCCGTTCAGCAGTTTTTCCCCGCCAGCTATTTTAATACCCAAAAATGGATGTTTTTATGTATAGTCCTTTGTGTTTTTCCGTGTATATATTTTGTTTTTTATAATAAATATTTGATTTTCTGGTGGCTTATAAAAAAAGGGCTTGTATTTAATAAGAAAAAAACTGCAATCAAAAATCTTCTTTTGTTTCTGAGATACAACCGGAAAACTAACAAAAATGTTAAAATCCAAGCGTCTTATGAGAATTAACTAGCGTGGCGCTGCCTGTCTCTTACATTTTTTTTTTTTTTTTGAAGAGCTGATATCTAATTAGTTATTCGTAAAATTCCTAATCACTAAATCACTAGTTACATTTATATTTGGGGCTGCCACCATTCAGAGATAGGTTCTCACACACTAGAGGTAGAATTTCTATCAATACTTCCTCCGGATTGGACTGGATAGTGACGGCTATCAACCACAGTCCGGCCATTTTCACAAGCCTCTTTGCTAATGACTTCACCATGCCCTGTTCTTTTTCTTCGTTATGGTAAAATATCGCTTCAGTGAGGTGATCCCTACGAGCTTAATACATTTAAGGTTTTTATTTATTTATTTTTTAATAATTTTCTTAAAAAACTAAATACTTGTGTGTTTGGTAATATCACGGTCTAACAGGAGAGGTAGACAAACGGGCTATCCCTGGCATCAGCTGGAATATGCCACTGGGGTGGGAGGGTTCCATGGCATTCCGCTAGGAGCGCCACGAGCAGAAAAGGGCTAATGCGAAAAGACAAGAAAATAGATCGTGCACCTCAGCATCACTCAAGCATCTATGAATGGCGGGTACAGGATTAATACGAACTGGAAAAGTGTTATACAAAGTTTAAAAAGTTAAATTATTGTGATAGACTTCAAATCTTGTTTTTATTGAACAGTTAAGTTTATCAGCAATTAAAATAGGAATATCAGAAATAATTCAAATAAATGAATATTAATTGTGTTATTCATTTTGTATTAAATTTAATTTGTGATATTCCTATTTTAATTGCTGATATTCTCAACTGTTCAATAAAACGAAGATTTGAAGCCTATCGCAATTTATTTAAACTTTGTTAAACTAAAACACTATTTTCTAGTTCGTATTATACCCGCCGTTCATAGATGCTTGAGCGATGCTGAGGTGCACGATCTATTTTCTTGTCTTTTCGCATTAGCCCTTTTCTGCTCGTGGCGCTCCTAGCGGAATGCCATGGAACCCTCCCACCCTACTGAGACATTCAGCTCTTATGGCGTTTGTCTACCTCTCCTGTTAGACCGTGGTAATATAGAGCCATATCTTGATACACAGAAAACACTTGTTCCTGCTCTTCTCCTAATGACGCAGTAGCTCCATCTTTCCATCTTCCATTATGAATAAACTAATAGAATGATATTGAAATGTTAAAAAAGGATGAAAGAAAATTGATCGTTTCAGCCAAATCACCTAATATCCCCAAACATAGGTCACCCCATGAAGTACACAAAGAAAACAGTCATTTCTGTACTTATTTGATCAAAATCTTTATGATCCGGATTCTGGATGTCCCACAGATAGCTTAGCAACATCTTTAGCAAATATTGAATAGTTACAGATCACGTCATAACAGAAATATTGGTATCCTAGTGCCTATAACATTTTATTGATGTGATGCACAAAACGGTAGCTTTCTTCATTTCTCAAATTTCCTGTAACAATAATGTTGAAGTGCTGAAAATAAGCAGATCCAAGTACGGTTTCATCTTGAGTACGAAAGCGAGAATTACTTTCTCTTCCTGCTTTGTATGTGGTATTTCCACACGAATCATTTCCTCTTTTCTGCATGACCACATAAACATACATTAGTGTACACCAGGCCTGTATTTATATCTCAAAAAATATAAAGTAATTGCAGCTTGAACGAACTGACTATTTCAATCGTCTTTTGTAGGCTCTTCGTCCAATTCGATTGTTTCATTGCCGTACAGAGAAATCATGTAATTGCATTCTTTTACCTTCCGACAGAAAAGTATCTGTAAAATTTCATCACGACATCAAAATGGGAGTACTGGCAGGGTACTACGCAACTTTTACATTTCATCTTTTCTCGTTTTTTTACGTCAACTTCGATCCTGTGAGGAATGTACGATAAATTTGTTCTTGTCATCTTGAACATCACCTGGTTTATTGTGGGGATCTAGATTAAACAAAAATAAAAATTAGATATGTGACAATTTTTTGTTTGATTATTCATTAAAACGTATAAGACAGTAACCTAATCGTCCTGATTCAGTCGACATTATTTTAAGCACCGCTATATATTTCATAGCAGCGGTTGAAGGAGTTTTGCGTTTCAAATAGAACCATTGGACTTGGCGAATAAAAGAGTGCATCTTTTATTAAGAGTACCTGGCCACAAACCAGATAACACATAATCTCGCATCGATGCCAGAGAATAGAATAACTATCCATTTCCGTTCGGTCAAAAAAGCTTCAATCAGCTTTAAATAGATTCGTCCTCGAAATCCAATCGCCTAAATATTCTTTTCATCAATGCCAATCAAACATCAGCCGTCTCCGTTTTATGACTAGTTTATGGCCGCCCCCCCCCCCCAGTTTTATCTATCATCTTCAATCGCCTCTCTTATTTTCCTCTTGTACACTCAATGTTTTTTTTCCTACTTTCTCCCTACTTTTGGCTACTTTATGGTAGCCAAATGGAAGTATCCACTTTTTGGTAGTCATTCCTACCTTTTGGAATTAACGTCTACCTTTTTGAAAAAGTATGGAAAAAGTAGGGGAAAGTATTCTATCTACTATTTTTCTACTTTTCGGAACATTGAACGATGGCGACGAAATAAATCGAAATAAATCGATTGACGAATGAATTATTTTTTATTGTGTAAATAAAGAAATATAAATTCTTCTCTTGTTCAAAAAAAGGACAAGCTTTTAATGTATTTTGATTTATATTTAGGAAAAAAGAACTTGGTTAGTTATTACATAAACTTCTAAATAAATTGAGTGGTAGTAAAAGAACAAGTTAAATGTTAAACATTATACACTTAGTCTCTTAAAATATATCGTGAAAAGGTCGCAAATTTTAAATATCAGTTTTTGTTACGTATATTTATCTGTAAATACCATAGTTTTTTATATTTACCGACATTTGTCGTTTTTTTTATGATAACATTTTAATAATATTTTAAGATAGCATAATACATATTATTTCCCAATCCCTCTCTTAGCAGGACATGTAAGTCGGCAACACTAGGCCGTATCTTCCCTGGTTAAACATGAAAAATGAATGAGTCAAATGAAAAATGTTGATAAGAGAGAAGGATATTGAATCCTAAACATGGGGAACGACGCATGTAGAGTCTTGAAAGCGCCAATGGAATTTTGCCCAGCTTCGATGACTTCTCCTTAACAGGATTTTAAAGAGTGCCCATACACCCTACTGGCACACGACATCCAACGTCCCATGTATGTACCGCGGGATGTATTTGTCTTCATACAAACGGTATGACCCATGTACATTCCTGGGATAAAAATACTTGGATAAAAATTCGAATATTTCTTCCACCCGAAATGAATATACGTGGTTCTAGTAGTGGTTTCTAGTATGTACGACATATAGGTATCGTACTAGTAAATGTTGGTTTAAGCTACATCCATATCTATATTGTGTTATATTCGTTTAATTCCTTTTTCACCAGCAGTCCAGCATTATAACATGAAATTACATTACATTTAAAGATGATAACGTGAATTGGGTGTAATTTTAATTCATATAGCGAAAAATGATAAACATTTATATAAGTATTGTGGTGTAGTGGTTAGTATTTGCAAAATATCATCGTTAGGCAGAAAAACACTTATTTTAAGAAATGAAGACAAAATTTAAATAACATTAATGTTAATACCCTGATGAAGAAAATGACGCGTTCCATTATTGAATCCCTAGAAATGATCCAAATTCTTTGTAAATTGGGAACTAATTTCAGTAACACAATTAACAGCTTCAGACATTCTGTAATTAACACGTTTAAAGTGTGGAATCGTAAATCATTGCTACCAATTCATATCATATTTTTTTATTACCATCTACTGTTTGCGGAAAAGAAATGTTTCCTTTTTCTACAGCACCTAATATAAAAGGTGCATAGTCCCCAGGAAGTTATCTTCAGCAAGATTTGTTATAAGCATTTATGAAATCAAGAAAGATCTAAGAAAAATAGATGAAAATAAATTTTACATGTTGTTGACGGCATTAATATGTTTACTTGGTGTGTGCTTTAACGGTTTCGTGGTTGCTGCAATGGACTGGCAGATGGCCATACCACTGAACTTGTTTTAATTACGATGCAAGGTCATTTGTCACTTTATAATATCAAAGAAGCAAAAAATTTAAATTACACCTTAAATTTCTTTTTCTGTGCATGGAATTAGGCACTAGCAGTACCTGTTTCAATAACAGCTTTCAGTTCTGGCCTACGACCAATTGCTTTCTTTGCTGCTGGAGTGTTTGATGTTTCCTTTCCCTCGTTGCTTTCCCTTCTTCGTTTGCTAGCTTTAGCAGTTCTTATTGACTTCAATCTGGTATCGATCGATGAATCCGTTTGTTAATTTGTAATTTTAGAAGTGGGTGTAGTTTGTTAAATTCGGGTCTTTGACAGGAATAGATAGACATGGAAAGGGCGACAATCGCCTTTGCCAATTCTTGCTTCATGGAAACTGTGGGATACAAAACTTCCTTCCCTGACATCATACACATATGGCTAACAAATACGTAAAAGTAGTCTTCTTTCTTCTAAATTCAAAAACGATTCATTCCGATCCATGTAAGAATATTTTTCTTCCTTCAGTGCAATCCTTTAGAATTGAAAAGATTTCAAATGTATCCTGTAAAGTATTTAAAAATGTATTAATGTTCTTTTTTACATCTATATATACATACCTGTAAATAACCAACTTGTGTTTGTTCACTCTGATTTGTTTCAATCGAGATACTTTGTCTTGCATCTTCAAATTGGTTGACGCCTTTTTCTTTGTTTTTTAACATTACTTGTTTATCTGAGGGTTTATTGACATTTTCAACATTATAAATAGTGACAAGTTTTTTAAGTTGGGGTGAGTGACCGGTAGATCAAAGCATCAATTTGTTTTTCGGTTAAAGGCATCATTCATTCATCGTCAATATCTTGTTCTGAAGACACAAAATGCTTTATAAAATGCACATAAAATACAATAACATAATAACAAAATTTAAGAAAACAAAAAGCTTAGGAATGGGGAATCAAATTTTTCGAGAATTACACCCAACGTCTTGGGTTCACAAACAATTTATTATCATCTACTTTGAAATTCTGCAGAATCCAAAAAAGTTCACAATCTGGTACTTCATTCAAAATTCTTAATTATACCATCACATGGAATATCGTCTTGGACAATATATTTAACTGACTATAATATTACTCTTTTTTCAGGAACATCATTTAACGGAAATGATGTTCTTTTATCAAAATCCATTATATTACGATAAATAAAAGAAACTTTTTATTAATTTTGTTTAAGGTTTGTTTAAAAAGGTAAACAAAAGGGTTAAATTTTGTGAGTGTATATAAGGGATTGTGTGGGATGTGTTAGTATTCTTATAAATTTGGTCGTTGAAGTTGTTCGCTTAATAATGTCTAATATAATTGAGATGTTCTATGCTTCTTCAAATGAGATAATTAAGAAGTATTTGACTTTTTAACTGAATATTACATGAATTGCCGCAAGGATATTTCTTGGGAAATATCGGCTTTGTGATTTGATCAGCAATTGTGGAGTGCTTTTACAAAAAATTTGTTGTGTTCTGGTTTATAGTACATACAGATTTATTACTATTATTTACAAGAACTTTGCTTTTATTAAACTATTACTACTTCTTCATTATCTTTACTTCATTGCTATATACTTTACTAATCTATATACTATACCTATACTACACTTACCCACCCAAATTCCTGTATTCCCTCGTTTCACCCGAGCTATTACTTTTACATGTCAGTGCAATGAGCTCTATGCAACTAGCATGTTTGACCAAGTTGCTCAACGAAAAAAATGGGAAACAGAGCATAGTATATCAGGTTTTCAGTGAAGAAATACTGCGCAACCTTTTCGGAAAATTCACACTCAAGATGCAAGAATCGATATCTCCTTAGTGAAGATAATATGAACCTTGTGGTAAAAATTCTTTCTTTTTCATCTAGCTACGAATTATTTTATTTTCTTTAAATTCCAATATATTACGAATTTTCACCGAATGGAAATCATATCGAAAACAAAAGATCGTCACTGTTGCTTCTAAATCTGGAGATTCTGAGAAAATAACGCTTAAAAGGGCATTTTCATTCACTGACGTTGAGGCAAGTCTTTCTTTTTTAAATTAAATCTCAATAACTGTGCTAAACCCACCTTAGTCCAATTTGTATCACAAGGTGGAAAATTTGAGAAAATCAATCACACTAAGTCGATTTCTCTCTTCCGGCTCTAATATCCGGTCGTCCGAAGCCAGTAGCGTTGATAATGTTTGCCAGGATCAGTGCGTCCTATCTTTCCGGAAAGATAAGATAAGATAAGATAAGATAAGATATTTTCGGTATCTTTTCTATATCTTCTATCTTGCCTTAAAAATTGCTAAAAAAAAGTATCTTTATCTTCAGGCTGGGGCGAAAAACCCCAAAGATACAAGATAAGATACAAGATATTTTATATTTTACCCCCATCTAGTGATGGAAATTTGAAATTCAAAAATTGAACATCAAAATTCAACTTCTGTCTATATCTTAAGTCAAGTAGTAAAAACTCAAAAGTCAACCACATGCCACTCGTAGCTTTGCGTACACACTTTGCCACTTGCGGTGGCGCTGTAAGTCACGCATATGATTAATTGAGTATTTGACATTTCAACAAGTTGAATACTTTACGTTATAGCGAAGTTATAATTTGCCATTTGATTGCCACGCGAAATTTGTATCCAGGGATTGTTAGCGGTGTTCTTCATTTGTTGCCTATTTTTATTTTATTATGATGGCGTAAGTCAGTTGTTTTTTTATTTTTTTTAATTCAAAGTTCTGAATTGGGATAACGTTTTAATAAATCTGCACCTTTTAAATAATTCAGTGTTCTGTATTTGACGAATAAAATACTGAAAAAATACTGAAAGTATTTTATTTTCATTGTATTTTCAGCGGTTTTTGTTAAATTTTATTTTACTAAAATTAGGCCATCACTTTACTAGTTTTACCTCTCATTAATTTTACTATAATTAAGCAAGGGAAATACCGAAAAAAAAGGAAACATGCATCATTCTTAGTAATCGATTGTATTTTAATCGAAAAATACAGAACACTGAAATAATTTAATAATTTTTTCGAGTTTTTCATAAATGAGGGAATATTTTTTCTGATGTCGATTGCTAAAATGGCACAAAGAGAATCCCGACAACATTAGGCCTCTCAATTTTCTATTGAATTAATTCCCAACCCTACTGCATGCTTCTTTCCATTAGTGGCTATTACTAGCGTGTTGATTTTTACTTGATTTAAAGAGCAATTATTATTTTTTAAATTTCAAAAACGTTTGTGCGACACGGGGTGGTAGTTTACTAGTACCATTTCCCAGGTTTTATTATATGATGTCTTTCAGAAATCACTGTTTATCTTATTTCAATTTAATGATATACTGAGTGGGGAGAAGCCCCACTTAGCCACTTGAGTGAATTGAGTTAATTGACTTTGTTTTAGGTTCATTTAAAATTCCTATTAGGTTTAAGTTCTAAGTTGGAGACGGGTAAGAAATCCCTATTTAAATGATCCCTGTAAAATGGCAAATGCCGAGGTAAATGCTTACACAATTTACACAAGTCATCAACTAATTTGTTTCGATAATAACATTCAATATGGAAATAAAATCTTGAAGGCCGTCATTCGATAGACTTTTTCGTGAAAGAAAATGTAGACTGTAAACTGTAGACACTACAAAAGAGTTGCAGTGTTGAATAACATTTAATAATTAAGAAAAAAATGAAGTATCTTGTATCTTGTATCTTATCTTATCTTATCTTTTAGTAATTTTGGAAAAAGCAAATCTATCTTATCTTATCTGATTTTTTTCAAGATACTATCTTTTATCTTATCTTTTTTTCCTAAATTTTGGGTTATCTTATCTTTATCTTATCTTTGAGAACTTTAAAACAAAGTATCTCTATCTTCAGGCTCAAAAAAAAAAGATAGGACGCACTGGCCAGGATATCACCAAGCTGATGCGTAAATATGGGAGGCTTACAAAGCATCGATTCTTGACTTGCCTCCTTGCAGGATAAATACGAGGTATTTGGAGGGAGTATGGTTAAATGTGTGTTTGGCAAAATGCATCAATTGATTTTTCGTGTGATTGAATTATTTATGAATTATTTTTTTATTTTATTTTTTTTATGCAATGAATTATTTACTTTCCCGTCACCCACTCAACATTTGCAGACGGCCGAACGTGCACGGCATTTTCACAACTGCGAATCACATCAAGAAAGGTGTCCGTTTCCTTGTCCTTACCCACTTACTGTTGCTTCGCCGCCGCCTCTAAAACTTTTTCCTCCAGGAAGGCAGGCAACTGAGGTAGCGCTCGAGAAGTGGACTCGACGTGCTTCTGCCGAATTCCCGAGAGTTGTGTCTAAGGAAGAAACGACACGACGGTAGCGGAGTGCATATTATCTCAGATTTATAGAAGACCAGCAGCCAATAAATTTCAATGATTTTCTTTGTGACAAAAACCTTGTGAGAAGTTGCAAAAAGATATCTTCGACTTCAACACTGAAGAATAAAACTCCGCTTGAACATATAAACTCCACTTCTTCAAGCATCAATCAGCCTGTCGTCATTACGGAATCGTTTAGATTGATAGTCTTCGAAGTGTTAAACTTGAAAGACCTTCGAAAGACTAGAAGAAAAATTTGTCATGGCCAGCTCTCAGCAAGCTCTAAATTTGATGCAGTAAGTAATTTTTAAATTTAAATTAGTTTAACTTTTATTTTGTAGCGAATCATAATTATTTTTTTTAACAGAGATGAAAACTTTACTACACCACCTTTTACGGGGCCCACAACGCAACACCACGCCTCTGCCATAGGAGCTGGCAGCCTACCGAAAAATCAAGAACATCAAGAAAAAAAAAACGCAGAAGCTCAACAGAGATGGATTTGCAAATAACGCGTAAGAGCCTTTTTTTAATTAACTCTTTTATACTTACCTAAAGAAGACTAGCCAGACCTTCGAAAGACGCAAAAAAAAATTTGTCATGGCCTCGTGCAGCTCGCAGCCAACTCTCAATTTGATCCAGTAAGTTATTTTTTAATTTAAATTAGTTTTATTGTGTAACAAATTATAATTATTTTTAACAGAGATGACAACTACACAACACCTCCTTTGCGGGGCCCACCACGTAACACCACGCTTCTGCCATGGGAGCTGGCGGCTTACCGCAAAGTCAAGAACTTGAAGAAAAGGTCCAACCGTCGGAGTTCAAAGGAAATTTGTTTGGTGCTGGTGCAGCTCCAAATTATGAATTTTTATTTATATTTTATATTTTGTTATTTCAGGAATGGGGTGTTGTGCTTGCGGATCGCAACTTGATTAAAGATTTTAAGAAAAAGGTACAATTATTTTCTCTATAAATCTTTTTCCATTTGCTTCGTGTCCGTAGAGCCAGCAATTGGAAAAAGGTCTATATACAATATGTACAGTAGGCCTACTTTTTATTAGAATAACATTTCCCGTGACTTTTGAAAACAAGTTAAAAATTGAGGGAGAATCAACAATGGGAATAAGGAACGCAGTTGATTTCTTATGCAAGAGATTAACTAAAGTAAAAAAAAACCTAACAGTCTATAGACCTATTTCCAATTGCTTCGGCTCTGTGGATACAATATAGCGTGCTATTTTGTCTCTACGCAATCCTTTGGAAAATAATAATTTTATATTCTAAAAAATTATAAATATCCTAAAATGGATTATTATTACAGGAAAAAAAACCCAAAAAAGGGAATGAAAAAATCCGGACCGACGACCTTAACCATGAAGCTGACAAACTCCCAATGTGGTGGTCTGTTGGGACTAGGGGAAGAAAAAAAATGGGAAAATGTCCACTAACTGAAATTCTTATTTCTGTATAAATTTTTTTTCGGATCGGATTGGGTCATTGGTAGTTATCGTCTTTTTATTTAATACTGCTGGATGCCTATAGATTGATAGCCTTTTTTGTCTTTTTGTTGTCGTTTACCATTGACAAATATGAGCAAGAGAGCGAGATATCTTAGTAATTCTACTTCTATTCAACCCATGAGTTTTGACGGACGGATCAAGTGGCTGGTGACAACAGAATTACAAACTTACAACAGAACAACAATTGTTCAGCTTGATTCAATTCGCCGTAATCATTATTATTTTTACTTTCATCTACGTTTGTTATTGTCGAATCATTTGGAAAAAAAATGTTTAAAATTTTATTATTTCTTTTTCCATTTCAAAAGTTGATAACTACCAATGACTCCCTCTAACTCAAAAAATTACACAAAGAATGAACAGTGAAAATGAGCTCTACCAAACAAATATGAGAATGAGCTCTACCTGACAAGACGGAATGATATTAGAGGCCATTGAAGCTGTCAAAAGTGGCGTGATGAACGCCTTGCAGGCCTCAAAGGAATTTAAGGTGCCACATAGCACCTTGTACTACAAAGTTAAGAAATTGAATATCAAGACACCTCCCTACAACATCACGCCGGTCATTGAAGCTGTCATAAGTGGCGTGATGACCGCTTTGCAGGCCTCAAAGGAATTTAAGGTGCCACATAGCACCTTGTACCGCAAATTTAAGAAATTGGATATCGCGTCGACACTTCGCTACAACATCACGCCGGCCATTGAAGCTGTCAAAAGTGGCGTGATGAATTGTTTGAATTGATGAATTGTGATGAATTGCGTCTCCCTTATTGTTTGTATAGTCTCTCAATGCTAGCGGAGGGAGAGCGCAAATGTTATTAAGTGTTATTTGTCGTTATCGGTCCTCTAACGGACATTGCTAGATATCCTTAAACACACAGGTTTTATCAAACATACCTTAACACACATTTTTTAAATGTGAAATTAAACGTTTAATTATTTTTTGGTATTTTAAAATGTGAAATTAAACGTAATTATTTTTTGGTATTTTATTATTTTAAATTCGATGCTTAATTTAAAGTTTACTAAAACTTGAATTTCAATTCAATATTTTGTATAGTAAATTAAATCATTTCCAAGACAGGGTTTGAACAGAGATCAATTGTGTTGCTAGTAACAAACAAAGTTCATGAAAAAAATTGCATTTCCAAATTGTTCGACGTGTGACGTAACCTTTGAACCTAGCTTTTTTAAAATAACTTTTTACTCCACTTCACCTTGCGGTGACTAAAACCACTACTAAAACAAACATTTTCATATTTGTGAAGTTAGGGTCTATTGAAAAGGTCATCCCTACTGTCCTCTAAATTGATACCTAGAGGGGAAAAATCGGGTCAAATTCGGGTCAAAATCGGGTCAACCCGGATTTCAAAATCCTGACCCGGGTCGCAGCCCAAGAATAAAAATGGTCCATTTTTCATGACCCCGGGTTGCCCTTGGCCCGCTTTTTTTGACCCGGGTTACAGCGCTACCTGCACCCAAAAAAATATTGCATTCTTTAGCAATCAAAGAAGAGTTAAAGAATATTACACGCGTATGACACGATCCAACAAATAATGAAATAATAGCTTCTTAAATTGTACAATCAGTTAAAGCAGAGTAATAGAGAGGATGGTGGCGTCGCCCTGTCGAAATTCTCCATAAGGCCTCGTCCGAGCTGTCTCCCTTAAAAAGGGTGACACCTTGCGGATTTTTCCGAGAACTAAACTGAAAAACTAGCGTCTTTTTTTCTAAGTCCCGTGTCAAAATAAAAAATCCCTTAATTGCCCCCAAAAACTTCAAAAAAAGTAATTTCTTGACAGAATAATGTGTTTTATCAGTTTTTCTTTAAAAAATGAAAAAAAAAGTTAAAAAAAAATAGTAAAAAGCATTACTAATATAATGGACCCACAAAGATTGAACTGTCTACCTTCTACTTGTCAATCCACCGCTCTCCCAACTCGGCTACCAATCGCTGGTTTCACTCCTCAAAATCGCTATTCATAAACGCGTAAAAGTGGTTTTTTTGCTTATCGTCGAGTGGCGGCGCTGTGTTTAACGGAGAGCTTTTCTGTAACGTCCGCTAAACAATTGAAAAAAAACTTGGAAAACCTCGGACATAGCCTTATGGAGAATTTCGACAGGGCGACGCCACCATCTGCTCTATTACTCTGGTTAAAGGTACAATACGTATCTAATGGGTGCATTCCAGGCATTCCTGTTAGTTATAATACATCTTTTATATAATTACGTCATCAACCCATAACCACTTAACTGTTAACAACTCTTCTCTGCTGCTAGCGGTTCCTTAACTTAGATTCCATTAAGTCAATAAAAATAACATTTACACTAATTGAGGTGTTGTGAAATAAAAGTTATTCATTTTAATAACTCGAGAAAGGTGATCATAAAGAAACGAAATTACAATGTATTATAATGGAGAACGCAGATACAACGGACACCTTTATAATAACGTTTATGTGACAGCATAATGTGAGAGTTGCAGAAGCGAAATATCCACTTTAATCGCTGTCTGACATGTCGCTGGATTCTGGTTCACTTTCCATTTCTTCATCCTCGCTCTCTTCTTTTTTCGGTTTTTTCTTGTCTGTCTTCTTGCTGGATGATTTGGATTTTTTCTTCTTGTCACTTTCGGAGGCTGAAGAGGATTCGTCGTCGGTGCTGATGTATTCCTTACTTTTGAAATCGCCAGGAGATTTAGCTGGAGAAGGCTTCGAAGCAGCTTTGGGTGGTGTTTTCGTAGATGACTTGCTGGAACTGGAAGCCTTGGATGACTTGGCTGCTACTTTGCTTTCTTTGTCCTTGCTTTTGGAAGAACTGCTAGGGACTGCTTCTTCCGATCCTCCTTCAGGCGGAACATATTCTTTCATAGCTTTATCATAGACCTCTTTAGCTTCCTTGGCTTTAGCTTCCCACACGGATCGATCATCCACCTTCTTCCACATTTCGCCACCTTTTTTCAGTAGATCTGTGACGCTGATGCCAGGATTATCTGCTTTTATCTGTTCGCGAGAATCATTCAGCCATAGCATGTACGACGACAGTGGTCGTTTGGGCTTGTTTTCATCCCTATCCTTCTTGGTCTTGCGTGGCTTGGAAACTTTAGGTGTCTAACAAAATAAATAAAAGCTAAAAACAAAATTCTTATTTGGAAAGTTATAATGAAAAGCTACCGAAATTGCCGCCGATTTCGAACTACTTGACTTCTTGGGTTCCTTTTTCTCCTTCTCCTCTTTTTTATCCTTTTTCTTCTTCTTTTTGGATTTGGAATCAGAGTCGCTGCCAGATCCACCGCCTTTGGCAGCGCTGCTAGCCTTGGCTCCCCCTCCTGATCCGTCGGAAGCATCCGAGTCGGTAGTAGCTACGTTAGAGTCGTATTCTTCAGCTACGTCACTCTCCTCGCCGGGTTTAAAGTCTTCGTCATTTTCATCCGAATCTCCACCCGAGTCGTCACCTGCAATAAGTAAATGCTAGAGAATAGGCACCAAGAAAAAAAATATTAGCAATAGCTAAGTAAAACCATACCAACGGCATCACGCTGTTTGCCTTCAGCTTTGACACGGGCCAAATATGCGTCAGGCGCTTCCTCTTCGTCCGAATCGCCAAAGTCATCACCATGAGCTGATTTATCCTGTGACAGACAATAAAATTTATTATTGCCAACACATATATAAAGATCATATATCTTACAGATCTTCCAGTGTTTTTGACGCGGAGTTTTTTGTTGTTCACGAAATCATACAAGCGGTTATATTCCTCCTTTTCAATGCTACTGAAAGTGTGAACAACCCCATTTTTAGTCTCAACTTCGAAGTCAAAAGAACGAGTGCTTCCTCCACCACGAGCAAAGTTAACACTTGCTATTTCTTCGAATCTATCAAATGAAAAACACATAATTAAAATGATGCAAAAACATGTTTGTAACGAAATGAATTTTTACCGAATGTGAATTGGAGGCTTGTGAACGTAAATAAAACCACGTTCTAGAGGATACAAGTAGCCGGCTGCTGCTTTGTAAGAACATCCAACAGCCGGGGTACCAGAATGACTGTTAAATAATCAAAGCAAAGAAATCCTGAAATCAGTAGCTATAATTTTAATAAATTTGCAAATAATATACCCCGTGAAATTTCCAGGTATAGTGACCTTTCGGTTAACCATGGCCTTCATGACGGTACTCATAACTTCATAAGTTGGACCATTACAATCACGGGAAAGTCTTCCTTCGAACTTTTCTTTCAATTCCTCCCTGTTTCATAGATGAATATTTAGTGATGATGTATTGAAAATGTTGAATTTTTCAAGAATACTCACTCCGATAGTGGTATCTCAAAAGATGTCTCCTCGTCTTTGTTGAATAGAAGTACCAAAAAGTGGTAACGCGTCTGACCTTGCTTGATTGGTGGATCAAGACTTACCTAAAAATTACGAAATAAAAACATTGGAACCATTCAAAATATTTTACCAGAAACGTCCAACTTACTACAAAGAAAATTTGCCGGCCATCCTTGTGCGGGAGTAAAAATAAGCGAAGTACAGTTGAGGCGGGAATCTTGTAGTCAAATGTTTTACCATGAAGTTGAAAGAATGCCTGGAAAACTTTGATGTCATAGCGACCTCTGCCAAGACATAAAAACTTAATTCGTTTACATTATCAAGTACAAATGTTAAAAAAAAATTACCTTGGAGTGAGACATTGTACTTCTCTGAAGATGGCGATTGCATCACCAGTTGCACTGATAACACTTGCTTTAGGCATCACCTGCTTTTGGAATGCTTCAACAGCGTCATCTCCACCCTGATCATTGGACTGAATGAAGAGACGCATTTCCATCAGGCTGACTGATGCATCGTCATTCTAATTTTACAGAAATTAAGTTAGTAAAATGTCTATTGCATTACATATTATCAGAGCACCCACCTGATGGAATTCAAGGGTAACTTCATTTTTCCCTGTTGTGCACTGGGACACATTGCTGAGTGGAATCTCAAAGGCGGTATGGTTTCCAACTTCAAAAGACATTGTAGAACCACTGAATTCAGCACGGCCCCAATTCCATCCTTTAACACTCAATTCTTTCTCCAGCATGTCTTTCTTGTAGGTTTGAGCAAAAAATTTTGCCAGTTTATCTTGATCCTTCAATGTCCAAATTGACAGAAATTACAAACTTGAACTAATAGTTTTCAAATAATTACTAACTGATTCTTTGAATCCACCATAACGATGAAGTGCTCCACTTCTGAGAAATACACGTAAACCCCAAGCACCAGCCAGTCTTTGCCAGTTAACGAATTCAATGTCAGAAGAACTTATCTGTTCAACTTTACCCGTTTTGGAATTCTTGAAAACGATACTTTGATCGGTTAATTTTAAACGACCGGGCGTCTAGAAGAAAGAATTCAGTAAATGGATGAAAAATTCACGTGTATCCAAAATGACAATTCTGCGTTCCACTTACCATCGAGCCTTTAATTTCAGCTGAAACATCAGAGAACTCTAAAAAATCCATCGCACAACGCAAAAAATTGAATCCAACGAAAAAGTGAATAAAAAATTCAACAAGACGAGGTGGGAAGTAATGACCGTAACAACGTAAAACACAAGCAGCCGGTTCTTTTACTTCGCGCCGTCAAGATCTTGAGAACGGAATGGATGTAGCGTTGCCAGTGTAGGCAGCGTTATATTGTTAAACATAAAGTATTTTTTTAAGCTTAAAATAAATATTAATTCGCCAGAAAAAGATAATTTTTGAAAGTTAAAATTCGTGTCATCTTCAATTTTTGAAATATTTACTAAAGAGGATTTTGTATTGATTTTTTTGTCGATGCGTGCCATCTGGATTCCCGCAAAAAATTTGCCTAGATGGCACTCACACCCAAACATATATGAGCTGGTTTCTTCAGTCCGTGTTTCTTCCCAATAAAAATTGGTAAAGGTCTTAACGAGATTGGCCGTGTTGATATAGTTCGAAGTGCTGTCAGCCGCAAGGCGAATTGTCAAGTTGGAATATTGTAGACAATAGTATCCATCCACGTGTTAATAATTAATAAATCGAAAGTTGGATCTGAATGTTTTCTCACTGGCCCTCTCCAATTAGTTGACTAGATTAGATTATAAGTTATAACATATAAAAATGGTTTTCTATTTCGTCAGCACCGCAGTTCAACCTAGTTGCGCACTGTTCATGGGAGAAGAAAAACATGAAAGTAAGATGTACATAGTCAGTAAGCTTTAAAATTAGGATTATTAATCCTTGTAGTAACAACTAGATGAGGAGTTGATCAAGTGGGGATGGCCTGAAGATGTTTGGTTCCATGTTGACAAGTTATCGTCTGCCCATGTTTACATCCGACTAAATAAGGTGAGACTTATCTTTTATTCTGAAATTCAAAATGTTGTCATACTATTCTTAATGTTGGTTTTCTGCTACTAAATTTTTTTATCTAGGGTCAAGTGATTGATGATATTCCAGCAGCCATTTTAGAAGATGCAGCACAATTATGTAAAGCAAACAGCATCCAAGGCAACAAAATGAACAACATTGATGTTGTTTACACTCTGTGGTCTAACTTGAAAAAGACTCCTGGTATGGAAGTTGGACAAGTTGGATTTCATAAAGAAAAAGAGGTGACATTTTCCTTCTTAGTGTTTCTAGTTACTTATTTGCTAACAATCAAATTTTGTAGGTTCGCAAGATTAGAGTGGAGAAGAGAATTAATGAAATTGTTAACCGCCTCAACAAAACCAAAGTTGAGAGGAAACCTGATTTAAGGTTTGAAAGGGAGCAAAGAGATCATGCAGAGAGAGAAGACAAAAAACGACTCCTTAAAGAACAAAAAGAAAGGGAGAGAGAAGAAGAAAAAAGAAAAAAAGATGAAGCTGAACTAAGGTGATGTATAATTCTTTTTTTTTTTTTTCTTTTCTACAGATATGTTAATTTCCTTATGTGTGCAGGAGCTATGATCGCTTGTTAAAGCAAACTAATATGAAGACCAACAAAGATGATGATGGTAACGATTCTGATGACTTTATGTAAGAATCCAGTCGAGTGATTTATGCGGACTCGGTTTCACTGATCAGCCTTTTCGTATCAAGTATATGTGCTGCTGAAAATTCATCGCACTTGACTCGAGTTTTTCTTGGTCAATAAAAATGTGGATATAACTGGCATAGTGGCATCTTTGTTTTAATAACTTTTGATGTGGGGAGTATAAGTATACTAGTATAGTCATGATGATTATTCCCAGATGACCAATTTTCAGAACTTGACATTTTGTTTACATTAGCCAAAGGTTATGATGATGAGCAGATCTCTTAATTCTTCGCATCGATAGTTATTGTTTAGTATTTTTAATATTGTTTCGAAATTCTACTGAACAGCACCAGAGTCTCGCAACACCGGAAATGATGCACATCGAAATAACCAACAATTTCCGTCTGAAGACGGAAGCAATAGGTTTAAACAAGGGTTTTTTTGTTTTAATTTAACAAGCAGGAGACCAATAATAAAATGTTATTTCATTTTGTAAGTCGGAAGCGGATCTTTTTAGTATATACTGTACTTTACGGATTTCCTCTAAAATTTGTTTCCTTCCTACTGCGGCGTAAGAATAAGCTAAACCGGGAGTTGACCTCAAAAGTGAAACCGAGACATCAAGTTAAAACGTCCGAGACGGAATTCAGTCTTCAAGTGGATACCGTCGTGTGTGCTGAGTGCTTTGGTCCACTCCGCCGTCTTAACTAGAACAAGAGAGCGCAATGCTGAATTCCGAGTTAACGTTCAAGTCGCTGCTGACCTTATGGCTGATGTGTTCTATGGGCTCTGACTGCGCCCCACTACTTTCTAAACCAATTAACGCTACCAGAAAAATTCCCCAGTCGCATAGCCCAACAACAGCTGCTGCAGCCGTCGTCACCACCACCCAGCCTCCGCTTTCATTCCAGTCCGTGAGCACCAAACCATCAGAGCCAATCCATCCTAAAAACCTGTCCTCCACTGCTACGGCTAAGTTACCCGGGTCTGAATCCTCTCCGGAATCGATGAACATTTCACCCGTGGAAAATCGTAACGCTTCATCGCCAAGAAATAGTGAAGGAGTTAGTGTAAACGTAGTAGTAAGTTCACGTCGTAAATAATCTATAAAGCGATAAAAAATTTTGAAAAAATAAAATAGTCTAGTTCAATCCCTTGACGCCTTTTCATTTTTGTAAAGATGGGATTTCTGCAAAAATTTGGTTACCTAGAAGGCCGAAAGGATAACAACTCGGAAGCCTTGTTTAGAGAAGAAGCCGTGATTGATGCAATCAGAACCATGCAGAGTTTCGGGGGAATCAATCCAACTGGAAGGATGGACAACGACACCTTACAAGTAAATTTCCGTAAATTTCTTTCTGAAATCATGTGTCACTATTTTCAGTTCATTTACCGCTTTAATGAATTGCATTTTAATCTGAACATATAAATTATCGTTAGCTACTGGTGACTCCTCGCTGCGGTAATAAAGACGTGGAATTGGATAATAACGAACAGCAGTCAAACAAACGACGAAGAAAAAGGTTCGTGGTTGGCGCACCCGGTTGGAACAAACGAAGAATCACTTACTTGTAAGAGTTTCAGCTAATTAAAGTAGCTATTTAACGAATATTTATTTATTTCCTGTGCGTTTTGAAAGTTTAGCTAATTGGTCGCCCAAAATAGGAGATGAAGAAACAACAATTCAACAGCTTGAGAGAGGTGCAGCTTTGTCATTTTTGTTGTTGTCTAATTTTTTTAATTTTATGATTTTTTAATTGGATCTTTCTAGCTTTCAAGGTATGGTCGGATTATGCCCATCTCAAGTTTGTACAAGTGCCAACTCCGGAAGCGGACATTACAATCCTCTTTGGTAACGGATACCATGGCGATAGGTAAAATTTCAACTTGAAATTAGTTGAATTGTTATCAAAAATTAATTAAACAAAATTACAGATATCCTTTCGACGGTCCGGGTTACACATTGGCTCATGCTTACTATCCTTATGAATTTGCAAATTTCGGTGGCGACGTTCATTTCGACGAAGATGAGCCATGGGCAGTTAACCCACAAGAAGGTTCCGGTTAGTCTATTCTATTTTTGTTAAATTATTTGTCTTGTTCTCTTTTTAGTTATCAACTTTTTTTCATTTAAAAAAATATGTAGGAATTGACTTTTTCACCGTGGCAACTCACGAACTTGGCCATTCACTAGGGTTGGCTCATTCTCCCGTACCGGGCTCAGTCATGTTTCCTTATTACAAAGGATACCAACCAAATCTTCAATTGGATTACGATGACATTCTAGCAATGTATCAACTCTATAGTAAGGACATTTTTTCACTATCGTAATTTATTGATCAATTTAAAAAGTTGCTAAAAATGGAATTATCTAGTTTCGAGGCAAGTGCACGATGACAGAAATGAAGATGATATGACAACGACGACCACCACTACAACGCCGAAACCCCAAACAACCACTGAGAAAGCTTCGACCACCACGATGCAGCCCAGACCTACAAGACCAACGTTCAGGACGACAACTCCCTACGACGATGACTACAATGAGATTGACGACGACGAGAGCGATCAAAATTCAAATAGCGGAAGCGGGAAAACGGAGGGAACGACCGTTACGGAGGATGAAGAGGAAAAGATTCCGACGACGACCAAGAGAACGGTGACGATCAATTACGAAGGCGACTATGAAACGGTCGATGATCATCGGAGGAAATTCAACGTCACAAACGAAGATCAATCGCCCAAGATTCCGGATATTTGTCAGGGAAACTTTGACGCCGTTTCCGTTCTCCGCAATGAGCTCTTCTTCTTCAAAGGTCAAGTAAGTATCCACAGTTCCGTGCACTCGCTCTTTTGAATGGCTCCTATATAAAGCTGTGTATACACTGAAATTCTCGCTTATACGTATAGTACGTGTGGCGATTGCGTCAACGAGCCGTAATAGACGATGGATATCCAACTCACATTCGCCATCTCTTCCGAGAACTTCCAGATTCTCTACGTAAAGTGGACGCTTTGTACGAGCGCCCTAATGGCCACATCGTCTTCTTTTCCGGTTCAAATATGACTTTGTTATCTTTATCTAATGTCTATTTATTTAAACATTTTCTCGACCGTTCATATTCAACAGGTCCTAGTTATTGGGTCTTTGACGGTGATCGGATGATTGAAGAAAATTCCAATTTAAGTTGGCTCGGACTACCGGACGGACTAGACCATTTAGATGCTGCATTAGTTTGGGGCAAAAACAAAAAGACTTACTTCTTTAGGTAAGTTTTTATCTCGTTTTGGACGTGTGAAAAGAAACCAATGCCGTTTTTGGAGAAAGGTTTTAATCATTGGCTTCGATTAGAGGGGAAAAAAAACTTTAAAAAAACCAATCTCATTTATTAGAAAGAATCTTTACTGGCGCTACGACGACGTTAAAAGACAAATGGATCCCGGCTATCCGCACGATCTGTCCAGGTGGAGAGGTGTAACGTCCGATATAGACGCAGCCATGCAATGGACCGATGGTATATTGAATTTTTTTTTTTTTTTTTAATTGAAAACACACTTTTTTTTGTTAACTTAAATTGGTTTATCTCTTTGTGTTGTTTAAAGGGCGAACGTATTTCTTCAAAAACAAAATGTTTTGGAGGTTCGACGACACATTGGTGCGCACAGACATGCGCTACCCTCAAGAAGCCCCACCTTTTTGGTTGGGATGTCCAGAATAATTCCCATTTTAAATCACCATTTATTAAAATTTTTAAAACAACATAACATTTATACATAGAGATACATATAGAGTACGTGTTTGTTTGTTTGTTTTCCCCCTATTTCATTACTGAATAATAATATGCTACTCTTTGTATGTAACGCCGCTTCGTATCAGACGGAATGATTAAACGGAAATGTACGCTGATTGGAATGTGAAATTCAATTTTCGTCGATTCGACACGATTGGCTTTAATTAGAAGGTTGTCTCATCGACAGGATTGGGTAGAGTCACTTTCAATCTTGGATCGGCTGCCATGGCTCGCTGGATAGCCTGGATGGCGTTCGCATTTCCGGACCAGCTCCTGTAAAAAATAATAAATTCAGTGTAATATCCTCTTTCGTTTTCATTGAGGGGGGACTAAAATATTTTTATAGAGAAACAAAAATGTGAACCTCCTAGCAACTCCGTTCGATACGTCCCAATTGAGCATATTCTTGGCTCGTTGGTGAGCCTCATCCGATCCGTCAAGAACGAGCCCGAATCCTCCTGAAAATAAAATGAAATTCTTATTTTCATTATTCAATTTCTAAATCCTTGCACTCACCATTCATCACCTCCCCCCAACCGACGCCACCGCCGTTATGCAAGGAGACCCAAGTGGCACCTCGGAAAGAGTCGCCGATGCAGTTCTGTACGGCCATGTCTGTTACGTTAATATAAAGAAAAAGTTGAATCGTCGTTGGATTACAGTCAAGAAGAATTTCAAAGACGATAAAAAACAAAACTCTAAAAATCAACAATGATTTATATAGTCCTCTCGACCTGCAGTAAAAGCGGATCCATCGTAGATGTTGGAGGTCTCCCGGAACGGACTGTCCGTTCCGCTGACGTCATGATGATCACGACTCAGCACGATATAGTCAGACACTTTCCCTTCTGCCATCGGATAAAAATAAAAAAATCAACTTCAATTTAATGTCCTCGGCGGAAAAAAAATGAGTAAAACAACAACAAACAACAAACACAAGAGATGATGATGATGCTAGTAGATAACAATTAGAATATTATATACGCACCGTGAATAGCACGGTTGAAAGCTAGAGCAATAGCAACTCGAGCCCTTTGGTCTGCGTACAAGATCCTGGCCTGCGATCCAACGACCAAACGGTTCTTGCCGGCTTCTTTGATCCACTTGATGTTATCGTGATACTGAACGGCAATATTATCAGGTAGACCCTCTTGAACGATGCTCTCCAGCACCTCTTGGGCCATCCTATCCGTGACTTCTAGATCCTGTTCCAATCCTGACGTGCAGATCCAGCGGAAGGGACCGAAACCCAAAGAGAAAATATCCCTGGGTTGCATATTTTATAATTGAAAGTCACGCAAGATTGATTTGATATGATAAAAAATTCAAAAGATTATTCAAAAAAATTCACCCCATGATGTCTTGAACGTAGGAAGGATAACGGAATTTCAATCCGGTGGGATCGTCTCGAGCGCTAACGTCCGCCCCGCATCTCTGAGCCTCAAGCAAAAAGGCGTTGCCGTAGTCCCAGAAAAACATGCCACAATCGGCCAGGGCGTTGATGGCCTTAATTTGACGTCGCAGACTGTCGTGAACGCGTTGGCGGAAAAGTTGCGGGTCACTGGCCAACAACTAAAAGTATAAACACATGAAAATAAAAGCTCAGGGAAATCACGCAGGGCAACTTGTTTCAAATTAATTGATGAGATTAATTCTGCCACCCAAATCACCCCCCGAAAAAAAGACAAGAGATGGGACAAGAATGGCCTTACATCTTGCGACTCTTGATAAGATAATCCGACAGGATAATAGCCGCCGGAATAGGGATCGTGGCAAGACGTTTGATCCGATCCGAGCTCGACCAGCAGTTGGCCCGTCTTCTCGTATTCTTCGGCCAGTCTCTCCCAGACGAGAACAACGTTGCCGTGAAATCCGATGCTGGTGACCTGATTTATTCGGTTGATTGATCATCAATAACATATACGCGACGTCTATCTCATCTTTCTTTCGACTCTTTTTTTTTAAATAAAGAAAAGGAACAAATCTTGTCGTGTTTACTTCTTTGTTGAGACGGGCAGTTTTTACGCGTTCCACCAGTCGATCCACGTCGTCAATCATTTCCAGGACCCAGCCTTGATCGTAGCGTTTCTTTAGCGCGTCGTAACTGACCTACAATATCAGCAAACGTTAAATCAAAATTGCCAACCATACAAAGAAGAGGCGAGAAAAAGTTTTTAATAAAATGGGAAACCTCAGCAACGATGCCGATACATCCGCTGATAGTGGCCGCTTTAGCTTGAGCCCCACTCATTCCTATAATTTCAATATTAAAATGATAATGTTTGAAAAAATGTCTAAAAATAATTTGAATTTTATAAAAAAAGAAGAAAATATTTCACCTCCAAGACCCGATGTGAGAAAGACTTTGCCGGAAAGATCATCGAGTCCTAGATATTTCCGGCCAGCATTCAGGACAGTCAACTGTAATAAACATTTTAAAAAATAATTAGCGTTGATTATTCGACCACTCAGTCAACGCTAAGGTGATTGAATCAAAGTTTACTGTGGTCCCGTGAACGATGCCTTGGGGTCCGATGTAAACGTAACTCCCAGCCGTCATTTGGCCGTACCTAAAAGTTAAAACATTCAAACCCCCAAATAAATTTTAAAGATAATCCTTTTCTTTTTTTTTTCTTTAAAAAAGATTTTTTTTACATTGTAACTCCTAGGGCAAACATTTTATCGTAGTGATCCCGACTCGAATAATTCGGAATGACCATTCCGTTGGTGATGACGACGCGTGGGCCGGAACGAGTTGAAGGGAATAGTCCAAGCGGATGTCCAGAATACATGGCCAGCGTCTGCTCATCCGTCATTTCAGCCAGATAATGCATCACCAGCCGGAACTGAAAAATCACATAAAAGATATATACACGCCGGAGAAAAAAGAGAAAAATGGAGGCGGAATCCGTTTCAGCCAAAAGTTATTATTATTATTTTTGCATTTAATTTTGATGCGATTTCATTTATACTTGAACCCAATTGGAAAAAACTTGACCGTTGCCTCCGTACGTAACCAATTCTTCTGGAAACTGGGCGACACGGGGGTCTAAATTATTCATAATCATATGCATGATAGCGGCAGCCGTTTTGGTCCGGCTCGGATACTCCGATATGGGATAAGCTCTGTCCATCACATGAAGAAAAAATTATCGATATTATCAAATTAGATATTATTTTCTTGTTGCTGCGGCTTCCTTACTTCATAGAAATGGTGGGCATGAAACGGTACATGTAAATGTGACCATAGTCTCTCAGTTCATCCGCAAATTCTACGGCTAGTTGGGTATGTGTGGCCGGAGGGAAATAACGCAAGGCATTGCGAACAGCCAACTTTCAAAAAAAAAAAAGAAAAGAAGAGATTTTTTGTTTTTATAGAGAATTTCTGTGGTATGAACGAGCCTGTCGTTACATATAATGTGAGGCTACATCTACATCTCACAACATAATTTTAATACAAGGAAAAAAAAAATAAAAGGAATGAAAGGAGCTGTGTGTGTATATAGAAAGCGTGGCCAGTCATCAACTATTGCCATAAATGGTCCGACTTTTTTTTTCATTTTCGTTCAAGGGATTTGCTGGGAAACTTACGTAACGTCAGCCATTCGGCGCACAACAACAACACATCGACCAAAAGCTGAATAGCATAGCACAGTAAGCACACACATCAACTAATGAATTCAATCATAGGGCCCTACGACACAAGAGAAGGCAAAATTTTGGGGTAAAACCTTTTGTTCCGTCGAATTGAGTCGATGATTGCGAACAGGAGCGTGCGGTAAGGATGGATTTCTCTTCCGGGCTGATGGCAGTGGATCAACGGGCAAGTCGGAGCACAATTCATCCAGTGTAGACATGTTTTGTGTGTTGATTTTGTTTTCACTTGCACCGAGTTCAGAGGCCAGTCAGACAACAACTGACGTTGCTGCTCTCAGTCCAATGTGAAAAACAGAAACAGATGCGGAAAAAAAATGAAGGAGAAAAAAGGTCGAATCGCTTCAAGGAGAACAGAGTAATAAAAAGAAATACGTTCCATAGACGCCCCAAAGATTTCCCTTTTTCTTTATTTTTCAGCGAAACATTATCGTCTTTCGCCTCTGGGGTTTTTTCTCTTATATTGTATGTAAAAAGTCTCTCGTGCGCGTTTTTTTTTCTTTCCTTGGTTGTTTGGCGCTCTCCAGTTCGTAAATATAAACGCACTAGAGAGAAGAGAGTCTCTGGCCTTCTTTTTTTTTTGTTCGGTCCCGCAGCAAAGTCCCGCGTCCGAGCCATATAGTTTCCCCTAACAAAGATTTCTTTCAACGGCGTCAAATGAGCCACCACAGATTTATTTCAACTTGTTCTTTTTTAAAAAAAGCTTGTGTGTGTGTGTGTTTTGTGTAGCCTTTTAGCTGATATAGGTGGAGCTTAGTAGTATGAGTATGTGTTTCTACTTTTATTTTTTGATTTTTAATTGGTCTGTTTATAAGCGGACGAAGGAATCCGGTGAAGATGCTGAATCCCAAAAATAAACATCCTTTTACCCGAGTTGCTATCGTCGGTCGTGCAAGAAGGCAAAAGTCGGTCAGAGCTACAATTTGTCCGTCTTCTCCGGGAATGATTGGACGTTTTCTTGACAAGATGAAACAATCATACAACATAGACCACGAAAGAGAGTCTGTTCTATACTACCACACAACACAACAACACACAACAGAGAAAACCTTTTGAACTGAAAAACAAAAATACACACATTGGACCTCCGGGGAATTGGCCTGGACTTGTGAGAGAAAAAATAAAGAAAGAAAGAAAAGGGTTATGCAACGCTGTGTAGGAAGACGAGATTATAAGGGAGGAGAAAAAGCTTTTTTCCTTTATTTTCTTTTCTTTTTCTGTGTTTCCATTTAGTTAGTAGGTGGGCGGTAGTCGATCCAATGTCGGTGGTATTACGTCTAATATAAAGAGAACCGCCATCGATGTGTAGGAGGAGGGATAAAATAGACACCCAAAAGAAAAAAGAAAAAACCACATCTAAATGGAACAAGAAGAAGAAAAAAAACAAATGTATTTTTCTTTTAAAAGACGGCCTAAGATACAAGTCAAGAAAGTGAATCGAATGTGTACTGGGATGAGACTGGGCGGGGTTCCCGAAAAAAAAAAAGAAAACCTCCGTGTGTTTCTCGTCTTTTTTTAAAAAAAGGTAATAGGCCTAAAAATCTACCTGTAAAAAGTCCTTGTCATTTTGTAGTCCCTTTTGTTGTCTCTTCCTGCCCATCTCTTCTTGTCTATTATTCTCCCTACTATTTTTATGGCTTTTTCACGGTTACAAATCACAGAAATGTTGGTCTTATTTCTTATATACAGGAACAAAGTCGTCAAAGAAAAGTCAACTATAATCTGAAATGTTTAGCAGTGACGAGTTTTTTCGCCAGGGTGTTGCAACGTTATACAAAATATCGACTTGTGAGGCCTTCTAAAAACGTCTATAGTTAACCTCGAGTGTGTCAGGAGAGACCCAAGGGGCTCTAAACTATACGCCACCTAATCGCTATTGATCATTAATAACAGATACTTGACCTGTTTTCTTCTTTTTGACGAATATGAGATGCCTGGCTTATATATTTTAAAATCAAAATGGACTCGGAAGAAAAAAAAAAGTCATTACGAAGGGCAAGCGAAACAGATGAGGTTGTGGCATTTTTGTAAACTAAAAAACAAAAGAAAATTCCAAGGTTTTTCTGTAGAAAAATATAAGAAGAAGCGGTTATCGCTTAATAGTGGAGAAGAGACCCAGGGGCCTAGACACTCGATATCTCTCAGGTGACATTATCGCCTGGGTGCGAGAGCTCTCTTTTCTCTCCTGAGAGAAAGGTGCCAAAAAGGCGAGTTGAGATGCGCCGACACGGCGTAGAGAAAGAAGACATTCCAATCGAAAAATATGCCGCTATATTATATCCCCCTAGTAATAGTATTTTTCCTGTCTCGGGAAATGGTTGAGCTGGTTATTTGACTCATCTTCTATCCAATAGAAATTTCTACTTAACCGTCGATATAAGGACGAAAGCGACCAACAACATCAATGGAATATAGAAGCCATTAGCGAGTTTGATGTAGAAATATCGAGAGAACCCCAACAAATACAAAAATGGGGCGCCCACCTTCAAGTCAAGAGCTGAAATAACCTCATAACGGAGCACATTATAAGCTGTTCGGTCCAGTGTCTGTCTCGTCCATCATGGTATATAATATATACTCAAGTACTTGTAGACTTGTGGCTATTGTTGGTCTGTACTATTTAGAGGACCATTTTTACTCCGACAAACACACTCCCCCACCCACATATAGAAAAATAAGAGAAAACCCCTTTTTCTTTTTCGATGGGACCAGCAGCCGGACATACAATGGATGGCCCAAAAGTCTCTAAAAATCTTATTTTCCAATATGTGAACAAAAATACCTTTTATAGTATATCTCTTTCATCTCCCCTACTGCTGCTGCTGCTTCACTCAATCTATCTATATCTCACTCTCTACAAAGAATACACTACTACTACTACTATATATGTACACTATTACTGATTAGTTCCGGTCGGATGGAATCCCAAGGCAAAAAGAAGAGAAAAAGAATAAGAAGAGAAAACGAACACACAGCTGTCATACACGCGCTCTTTCTCAACGGACGCCCCGGCGCACACGCTTGGCTAGCGGTAGCAACAACAACAACATCGATACGTATAGTACATACAGAGATGATATAAATAGTAGCCTATGTCATGTATATAGATACATACTCTACTTGATGAATTGTTGAATCAATTTGACGCAACGGCGACTTCTTTTTCAGGCTCTTTTGATATCGGAGAAAATATATATTACCATCACATTCTTTGTTTTTTGGCTGCTATAATATTAAGAAAATTTAGTTCGATTCGATATTTCTCCGAATAAGGGATTGTGCAACTGTTCTTGTGTGGCTTTATCTATAAGGATTGCGCAAAAGATAGAAAAATAAAGGAAAGAGAAGGGAGAGTTATTGTGAAAGGGGGAATAAAAGAAGAATGATACATCCCCAGGAAATGAAGCGGAACGAGGTATGCGTGTAATACCGTCGTCGATCGTGTAGACTCTCCGTATCATCGACAGAAAAACAAAACAAAAAAGAATAGAGATGCGGAAAGTTTGTTTTTCTCGCCAAGTTCATCGCAGATGATTGCAACAAACACAGTCAGAATGTGTGTGTGTGTGTACACAGTCCATCACAACATATCAGACAACAATACTCGTCCGTCCACGTTGCAAAATAAAAAAAGTGGCCGCTTTCTATCTTGTTTGCAAAAGCGGTAAAAATGCGCTAACATGAGATACTAGTCTAACATAACAGAGAAAATCAAGGAGAAATGCGTCATAATAGAATAATTGAAAGGCGAATAACAAACGGGCCGGATAAGGGTGCCGGATATCACACAAACGTCTAGAAATAGTTTTCTTTCATCTACAAAATAATCTCGGGTGTATTTAATTATACGTCAAGCATATAACATCAGACATGCAAGCCATGAGAAATCAGACTACTACTGTATATAGCGTAACAAGGGGATAAATACGTCAATATGCAGACGATCAATAATGGCTCGAACGCTTTTAGCTGCTGTACAGTACATCTGTCAGCTTTCTCTCTCTCTCTCTTGTGTTTGTGTCAAACTGTTTTGTTTTACTATTAGTTTAGTGTATACACAACCCGTATAGAGTAGCTATATAGCTGCTTATCTGTTTGAAATGACCCAACATATTTTTTTCTTTATTTTTTTAAAAAGAGAATATTTCTCCCCTTAAAATGTGGAATTTCTCTTGTGTTTTTTTCGGGGTATAGTACTGGGCATAACTTGCTGTGTGTTGGACAGTAAACGGGGTGATGGACCGTGGTGCTTATGCGTTTGAATAGTTTTTCCTTATTTTAATAGTAAAACCAAACGAAAAGAACAATGATATCATCGACTTGTAGTTGTATATAGTAGACAGGAACATTTTATGAGGTTTGCGAAGGAAAGAAATGTGTTGATAGTATCGGGAGACCCAGAAAAGTGAAAAGTAAAAAAAAAGATTATACCCTATAAAGAGGAAACTATATAATAATATAATATAACTATACATATACTATACATTGTGATGGTTATAGAAACATTTTCATTGTCGGTACAAGGTTACACAACATATAAGTATAATAATAATATAGTATATAGAGAGGGCCGGCTTATTTTTTTTATTTGACTGCAGTATCTTTTCTCACGCCACCATCTTAGGTCATAGAGTGGTGTCTATACTATATATATTTCCTCTTTTATTTGGAAAAATTCATTTGTCAGCCTTGGAAAGAACTGGAGAGATGAAGAGGAGGGCAAGTCACGCACCAGACCACTCACAGTGAGCGTATAAATAGCTATAACAAATTCATCAACATATTATACACACGTCCGTAGAAACCCTATAATATGTACATATAGAAATATATACTATATCGGTCGTTTGTATCGATTATGTGACTGTCTGAAGATGATTTCATTTCTGATTTGTAGAGTTTTGTTCTACATCACACAATAAATAACAAGCGCGATGGATAAAAAGGTAATACATAAAGTGATGACGTTGCCGCTTCTTCCGATATCAATCAAAAAGTTAACCGGCTAAAAAAAATGTTGAGCTATACGTATATAAAAGAGAATGAAAACAAAAAAGGATAGAAAATCTATAACTCAGAGGACGAGCCTGAGGGAAATGAATGATGGCATAGTCGATGGAGCGGCGGTCGGTAGCGGCAAGGAGGAGAGAGCGATTGATAGCCACATTGAAAATGATAACCAGAGAACGCGCAGCTGAAAAAAAGAGCGTACCCTCTTATTGTTGTTGTTGTTGTTGTTGTTGTGCTGGGAGTATCACACGGAAGAAGATAAAAACCTCTTCCAGCCGACACGGACAACAATACTAGGCATTAAACCTTAACCCCCCCATCCAAAAAAACAAAACAAACAAAAACAAACAAAAACAAAAGAAAGATAATAAATATAATAATAATAATAATAGAATACTAGCGACGATTTTCGTATTATTTCGGTACATTTATCAAATAACGGCGAAATAAAATGAAGGAACCGGCCCACAAAAAAAAGAGAGGAGCCACCCGGTGGTCTTCCTCTTTCTTCTAGCGGAACTTAAACAAAAATAAAATTACGATATATAATAAAAAAAACTGCACCCATCAGCCGCCCATTCATCGTGGAATAAGGACCGTATTTCATCTCTATAGCATTTTGCGGGAGCATCAGTAGAATTTATTTGTTTCCGTTCGTTTCCCATCGCTAAATGGCCTTTGACGGTTCGGCAAAAAAAAAAGAAGAAGGAAGAATTTATTTGAGAATCAAAATAAAACATAATAACATTATATATAGCTTGGTATAAATACAATAACAGTCATCATTGATAATTCCTTAACATTTTTCCTCCAAGTGTGTGGCGCTGCAGGGCTCGTGCGGCTTTTCTATTTACGGGCTGTTGTCGCTGCGTGAGCTGCCGGTGATGGATTGTCCCGAAAGGATATATTAATTGATTCGTTTCTTTCTATCAGCCAGGGGATGCCGATGATGAGAAAACGAATCAAAAGAAAAGTAAGAAAGACAAAATGGAAAAGAGATGCGTTGAATTGACTCATTCGAGCGGGTTACAAGTCATCACGCGGTTCCACGGCGATGATATAAAGAAAAAGAAAATCACTTTTCTATACATATTTAATATACACATAGAAGGAATAGAGAGCTGCTATATGCTATATAGCACACTATTAGTATAGTCCATTCATCCGCGACCCTTTTGAGTTCCTTCTGTACAGCATATAGAGCTCGTCAGTCAGTTTGACAGCGGATGTTTGTTGCTACACTTGTCAGTGGCAGCCAGAATATGAACTGTTCAGACAAAATGGGACAAAATGGGTTAGATCAAAATAAGTTTTTAAAGAAAGAAGAAGCCATTTTTGAAAAAAAACAGATTTTAAAATATACCCAACTTATACTGTGCCATCTGATACACATACACACAAGGTCCCTTCGCCCTCTCATTGGAGTACCATCCCTCGCATTTTTATTTCATTTCACCTATTGAACTTTATGCCGGCTCCTGAAACGAGAAGGAAACTTAAAAAAAAAACTGATACGGGGAACCGGAGGGAGGATATATTATAACTTTCTCACAAAACAAAACATTTTGAAGACTCGGCAAATGCAACAAGATTTTTGTCCCGTTCAAAGTTCTCGCCGGCTGTTTTTGTGTATACACATCAACTCTTCCTCCCTTGAAACATAAACCAAACAAAAAAACGAAAATTTGAAAGTTTTGATCGGCAAATTTCTCAATTGCACGCCCATTGCGCGGAAATATGGCAGAGAAAATCAGCCGGTATATATAAATATAGTGTGCTGCTTTGTGTTTATTGTGTATGCATATACACAACTGAGAGGAGCTGTAGTCTCTTCTTGTGTAGACCGAGTGTGTGTGTGGTATACTCGAAGAGAGAAGCAAAGGGACTGCCCCATGTTTTCATTCAGTCAGACTCTGTCTACCGAACGGAACGGTTTATAAGCGCTCTCGCTCTCTTAAAAGTTCCCTCTTTTTGTGTGTGTGTGTGTGTGGTTCTCCATCATCGTGTGTCTGTTTGTAAGTGAGTGTATATCACAATCTTCACTAAACAATAATCGGCCATTAAAATACGGAGAAATTTCATTATTGAATTAGTTTTTTTGGGATTGGAAATAAGAAGAAATATTTCGCGTTCTCTGCTCTCTGTGTCCATCAGTGTCCAAGTGCGCTAGTCAGTTTTCATTTCGGAAGAGAGATAGAGATAGAGGAGGTTGATGAGCTATAGGCAAGCGAACTTAAATTCATCCGACAAAAGAATAAAAGGAAATAAATTGAAAAAAAGAAAGAGACAAAGTGCAATTTCTTCCGCCAAATTAATGAAGGTTGTTTCTTTCTCCCTATTTTTTGTCCATTCTGCGTATGAACTTTAGTCTCTCATCTTCTTCTTCACGGCTGGAAGAGAAAAAAAAAGGGAAGAGGAGGAGTCTGGGATGAGAGGAGTCATCAATACGAACGTATACAATTAAGTGGCCGCGGAAATAGTTTCCCATCTCTCTCTCATTCGCGAAAATAAGAAAAAAACTACAGACAATAACAAAAGGGGAAAAAAAAGTGGACATTCCTTGCAAGGTGCCGACCGATGAGAGAGTGATCCCCCGCTGCGACAATGGCTACTCACCACCTGAACATTTCAAATCGCTAAAGCAACTGGAATAGAAGACCCCGTGTGTCTATACACACAGAGAAGAGAGAAGAATTAAATTTAGTGGCCACAGCATCTCTCTGGTCTCTCTCTGTTTTCAGCGCAATATTAAGATAGAGAGTCAGGAGAGAAGAAGTAAATCGACCTGAACATCGCCACCTTTTTTTTTTGTTGGAGAATTTCGGGGTTTGAATATCCCCTCTCCAGAAAAAAAGGAAATAGAAGGAATACAGCTCCACTGGGACGTTCAAGCAAAGCGCATCTCACCTTTTTTTCTCTCCAGTGTTCAAAGGGGGGAAAATTCCCTTGAAATCGGCAGCCACAGCTCAGGTGAGTTTTTCAACACAAGAAAAATTTTTGACCATTTTTCCTCTTCAATTTTATTTTATTTTTTTTGGACAAAAAAGGGGTTCCTTTATTCAATTTGTGTTTGAATGATGGTCATCCGATTTGTTTTCTTAATTTTTTCCTCCTAAATTTCAATCCTTTCGGCCAATATCATAAAAATCGACGTGTAGTATATAGCCCCACCATAGATATTGGGAAATAAAAAATTTACCATCACCGCCATATATATTTAGAAAAACACACGACGACGATATATCTAATCATAATTCTCAAAGTCAGCCGGTCGGGTATAAACGATGGGATTCGGGTCCACTAAACTATCCTTTCCATCTTCAGTTTCAGAGCTCCAAACCAGGACAAACACACTCGAAAATTGATTTCATTTGTATAGCCCGCCGTTTTTTTCTTTTTCTTCTTTCACTGCCTTATTGTTGATTTAGGCCCATCCCCCCCCCCCCTACATAGTGTGTATTTAGTTCCGTTGTGTGCGTTTATTGTATTTGCTTGGTGCAGGTTATGGCCACCTTTTTTGTGGGTCGTCGTAGTTCCAAAAATCCCATTATGTTTTTATTTTGAATTTTTTTAAAATAGGAATTTACCATATACTCGAGTAAGTAATATTTTAATAAAGGAATAAGATGAAGTGGGATGAACTGGGCAGAAAGCCAATGCTTCTTCCACGTCGTAGACATTCAGCAATGCAACATTGATTATCGGAATCGGAAATGACCAATGGCGTCCGCTTACATTTTGCAACTTAAAGTAGGGCCCGGGTACTTTTTTTTTCCTCCTCTCCCCTCAACGTCACCAGGGTATACCAGGGTGGAGAAGCTGTTACGTAATAGAGACAGTTTTATAGAGGAATTAGTACTTTATATAAGAACGCTTGTCTTTGATGGCACAGTCACACGCGTTCCCCCTCTTGTGGACAGACCAATTGGGCCATATAAACGGCGTCCCTTTTATATTCGCCATTTCTCCTGCTGGTTGCCATATTCTAACCCCTTTTCCCCGTCCATTTCTCTATTGGTGGGTTCTCCTACTTGAGGTCGGACCGGAAGGAAGTTAAGGGGGAGGTATAGAGGAAGGAAGGAAGTCATGAGGAAATAAGGGAACAAAAAAAGAAAGAAGAAGAAGATATTCTTCTACAGCGCCCTGGCGAATCGTTTCGCGCGCAATCGATTTCAATTTCTTTTGCTCCGTTTGGTGGCCGTGACGTTCAGTCAATCGAGGAGCCAGCAGCTTATTTTCATTCATTGATACGTAAAAGAAGAAGAAGAAGAAGATACGAATCAATGACTTTTTAACCAAAAGAAATTTCAAAGCCAAAACTATAAAAAAGGGAAATAAATCAAAAAGTTCTGGATGTACGAGGGAAAGTAAAAAAAGGCAAATTCCGCTAATTCAAATGAATTCACGAAGTAGTACATGACTACACTTGTATAAAAAGGATTGAACATAAGAAGAAAGAAAGAAAAAGACATGCAGCGCAATTAAGAAGGAAAAAAGAGCAGCCGGGACTTGAATGTGTCACGTGCGCTAAACAATGGCGTAGCGTATTTCAGAAGCTCACGCACACATCTCTCCTCTTTTATTTTTCTCTCAACAAAAAAAAAAATTTCTTGTAGGATTTTTTTGTTTTGCGGACTGCCTTTTTTCTTCGCTGCTATCTTTAAATAATACAGTCAGTATTATAGAGAGCTAGGAAGAATATAAAGAACAAGAACGTTCCTTTTTTTTCGTGTGTGTAACACAAGAAAGAAAGGATCATAAACGCTGACGACTCTCTGACGAGAGTATATAGGGGATAGAATAGGAACGGACGAGCGCGTCGGCTGCCGCTGAGAAGAAAATGAAACACAATCGAGAGAGTGGCACAGTTGAACATGAAATATAAGAGGACAATGTCTAAATAGGAAGAAGAACGTCAGCAAATGAACACATAGAGAAGCTGAAGAAGAAGAAGAGATTCGCAACAATGACGGGATAAAGCACGACGACGAAACCAGCAAAATCAAGGGCAAATCAAAACAAAAGGAATGTAGAAGAAAGAAAAGAAGTGAATTGTGTGTATGAAAAAATGAAAAAAGAAACTGAGAGTTGCGTGGTCTATGTATAGCTTTGAAATTGACTGATGATGATGCATTTGCTGATTGTTTTTCATTTTAAAAAAGGAAACAAAAGACAAAAGGGTTTTCGTGATTTGTTGATAACATCATCATCCTCCCACGTACACGCCTTTTTTTTCTTGTTCTTTAGAAATAACTCGGGTTTATATAATAGCGAGAGAGCTCTGGTAGCCGTTGATAATGAAATCGTAAATCTAAACTTTTCTACACGATGTGGGGGCGTGAAAAACAAGAAAACATGAAAAAAGAGATTCGACATTTCCCTTTTTCTCTTATAATAGAAGAGAATGTTAGACTCGGGGACGTAATGATGATAGAGTCAAAAGTATTTTTAAAACGTGTGCGCTGTAATAGTTTTGAAACGCGCGCTGCTTTTTAGATGTTTGGCTCTTAAAATAAAAAAAATACGTCGGGTCTTAAATCTCATTGACGCTTTATACTACGACGCCACTCACAGGTTAATATATAGAAGAACTGCGTTTCCGACCGAACGCAACAACAACAACCATCAACCCCCGTCTTGTATACAAGGGGACGTGATTTTTTTTGTTTTGTATTCCGCGCCAGTGTGGTGGGGGACGAATATAAGGAAGCCGTATAGAGTAGTATCTAAACTATATTTAGAAACATTCCTCTTTAATGTTTTTGTGTTTTCATTATTATTATACCCTCTGTAAATAATAAGCTGTTGTGTTTATTTAACATGAGAAATACTAATTCCCAAATAAGGGCGGACCTGCTATAAAAGTCAAAAGAGTCACGTAAACTGAGTCGATCCTCGAACGAAAATCCTTCTATCATGTCCCCCCACCAAAAAAAGTATAAATTACATACAATTTTTAATCTCCCAAAAATGTTGTCTCACTTTTTGCAGATTCTCGTACCCCAACGCTCAGAGAATTGTTGACTGGAACTGAATTCTCAAATAATTAACCGAAGGAATAAGAATGCCGAGTTCAACGTTGCAGCTTATTCAGGCCAGCGAGCCGAAATACATGGGACAGGTAAGCCAATCATCATATAGTATGATATCATTTAATGTATATAATTATCTCCGTTGTCATATTTGAAAATTATAATAATATTTACTTGCTGATATCTAATTGGATCTGTATATATACACATACACCCATGAACAAGGAGCAGCAAGTCCACCGGAAAAGATTTCCTGTGCAAACAGAATTGCGTAACGAAGTGAAGATTAGCTCACAATATTACGGCGACAGCAACACAAAACAGAATGTCCCGTTGGTTAAATTTCATCGTCAACGCTGTTGAATCGTCGATTTTCACCAATGGGGTCCGTCCCTTCCTGACGACGACGGCAGCGGCCGAATCTTTTGGTGCGCGTATAACCGATTTCACTCCGGCGCTCCGAATCATGCAACCGTATAAATTCTAACTCGGCATGCATCACCATATTAGGCTACTTATTATCGTGGCTATATCCTGTGTGTGCGACACACACAGCACCAGTGCTGACATCCTTACAAGGGAGAAGCCGAGAGAGACAAAGAGAAGTTATAACGCTCAACAACAAAATATATGTCTAAAGTCTCTCAGTCTCAGACATAAAAAGAAAAGAATCTAGAATCAATATCTTATATATTTAGGCTATACTAAATAAAAATTTGGCTTTTTAATTTTCGTGAATTTTTCACGTTACTACACGTTGATGCGTGCAATAAAAGTAAAAATGTATTTATGTATTGTATAGTCAACATTTCAAGGTGTAACGATAGACAGACACGCTAGAGAGTCCCGTTCCTTCAACAACAAAAAACGTTGTAACAAAATCAATTATACAGCGATAATAACGCGCATAGATATTATTGCGGATAATATAAATCTTTAAATTATATTTTTGTGTGTAGAGAGATTTACCGTAGACTAGCTGGAAAAAGAAAAACAATAAGATAAGATATCATCTAACGGCCAGGGGGGGGGGGTGTCAAACTCTCATTTTCTCGAGACAAAAAAAAAAGAATATTTTGTTTACAGATTATATAGCTAGTAGTATAGATGTTTATGAGAGCGGTGCTCTCTTGTCCTGCATTCCAATTAAGGATCTCATGGCGATAGTTTGGGTTGAGGAGAAAAAGGGAATATATTTCCCGAGGTCCGTAGACGAGCTGCACGTTGATTAGTCGTTCTCAACTCGTCATGATCGACTGGCGATGATAAGCCACAGGTCTCATTTTCGTTTCTGTATGCCACGTCGTCACGTCCTTTTATGGTCCGTGTTAATAGCCCCTCTGCTGCCTACCAGCACTAATATTAGGCCTGAAAAAAAAATATCAGAAATTTTCTTTCTTATGATACGTGACGATCAAGAAGCCGACAGGATCAGGAGTTGTGGACCTCTCTATAGGCTTCGGGTCGTAATAATCACGTACGAAAGAAAGAAAAAAGGCTGGTCAAACAGCAGTGTACTAATATAATATCGATCGCCAAGCACAAACGAGTTATTGCATAATGAGGTCAAGAAACTCTGACTGCGAGATAGAGCATGGATATATCATACTATCAATGGAATATCTCATCAGCTAATAATAAATCTGCCACATTCATCCTGTTGTTCCAATTATTATTATTATAAGATATTATTAAGACTGTAAATGGAAAAGATGTTCAACTTATTGTCTTGTCCATTCATTCAGATATTGGCAACTCTGGCCGTGTCGTTGGGTCCGTTCGCCGCTGGATTGGGTAAAGGCTACAGTTCACCGGCTCTTGCGTCTCTGCAGAGTCTCAATGCCCTTCACCAGCATCACCATCAGCATCAGACGAGAGGTCATTGGGGAGGCGGCGGTTCCAACAGTTCAACGGCGCCCATTCGAGCCATGGCCGGCGGCGGATTTAGCGTTTCCAATCAGGAAGGCTCGTGGATCGCCAGTTTGTCGTTACTCGGCGCTCTGTTCGGCGGACCGCTGGGCGGCGTTGCCATGCGATACGGACGCAAACGGACATTGCTGGCCATCGCCATCCCTTTCAGTTTCTTTTGGCTGTTGACTGTTTTCGCCAACAGCGTGGCGATGATGTACGTGACGGCATTCGGTTGCGGCTTCTGCTCTGCCATCGTTCTCCTCGTTTCACACGTTTACATTAGCGAAATCGCATCGCCAGAGATACGAGGTGGACTCTGCGCACTGGCCAAAATGGCCAGTCACGTCGGTTTACTCGTCAGCTTCAGTTTGGGAGCTTATCTCGATTGGCGGAGATTGGCCATGGTCGTAACAGCCGCTCCGTTGACTCTCCTCATCGCCGCGTTTTACGTTCCCGAGACTCCGAGTTGTTTGTCGTTGCGAGGACGAGAAGACGAAGCGGCCGAATCACTTCAATGGCTTAGAGGTGAAGAAACGGACGTTAGACAAGAATGGAACACGATCCAGGCCAACGTCAAACGACAAAAAGCGCCTTGTTCAAGTTTATCATCGGCACTGTCGTCGACGTCTTCCGGAGCTGCGGCTGCCGCTGCCGCAGTTGCCGCCGTTACCTCTGACGGAATCCCGTCGTATATCAAATCGGGTACGCCATTATGGCGTCAAAAGCGTCTCTTGCGTCCAGTGTTGACTACCTGCGGCGTCATGTTGTTTCACCGCATGTCTGGCGCTCACGCTTTCAATTTTTACGCCGTGCCAATTTTTCGGGCTTCATTCGCCGGCATGGATCCCCATGGAGCTGCCGTCATCGTGGCATTCGTCCAGCTCCTGGCATCCATCACGTCCGGCCTCCTGGTAGACACGATCGGTCGTTTGCCACTGCTCATCGCCAGCAACCTGTTCATGACGCTGGCCCTGGCCGCTTTCGGAACGTTCATTTACATGGAAGGAGGTTCGCTGGTTCATTCGATCGCCTCGGCAGGTCTCCAGTCTGGCGGCGCCACCAATTCTCAATTGGATTGGATCCCTTTGGTTTGCGTCCTCATCTTCACGGTGGCCTTTTCCATCGGCGTCGGACCCATCGCTTGGCTTTTGATCAGCGAACTTTACCCGTTGGAGTATCGAGGCGTCGGCGGGGCTATCACCAGCTGTTTCTCATACGCCTGCGCATTCGTCAGCGTCAAGACTTTCGTCGATTTGGAGTCGGCTTTCGGCCTTCACGGCGCCTTCTGGATTTACGCCATGGTCTCACTACTCGGGTTGGTCTTCGTCCTCGTCTTCGTGCCAGAGACTCGCGGACGAGGACTCGACGAGATGACCGACTCGACGGCCGATGCCAATCTCGTCATCAATAAGAATCCGACGTGATTATTGTGTCACCCCATGATGTTCCTTGAAAAGGAATTAAAATGGAGAGAAACCCGAAACCCAAAATTAAATTAGAAAATGAAATTGAAGAAAAACTAAAAAAAA
Source organism: Daphnia galeata (assembly GCA_030770115.1). NCBI lineage: Eukaryota > Metazoa > Arthropoda > Branchiopoda > Diplostraca > Daphniidae > Daphnia > Daphnia galeata. The sequence goes on from CM061114.1 coordinate 8,131,088, forward strand.
ACAAAACAAATGTTTTATACTTTCGTGCGCTCCCTTGTGTTTTGATCGCTTTATCACGACACTACTTCTTCCTATTATATACGACTCTTTACGTACAATCCCTTGATTGATAATTTTTGATTATTCTACGCATTTCAATCCCCAATCTCTCGTCAATTCTTTGTGTAAACAAGTAAATTAAAAACTTATGGTACATGTATTTTGGTGTACACATGCATATAAAGAAGACACTTTTGAATTTGTTTATAATTTAATGCAATTTGACTTAAAATTGATATGTTGGACGATTGATTTTCTCGTTTCTTTGTCTCCTTGTAAAACGTCGCGAATTATAATCGTGTAATTATGTATTCATTTGGTGATTTTGATTGTTCAATGATTCTGAATAAGAAACGAAATTTGTATTAGCCGAAATTTCTCTCATTTCCTGTTTTGCAAATATTTATAATATAAATAAATTCCCGTGTACCGTCTAATGAATAATGTATAAAATGAAGAAAAACAAAAATTCGGTTTGATTGGAATTTTGATCGCGGACATTTGTTGTACAGTCGACAATAAAAATTAAATACAATAAAAAAAATGTTGGAAAATCAAATTATTCACAACTATTTTATTCAATGGGAAAATTTAAATTGCCAATTTTTTCGCGTTTTTGTCCTCGGTCGCTCCTTAATATTAGCTTTCAACAAAAAATGCGCAAAAATAATCGATTCCGCAACGTATATCTTAAGAAGAATTGTCATCGGATAAATACATTTTTTAAATTGAACTTTTGGCGGCAAATTCGTTATTTTTGCGGTGTCTTTTGTACACAAGAATCAGACAATCTCCCCTGCAACGCAATCTGCGCAGCCTTCTGATAATAATTTGATACCACAAGCGCAAAAAAGTTTCCTGTATCCATAAAATGTTTGTTGTCATTGTCTCTTATTTTTTTTTTTTTTATCACATTCGCGTCCTTCGCCAATAATGAAACACGCAACATTGGAACTCGTTGCTGGCATCATTGCCAATTGTCGTTTCACCCTTGTTAGTATTTGCCATGGCGAAATCGTCGTCACGCGAGACACGACGAGCCAAAGAATTGCTTTCCAATTTCTATATCCTGGTCATTATTATTATCCATAAAATTCTTTTGACATGTGTAACTATTTTTAGGCTATATTTGTTCAAACCAGAAGAACTTTGGAACTCGTTTCATTCATGTTTATCTATTTCGATTGAATGGCAAGTCTCAGTTCTTCATTTTCCTTTGTAATATCAGAACGAATTAAAATCAAAAACGAATTAAAATCTATAAGGAAAAAAATGAAGGAAAGCTCCACTTTAATTCCTTCGTATGTTTACAAGTCGCCCCGATTAATGGTTGAAGAAGAACGAGCCCATAGACGAGTGAGAATGTTGGATGAGAGACCCGTGGAGAGATGACCGTGAGGCGCATTTCACGCGGCTCCATAGTTCCCTTATATTTCTCTGTGTGTGTGTGGCGAAGATGATGGAAGCAGCTCTACACTCTACAGTCTCAGAAGCTATCAGCCTCTGTGTGTCTGTGTGTGGCCACATATAGTAAGAGATGATGGACAGAGTCTAGAAGGAGAACTTGAAAAGGTTTTTTTCTCTCTCTCTCAAGTGCTTGTCTATAATATATCCAGAATGGAATACATATCTATATGCCCATGGAAACACAGCGCTCTTCGGATAGATATTGATGTCTGGGAAGCAGCAGAGTTTATACATTTTTGAAAAAATATGTGTAATATTTAAATGTTTGTTGTTGCGCTGCTGTTGTAAGGCAGAGCAGCTAAAGTGAAGTACACATAGTACCGTTAAGTGGGGTTCTTTTGTGAGTCTCAACCCCCGGACAAAATTCTCGATTTGAACGTCCGAAGGAAATATTTCCGTGTTGATTCATTGAAAGCTATTTTCAAAATTGTATTCAAGAGAATAGGGCTATAATATAGTTGATTGAAGTTAAATCCATCAATTTTTTTGGAGGGTGAAGACATTTCTCGGCGACGTTCGTGTGTGTGTGTCAACAAAAAGTTTGATTTCGTGAGAAAATCCCCTCCTTCTTCTCTCCTGGAAAACTATATGGAGAATAGAGATGAAGAAGAAGACAATCTCTGTGCTTTGTAGAGAAAGAGGAGAATGTGCGTCACTAAAATGGATGGGACGACTATACGCTCGGATGTTAGTAAAGAGAGAGAACCTCATTCACGCTCTTCTTCTTCTTGAGTCGTCATCTTTTCCTCGTCACCAATTAGCTCCAACATATTGCCTGCCGGCTATATTATATGATGTGTCCCGATCAATCAATGAACCAACCTTCCTTTATATGTACAAAATACAAGATTTTTATTTTTCCTTCTTCTTTTATATTCTTCGTCCTTTTCCCACATCCTTTTCTATATGTACACAGAGAACATCACTCTGTTAACACAGTTCTTCTTCTTCATTCTCCCTGGAGGCTTTTCATCAGCCACCCATTTTCGTTTTTTTTTTTTTTGCTTTGGCGTCGTCCGAGAGTCATGCAGAGAGTTTCCCGCCGGTTTGCGCGACTTTGGCAAAACTACCGCGCAATAAAGGGCCGTGCAGTGCGGATAAAACTATATAGACTAGGAAGATATAACGGCCACGTCTTTCTTGCCTCCTCCTTCTTCTCTCAAGATCGATAACGTGATTATTTGTGCCAAGTTTTCGCTCTCTCGACAGACAGCGAGCTGTATATATATCTATACTATTACATCAACTAGCTACTACATAAGTATACTTGACTCGACTACACCAGCAGGGTACTAGCTGCTACTACACCACCTAGATATCTCTCTTTACCGTATTTACCCAACTTCTTTCCTATATATTATATATATATTATCTGTTTCCGCAAATGGCCAGGAATATAATAAAAGAAAACCGGAAGAAAAACAAAAGATATCCGGATGTATACTGTACAGCATCTGCTGTTCGTGGTCTTTTGCCAGATCTACTATAATACTTTTACATTTTGTTCTTTTTCTTATTTTGGCTTCGCTGTCCAATCTTTTTTAGTTTGATTTTTTTTTGTGTGTGTGACTATCCTTGTGCTGTGGGTTTGAGGTGAAGGATCAACAAGATAACCGATCCATTTTCCTCGCCCAAGAGAATCTGATATATATATAGTTATAATAATAATAAGGAGCGCCAGATAGAAAAGAAGAATGTCACCAGTCCAGCACATCCTGCGTTCGGATAACGTTACTTTCTCTCCCTCTATATAAGAAAGAGAGACGGCCATCATCATCATCTCGATTTGGCCTACGTGCTGTCCTCTCTAATTCCATCGTATAGACGAGCTAACTATACACACACATAATAATGAAGGAATGTCAAGAACTCTATGCGACGTCGCGACGCCAGTTGGTGTGTGTGGTAGGGGACCTTGAAAAGACCATGACACAAAACTCTTTTTTTTTCAAATTTTAAGAATTCAAAAATGTAGTTTGGAGTCTAAAAGACGACCGTCCGTGTCCTTATAAATGTAGTGCGTATACATTTTATTCAAATGGATTTACGTTCTTAATGGATATCTATAGGACGGCAGACGTTGCAGTCATTCAACATAATATTCTTATACAATGTAGCCTAGTATACAGCTACTGATGAAAAGAATAATAAGAGAGTGTGGCGAAATAGGACGACTAGCTCCTCTTTGGAGTTTTTGCATTTATATAGAAGGTGTCCAACGAGTCGTTTTATGGGTTTATACGGCGCGTTCATAAATAATATGAAATACGAAGCGTCACATTTTAGCTTATGACGTCCCGTTCATATAAGTGTACGTTGCATCTAAGCGGACGTTTTGCGTGTCTTTAATTTTTCTATACAGACCTTTGAGATATTGTAGGGATAGACCGTATATACGCAATAGAGGCTCGTTAAAAGAATTTTGTATGGCGAAAAAAACACGGGCGAGAAAAGACGAGTCAAAGACAGTTGCGATGGCGAGAAAATGAAAAGATAAAAACGGCTCATCAGAGTCAATGCGTCAGTTGCTGTTTAAAAGCCCCCGCATTTATTTTTTAAACTACTTTATATATTGAATTATGCCAATGATAAACTTTTCACGGGCCATAAATTAAAATGATGCAAGAAAAAAACTATGTAAATATTGGATTGATTTTCAGAATTGTATTATTCGAAGCGGACATTTAATTATAGAAGAAAACAAAAACGGGTTTCAAATCAAACAGGCACAATACTTCCGTCTTCACAGATTTTGCTTCCGCATGGGCATCTCGTCAGATGACTTTGGCATTCTTCACAAAACAAGAGAGTTTTACATTTGTGTCTTGCGACAATTAGATCCTGTAAACACATTTGGCACATTATGTTTTCTATTCCAAAATTCCAATGTGCTATCATGGAAAGCATTAAGGAAGGCATAAATCGGTGATACCAACGACGTGGTTTATAGAAAGAAATGATAAGATCATTTTGATCACGATTACAACATGGATTTTGAACTTGTTCTTTAGCTAGCGCCATAGTCACGATGCTTCTTCTATTTCGATTGCTTTCTATCTCTTCAATCACAATCTCAGCCCTTTCTTCTCCCCTTTTCGGTATCAGAAAATCACAAATGCGACACATAATAAAGTCCGATTTACTCTGGTAAATTCCAATCACAAAGTAAAAGATCGCCAATAGAAACAACATGAGCCATGTCCGCCAATCTACAGGAACGAAGGCCGTGTTGCAGGCACTACTATCTGCGATTTTGCAGTATTTACTCTCAAGGCTAAAACCCCCCAATACTGCCCGCATGAGACTGGCGAATAGCCCGTCTCCCTGAACATTGAATACAAATCTTGCCGATCCGTAATTTGGCACGACGAATTCAATGTTCATCAACAAATTGTGTAAATATTTCGATGTCTGTTCGAACCAGAAGCAAAACATCACTTTGCAAATGAGTCGGATCGACTCGGCAAATCGCGATGGATACCTGTAGAGGATGTAAATGTAGTCAAATATGACGCGGGTGAACGATGTATAGTAGCGGCCTTTTTCACGTCGTGTCAGATCGACGTTCCATCGCTCGGTGATGGCTCTGCTCAGGTAATTATTACAAAAATAAATATTTCGGCGATATTTCATTAAGAAAATAATGGCATAGATGATTGACAACAGAACGATAGATAGACACAATCCGGCCATTCCCCAGCTGATGAAATGGCGCAACCACCATGTCCATTTGGCGGCAAACAAATCGAAACCGGCCGTCATCTCCAGGATGTCGTTGTTGACTTTGGGTACCAAGGGGTCGATTATAATTTCACGGGCGAGAGTATTCAGGGCTTCCTGGTAGTGGGCGAATGCTGCGCCAAACGCGGTCGTCTCGTTTAGTTTCATAGAACATATGTCGTCCACATTCAAATTTCTTAGGCGCAGACACGAATAGTAACCCAGATTAAAGCAGGTATCGGTTACTAACGCGATGAAGTCCACCAAGGGACCGAGATTGAAAGTCTCTGTTCTGCAAGCTCCGTAGATGAATGGCTCGCATGCTTCTTTCCATTCGGATTGCTTGAGTTTGCATGCTTTTTGGAGAACGTCGGTGAACGCTTTGTCCCATTGGGCCCAAGTACTCATCGGTGATGGCGCCACTTCACCAAACGTCTTGAATATTTCGGCATTCAAAAGATGAGCGCTTTCTTTCATGAATTCAATTTCTTGACGGTTCTGATCGCTGAGTCCGAAGACTTTCTGGAACATGCGGAAAAATGGCAAAAGAAAAACTTTGACCAAAATCAGTTTTTCGTCTATGTACATTCCAGCTAAACAAATCAAACGGATCGCAATAGAACCGCAATTAATGAAAATGCTTAAAACTGGTCCGAAGAACAGTTGCGTTTCAAATATTTGCATGATACAGAATCCGAAGAGTGGAATCAAGAGTTCCATGGAGGTGAGAACCCCTATAGCCGACAGGTAGAGTTTCGGGTACCAAGGTGTTAACGCAAACATCCCAATGGCAACGAACACAGCCATGACGTAAATATTTTCAAAATATAGATGGACCATGTAAAAGGCTGCAGACATGGCGAATCCTATCAGAACGTTCAAGATGATGTTGTAGATGATTTTGCCTGCCCGGCTAAGGTACAGCCCTTGAACGAAGAACAGCAGGGAACATCCAAGGCTGCCCACAAGAAACCAGTAAACGTTCCATTTACGGGTGATAAGCGACAAACGGGTAACGTCTTCGATGGCAAGGAGCAAAATATTGCCAAGGGATCGTATTATATCTTGAACACCTTCGAGTAACCAATGCAGGGCTCTGATGGATCTGTCCCAGATGGTCGGTCGACGGTTAACTGGTTCGTCGTCACTCGTTTCGTCGCAAGGCATCTCCCAGACGGTGCGGGATGAGACAGAGAAAAAGTCCCCGGGAGGTGGTAATTCGTCGCACTCCGGAATGGGCTCCCCTTTGCTGGAAATGGTGATGCGATTGATATCGCATACGGTCATGATAGACTCCCGCTCGTACGAAAAGTTCGACGAAGATGCCATCGTCGCTGGTAAAATCAGGAACAGGCAAAACACGACGCTGAATTTCATCATTCTGAATTTGTAAACCAATGAAGGAATATCAAGACAGCTTGAACTGAATTACTCAAGGTGTGTCACTCCCTTATATATAGGGGTTGCTGGGTCTCCAAGTGTTTGCAACGATTGAAGCGATATTTTCAATTTTGCTAATTGAAGAAACTTATTTTTTACTGATTTAAGCTTTAAAATTATATTTCCAATATTGTTCAACCGTAATTTAAATAATTAAAGTGTTATCAATTTAAATTATTCATCTATTAATTATCACCGAGGCGGTACCGCGGTAGTCTACCGAAAAGGGGCGTGGCTACATCCCGAAAATCGTGCAGTACAAAAAGTATGTGCTGCAAAAATCTAATTGATAATAAGGCAGAAAAAATAAAGAAAATGTATCAAAACTCGAAAAAGTGTTGCATAAATTTTGAAAAATTATGGGCTAGACCTGAAGCCTAACATAACAAAAAATATTTTTGTGTAGATAATAAGTAGTGGCTACTATGATTGCCTTGTCTCCTCACAATAAGTCATCAGTTTTGCACCTGCAATTCAATCCTACAAGGGATTGTTAACTAAAAAAAAATATTGTTCACTAATGAAAAATAGCATACAGCATCTGCATGTTATATAGAAGGTCCGATGACGAGCCGTTTTATGGGTTTATACGTTCATCAATAATATGAAACGAAGCGTCACATAGTTACATTTGGCTTATTTTGTCCCGTTTAAGTGTACGTTGCATCTACGCCGACGTTTTGTGTGTCTTTATATAATATTTGTGTGTCTTTCCATACAGACCTTTAGGATAATGTAGTAGGGATATACCGTATAGAGTAAATACCGTACGCAATAGAGGCTCGTTAAAAAAATTTTGTATCATGGCGAAAAAAACACGGGTGAGAAAAGACGAGTCAAAGACAGTTGCGATGGCGAGAGAAATGAAAAGATAAAAATGGCTCATCATCAGCTCGTTAGATGTTTTTTTTTATCGGCTTGAAAATCTGTTGACCTGCAAAATGAAAAAGTCACGGGATGAATGTTTGCGTGTGAACAGATGGTGTAGGCCGAAATAGCAACACGGGACGATATAGAAAAAATTCCCTGGTGTGTTAATAAGAAAAGAAATGTGTGGTCGAGTTCATTTTTGCGCGATTTTCTAGGGAAAATGTCTGGATAAAACTGGAATTTCTGTCTACCGCGGTCGTTTCAAAACGTGTCCGGCGGGAATGAAATATGAGAAACGCAGACACACACGACGTCATTACGTACTATCGGAATCTGTCGAGCCAATGCTTCACAAACACACACCAACACATGGGAGAGATGAGAACTGAGGCGCTATCATCCTCTGATTATGCCCTTGGGGGGCAAAACAGGAAGGCTGGAAGGCTTGTGTGTGTGGTGTTTATATTGTCGCTCTCATCTTCTGTATGTCCGTGATGATATGACACGCGGGAGAATAAACTGTGTAACTCTGCAAAGTATATCAACTCGCGAACCGTTTTCCTTTTTTTTTACTTTACTCATCCCACATTTGCAGTGCTGGCTAACAACATCGGTACAATGTCCACTATAAGACTAACAGATGAAATTATTTAACAAGACTCTTCATGTGATGATTATTTATAGTTTTATTTTTTTTGTTATTTTTTTTTAAATTTTGTTTGTTGTAAATTGGTGATGCAATAATAGGGAATGAAAAGAGTTCAGGCCTCGTTTGAAAATTCTCTCAAATCTCATCGCAGCAATTGAGGAAGTGCATTAAAGAAAAACCAAAAACTAAAAAATATTGGGAGATACAAAGTTTAAATTATATCACGGCCCTCTAGAATTTCATGCGAGAATTTGATAACGCGGAAAGAGGCGCGCAGTTTGAAAATCAATTCTGAAAAATCAATCTAAATATTTATTTTTTGTTTTAACTTTCCTTTTTCAATAGGAGCCAGATGATGTGTAATAGTGGCGTCCATCAATAGCTGCGAGTCGGTCGCAAATATCTACCCCAATCTTCTTCAGCTATGCCTCTCTTATCTAAATATCCAAGTAGAATATATATTGATATAGCCTATGCTATTGATGTTGATTCCGGACCCATTTTCACCACGGTCATTCAAATACCGAAATCTTTTCCTATAAATAATACGGCCGGCATCCGTGGAAAAATAAATACATGGGGAAGACTTTTTTTTCATGGAAATGCCACAGGCGTGAAATAAAACGTCCGCGAGATAGATGGAAAAAGTATCAGGTATTAAAAGCCGACGAACGCGCCTATATACTTCGTCCATTCCAAACATGTAAACAGATCAAAACACACGCCCGCAGAGTGTGTACACACATAAACAACACTTTCAAGAGTCATTTCGTACTGCATATAAACTCTGGTGTATCGCCATTTTCACGAAAATAGCTCCCGTCGTTTTTATTTTTTCTCTCTCTTATTCTAAGCTACGGCGCTGTTATTATTGCATCATCTCGCGACCTCCCCCACAATCATGTAACGCGGGTACATCCATTCAAAGTGAGAACAATTCCGACACCAAAGTATAGAGCAGCACCCAGTAACCCATGGACAAATTTGAAATGAATTGAACGAAGAAAAAAAAATTTTTAGTCTTTTGGTTGGGTTAAAAAAGGAAATTCCTGAAAATAAAATTTGGGGACGCAAATGGTATATACTTGTAGACACAACATCCCCTAATGGCCATCCATTGAGGTGATGATGTGTTTGTTTAGAAACGGGAAGCCCACAAAATCAACACAATGAGAATGAACTAGGAGAAGAAGAAGAGAAAGTTGTCCTCTGATTTTGCTTGTTGACTTTGAACTTTGAAAAAATTAAAATTAAATAAAAAGGCGCAAGGAAGAAAAGCGGGAAATACAAAATGAAAGAAGAAGAATACGGAAGAATAGACCCAAGTGTGTTTGTGTGTGCAAAGGTGGGCGACGGCGGTTTTGAATCAACAAGGATCCTCTACCCCCCGAAAAAACAAAACAAAACATTTTCGGAGAATGGATAATGGAGTTGTTCGAGTAACAAGAAAATAAAACACGGAACCGATAGAAAGAAAGAGCGTCTTTTATTTATTTTATTTTTGTGTAGCAAAAGTCGCGTTTGTTGTGTAAGGGCAAATAATAGATTTTGTTGTTGTTGTTGATCTATCGAATGCCAGTGGTTTTGCGGAAAGCGTTGAACTGTTCCAGGTACTGATTGATGCCGTCGATAGTGCCCAGCATGTCTCCGAATCGGTTCTGTCCGTCACGAGAGAGAGAAATAGAAGATTTATGCATCGAGGAAAAGAAATAAGAAAGAAAATATTTAGACGAATTGGAATAACGGGAATATAATAATAAATAATAATAATAATAATACAAAAGGCAGGCCTCGTAAAATTCTGAGTTGAAAGTTGAGCCTATCGGAGAAAATAGACAGACCTGGATGTATTGAGGCGGAGTAGAAGGAACGCAACCGCCCAAGAAGCCCTGCATGAACTCGCGGATCAGATCCCAACAGGCGGCCGGTAGACTGCACGCTTGATATTCCACCTGTCAAAACGGATGGCAAAAGTTATCTCTTAGAAGCCATCAGCAAATGGTGTTCCATCTATATAAACAGCGACTGCAGGACGAAGCAAGACGACGAGCTATAAGGGAAGTCTGTTGTTGTTGTTGTTGCTGTTGTTATTATTGTTGTTGTTGCTGTGTGAGTGTCAGCGGGAATATGAAATCAATATTCAGCCGAGTCAGAAATGTTGCCCAAACTCATTTGAAATTCCATGACATCTCACAACAACAACAACAACCTACAACAAAAAGGAGAGAACGAAATATAAAAGAAAACGAAACAAGATGAGAAGCGCAGTCGGATACTCGGAGAAGGGAATATCACGCTCCTTCCAGTTGTGTGTGTGTCAGTGACTTGAGACTTTGACGTCTCAACCGTCTTCTTCTTTTTTCTTTCTCGTTTCCTTTTCTCAATGAAAAGGAAAGAATCAGACGCCGAGATGGTTGGATGAATGATCAATTGTTTTGTTCACAACATGGCCGACCCAGCAACCAACACACACTCGGCTCTTGTACGATAATAGAGACACCCAAAAAAGAGAGAAGCCCTCGAGAGAAAGAGAGAAAAAGAATGAAACGAGACGCCCGTTTTTCACATTGACATCGACGAGAAGACGCATCAACATTGACTCAGCTTCTATTCGAGCGTCGACTCGTCGTCTCTGCCACACAAATATTAGCCAAACCCGTCAAATCCAGGGGTTTATTTATCAAATGTTATTATATTCAAATGCAATTCCAATTTACTTTTCTATTTAAAATTCAATATTGACAAGCTCATTAACTGTCCTGTAGGCGACCAAAAAAGAACCCGAAAATAAGAAAAACGGGTGAAAGAGAAAGAAAAACTAAACAAAAGGGCCATCACCTTTGAAGTTTGTAAATAGAAGAAGCTGGAAACGTCCAAATGCTTAAAACGGATGTTACTAAAGGGTTTTTTCTTTTTTGTTTTCTTTACCAACTACAGACAGGGACAGTGTTCACCTCCCCACCAAAAACCCTCATCATTATTACCTTGTAGGGGAAAGACAACGGGCACAACTATATGGGAGCTGGAGACACATGGAGATAAAAGTGTTTTTGATGTCGTTATTGTGGTCTATACTATACGGTGTGGGATATGGGGGTTAGAGGCCGATTGGCTGCTGTTTAAATATACCTCGACTAGGATGCCCTTGAACGCTGGCCACATGGTGACAGAGCCGAGCTTGACGAGGAAGTCTCCGGCTTCGAATCGTGGCCCTCTCGATTCGATCTTGGTCTGTTTCTTTGCCGTGTAAAAATTGGACAATTTGAGCATGAGCAGGTCGAACAAGTTGTCAGCCACCAGGGCCACCGTCTTGTTGCCGCTGGCCGCCTCCAGAAGAGCAAACACCTTGGAGTCTTGGAATTGTGCAGCAAATGTACCGATCTCGGAGCTCCTGTATTTAAAAATATAAAATATAAACGTTTTGATTGATAATTTTAAAAATAAAGTTAAGGATGATGATCTTGGAAATAGAAAGACATTGAGAAGGGATTGAAAGAGGAAATCAAAGTCTCCTCCTCCAAAAGCCGAATAAGGAAGATTGGCAGTTTGCAAAACAAGGCGATAGACAAGTTGATGGCGTCATCAGTCAAGCCCCGGGTAGGATAATGATGATGGCGCCCAGCCCGTCGTCGTCGTCGTCTGACTTTTTTTCTTCTTCTTTTCATCTCTTACGTCAGAGTAGAAATGCATCGCAAATGGCAACACGGTCTCTCTCTCTCTCTGAAACGGCGGGCAACTCTCCAACATGTCAGATAAAAAGCCACAACAGCCGCAGCCTTCCGTCGCCCCCCTTCGTCCTTACTCCTCCCTTCTCTTCTTTTACTCTTCCGCACCGGCGACAACAACAACAACAACAACAACCCTCCTTGAAAAAGAAAGAAAAACTAAAAGCGCGCACGCCAAGTGTCGAGGATCGTGGAGAGAAGGGAAAACCTTGGGCGCATTAGGGAAAAAACAATAACTATGCGCCAGTTGTTCTCGATCTTCAACGTGTGTGACGTCAAACCACGTTATCTCTTGTCTTCTTTCTATTTCCCTCTTGCCCAACTACCGGAGGGAGAACCCGAAAAAAATCAAATAACAAAACACAAACGAACAAGAAGAAGAACTAGAACCACAAGCAGCAGCAGCTGGGCGGATCGGTAGCGCCCGTCCACTTGATATCTAGACGTGAAGCAGGTATATATATATATTTGTGTAGTACGTATAAGTCTAGCGCAGGAAGAAACAAGGAGGAAGATTCCTCTTCAGAATTTCCTGCCCATCCACTCCTACCATTACCAACTGTGTGGTTATTTTCAAAATAGAAATCAAAAAATTGTTTTTAAAGAAATTGAGAGAAAGAGAGAGAGCCATTTGAAAAAAAAATACTGCTTCGAGATAAGACATCAAGTGGCTTCTTCTTCTGGGATTCTTTCCAGCCTCCCCCCTATTTGGTTTGAAAAAAGAAAAGGGAAATATAATAAAAGAAAAATCAATTCTATTCCAAATACTCTCACATGCCCATGACGTAGCCTGAACTTAACTTTGCTGTAATTCAAATGTCTTTGAGAAGAGAATTCGACTTTTCCTCCGTGGAGAGCGGGTCGACTCTCTCTCTGCGGGGGGAATTCTCTTCTTCATGCGCCGATATTGTGAAAAGAAGAAATCTGTTTACGTCTATGTGTGTGAGATTCTTTTATTTCCCAACTGCTGCTGGTTGGATGTTGTTGCCGTGCTGCAAAAGTCAGCGTCTGTCTCTTCACACGAGATGAAAAGACACAACAAAAAATAAAGTTGAAAGTAGAAAAAGTACAGGCCCAATCGGTCCGTGACACGCGATATCTCTCACGAACGATTCTCACCACGTCACAGAGTTAGATCAAGAGGGTCCCCCTGACCAATCTCAATCGAGTAGAGATCCCAAACACCCGACAAAAGGCATCAAAAACTCCCCATTGCCTTTTTATCTTCTTCTTCTCTTTATTTCTCGGTTGCACTTCTTTTTTTTCCTACAAGGGACTTAGTGATATTCCATCAGACGCAGCATCACCCCCTGGTAATAGGATACATCTTCTTTATTTCCTGCCTTCTTCTTCTTCTTGTTAAACCAAATCAATCCCACTCGTGAATTATTCAACGCATTCCAATCAACTCGCTTCCCTTTTTCAACCAACCAACAAAAAAAGATCTTTTTTTTCTTATTTCCTTCTTTCACCTGATAAAAATGTTTCTTTTCTCCTTTTGCGCCATCCAATGATCGGAATGTCTTCATTTCGGACAGGCGGAGAAAGAAGATGGAGATCTTTTCAACCCCCCACTCTCTCACTCGTCCCTGTTGAAACCAGCAGAGGAAAGGTTAACCAAAGGTAATAATTTACGTTTCTCCTTCTAGTTCGTTTTTTTTCTCCTTTAAACTACTTTACTGGGACGGGTAGAATATGAAACAAACGGCTTTCACCCCCCTGTAGGAAGGTGTGGTTACCCGGGGTTAAAACCACTGGGGAAAATGTTTTATACCCGCACGACCTCTTAACGATTGAAAGATCACAAATAATAAAACACACACACACAGACAGACACACAAAATAAAATAAAATAGAGAAAAGAGACAGCTAGAAAAAAAGAGAAACTTCTTTTTCTTTTCTTCACGTCTTTTTGTTTTTAAAAGGGTCATTAAAAAACATTTGGTTAAATAGTGTGGAGAGTCCAAATGGGCGCTCAGATTTCATCATTTTCCAACTCGATCGTTTTGGAGAACAAAAAATATCTGCGCTGTTTTTTTTTCTTTTCTTTCTTCACTGATAGATTTAAAAATATAAACTTTCGTTCTTTCTGCGCGTAGGTGTCAGCTGAGAAACTCGTAGGGGTGTGGAAAGTTTCAATTTCACAGATGAACGGCCGCGACTGACGGCCAGATGTAGTGAAGATGTGCGGGGAACGAGAAGGGGGGACGCAAAACAACAAAATCGGCGAAATCAGCAAAAGAAAAGGAGAAGAGGGAGTGTGCGCTTTGTCTTCTGTTTCGGACGGGTGCGGGATAAGATATTGCACGATTATTTGTTCCTTTCTTTTATTCTTTAACAAAAATATAATTTCATTTTCAGTTCGACTGGCCGGCCGGCCCCCCTCTATCGCTCTTCTCTCTTCGTGACGACACGCATCACACCCAAGATTGACGACAACACGAAACTTTTTTCTTTTTTAGTGGGGGGACACTGTTCCCTCCTCTTCAGATACGCTCCAGGAGGTGATGGGGGGGGGGTTAACAAGAAGTAGGAGAAGGCCCCGGATAAATATCCAACTCCTTTTTCTTTCCTGTTTATTAAAACATCTCAAGAATGTGTCGTTTTGTCGTGTGTCTCTGCCTTTGATTCCCAGTCGCTTGAAATGTGTACAAGACTGCGAAAATGGAAACTAATTGTAAAAGAGGGAAAATAAAAGAAAAAGGAATGAAGTGGCGCGGGGATGAAGCTATTTAAATGTAAACATGTCGAGACAGAGAGAGAGAGACGGACAGAGATACTATTCTCGTCGTTCTTTGTGCCAAGTGGTGCACACAAGTCAGAGGGCTGATGGCCCTGTGGCGTATCAAATACGCTTGACATCGAATTGCGAGTTAAACGAGAGAGAGAGAGAGAGGCAGAGAATATATACACACTCCAGCCTACGGATCGATGAAACAAAAGACGTGAACTGTACAACGTCAGCCTGAACAGACTTTAAAAGAGACAATAAGGCGGCAGCAGAGATTCAACGTACTGGAATCAGGAACACGACGGAATGGAAATAGAAAAATGGAATATTAATAACAAATCTTCTTTTTTCATTTTGTTCTTTTCCGCCGATTGGAATGGAAATGTGAAAAACAAAACGGATTGGCTGTGCCATCGATCCCATAGGCGTCCGTGAAGTCGTGAGCTGTAACCAAGGATGACCAGATTTGTTGATAGCTTGTCACAAGCACACACACAGGACACAAACGGCCTACCTGAATTACTCGACAAGAACGAAACGTTTTGAGGAAAAAGTCAAGTTTTTCTTTCGACGCTCGGCCCTTTAAAAAAGAAAACTTAGGAATGAAAGAATAAACAGCCAAAAGTTGGAAGGCAAAGAGGCATAGACGTCCATATGTGGCAAAAGCCGAATGAGAGGGAAACAAAATTTACAAGTTAGGTAGTGCGCCGATGGAAAAAAAAAGAACTCAGGTTCCTTTCAAATTCAGTTATTATTGTCAAATGTTGAGATTAGTGGTGCCACCTGGTTACGAGAAGACTGAACAGTTTCAAGAATACCAGCCAATGGCTAAAAAATTCGGAAGCTTCGTCCGTGGCGGGTCCCCTTATGTTTTCCCCCTCTCTGACCCCCTTTTCCCCCTACACACACACCCCCGCCACTTAAAACAAGACTTCTGGAGCTCGCCGATAGAGGCACTACAATCGAATTCGTCTTCCAAGCAGGGGGAAAGGAAAAACCGTCGACTGCTGGACTTTGTATAGAGTGAGCTATCTCTGAGATGGGTCTGTTGTAGCCTACTGGTCAACTTGTTACAACAACTTTGAAATTTGCATTTCGGAAATAATATTAAAAGATAATTTGATTTATTTTACCCAAAGATGCATTAGTAAGTCTCACAATTGACAATGAAGGATTTGATCAGAACAGCTCCAAGAGTTATGACCCATTTGGTCAACATCTCTATGACTTGTGGACCAGACTTAAAAAAAAGGAATGAATCCAACACTAGAGAGTTGATTCAATTTTGTTTTAAATTAATAATTTTAAAAGCAAATGCACAAAAGCTAAGAGATGTTGCACACGGTTGCACGTGTTATTTTTATGACACCCTATATATGACTCCCATAATCTTAGTTTTAGGGTCAACCAGGCAAATTCTGAACTCAGTGAACTCCTCCAAATTCCACTCGAATGTTTTTTTTAACGTCAGGGTTGGGCTGATTGCATCATTTTGCGACCTTGATCATGATTTTCATCGCGATAGTAAATTTGTGATTTTGATCGTGATTTTCCGGTCATTTTCGCGACCACTAATACCGATCATTGCCTGACGGTTCTCAGCTGTTTCATTGCCCATTAGTGTAAAGTGCACAGTAAAATCACTTACTACGATTTTTTTTGTTCCCAGTTAAAATGGTGTCAAAGAGAAAAAGTTAAAACTGTTGGTTTTTTATGAGGAAATAAGTCATTTTCATTACTTTTTATTACATTTTAATGCAAGCATCCAATAGATGGCACTGTTAACCGGGATCGTAATCTGATGTGATCGTGATCAGTTCTTTGTTAAGAATTTTTGATCGCGATGTGATTGCAATCACAATTTTTCAAATGTGATTCTGATCGAGACGCGATCTCAAAAATATGCGATCGGAACCAACCCTCGTCTAGATTTACCTATTGAAAAAAAAAAATTACAGAAAAAATCGTGTTTGTTTTAAAAACAAAAACACTTTTTAGCGTCTGTCAAAATACCGGCTTCGATATTAGTATCGATATGATATTTAGAGAATCGATCGACGGTAAATTTCTTTTTTCTTAATTTCTTTTCTTTAAAAAAAAATATATATACTTGAAAAAAATGAGAACACAAACCAAAACTAGTTGTGAAACCTTGAAGCATTCGCTCCTCCCCTTAACACACACAAAAAAGGAGTGAGAAATATCATCCAATATTCACGCACTACAGTTCTGAAGTGTGAAAGAAGAGAAGTCTTGAAAGAAAAAGGTTTTCGCATATGTAAATAAGAAATGAAAAAAAAATGGGTTTCAACCGGATGAACGTACACACACACAGACACAAGTGAGCTGTTATATACAGACCTGGTGTAGTAATATTAAAAAACGATCATCTGGGGGGGGGGGGGTTACTGTGATGACGGGCAATAACTCGCCCTCTCAATGTTATATGCAACAAATATGCAACATTCAAATACCCACGAACTCTGTTACCGAACTCTTTTGTGTGAACACACGCATAAACCAACCATTAGATGAAAATTGTATCATTAGTTGTGCAATTATAACGTTAGGGACTTCTTAATGTTTTAACATGGTTTTAAATTGGCAACACTGCATAACAGCATTCGAATTCTTGTTCTATGGCAAATTATTTCCAATGGACTTTCGTCATCGGCTTTTTGTTTCTGCTGATTGATTCAGTCGAGCCTTAGACGAATTTATTCAGTATTTGGGTCATTCCATCCCAACTCGACTTTTTTTGTCGCGGAGAAAAATATAATATTTTGATGTGTTAACACTTAACAGTGCGTTAGCAATGCATTGATCATGCATTCTGTAAAATCTCAAGATTTTTTAAATAAACCGGAATCCTAGAAAAAGAGCTCAAAGTTTCTGGTTCAGTACAGAGTTGCCGCGAGCGCGCTTGATTTTTAAGCGCGCGCACGATCACGCCCAATTTTTTAAGCGGCGCACAGCTCAACTAAAAATGAGATGTGCGGCGCTCCGCTTACAAAAATTGAGCGGCGCACCGCTTACCCTTTCCGCTTAAACTTGCTAGCGCCACCAAGCGCATTCCAAAGGAAGTCTTTGTAGTTTTCTTCGACTTGAATGAAAAAGTAGCAAACTTATAAGAAAGTATTAATTTTTAGCACTAGGTGTCGCACTGAAATAAGCGAAATAGTAAGCATAAAAATTTAAGCGCCGCACCACTCAATCGCAATTGAGCGTGTGTGCGCCCACGCTTAAAAAATTGAGCGGACGGCAACTCTGGTTCAGTATTAGTTTTTCATGTCAAAATCCCGTTTTTTTAAAATTTTCGACCGTTTCCGCTCATGCTAGCAAAAAACCAAATAGATGGAAAAAAGAAAAAAAATTCTAATTTTTTAACAAACGATTTGCCAGTCAAGTAGAACAAAATCCCAGAGCGTCATTTCAAAACTAAATCCGGAAATGGTCTAAATAAAAAAAACAAACAAACATATTCTCGTTCGTCTCGGCACGCCGAATTTGCTTGCGTTCGCCGAATGTCAAAATTTTCTCATGTTTAGGAGATAAATAGGTTTAAAATATCGAAAATTTGAAATTTACCAGATTTGAGGGGGTCTTGCATCGGTTTTCTAGAAATCAAGGAGTTTTTTCGAAAAACTAATTTAATGGGGAGCTACAATGGGACTTTAACATCCGGAATCCAAAAGGAATTTCGGTTCCGGATTTTATTAGTTGAGTTATGACCATTTCAATGGCAGACATATTTAGCCAAGTTCCCTCTCATTATTACAGCCATTTTTCCAAAGCGCCCGCCCCGCTCCTAGTGGAGGACAGCAGAAGCTGATGTCTCTTGGCCTTCATTTTGGATTCAAGGATTTGAAATAGGGCCTTTAATCTAGTCAAGCTAGTAGCCTAGGGGCCAAGAGAATTACTTGAATGTACAGTCATGTTCAAAAAAACTGGTGAAGGCCTTTTATAAGAGTTAGCGCCAAAAAAAGGAGAGATAAAAAACGGATAGGGGCGCTATAGGTCTCTTATACTGCTTCCAAGTTCATTCCGCTTTCTGCTAAACAAAAGGCGGATTAGGCTAAAATGTGTATATTTCGAGGAATTGATTAACGGGATGCATGCTGTCGCTAAAACACTGTTAAATGAAAAGCTCCTTCTGATCCAGCATTTAAGATTATCTGGTTTTTGAATACCAGCCAGTTCGATCAACATGTAATAGGTTATAGTATTTTGCCATTTATTTCCACCGGTCATGCTCATAATTCCTCTAGCCTAGCAGTTATGTTTCGCCTATCGATGGGATGATAGCGAAATGGGTTGGATAGGGTTATTTAGACATTTAGAAATGCTCTTTAGGACTTTAGCGTAGAGCAGGGGTAGAGTAGGAAACAAAGGATTATAGAGCGTTATAGAGCTATAGCGAGAAAGTTAAGGCCATCGACTATTTATAAGGCCCATTGCATATCTTCAAGCGAAATTACAATCCACTTGCGGGTGGAGAAGTGGCCGAGAACAAGTAAAACAAATGTAAACTTTCTCATACAACAAGACATTTCGAAATATTACGCTAGAAACCAATATAGCCTCATCATTATTTAAAATGTGCGCCGATAAACCCTTTGTCACCTGACGGGACATTTTTGGCCCAGTACTGAATTCGAGAGAAATCCGGGAACGAGCGAGAATGGAGAGACTCTGTCGCGGGGCGTAGCTTAACGCGCGGTTTTTCTCCATTTCTGCCCTACCGATTTTGACGAAAAAACCCTGTGCAGTGAATTTGGTCACTTGGTAGTGCGGTGACCGAAATTTACTCGGTTCGGAAAGTTGGTTATTGAATTAAAGTGAAAATCGCAAACGGGACAGAACTGTCCCGCTAGACGGTTAAACAGGGGAAAAACGTCTAAGTGTCCAAGGTGCCCCACGACTGACGGGACATTTTTGTCCCGTCAAGTCAAAACACGGGGAAAACACGGTCCCCGAGAGGGGAAGCTTACCGCTCCCTCATGTTTTCCTTCAGGCACGGGAAAAAGGAACAGATGTTCGATGGGCGGCCACCAGTAATGGTGGCGCACAAACGCCCCTGCCTCTTGTACGTTTTTATCTCTGAACTCGGATCGTTCGTCGTGCTAGACCTGACTGGCGCTTCAAACGGAGGAAAGAATAAAAAATTATCCCGGTAGCTCCTAATGCATGCTCGATCCCGCTAGTTAAGCAACTATTGATAAGGAAATGTGATCCTTTTGACCAAAGCAAAAATAAGACTAATCGTGCTCATCTTCTTCGACTGTGTATTTACAGGTTGACCAGAAATGAGCAATAGGAAGAAGAGCAAGAAGAACGACTCGGGGCACGAGGAGGAAGACCCGAAGCACCCTAAAAATGACCTAAGGACCAAAGTTACGCAAAAGCAAACAGAAAAGATAAAAAAGCTAGCTCTTGGGAATCGAAAAGATTCGACGCCAGATTACAATCCAAAAGATGCAAAAAGCCGGAGAAAACGCAAGCGCGAATTGGCGCAAAAGGCGGAAGAGGAGCTAAGGGAGCAAGAGCGCAGGGCGCGCCAGAATGAACCAGTTGTTGAGCCTGGCAATGAGATTCAGAACGAGGTTCTTGAAACCGTTCCTGAAGGGGAAAATAGGATTGAACCCCCGGTCCTGGATCTGGTTGACTCGCCAGATTCGGACAAAGACGTTGAATATAAATCAAAGCCGAGGCAGCGGCTGTCATCGTCAAGTGAAAGTGGCTCTGACGTTGATCGCAGACGCAAAGCTGAGAGAACGCCGAGCCCGAGTGGCTCTGACGATGATTATGAACGAAAAGCTGGGGGCTCGTCGAGCCAGAATAGCCAATCCGGTGAAAGCCAGAGCGGCTCTGAAGACGAGAAAAGTGATTCGCTGAGCGATCGACTTCGTAAAGAAGCTGAAAGAGATGCAATGTGTGTGAGATTGGAATTGGACGAACTTGAAAAAACAGCGTCGTCAGTCAAGATAATGAGGCGATACTGGGAGAATTCAAAGCCAGGTCCGCTGAGCAGTAAGCCCGGTATGAGCAAGGCGATCGTCGAGCGCAGTACTAGCAAGGCAATCGTCGAGCCCAGTACGAGCGAGGCAATCGTCGAGCCCAGTACGAGCAAGGCAATCGTCGAGCCCAGTACGAGCGGGGCGACTAAAAGATCGAGATTTGAAGTAGTTGACTTGAATCTTTTATGTGACTCCTCACCACCTAAAAGACGCAGAACCCGAGCTTCAATAGAAGTTGAAGAGGCAATCAAAGAGAAGGCTCGACAGGCCGCTGAAGTTTCAAGGAAACATAAGAGGCGAATCCAGGAACCGGAGACGCTAAGAGTCGGGAAAGCGAGAGACCCAAATCGCCCCGCAAAGAAAGTTAATTCTGATCATGCCAAGCTTAATATGCAGAAAAAAGCTGACGGAAAGAGAATAAGCGAGAGCGAAGCAATAAATCGGCTCTATAGAGAAGTGAAAAACTGGAACAATGGCGATCCCAGTCACGGAAGCGGCAACTTCCAAGAAAAGCCATTTCCTTTCACGGTCCGTCCCAGTGAGATCGGAGTGAGGACGGATTTTTTTAAGCTCAAAAAAGTCTGGGAACCGATCGATATCTTTATGATGATGTTCAGCACACCCAGCAACGATGGAATATACATCGATGCGGTTGATCGTATCGTAGACTCGACGAACGATTATATCAATAAGAATTGGCCATTGGAACGCGGTCAACCACCGGCGAGGAAGGTTGGCGGCCGACCCGAGGGTGCACGGGTTGGACCGATGGCTGACGTAGGCAGATACGTTACAAGGGCGGAATTACTATCGTTCCTGGGCCTGAATTTTCTGATGGGCTATCATCGTTTGCCCGAGGTTGAGCTTTACTGGGAGATGAAACCCGACACCGGTTTCGGACTCGGCTTACTACTACTAACTACGGCTTATTTCCGCAGGCAATGACGCGAGATCGATTCAAATTCATTTCTAAACACATCGCAATCACGTCACCTGCTGAAATAGAAGAGAACGACCGGGAAAGGGATAAGGAAGATCCGCTTGGACGAATCAGATGGCTTATCGATAACCTCAACTCTCGATTCGGGGATTTTAGACAGTCACCCAGAGCGCAGAGTATCGACGAGAGCATGGTCAAGTTCAAGGGCCGCTCATCGATAAAGCAAAGGATGCCTGACAAGCCTGTGAAAAGTGGCTTCAAATTCTTTAGCCGATGCGACAGTGAAGGCTACACTTACGCATTCGAAATCTTTCAAGGCCTGGGAGAGAGCGAAAACCACGCTGCTCAAGCTGGTAGAAGTGCCGAAGAGACCGCCTTCGATCTGTGCAAACCCTGGAAGGGCAAAGGGCACGTAGTCGCTTTTGACCGGTTCTTTTCGAGCATTCCTCTCCTTGATCGACTCCACGGCATCGGTGTCAATGCCGTTGGAACGATAAAGAAAAGCAAAGCAGATCAGCCGATTCTCTTTGAAAGCGATCTGAGACAAGACCAATTTGTTGGCAAAATCGGAGGCCCAAAAAAAGGTCCCCGTAAAGCAATATTTATGTGGCACGACACCAAAACCTTCCGAGTCATTTCTAACTATCACGGCTCGGATTTGGTTGAAGTGAAGCGGAAGCAAAAAGACGGCAAGTACAAGATGAAAACTTGTCCGAAAGCCTTTGCCGATTACGGAGAGTACATGGGCGGCGTAGATACGGCCAATCAGCTGCGGTCATACTACTAGAGGGACCGAAGGTCCAAGAAATGGTGGCACAGACTTCTCTTTTCCCTTTTGGAGACCACCATAGTGAACAGCTGGATCTGTTACAAAGATTTGGTGAAACGCAATATGGCGACCGGGAATGAAAAGGGAGAGCCCCACGAATTACTTTACCTTAAACGCAGTGTGACGATGAGCCTTCTCGCACGCGGTTTAAATTCTGAGAGGCAACGAGCCGGGAGGATCGGGAGATTGGCGCCCAAGATTCATCCCAGTGCTCAAGTGAAAAATAAGAGAAGGAAAAGTAATCTCAGCGTTGGAAAAGAGCTGGGCTTCGAGAATGTTGGCATTCACATACCGATCTTCTCTCCGAGAAGAGGACGGTGTGAATGGTGCCAGAGTCACCGAACCAGGACGGTGAGAGTAGCCGAGAAAGGAGACAAGCGAGGCTTGGAATCGAGACCTTTCTCGAAGTGCCAAACTTGCGAAATTCATCTTTGTCTCTCTAAGAAACGTAATTGTTTCAAAGAGTTTCATGGTACCAAGTATTGCCAGCCCTCTAATGCGGAGGAGCCTATATACGGCTCGGACTCCGATTCGGCTCAAGATGATTGCGCTGGAGAAGAGGATCCGCAGACATATAATAGCTCATCCTCATCGGACACGGACGATAGTTTCCATTGTAATGACCGTAATTTTCGTGATGATTATGAAGCTGATCGAGATGTAATTGAAAGAAATTGAAAATACACGAAATTTAAACTGAAAATACAAATGCCTCGTGTTCTTTATTGAGTAGCAGAACCCCCAAGTAAGGCCGCCGGAGTATGATAGAATTGCTACGACTGCCTGAACGGGGGCTGATGCGACTCGCGAGTCTCCGGGCATAGGGCGGGCGGGCAGGCCCGGAGACCTCGGCCTTGGTGGCGGCTGGCCGAATCCACAACACATTGTCTATATCTTCACTATCGAGCTCTGCGGCTGGCCTGCGTTGAAGTTTTGGCAATTCTTCGTTCGCAATGTTTCAATTCCGATGAATTCCATTCTTCTCAACAGGGAATGAAGGCCATAGAGACAATAGCCCCAAAGGAAGTGACCATACGCAGATGGTGCAGCCTGAGGCTGCACCTGCTGAGGTTGAAGTGCTCGCAACCGGCGTGGGACCCGGTTGAGCTGGAGCTACCCCTGCGTATGGCCGTCGTGGCATGAAAGAGTTGTCCCGGCGGCCGGAACGGGGCTGGTCTCCCGCCTGACGGGACATATATTCGATCATAGTGATTCCTCTCGCCTGACGGGACATAAAAGTCTGACCGTTGCGATCGGTGGCGACTGACGGGACACTCATTTTCCCTGAGTCTACCGACTGACGGGACATGTCTGGCAAAAAAATGGGTTCCGACCAAGCCTGACGGGACATTCCTGACGGGACAAATCTGGCTTGACCATGAATTTCTTTGATCTGAACTCTGAAATTTTACGTCTACCGACACTTGGGAAAGACTCTGGCCCAAGAATCTTTTCGATCGCGACATTACTTTTGTCTCGGTCGATAAAGGGTTGAGAAATTAAAATGCCAAATCCCCAAATGACGGGTAAGGCATTTAAAAAAATCTGTAATAATTGTATGGTTTTAAAAATGTCTAAAAATTTTAAATATACATTCACACAAACAAACAATAAAATAAGAATGAACATTTTATTTAATGAAGTTATGTCCAAGATTCGAACACCGACCTGTTTGGTTAATATACATCAACTATAACCATTCCACCAACAACACTGTTGTACGATCATAAAAAAATTGGTAATAAAAAAAGGGGGTACTGAAATGAATTGAAAACAATGAGGGTACCAAAATTAAATAATATCGATATTCGGAATTTTTTTTTACTACTCTATTAATGTTTCGAAAAAAACAAGAGCCTATATACGATAAGTAAATTACTTTTTTCTAACAAAAGTTGACGGGTATAATGGTTATAAAGGTTGCCTAGCAACTTACAAGCTTAATGTTTGAATTTTGAAAGTGTCAGTTTAAACTTTATAGATACAGATAAAAGGTATTTACAATAGTATGAATAATATTTTAATTAGGTTTCTCGATTTTGAAATGGGTGGTTTTTTTTAAATTGAATGTCGAGCCCTTCATTAGAAATTTTAATTTTTCAACATCGTCGCATAATTTGGATACTGATTACTGATTAGGCTTTATAGGACTATATTGGTTCCAGCTTAATATTTCTAAGAATAATCAAAGAATAACATCTAGGAAATTAGTATATATATTATTTTTTGCTCGATCTCAGCCACTTCTACAATCGCGGGTGGATTGTAATTTCGCTTGGAGCTATGCGGTGAGACTTATAAGTCGGTAGAAATTCTCAAGCGCGTTTTCTTGAGATTTTCGAGAAAATGGTAGGTTACACCTTTTGTCTAACATTTTGGGCGAACTCTTTCCACTTTGAAAGATTTTCGTTTTTAATTCCCTTTTCTTTAGCTCCGTCGACGTAAAAAAAAGAAAATGAAGGCCAACCTTTTCGCCAACTCTAACGCTCGGTAAAAATGGAACATATTTTTTAATCCTTTTTTTCCTACTCTACCCCTGCTATATGCTAAAGAGCATGTCTAAATTTCTAATGTTATTCCAACCCTACCGACCAAACTTCGCTATTAGCTAGTGAAACATGGCTGCTAGGCTAGGCGTTATTCGCATGGACCGTGAAATAAATAAACGGCATAAATGCAAATAGTTTTCACTTATGCTTTAAGATTGCCTTATTAATAAAATTATACCAGCTATAATCTATTACATGTTGATCGAGGAGGCTGGTGTATGCAATACCAGATAATCATAATTCCTAGTTCAGAGGGCTTATTTCATTTTTTCTTAATTTTTTTTAAGATAAATTATATTTTGTAACTAGCCGCATTCTCATTATATCAATCAGTGTTTTACTGACATTTGAAAGCATCCCGTTTATCAGTTCCTCAAAATATGCACGGAAAACAGACTAATCCGCCTTTTCCTTCGCAGAAAGTGGAACGGAATGGGAAGCACTATAAGAGACCTCTAGCGCCCCTATCATATTTTTAACTATATATTTTGACGCTAACCCTGATATACAAAGCCTTCACCAGTTTTTTAAAACATGAATGTACATGTTGCTTGGACTTTCTGCCGCTGAAATAATGGCTACACAGCTCTTCTTACACTTCAGCTCTTCTTTTACAAAATTTGGATGGAATTTTCAGTACAGTTGGCTGGAGAAATGGCTGGAAATAATTCTAAGACTGATACTTTTGCTCCAGCACACAACTCAGCCCAGCTGGCGTTGATATGATTTTGGCGAGTGACAATGTCTTCTGAGTTCGGATGTTTTTCTTGAAGCATCTGGCGAGCCAGAGTATTGATATTGTCTATACGTTGACTATTTG
Organism: Daphnia galeata; assembly: GCA_030770115.1. Lineage (NCBI taxonomy): Eukaryota > Metazoa > Arthropoda > Branchiopoda > Diplostraca > Daphniidae > Daphnia > Daphnia galeata. Next base: position 8,156,884 of record CM061114.1, read on the forward strand.
CGTCAATCACCTGGAAATAGGCTAAATGGTGACGCACTTCTTTGACAACTTTGATGTTCTTGACTGTCACAATTTTCCTTATCTCGCGTTCCTTCTCACCTATCCATCGCTCAAGTTTGTCAGCTTTTGAAAGTAGCTGGTATAGTGAAGCATTGACAACTTCACAAGCACGACCAGTACTCTGGTGTTTTAACTCAAGTGCAGATACAGATCCAGACAGCATTTGTGATATCGTATCAATAAGTTCGAGGAGATCACCCCAGGCTTGTTTCAGGTCGACTTTCCATTTCGGATGAGTTTTGTATCTGAAGTAAGAGAATAAATTAAGGGATTCTTTGAACTGGTTTGGCCATTAGAACGACGAATGGCTTTCGCAAGAGGTTAATTGCAAGACCTAACAAAAAATTACAGATAATTTCAATACTGTTTACAATAATAAATCCTAAAAGAAATTAACAGTACCTTGGGGATGAGCAGCAGCAGCTCTTCCCTTTTCAGCCCTAGCTTGCCTAAAAATTTCAAGACATTATAAATATTTGCAATTCTAAAACAGTAAAAGTAAATTTGAATTCCAAACCTCGACTTGTTCCTCTTACCTCCTCTCAAACGAAAATGTTGTTCGAATAAAGTACGATTCGGTCAAGTAAAAAAAAACTTTTAGTTTTTAAGGAGCGATTTCAGGCTTTCATCAATTCTACGCATTTTCGAGCAGCTTCCAAATCATTTAATCACCCATTTTTAAAGGAGTTAATTCAGATTTTTCCTTACGGATGGCGAATTTTCGATTGCCATCAAAATATGCTTCTTCCAGTTGTTGACTGGGTATTCGCTGCAAAAAAACACGAACTTTCGGAAGGAAATATGTTTTCCACTGTAATTTGCAGTGGTCGGGATTGCTGATCTTCCGCCTGCCAACGCCATACTCTCTACACACTAAATCGGATTGGGTATACTTATTGACACTTATCGTTGATTTGCAGATCGACATAAGTGTCGATTTAATACTTACTTAGTTCCTTATGTACTTATATTCTAAGTGTCATCGGGTACTTTCTTAGTTCCATCATAGGTATGCGAGGTACTTGGCTTACAAGTACACACACCGATTTCAAAGTTTCTTTTAAAAAAATTCAGAATAGAAAAATATTTATAAAATATACCAACCAATAAAAGTGTGCAAAATAGTGTGGGTAGGGCTAAGTGGATATGAAAAAAGTGAGGGTAGTCTCTTCCAACGGTGAAGAAAAAGAATACCTGCAGCCGATATTGAACTCGGCTCTCCCGCACGCCAGTCGGATCTTCTACCAATGGGCTAATTGCAGATGGAAAATTATAGTATGACGTTAACAAGCTTTTGCAATCGGGAACAATTTTACGACAGATTTTTTTTTGTTGTTAACCTATGATTACAAATGAGGCGTCTTTTACAAAGATCAATGGTTCTGAGTTTGCAATGCTTATTTTTCATGAAAATCATGTTTCTAGCATTGCAAACTCAGAAAAAAAATTTATAAACAACACTTACGATGTACTTAACTTTCAAATACTTAATTAGTGTCGTTAAGTACACCCAGTCCGATTTAGTGTGTAAGGAAAAAAGAAACTTTTTAATGCTAAGTACGTATTTTGAGTACTTATAAGTTAATACTGAAGCGTAAGTACTCATTCGATGTACTTAAAGTACATCACCTACTTAATTAATTACTCTATATACTTAAGTAAGTACAGGAAAAACAACACTTACGATGTTCTTTACTCTCAAATACTTAATTAGTGTCGTTAAGTATGAAAGAAATTAAACCAATAGTAAGATAAATGGTGGCTGACCTTTAATATATTCGTATCGTATAAATAAGACTGAGAACGAGAACAACTTACATAGGTCTTATATAGGGATAGTGGGCGGAAGATCACACAGAGAAAGACGAGGTTGAGAGACGTGTAGACAACGACACTACGGTACTGACAGACAAGAAGAGAAGCCTGTTCTCATTAGGTTTGCGCTATAAATCTTACAAAGTACACCCAGTCCGATTTAGCGTGTATACTCAGATCTTCACCGATGAAGTCTTGATAGAGCAGTAAAGAAATCTAGAACTGAAACTATTACGACCTGATCAGTCCGATAGCAACACATCGTCTGTTCAAGATTGAAAAACTGCACAGGATCACAAAAAAAGTAAACCATCAATATCGACCTAAACAAAGCTTCTTTGGTTAAAAGAGTTTTTACTCCTAAGTCTGTCTTCAGGTGAATAAAAAAATTCATTTTAATTGAATACAATCCAATTTCGTTCTTAATCGAAAAAAATTTATTTACAGTTCTATTAAGACTTCATCGACTCAACCTAACCGAAATAGTTTCGCCTACGTCAAATTATTTAAAAATAATATAAGCTAAGTTCTGGTTTACTAATCTTTTTGGTATGAGATCAAAAATTACAAGATGATGTCGAAGAATTGAAAGTTGAAGTATAGGAAAAAACCTTATTGGAGTTAAAACGAGAGAAAAACATATTGGCGAAACTTTATGGATATTAAAAGACAGACTAAAACAAATTCATGTTTAACTTTTAATTCTATATCTTTATTCAAATTTTTAATGTTTTATTAAGTTCATTATGTACCTGCCCCAGTCCCTGTTGCAGCTGAAATAGTTGCTAACGTAGCTGAAATAGTTCATATTTTAGCTTATTCAGATCTTCATTAACAAGAAGAGACGGAAACATCATTCCAGGTTAAAGATACGTTGATTTCCCAATTAATGATCATGTGAATGAACTTAATAAACGCACACCCTTTCAATAAAAGTTTTCCATTAAAGATGTAAAAGTCCCAAACTAAGGGAGTAAACAAGACCCGTTAATAGTTGGGATGTAGACTACAGCTACCTTGAAATAACCGTTGGTGCATACCCTAATTTTAATATTTTCCAACACAATATTGCACACGTATAGTGTAGACGACAACGTAGCATACTTGTAATTATCAATATAAGTTTTTAAAAAATCGGGAGGGGGCGAGTTTATTGGGCAATTCCACTCCGCACTGTCCCCAAGGCACGCGGAAGCCGCAGGAAAGTGGCAAAAGAATTGGTACTGAAGCTGACCTCGTTTGGGGATTTATCGTCGGAAGAGTTCCCTGCTTACCTGCTGGAATTTCTAAGGCCTTTACACGTGACTAAATTGTAGACAGCTCAAATAGTGTTCGGCAATTAGATTCATTCCATTGTGCCCGCCCACCCTTTGTCATACGCTAACCAATGGAAAGAAGTAATTGTAGCGCGAGAGCGTCAGGTGGAAGCGAATGCAGACACCAAATTCCGTTACGACTTCAAAATACTTTCGCATCTTTCACTAACCGTGGGTGGGCCGGTATGCGTCACAGACCAACGAAGCTATGGAGTCATATTTGGGTGATTGTTGCAATCGTGAAATACTGTTCGTATGGTGTCCTTTTTTCAAACGCTAAAATTCTTTTGCGTAAAAGGCGGTTCCTCCACCTGATAGTTCTCACAGTGGTCAAGAACGGGAGCAGTGAAGCACCCACGTCATCAGCGTTCGTCGACTTCGGTTTTTGTTGTCTATCGATTACAATTGCAGGCATGCAGGCACAGATTTCACGAGAGTCCAGAAGTCAGAGTCCTGAAAGCTGAGAGGCTGCCGTTCGGGCTCATGACTCATCGAAGTAGGGATTTACCTTCAGATCTGCATCGTTTAGTGTACTATCCTGATTCTCAAAGTGTCATGTTTGAACAATACATTCAGGATTTCACAAAGACTCAACAGAAACATACCGACACCAAGGTGTGATGAAAGTGGCCAGTGGCTGTCTCTCTAGATGAAGTTTGATCTGATAAAAATCTTTAACTGCGTCGACAGTTGTGAAGAACCGCATGTGTATCGTTCCCGATTTACAGGATTTGAAGCTAAAAAATCTCACGCTCAAAATAAGAGTTTTTTGTGCATTGCATTGCCGTCAAACGCGGACGCTGGGTTAATCACGAATTCACGTAAGGATGTCTGACGAATACTCTTGAAATAAAAGAACAATTGTACAATCAGTGCTGGTACAACAAAGCCAGTACAATACTTGAGCCAGTACAATAAACTATTATTAATGCTCTGGTGGGTGTGTTAAAAAAAATGTTTTTCCAAAGTTGGCTTCTGGAATAAAATATTTTTTTCTTCACCATTACATAACGAACATCTTAAACTTTAAGTTCTATTACTTTCGCCGAGGTGATATTTCCCATTCTTTGTATTTATTGATCAAAAGTCAACCCGCTTTTGCATCAATTCACACATTTCAGCGGCCATTTCCTACCCTATTCCCATCCCCTGAAATCCGAAACCGACCTCTTCGAAAACCGTCCCCCCCCAAAAGCACCGCAGGGGCTGTCGTACAATAATACGGTTTTCTACTTATCCGGCCTCTCGGTGAAGAAAAATTAGTGGATGCTTTTTATGGACTATTGGGACTGGGAGCCCTCGCGGTCCTCAAATACTTTTACCCCGGGGTCAAAAGGGCATTAGTTAAATGGTTAAGAACAAATTTCCGTTCAATTTCAATTTCATTTCCGTGTCATCCTGTTGTCTTCGTCCGCTCCGCATCATTTGGTTGTTGTCTCCGTCTCATTCGCATCATTCGTCATTCGTCATTCGTCTCGTTCTCGTGTCATTCGTCTCGTGTTCTCGTCATCTTTGTAAGTATTTGTATCGTGTTAAATCTTAAACATCATTTAAGATTTTTTCTTTTTTTTTAGCATGTCTACTTCATCCAATACTTCATCCATTCTTCCAAAAGAATTGAAGGAGGAGATGGACATTATTATGAAGTCGGTCTTCGGGGTAGTCTCCCTGCTTTTGATGCTGTTGCTGAAATGCCTTTACTCGACCGTAAAAAAGGCTTGGTCGAGTCCCAAATTCCGGTAAGTTTTTTTTTTGTTTTTTTTTTATTTTTTTTTCAACCCTTTTTTTTTTTAGTTTAAGACGTCCCAATACTCCCAAAACTAGAGCTGGTGATAATTCATGTGAAATATCGATGTATCGCTTTTTTGATATATCACGACCAACATCGAAAAATATCGATTATCAAAATTGAAATGATATTTTTTTACCTAGCATTAATGAAAATTGACATCGCTGTATCCTGTATGTTTTTTACGCGCAGTTTTCCTTTGTATTTGTCTTTGACAATTGAGTTGACAGTGGAAATCAAAGTCAAAGAAATAAGTTAAAGATGGATGCTTACCAGATAAAATTGGGAACTTGTGGTGAAATTTGCGTGTGTCACTGTTCCAATCATAATTGGATTTTTATGTAAGTACAATATTAAACACTGCTTTATTTTCTTGTGCTGAAATTGTCTTATTGTTCTTTAGTTTTACTTGGAAAATGGGTAGCCCTATATGGAACCACTTTACCAAAGTGAAAAAATGTGTTTGCGAACTTGGACAGACTGTTGCACAACCACATGAATGTGTATTTTCTCAACTAAGAGCTGAATGTTTACTTTGTCGTATGCTGGTGAAACACAGTGGCAACACATCGAATGCTGTCACCCATTTAAGAATTCACCACAACGACATATATCTTGAACTGTTGCCTAAATTCAGGAAAAAAAAGAAGACTTTGAAACGACTAGGTTGTAGAAAGCTGCTGGATGACATGGATTGTGACTCATGCGATGCAATTGGTAATTGAAACAATATTCTAAAGTGTAATTTATACTAAATTTAATTAATATCTAAATGGGCTTTGTTTATAACAATCTGCAGATGTAGCTGAAATACAATCTGAGGGGGATTCACACACTACTCTGGATGGATCTAAATCTTCAAATGTAAATTCTAACTCATCCTCGTCAGGTATTTTCTTTTTATTGCAGTGGTTATGTATATGACTCCTATCTAAGTCTTTTATTTCTGCATTACAGATCTAGCTTGTTATCCTGCCCGTTCTGAAAAAATGGCATCAGTCAACAGAGCTGTCCTGCTTTTCATAGTTCGAGGAATGCATCCACTATCTTTGGTAGACAGCTGCCATTTTACCACTCTCGTCAAAGCTTTAGATCCTAGAATTGAATTACCATGCCGGTCGACATTAACGACAGTTCTTTTGCCAAATTTGTATGAAGAGGCTAAAAGAAAGCTGCAATCAGAGATCGACTCGGTTGATCACGTCGCTTTGACTGCGGATGGATGGACTTCAATTACTGGAGATTCTTATGTTACGGTTACGATTCATTTCATTAGCAACCAGTTAAAAATGCTTACTCGTGTCCTAACAACATCTTTCATGCCGGAGTCCCATACAAGTGAGAACCTCTGTGAGTTTCTGAAGAGGAGAGTAGAGCATGATTGGAGATTGGTTGGTAAAATCGAGGCAATTGTCACCGATAATGCCCCTAACATGAAGGCAGCTGTTCAATTAGGAGGGTGGAAGCATGTCCCATGCTTCGCCCATACATTAAAGCTTGTCGTAACTGATGCTCTTAAAAACAATAGCAAATTGAACGAAATATTTTTGCGATGCCGATCACTGGTCAAGTTCTTTAAACATTCAAGCAAAGCAAACAGTCAATTGAAAAAGATGGCGAAAATGGCGAATCTAACCATTACAACATTGAAACAAGAAGTAGCAACGCGATGGAACAGCACTGTAATAATGCTTCGAAGCATCGCTATTCTTTCAGATACAATCGCAGCAGTTTTGGTTCTAATGAAAAGAACTGACCTCCTTTTAGACGAGGAAGAACTACTCATAATAAAGGTATATTTTTGTAAAAATAAACTTATAAGCTGTAAACTCAAGTAACAATTTTTGCTTTATAGGGGGCAATTGCTATATTAGAACCATTCGAAGAAGCGACGAAAGAATTAAGTTCTCAATGTTATCCGTCGTTATCAAAAGTTATTCCAATGGTTCATCTTCTATTAAGCAGCATGGAAGGAGATTTATCGGAAATTTCTGAAGAAAATGACTTCTTCTTTCTGTGTCTTGAATTATTGAAGAGTGACTTAGCGGAAAACTTAAAAATTCGTTTCGATAAGATTGAGGACGTGCCATCCAAAGCACTCACAACATATCTCGATCCTAGGTAAAAACAAGTGTCGCGTGGTCAAACCCAATACCTCTTTTTACCTTTGGATGTTATTTTAATAATAGATTCAAGAAAGCGTATTTTAAAAAAAGCAGTTCTGCCGCGGAGAATTCTCTTGATAGAGAGCTGAGAAATGTCAGGTCTTTGAGAATCAACGAAGAAAATCTTCTCTCAAATGTGCCCAGCCGAACTTCACTCAGCCCTGCTTCAATTTTTAGAAATCTCCACAAAGAAACTGTAAGAAAAGTAAACGCACAGAAAAGAGGTGGTGAGAACAGCACAGTCAACAATATCCTTGTCATCAAAGAATACAATGATTGGCCTCTTTTGGACAGCGTCGATCCACTTCAATGGTGGAAAAATAGACAGAGTGATGGGGTAATGCTTCCTGTAGTTAAAGTTGTAAAAAAATATTTCTGTATTCCAGCTACATCCGTCCCATCGGAACAAATATTTTCCAAAGCTGGACTTATTATTACAAAACAACGTAATGCTTTAAAACCAGAAAATGCTGATATGCTTATCTTTTTGAACAAAAATGTTTAAAGTGTTCACTTCTTTTTTATTTTCATCGTTTATCTGAATTGTTTTGCATTTTTATACAAATTCAGTTGTTGATAGGACTCAGTAATGGCATTGACAATACACATTAATTGTTTTCATCTTTTCAATAACTTCATATTTCTGTTTTATTTGTTTATGAACTTTGGCAACGCTGCTTATCTAAAATATCGATAGATCGATACTACCCGATGTTTCCCTGAGATATATCAAAAAGCGATATTCGATAAATATCACCAGCTCTACCCAAAACCGTCGCTCAATCCCAACCTGTTGACGTGTAACTTTCTTAAATTTTCTTATCTCTTTTCTCGAGTGACTGAGTGAGATTCAATAAAAGTAAAATTGAGTAAAATTTTTATTTTGTATTTATTGTTATGTGCCTAAAAATATGTTATGTGCTGGTTGTCTATTGCATTTTTGTTCAGTAAGAACCGTACCAGTGATTAAACCGTTCCGGAGACTATCGATTTGCATTTCGCTCAGCAGCTGTCATTGACTCTTCGTCAAATCGCTAAGATCAATGATTCAAATGTTAAGCCTGCTGCAGCGCCTGCCGCTGACAGTGCAGTCTAGCAACAGAGGAATGGTTACACTTAGGTACGCCGAATATTTGTCCCAAAAATCCCATTAATCCGGTTTGACTAAGGGGGAAGAATAAGAGGGAAATCGAGAAGAACACGGGCGTCTCCCTCGTCATCTCAAAATTCTACGAGGAACAAACAATACAGGACCGTTATCGGATCAGGGAAATGCAAAAACATTTCCCTTTTCGTTCAACGGGTAGTCGAATGCAGGTATTTATAAATATTTATAATATACTCTCCTCAGTGTCTCAGTCTCTTTCAGTTTTTCAGAGAAATTAGACGCTGAAAAATTTTATTCATCTTCATCTCTTGCATCTGTTAATTTTAAAGTATAATTATTTATTTTAAATTCTTTTTAATTTTTTACTAATTTTTTTTTTAATTGCAGATGAATTTCACGGATTTGTTTGAAGAGGCTCCAAGTTCCACAGTTCCACCGGTGGTTCCCACCACATGTGATTGTGGGCGCCAGCCGTCAACGGCTGGCGAACTCACGATGGTGGCCCTTTCATCGGTCTCCGTACTTAAGTGCGTATGGCCCCAAATAGTTTGCGTTTGATTCCCTAATCACTTTCACCGTACAAAAAGTGATGAGGAGACAGAGAAGAGAGAGGCAAGAACAAAGACATTCCCATCCCGGGGAGCAAGCGTTAGCCGGTCAAGTGGAAGAGCTATTGCGCTTGCTGCCCCGGATTAGATTACTTGTGGAACCTCCAGCTGCACCAGGGCAGCAACCAACACTAGCGCGACAACCGTTGACGGTTGTCGCGCAAATTTTGTTCTCATTTTCTATTCGCAGTTAAAAAGTCATTAAATTTCAGTGGTTAGGTTAGGCTAGGTTAGTTTAGGCTTGGTTAGGCTGTAATGATTCCAGACACAACCATTATTAGTTCCTTAAGCATGGTCAACAGATGGCTATATAGACCTTATTACCTTCCAAATGAACGCGTATTTGAACTTTACCTTAGGCACAAAACCATAGCAATGCTTCCACAGGTCTTTCTAACTCACACCCCTCCTACACCCTTTCATACCTTGAAACAGTCAAACTTGTCTCCCTTATTGTTTCACAATCCTACGAGAAACTACACTACAGGGCCGTTATTATATCTGGTACAATTTTGTTATTAATTTTGTTTTTATTGTATCTCTTGTACTTAATCTGTGAGTGGGACTATACTTGTCTTTTTTTTCTTCAAACAAATTTTTCACAAATTTTCCCATTTTAAATGGACAGTCAGTAACACTTCACAGATCTTGCTTTGGTTGGCTTGGTTCTTAAGTCTGCAAATGCAAAAGCATTTCCCTTTTCGTTCAACGAGCGAGTCGATGGGAACGTTCAGTAATGAAGAACTGCTCAAACTGGCTGATAATTATGAGATCACAGCATTGGCTAACTTGTGCAGAGCTAGCCAATGTTAAGTCGGAAAAACCAAAATTCTTCAAAATAATCCCTTTGAATTTTAATCTTCATTCATGGGTTTATATTGGTTAAAAAAACTAAATTGTAATGGCAATTCGTCTGTAAGTTTTCTTTGTCATTCCCTGCCCCCTCTCTCTTCCCAACCAGAGAACGTCATTAAATAACTTTGATCCTTTTAGCATGGAAAGCAGTCAAGTGTGTGCAGCAGCCGTGTGACTGACAGACTGATCAAAAGCGCTAAACCTAGCAGCCAAGCCAAGCTTCCCCTTTTTGTGGCGCTGTATGAATACCGGAAAACATACCAACTAGCGCCACTGTCCTGAATGTCCCTCGACTTTCAGGCCATGGGCCCATTTTTAGAAGGTCATTAGCTACTGATGTAATCTAGCCAACTACTATTTCTAAACGAAATGATAACGATGATTAATGATAAAAATGATAAATGATAAAATGATAAAATGATGATAAACAAATGATAAATGATTCTACAAAATAATTCTTGCTGGGATCAGTAATTTTATGATAGAATACATCACTATATACTACATTAGGTCACCTCTGTTCAATCAAAATACATCAACATAGAGTTGAGCAAGAAAAAAAACGCGCGCAGATAACAACCGCAACCGAAGTTTCAAACAATTTTTAAATTCTTTCATTAATGCGTGATCGTTGGAATAATCGAGTTTTAACTAAAGCAGGCCAGCAACTTTAACTCGCATATTTGCGAACGCGTATGACAATCAAGCATAGAATTAAAAGAGTCGAAATCCATCATGGTTTGCCATCGTGGTCATGGTTTGAATCCTGGATATCCAGCCTTGCAATTGGGCACAAAGCAGCAACAATTTGGCATTTTGATTGTCCTGAAAGCAATAAAAAAATCTGTTAACTACGAGATATGGTAATTCTGACACGAAATCTAACTTCTTCTTACCAGTTTCGTCTACACAAAACGAGAAACTAACTATTTTTACATAAAAAACCCAACAACTTAACACACTTTTCCTGTGAAGCTTAACTTTAGGATATTTATAGTAGCTTCTCATAAGTGTGTTTATATTTGAAGTTTTTCTTTTTGAAATATTCTTAATTGCCATTTGAAGCATAATTAAGTTCATAAGGCTAGTCTTTTACTTTAATGTGGAAGTGCTACAACTTTCCAATTGTTAAATCCAGCAGTGCATTAGGTAGGTACAGATGACTGATCGAGACCAAGTTTAAGTTCTGCTTTATACCCTACCCAGCTTCCATAACCAAGTTAAGGAGAATGGATGACAAAGATCTTGAAGAGAGAAGACTTTTTCAGTCATAAAATACTCAATACCACCAAAACTATACATTGATCTTGTAAATTCTGATGTTATATCATCTGAACTTCTTTTGAAACTTTCCAAAGCTGTCATTCAGGAAGTTTCCATTTGATATTAACAATTAGTACTTTGGTTCAATACCTAGAGTCATATCATGATGTAATTCTGTAATTATACAGGTTAATTACCCTAAAGCTGCTGGTACCAGTCTTATTCTCATAGCATTTTCTCTTGTTTAGAAAGATCTGTGTGACATCCAATTGGAAAAAAACTTACTTCAAAAGGGTACAGCCCTCAACCAAATCGTGTCTATGGTGGCAGCAGAGCAACTCACATCAGTAGAAGATTCGTTGGATTTCTGGAGGACCCTAGCAGCTTTGGGATTACCTCAACGATCCTGTTCTCTTGTCTATCTGAGTATGTCTATTCCTAAATTCAGCTTTTAGTACGGTGCAACATATACATTTGTAATATTTAGACTGATAACAAAATGACTTTTTTGTTCTCCTTTTCTAGAATTATTTGTCCTCATTGTGAAGAAAGAACTGTGTGACTTCCCTCAACTTAATCGTGTCTTTGGTACAGCAGAGCACATCAGTAGAAGATCCGTTGGATTTCTGGAGGACCCAGCAAGCTTCTTGTCTATCTGAGTATGTCTATTCCTAAATTCAGCTTTTAGTACAGTGCAACATATACATTTGTAATATTTCGACTGAAAATAAAATGACTTTTTGGTTCTCCTTTTCTAGAATAATTCAGTATGGCGTCCTCATGCTCTGGAATCGCTAAGATGATGGTTGATTATCAATGGAATTTGAATTATATTATGCAGAGAGAACCCTCGACATATTCATCCAGAATGATTGTCTATCGAGGTGTTAAAGTCTTTAGAATCTGTCTAAGGAATGACACAAAATCGCCTGTTTTGTTTGTCATGGTAATTAGGCTAAACAGAATTGGATTCCAAGTGGAAAGCATTTGCTACGGAACAAAGAATGGGGAAACAGCTACCCCTCAAAACATGGTGCTGATGAAAGGAGGAAATTAGAGATGGGAATATAAAGATATTTAACAGAAATCTTTCAAAGCAAGTAACCGGAAACACAACGTGTGTGTTTCGCATTTTCCTCGAGGGAAGTGCCCCGACTATTCCTATAGTCTATCGGACCGACTCGCCAAGGATCAACTATGGGCTGCTGCAAAAAGTCAAATGGGGCGGACGTTGAAAGGCAAGAAATTGTTCGCGCACAAAGCCGTTCTTGCTGCCAGCATTGCGGTATTTTCCACTAAATTCACATCTGGACAACCCGAGAGTACTGCTTTCGTGTCGACTAATGGCCTTCATCAGATCCAAATCGACCACGTGGAACCTTTAACTGTGGAGCAATTTTTGTATTTCATCTACACGGGCGAGTCGATGGAAACGTTTAGTAATGAAGAACTGCTCGAACTGGCTGATAATTATGAGATCACAACATTGGCTAGCTTGTGAAGAGCTGCCCTTGAGCAAACAGAGTCAGTACAAATTTCCAGTGTCTTGAACAAGCTGAATATGGGCAGACAAAAGTGGAATTGTTTCACGATCCGGTATTTCATTGCGTGTTTCCGCTTCTTTTAGCGGGAAAATCGACCCATCCCGTAATGGAAGTTCAAAACCAAGAAATATGACTTTCACGCATTGATCGAAAATATTTAAAAATTGTTTGATATTTCGGTTGCGGTTGTTATCTGCGCAAGTTTTCTTGCTCAACTCTATGTTGATGTATTTTGATTGAACAGAGGTGACCTAATGTGGTGTATAGTGATGTATTCTATCACGTAATTACTGATCCCAGCAAGAATTATTTTGAATGCGGTCAAAAAATATTTTCCAATCAAATACTTTGTCCAACTTTAGATGACAAAAGTATATCAGTTGTACAACATACATATTATTTGGTTTGGTTTCGACAAAAAGTGTCACCGCAGCACTCTACTGAGGTGACTACTCTATTCAATACACTTCCAGCTAGACGGATGTACATTCGTATATCAAATTTAGTAAATGTTCTTCTATTGAAGAATTAAGACAATTAAGAATCAATTTAAGAAAAATATGATTCTTTCGTGCAAAAAGAAATCAGCTTCCCTTCCAATTTTGGAGCATGCGTTTGTTATAGTTAGTCATAGCATCTCAGGGAGAGATATAAGCTTTTCTACCAAAACTTCATATTTTAATGAATTTTTCGCGTTTTTAAGCATAATATCTAGGTTTTTTTTTATGTCTCTTAGCCTTAAGAATAATTAGATAGCGGATTATATTACGTAGGGTAATGTTCCTAATTCGGGAACTTTTTTGGCTATAGCCACTTTGCAGGCTTTAGAATAGGCCAACGCGTTTCTAAATCGGGACACCGGTAAAAACTATGGGACAGAGATTCCAAAAACGGGACACCTACTAGCGCCATCTATCATCAACCAGTTGATTAAATTACTTTTTCCGTAAAACTTTTGTAATATTGATTGGTCTAGTGGTTAACGTGCCAATCTACTGTAGATTAGTGCTCGTAGTCATGCGGTTCAAATCTTGCATAATGCAGTTTCTTTAAAATTCCATTTTTTTCTTAAAGGTTTAAAGGTTCTTATTAATCTAATTTTATCTTACAAGGTTTAAAGAATCATGGATAACTATCAAATCTTACCCTATAGTCTCAAATTAAATTTCTTTAAAAGTCATTCACTAAACATGTGGTGACGCAAAAATGCTATAGATACGTTCTATTTTATTTAGAAACATTTACAGACATTGTAGCACAGTGGGTGAAGTCATGAAGTGCCACTACGGAAGCATACAAATATTCTATTTTGGGTTCAAATCCAAGTTAAGTCAATTTACGAAATTATTCAAAAACTGCCTCAGGGCTGTCCCGAATTTATATCACAGTAAGTATACCCGTAAAATTTGTCCATTTAAATAATGAGGTTTATATTAGAAATACTCTTCTTTAACGCAATTTAAAGTATATGTCAAGTGGCACAGTGGGTAGAGTCGATACCCGACGAAGGTTGCTATTAACTGCTAATAGGTTCAACTCCAGGTAGAACCATTTTATGAAATTATTCAAAAATTGCCTCAGGGCTGTCCCGAATTTATAACACAGTAGGTATACCCTTAAATTTATTCCTTTTAAATAAAGAGGTTTTTTTTACGACCACTTTTATTTACCACAGCCATACAAGCAAGTAAAGTGGCACAATGGGTAAAGTCCATATCTTCGAAGTTGGCTTTTACTGCTAGTGGGTTTAATACCGGGATAAACCATTTTACCAAATTATTCGAAAATCGCCTAAGGGCTGTCCCGAATTTCTTTTGGAATTAATCCAAAACTAGAACCACCTCAGAATTACAAAATTTTCTGTGTTGCCAAATTTTTCTAATAGTGATATCACAAATGGTTTTCCGTAAAAAGCAGACGACATAAAAATGTCGAAGCAGCAAGAAGAAAGACGTCCAACCACGCTTAAAACTATTGTAGTTAATGGCGTTACTTATGTACTTAACAGCTCTCCAAGCGCGCAAAGTATGATACGTTTATTTTTTTTATTTTTCAAAACTTAATTTTGTGTTTTAAAGGACTTAGTAATGCTCCTATGATATCTCAAAACCGTCTTGTTGATCGTGGCCCAGTTAAACGTCCAATGGCTACTACTTTTGTGTCTGATAACTCAGGTATACCGATCATTACTAATGTGTAACAATCATAAAAAAGTTTTTTCATTGTTATATTGCAATAGTTATACAATTTAATATCGTTCTCTTTTCTCACCACCAGTTGCAAGTCATGGTGTTGTTTCACCATCAGAAGTTCGAATTCGTCAAGCTAGTCAGCAAACACCTGCTGGTAATGCTGTTCAAATAAATACCACATCTGGAGTTGCGGCTCAACCTGTTCAAAATGCCACACCAGCAGTAGTTGCCAGTCAAACCGTTTAAAATGCCATACCAATTCTTGCAGCTGAAACAGTTCAACAGCACACCTGTAGTTGCAGCTCAAACTGTTCAACATGCCACACCTGTGGTTGCAGCTCGTGCTCTTCAAATGGCAAGCACACTACAATCTCGAAAGATTTTGGTTCAACCTCTACCCTGCGATATGGCTATTGCCACTACAACTAGTGCTATGTCACATTTGAAGCTAAGTTCATTTGCGAGCAATCCCGCAGGTAATTGTTATAATGTACTATAAAGTTTTGTGTACTGTCAGAGTGACTTAAAATGTTGTTTCATTGATTCAGCTACTGGTAAGCGAGTAAATATGCCATCGAACCACACAGCTTCGACCAATTTATATGCACACCTTCATAACAAACTCCCTGGTACAAGAGGTAAGGAAAAAGCCTTTTTTTCTTTTAATAATTTCCTTTCATGGAATATAACTTTCTCAATACTGTCGAATAGATTCCTCTTCCACATTAGACGACTTTGTTTAAACTAGTAAGTTAAGAGACAATAAGGCAGCAGCGGCAGAGATTCAGCGTACTGGAATTAGGAAAACGACGGAATGGAAATAGAAAAATGGAATATTAATAACAAATCTTCTTTTTTCATTTTGTTCTTTTCTGCCGATTTGAATGAAAATGTGAAAAACGAAACGGATTGGCTGTGTCATCGGTCCCATAGGCGTCCGCGAAGTCGTGAGCTGTAACCAAGGATGGCCAGATTTGTTGACAGCTTGTCACAAGCACGCATACAGGACATAAACGGCCTACTTGTCTTGAATTACTCGACAAGAACGAATCGTTTTCAGGAAAAAGTCAAGTTTTTCTCTCGAAGCTCGGCCCTTTTAAAAAGCGAAATTTAGGAACGAAAGAATAAACAGCCAAAAGTTGGAAGGCAAAGAGGTATAGACGTCTATATGTGGCAAAAGCCGAATGGGAAGGAAACAAAATTTACAAGTCAGGTAGTGCGCCGATGGAAAAAAACACTCAGTGTCCTTTCAAATTCAGTTAATATATAGTCAAATGTTGAGATGAGTGGTGCCACCTTGTTACGAGAAGACTGAACAGTTTCAAGAATACCAGCCAATGGCTAAACAATTGTACAGCAGATGGGTCTGTTGTAGCCTATTTGTCAACTTGTTACTACTTTGAAATTTGCATTTGGGAAATAATATTAAAAGATAACTGTAGGCAGCGTACGTACGCCGCAAGGTACCCAAAGAAGGGATTGGAATTTAAATTCATTTAAATTTTTTTAAATTTTACCATTAAATATAAAGTTACGACAAATATGCTGGAATCCCTGGCGGGTTGCAAGCCCAGATAGGAATTTTCGTCCCGATCGAGCCCCAAAGACGTACTTATGGGACTTCTGGGACAGGCTCAAGTATAAAATATCTAAAAGCGGTCCCTTGATCCCTTCTAAAGCAAAAAAAAAAAACCCAAAGCGCGGCAATTTTCAGTCTCCTGTGAACGTACCTTATCCGTACCATTAGTTACATTTTGTCTCAAACAAAACACTTATGAAATTTTATAATTATCGTACCCTTTGTTTTTACGCGGGGAATTTTCACATAATAAATAGTAATGTCAGTGTTTAGCTTATTGGCATTCGGTATCAATGGTCTATGGTTCGAATCTATTGAAGCGAATTTTATTCTTCACTAATTATTCTTCTCTGAAGAAAATATTTCATCATGATTCATCGTCAAGAAAGTTGAAATCCGATTCATAACTACAATACAATATACAATTGTTATGATATAATATACAATTGGTATTATACAATATCACAAGATTTCTAAAAGAGGATAGCGCAGTGGTTAAGTGACTAGCATGCAATGCTAATGGTCTATGGCTCAAGTGGCGAGTCGGTCACTTTATGCAAACCTGAAGAAGATTTTATAGAATAAAACTGGTGTAAAGTACGTACTTAGCACGTCCAAGATAAGTCCATGGGCTGTGCTGGGCACAGCAATTGGATGATGACTTGGCGGACAATGCCACATCCAAAACCAGTGATCGGCCGAATCATTGATCATCTGCTAAATTGCGTCGTCTGCTAAATTGATCACATTTTAAGGACCTCCCACTAAATATGGCGGGGGGTCCGTTTTAGAATGGGAGGGGCCTATTCAAACTTTAAACCCTGAAAACGTACCGATAAATTGATTTTAAAATAAAAAAAAATACTGTCAGAATCGGCGTGAAAAACTACGTCGAACCATGTATTTTTCAGCCGATTCTGAATTTCATGCCACAACCCTATTTTAAGGTTGGGGACGCCTTAATTTTTTTAAATGGTTTTAAATTGGCAACACTGCATAACAGCATTCGAATTTTCGTTCTCTGCCAATTAATTTCCAATGGACTTTTGCCATTGACTTTTTGTTTCTGCCAATTGATTCAGTCGAGCCTTAGACGAATTTCTTCAGTATTTAGGTCATTCCATCCCAACTAGAATTTTTTGTCGCAGAGAAATATATAATATTCTGATTTGTTTACAGTGCGTTAGCAATGCATTGAAAATGCATTCTGTAAAATCTCAGATTTTTTAAACAAACCGGAAGCCTAGAAATACAGCTCAAAGTTTCCGGTTCAGTATCAGTTTTCATGTTAAAATCCCGCTTTTTTGACCATTTCCGCTAATGCTAGCGAAAAACCAAATAGATGAAAAAAAAAGGAAAAAATTCTGGCTTTTTAATGATGTTTTAAAAACTTTGGTTATGTTTGATTTAGTTACCGTAAAGTTAAGTTTAAGTTTTAAATTTTAAATGGCTCTAGCAAAAATTTTGGTTAACGCAGAAACCTGCAATTTTTACCAAGTATAGAACCTATTGATCTAAAAAACTTTGCCAATTTTCATTGTGGGCCATTTTGGCGTTGATTAGTTATCAATATTTTAAACTATCAAGATAGCCCTGTCTCTTTACATGGGAAAGAGCCGAAACCCCCATGGGACTGAGTGTGTTGGGGGTCTCTTTCATCATAGACTCTCCCTTCATAGTTGTCTTTAAGTATCGTATCGTTTCATCCTTTCCCAATTTTGACTATGAAGAGAGTCAAAAGTTCAATCCGGGGCGTTCCTAGCGGCCACATATATAAACTTGGTGTTACAAACGGCCCAGAAATAATGACAAAAATGGGTTGTTCAGGGAAACGTTGATAAAATCAAGAAATGATTATTTAATAAAAAACCCTTTTGGTGATTTCAAGTTAAAGAACCAATCTATCGATTGAACTAATTAGTTTTTTTTATCAAAAAATACCACCTTCATCGGTCCCACAAAAGTCACTTTTTCCCTGAAGATGAAATATTAAATTCAAAATATCTCCGGATCTGTAAGAGATAGAAATCCAGAGAAAACGCCATTCAATTTCTTTTCAAATTACAAATAAAAATAATCAATTTGTTTTCCCCTGCAACGCTTTTCGGATTCAATCCGGAATTGAAACCCCCAGATTTTGGTCTCATTCACTCGCAGACTGCGTGTGAAAGATATCATGTTTTACAAGGGAAGATTGCATGACGAAGAATCATCAAAATAAATCTAATCTGAAGAGACATTGCTGACAATACATTTATTTGATCCCAGAAACCAAAAACTCATTAAATGTATAGTAAATCTAATCGGAAGAGACATTGCTGACAAATACTTTAAGCCAAGAGCAAAACCAAAACCAAATTTAGTCGCCTCATACGGGAGTTGATCGATAAGATAGTGAAAGCACCGTTTTTTCCTTCGTTGATTCGGTTGTGTCAGCCTTCAACGTCGTTATTTGTCCTGTCATCTAGCCTAAACACGCTCCATTTTTTGGGGGGCCACGTATTACTGTTGGGCCGGAATGGGCCGGAAACGAACAACACTTACGGCCCCAAAAAATACAGGCCGGAAAGCTATGGTCCGGCAAGACCTGTGCCGGAAGCTCAACATACCGATTTATCAGCATAAATAACTAATATCAAGGTTGAAAAAGTAAATTTAATCAAAGTAATTTTATAAAAACGTGATACACCTATAAAGTATCTGTAAGTATCACTATAAAAAGGAATCTTGATCAGGTAATGACTCATAAATTCTTTTTCAAATGGTGTGTTATCCATGCCCTATAAAGAAAACATTTTTTTTAAATACAAGAAACATGATCTGGAAACACAAATTGTCACAGATATTAACCAAGATATGTAGAAATTATTTAGTGAAAAAAAAATTAACAAAAAAGAACACGTTGATTAAGAAAAACAACATTGTATTGGGAAATCTGACTTTCAGCCTATACAGAAATACAAAAACATTGTCAAAAAAACAAAAAAATTGCTGACTAACCGTCAGATGAGGACTCAATTAGACTGTGCCAAAAGTCATTAAAAAACCAAATGAAAATTGGTTCAAGGTTTAATTTAATAAAGTCTTTTTCCAAGTCGTGATCAACGTATGTTCAATGTGTCTACTAAATAGTTGGGAACGAGCTATTATATTAACGCTAGCTTCATATAGCGCCTGAATAAATTGAATGAAATTTTTTTCCCGCATGATAAATAGAAAAGCGAGGGATTTTTAGCTGCTTGTGATTGATCGTAGTCTACAACTATTATTCTACCTCATTATTCTCTCGTTCCCGCTTTGTCCCCACCGCTACAGATACACTACAGTCGCTACAATTTTTCAGAAATATAATTACAAATGAAATTTAACGCATTAAAAATGTATTGCGTAATATCTATTTAATCCTAAAGCTAAAGGACATAAAAAAACAAAGATGTAATGCTCAAAAACGCGAAAAATTTATTAAAATAAGGCGTTTTAATAGGAAAGCGTATATCTCTCACTAAGATTCTATGACTGACCCGGGTAGTCAGCGCTCCAAGCGGATGCCCCAAAATTGTCCCGCAGAAAAGGCAGACGAAAAGCCCAGTAGACGACAGTTCGTTGACCTTAAGTTAATAGACCATGGTAATATGAGTAATAGAAATAAAACTAAAACGAATAATATATTTGCCCGAAAAAAGAAACTTTTCCACTGGAAGACTATCGTGAGTTATTTTGAACTCAAGAATATTTTTCTAAAACTTCTAATAATACAATTTGGAATTTCGATTTACATTGAAATTGTGCATTTTTAGCGAATGTTAGTTGTTTTAGGAGGAAATCACATTTGCATCGTTTTTATAAAATGGCCACTTGCAAACAAAAAAACAAGCAGACCAAATATTATGTTCAGGTTTTGCATGAATCTATAAATAAATAAACCTGAATTTTCATCATGAGCATCGAAACATTTTAGATTAATGAAAATGAAGAACATCCCCAAATTACTATTTCATGAAATTTTTACTCGTAATATTTTGTGTTAAGGTATATTTGCCAATGCCTGTGTGTTTAAGGATGCATAGCAACGTCCGGTAGAGGGCCGATAACGTCAAATTACACTTAATAGCATTCGTGCTCTCTCTTCGTTAGGATGAAGGATGTAGAGGCTATACATTTTGGTTATATTGGGTGCATTAAATACACCAAGGGAACATTTGAGACAAGGGAGATTTGGATGAAACTTGAGAAGAGTAAAAAAATATAGACTTCACCATAGATTACACTAATATCATCGACTTCATACGTAAAATATTTCAAATTTGTTGGATGGTAAACTTGACTTAATTTTTCTAAAAAAAGAACGAAAATTTTGTTCTTAAATCTTTCAGCAAACAAAAATTTTTCGGGGAGGGCATAGAGATCCTGCAGATAAAAAATTTCCGTTTTATCATTATTATTTGTTTTTAAATTGTATGGGCCAGGGGACAGTTTTAAATTCAAGTTGGGTGTGTAGGAAAGAAACGGAAACTCTTCCCTTAATGAAAGAAATGGAAATAAATAATAACAAGGTGGTCAACAAATACTCGCAACAAACAGCAGCAATAACACAAGGCTTGCAGAATATGTATAAAAATCGTTTATTTTAATTCTAAGATGTATTTTACATTTGCATTTGTTATTGATTGATTTTATTACTATTAAGCATTTTCATCATTTGTTGTTTTATTATCGTACATGTTTCAGCGTTTCTAATGAAAACTTTGGACAATATTTGTGACGATTCATTATGTTGCTGTTTGACTTGTGTACCTCTTTTTCACTGTTCTTCAAGTAACGACAAATTGCAACTTTGAAAGTCGCCCGAGTAGCTCACGTCATCAAAAGTTCCATTTCCACTCCGATCTTCCTGTTAGATTTATTTACATTTAAAAAAAATTATATATTCCTATTTTGTGTCGCCACCTCCTCTTCCAACTTCATATCGATGGTTTTTTTCATTCGAGACTTCAAGTCCTCCTTCATCAAATTTCTCATATTTCTCGTCTTCCACGAAGTGTTGGGAAGTAACCGTATACGGTTAATTCCCAGAAAGAAATTCACAGACAGAGATCAAAACTTTAAACGGGGAGTGTGAGCAACCCTCTTTGATTTGGCTCTTTTCTCCTCTGGTTCCGGGGTCCCGGGAGGAGAAGTCAAACTCCGAGGTGTTGGAGATGCAAGGGCTGCGGGCTCAGCTGTCTTGTCTTGGCTTTGGGGTGCTGCCTCGCCTGCGTCCTCTTTAGTATTTCGGAGTTTGAATGAAGTATGCTGCTCTTGTCCGTCGAGTCTCGTTAGTTTGACGTAGGGATTTGGTTGTTTGGACGAACTCCCTGATCTCCTACTTGACGATCGCGACTTCTTCGGACTTGAGTGGTAGGCTTTCTTAGACTTGTCACGTAGCTGTGCTTTTACTGTTTCTCTCTGCCAACTTGCGTCTGACTCAGGCTTGTTGGGCGTCTTCGGCGGAGTGTCCGGGCCAAACAAAGCTCTCCTTGACGTTGATGCCACTGGTTGATCTTCACAGTAGTCTTCCCCCTAGACGTCTAAAAGCAGTACGTCTTCACCTGTGGACGGTTGCTCGGTCTTGCGTTTACGCGAGTCAGTTTTGACCGGTTCTGGCTCTTGGACCATACCTGCTCTTGGGTCAATGGAATTTTCTTTCATGAGTTGGTTTTTGATTCTTTCTTGTTTCGCAGCAGGGACACAATTGAATTGGTTGGCCGTTCTTGAATTTTGTATTTAGCTTGTCACATGCCCCTTTGCATTTACCGCAAATTAAGCCCGCCGACAGCTCTGCGATGTCGTTTAGTTGTTGGAAAGCCTCTGCGTTGCCAATGTCTTTTTTTTTGACGCAGGGATAGGTCTTGCAGAGCACCTTGGTATAGTTCAGGTTTTTCACGACGTCTTCTTTCCAGATATTGTTGTATGTCGAAAATCTGCTGTCGCTCACCGTTGTTGTCCATTTTGTTTTGTTTTATTTTTTTTTTCACTTGTTGTTGTCGTTGTTTAACACGGCACTATGTTTCTGTTTCTTTGCAGGTCACGGTTACGGCGTGGTTTTTAGCAGACGAAAATACCTCTTGTGACCTCTAGCGTGAAAAAGGTAGGTCGTGTCGCTGATTGGTTGAAGTCAGTTTGCTCCTCCCTTTTTTTTACCTTTATCGCTTTTCTCTCCCCTTTGCACCTTAACCTGTCTGGACTTGACCTCATCCAACTTTGCAAGCTACCTTTGTTGCTGATTGGTTGGAGTCAGTTGGCTCCTCTCACTCTTTTTTGTCGCTTTAATTCCTTCTCTTTTGCACCTGTCCTGACCTGTTTACCTAACCTTACCTATCTTTGTTTACCTGACTTTATTCAACCTTTTACTAGTTTAACCCTTTTTTTTTTTTTTTGGTTTAGACTTGTTTTTGTTTTTGTTTATTGTGTATTTAACGGGTGGTGTGTGTTACATTAGGACCAATCGCTTGGGTCTGCTAATCCAAGACTTCCAGATTTGTAAAATATATCTGATATTGGAGTCCAAAAAGTTCGGCCGATTTTAAGGCTGGTGAACGAGAAACTTGGAATTAGAATGATATTTTGATCAAGTGCCTTTTGATGGATTTCAGAAATGACATCCACTGTGTCTGGATGAAAGAGAACTTGCAAAAAGGGAATATTTGCTATAGCCATAAGAATTCCTTTTCTTGTTATTTTCGTTCCTTCAATTTTCAACTCTTTAATCAATTTGCACTGTCCAGATCTGATTTTTTCGATCTGACAATGAACACTGTCACAGAGCCCTTCAATTCCAACATCTGTCACATTTCTGCAAAAGGAGATGTCTAGTATTCTAGAAAAGGAATAAATAAGCAATCTTTAAAAAACAGAAGAAATACAAATATATCTTAATCAACATACCTCAAATCTTTGCAGTAAGTTCCAATATTTTCATGCAGTTGTCATCATGAAATTGATTATATTGAAACATCAATATTTGAATGCTGTCAAATTTTTGGGCGTATTTGAAAAAGTTTTGACAATCAACAGCCCGCAAAGATCTTAATGCCTAATAAAACGTCAATGAATAGAGATTTCAGTAATAAAATATTTTTGCAGAAAATGTTTTTTTTTAAATAAAATAGTTTGATTAGTTGAATCCTACAGCATTTATCTATGGAGTCATATTTGGGTGATTGTTGCAATCGTGAAATACTGTTCGTATGGTGTCCTTTTTTCAAACGCTAAAATTCTTTTGCGTAAAAGGCGGTTCCTCCACCTGATAGTTCTCACAGTGGTCAAGAACGGGAGCAGTGAAGCACCCACGTCATCAGCGTTCGTCGACTTCGGTTTTTGTTGTCTATCGATTACAATTGCAGGCATGCAGGCACAGATTTCACGAGAGTCCAGAAGTCAGAGTCCTGAAAGCTGAGAGGCTGCCGTTCGGGCTCATGACTCATCGAAGTAGGGATTTACCTTCAGATCTGCATCGTTTAGTGTACTATCCTGATTCTCAAAGTGTCATGTTTGAACAATACATTCAGGATTTCACAAAGACTCAACAGAAACATACCGACACCAAGGTGTGATGAAAGTGGCCAGTGGCTGTCTCTCTAGATGAAGTTTGATCTGATAAAAATCTTTAACTGCGTCGACAGTTGTGAAGAACCGCATGTGTATCGTTCCCGATTTACAGGATTTGAAGCTAAAAAATCTCACGCTCAAAATAAGAGTTTTTTGTGCATTGCATTGCCGTCAAACGCGGACGCTGGGTTAATCACGAATTCACGTAAGGATGTCTGACGAATACTCTTGAAATAAAAGAACAATTGTACAATCAGTGCTGGTACAACAAAGCCAGTACAATACTTGAGCCAGTACAATAAACTATTATTAATGCTCTGGTGGGTGTGTTAAAAAAAATGTTTTTCCAAAGTTGGCTTCTGGAATAAAATTTTTTTTTCTTCACCATTACATAACGAACATCTTAAACTTTAAGTTCTATTACTTTCGCCGAGGTGATATTTCCCATTCTTTGTATTTATTGATCAAAAGTCAACCCGCTTTTGCATCAATTCACACATTTCAGCGGCCATTTCCTACCCTATTCCCATCCCCTGAAATCCGAAACCGACCTCTTCGAAAACCGTCCCCCCCAAAAGCACCGCAGGGGCTGTCGTACAATAATACGGTTTTCTACTTATCCGGCCTCTCGGTGAAGAAAAATTAGTGGATGCTTTTTATGGACTATTGGGACTGGGAGCCCTCGCGGTCCTCAAATACTTTTACCCCGGGGTCAAAAGGGCATTAGTTAAATGGTTAAGAACAAATTTCCGTTCAATTTCAATTTCATTTCCGTGTCATCCTGTTGTCTTCGTCCGCTCCGCATCATTTGGTTGTTGTCTCCGTCTCATTCGCATCATTCGTCATTCGTCATTCGTCTCGTTCTCGTGTCATTCGTCTCGTGTTCTCGTCATCTCTGTAAGTATTTGTATCGTGTTAAATCTTAAACATCATTTAAGATTTTTTCTTTTTTTTTTAGCATTTCTACTTCATCCAATACTTCATCCATTCTTCCAAAAGAATTGAAGGAGGAGATGGACATTATTATGAAGTCGGTCTTCGGGGTAGTCTCCCTGCTTTTGATGCTGTTGCTGAAATGCCTTTACTCGACCGTAAAAAAGGCTTGGTCGAGTCCCAAATTCCGGTAAGTTTTTTTTTTGTTTTTTTTTTTATTTTTTTTTCAACCCTTTTTTTTTTTTTAGTTTAAGACGTCCCAATACTCCCAAAACTAGAGCTGGTGATAATTCATGTGAAATATCGATGTATCGCTTTTTTGATATATCACGACCAACATCGAAAAATATCGATTATCAAAATTGAAATGATATTTTTTTACCTAGCATTAATGAAAATTGACATCGCTGTATCCTGTATGTTTTTTACGCGCAGTTTTCCTTTGTATTTGTCTTTGACAATTGAGTTGACAGTGGAAATCAAAGTCAAAGAAATAAGTTAAAGATGGATGCTTACCAGATAAAATTGGGAACTTGTGGTGAAATTTGCGTGTGTCACTGTTCCAATCATAATTGGATTTTTATGTAAGTACAATATTAAACACTGCTTTATTTTCTTGTGCTGAAATTGTCTTATTGTTCTTTAGTTTTACTTGGAAAATGGGTAGCCCTATATGGAACCACTTTACCAAAGTGAAAAAATGTGTTTGCGAACTTGGACAGACTGTTGCACAACCACATGAATGTGTATTTTCTCAACTAAGAGCTGAATGTTTACTTTGTCGTATGCTGGTGAAACACAGTGGCAACGCATCGAATGCTGTCACCCATTTAAGAATTCACCACAACGACATATATCTTGAACTGTTGCCTAAATTCAGGAAAAAAAAGAAGACTTTGAAACGACTAGGTTGTAGAAAGCTGCTGGATGACATGGATTGTGACTCATGCGATGCAATTGGTAATTGAAACAATATTCTAAAGTGTAATTTATACTAAATTTAATTAATATCTAAATGGGCTTTGTTTATAACAATCTGCAGATGTAGCTGAAATACAATCTGAGGGGGATTCACACACTACTCTGGATGGATCTAAATCTTCAAATGTAAATTCTAACTCATCCTCGTCAGGTATTTTCTTTTTATTGCAGTGGTTATGTATATGACTCCTATCTAAGTCTTTTATTTCTGCATTACAGATCTAGCTTGTTATCCTGCCCGTTCTGAAAAAATGGCATCAGTCAACAGAGCTGTCCTGCTTTTCATAGTTCGAGGAATGCATCCACTATCTTTGGTAGACAGCTGCCATTTTACCACTCTCGTCAAAGCTTTAGATCCTAGAATTGAATTACCATGCCGGTCGACATTAACGACAGTTCTTTTGCCAAATTTGTATGAAGAGGCTAAAAGAAAGCTGCAATCAGAGATCGACTCGGTTGATCACGTCGCTTTGACTGCGGATGGATGGACTTCAATTACTGGAGATTCTTATGTTACGGTTACGATTCATTTCATTAGCAACCAGTTAAAAATGCTTACTCGTGTCCTAACAACATCTTTCATGCCGGAGTCCCATACAAGTGAGAACCTCTGTGAGTTTCTGAAGAGGAGAGTAGAGCATGATTGGAGATTGGTTGGTAAAATCGAGGCAATTGTCACCGATAATGCCCCTAACATGAAGGCAGCTGTTCAATTAGGAGGGTGGAAGCATGTCCCATGCTTCGCCCATACATTAAACCTTGTCGTAACTGATGCTCTTAAAAACAATAGCAAATTGAACGAAATATTTTTGCGATGCCGATCACTGGTCAAGGTCTTTAAACATTCAAGCAAAGCAAACAGTCAATTGAAAAAGATGGCGAAAATGGCGAATCTAACCATTACAACATTGAAACAAGAAGTAGCAACGCGATGGAACAGCACTGTAATAATGCTTCGAAGCATCGCTATTCTTTCAGATACAATCGCAGCAGTTTTGGTTCTAATGAAAAGAACTGACCTCCTTTTAGACGAGGAAGAACTACTCATAATAAAGGTATATTTTTGTAAAAATAAACTTATAAGCTGTAAACTCAAGTAACAATTTTTGCTTTATAGGGGGCAATTGCTATATTAGAACCATTCGAAGAAGCGACGAAAGAATTAAGTTCTCAATGTTATCCGTCGTTATCAAAAGTTATTCCAATGGTTCATCTTCTATTAAGCAGCATGGAAGGAGATTTATCGGAAATTTCTGAAGAAAATGACTTCTTCTTTCTGTGTCTTGAATTATTGAAGAGTGACTTAGCGGAAAACTTAAAAATTCGTTTCGATAAGATTGAGGACGTGCCATCCAAAGCACTCACAACATATCTCGATCCTAGGTAAAAACAAGTGTCGCGTGGTCAAACCCAATACCTCTTTTTACCTTTGGATGTTATTTTAATAATAGATTCAAGAAAGCGTATTTTAAAAAAAGCAGTTCTGCCGCGGAGAATTCTCTTGATAGAGAGCTGAGAAATGTCAGGTCTTTGAGAATCAACGAAGAAAATCTTCTCTCAAATGTGCCCAGCCGAACTTCACTCAGCCCTGCTTCAATTTTTAGAAATCTCCACAAAGAAACTGTAAGAAAAGTAAACGCACAGAAAAGAGGTGGTGAGAACAGCACAGTCAACAATATCCTTGTCATCAAAGAATACAATGATTGGCCTCTTTTGGACAGCGTCGATCCACTTCAATGGTGGAAAAATAGACAGAGTGATGGGGTAATGCTTCCTGTAGTTAAAGTTGTAAAAAAATATTTCTGTATTCCAGCTACATCCGTCCCATCGGAACAAATATTTTCCAAAGCTGGACTTATTATTACAAAACAACGTAATGCTTTAAAACCAGAAAATGCTGATATGCTTATCTTTTTGAACAAAAATGTTTAAAGTGTTCACTTCTTTTTTATTTTCATCGTTTATCTGAATTGTTTTGCATTTTTATACAAATTCAGTTGTTGATAGGACTCAGTAATGGCATTGACAATACACATTAATTGTTTTCATCTTTTCAATAACTTCATATTTCTGTTTTATTTGTTTATGAACTTTGGCAACGCTGCTTATCTAAAATATCGATAGATCGATACTACCCGATGTTTCCCTGAGATATATCAAAAAGCGATATTCGATAAATATCACCAGCTCTACCCAAAACCGTCGCTCAATCCCAACCTGTTGACGTGTAACTTTCTTAAATTTTCTTATCTCTTTTCTCGAGTGACTGAGTGAGATTCAATAAAAGTAAAATTGAGTAAAATTTTTATTTTGTATTTATTGTTATGTGCCTAAAAATATGTTATGTGCTGGTTGTCTATTGCATTTTTGTTCAGTAAGAACCGTACCAGTGATTAAACCGTTCCGGAGACTATCGATTTGCATTTCGCTCAGCAGCTGTCATTGACTCTTCGTCAAATCGCTAAGATCAATGATTCAAATGTTAAGCCTGCTGCAGCGCCTGCCGCTGACAGTGCAGTCTAGCAACAGAGGAATGGTTACACTTAGGTACGCCGAATATTTGTCCCAAAAATCCCATTAATCCGGTTTGACTAAGGGGGAAGAATAAGAGGGAAATCGAGAAGAACACGGGCGTCTCCCTCGTCATCTCAAAATTCTACGAGGAACAAACAATACAGGACCGTTATCGGATCAGGGAAATGCAAAAACATTTCCCTTTTCGTTCAACGGGTAGTCGAATGCAGGTATTTATAAATATTTATAATATACTCTCCTCAGTGTCTCAGTCTCTTTCAGTTTTTCAGAGAAATTAGACGCTGAAAAATTTTATTCATCTTCATCTCTTGCATCTGTTAATTTTAAAGTATAATTATTTATTTTAAATTCTTTTTAATTTTTTACTAATTTTTTTTTTAATTGCAGATGAATTTCACGGATTTGTTTGAAGAGGCTCCAAGTTCCACAGTTCCACCGGTGGTTCCCACCACATGTGATTGTGGGCGCCAGCCGTCAACGGCTGGCGAACTCACGATGGTGGCCCTTTCATCGGTCTCCGTACTTAAGTGCGTATGGCCCCAAATAGTTTGCGTTTGATTCCCTAATCACTTTCACCGTACAAAAAGTGATGAGGAGACAGAGAAGAGAGAGGCAAGAACAAAGACATTCCCATCCCGGGGAGCAAGCGTTAGCCGGTCAAGTGGAAGAGCTATTGCGCTTGCTGCCCCGGATTAGATTACTTGTGGAACCTCCAGCTGCACCAGGGCAGCAACCAACACTAGCGCGACAACCGTTGACGGTTGTCGCGCAAATTTTGTTCTCATTTTCTATTCGCAGTTAAAAAGTCATTAAATTTCAGTGGTTAGGTTAGGCTAGGTTAGTTTAGGCTTGGTTAGGCTGTAATGATTCCAGACACAACCATTATTAGTTCCTTAAGCATGGTCAACAGATGGCTATATAGACCTTATTACCTTCCAAATGAACGCGTATTTGAACTTTACCTTAGGCACAAAACCATAGCAATGCTTCCACAGGTCTTTCTAACTCACACCCCTCCTACACCCTTTCATACCTTGAAACAGTCAAACTTGTCTCCCTTATTGTTTCACAATCCTACGAGAAACTACACTACAGGGCCGTTATTATATCTGGTACAATTTTGTTATTAATTTTGTTTTTATTGTATCTCTTGTACTTAATCTGTGAGTGGGACTATACTTGTCTTTTTTTTCTTCAAACAAATTTTTCACAAATTTTCCCATTTTAAATGGACAGTCAGTAACACTTCACAGATCTTGCTTTGGTTGGCTTGGTTCTTAAGTCTGCAAATGCAAAAGCATTTCCCTTTTCGTTCAACGAGCGAGTCGATGGGAACGTTCAGTAATGAAGAACTGCTCAAACTGGCTGATAATTATGAGATCACAGCATTGGCTAACTTGTGCAGAGCTAGCCAATGTTAAGTCGGAAAAACCAAAATTCTTCAAAATAATCCCTTTGAATTTTAATCTTCATTCATGGGTTTATATTGGTTAAAAAAACTAAATTGTAATGGCAATTCGTCTGTAAGTTTTCTTTGTCATTCCCTGCCCCCTCTCTCTTCCCAACCAGAGAACGTCATTAAATAACTTTGATCCTTTTAGCATGGAAAGCAGTCAAGTGTGTGCAGCAGCCGTGTGACTGACAGACTGATCAAAAGCGCTAAACCTAGCAGCCAAGCCAAGCTTCCCCTTTTTGTGGCGCTGTATGAATACCGGAAAACATACCAACTAGCGCCACTGTCCTGAATGTCCCTCGACTTTCAGGCCATGGGCCCATTTTTAGAAGGTCATTAGCTACTGATGTAATCTAGCCAACTACTATTTCTAAACGAAATGATAACGATGATTAATGATAAAAATGATAAATGATAAAATGATAAAATGATGATAAACAAATGATAAATGATTCTACAAAATAATTCTTGCTGGGATCAGTAATTTTATGATAGAATACATCACTATATACTACATTAGGTCACCTCTGTTCAATCAAAATACATCAACATAGAGTTGAGCAAGAAAAAAAACGCGCGCAGATAACAACCGCAACCGAAGTTTCAAACAATTTTTAAATTCTTTCATTAATGCGTGATCGTTGGAATAATCGAGTTTTAACTAAAGCAGGCCAGCAACTTTAACTCGCATATTTGCGAACGCGTATGACAATCAAGCATAGAATTAAAAGAGTCGAAATCCATCATGGTTTGCCATCGTGGTCATGGTTTGAATCCTGGATATCCAGCCTTGCAATTGGGCACAAAGCAGCAACAATTTGGCATTTTGATTGTCCTGAAAGCAATAAAAAAATCTGTTAACTACGAGATATGGTAATTCTGACACGAAATCTAACTTCTTCTTACCAGTTTCGTCTACACAAAACGAGAAACTAACTATTTTTACATAAAAAACCCAACAACTTAACACACTTTTCCTGTGAAGCTTAACTTTAGGATATTTATAGTAGCTTCTCATAAGTGTGTTTATATTTGAAGTTTTTCTTTTTGAAATATTCTTAATTGCCATTTGAAGCATAATTAAGTTCATAAGGCTAGTCTTTTACTTTAATGTGGAAGTGCTACAACTTTCCAATTGTTAAATCCAGCAGTGCATTAGGTAGGTACAGATGACTGATCGAGACCAAGTTTAAGTTCTGCTTTATACCCTACCCAGCTTCCATAACCAAGTTAAGGAGAATGGATGACAAAGATCTTGAAGAGAGAAGACTTTTTCAGTCATAAAATACTCAATACCACCAAAACTATACATTGATCTTGTAAATTCTGATGTTATATCATCTGAACTTCTTTTGAAACTTTCCAAAGCTGTCATTCAGGAAGTTTCCATTTGATATTAACAATTAGTACTTTGGTTCAATACCTAGAGTCATATCATGATGTAATTCTGTAATTATACAGGTTAATTACCCTAAAGCTGCTGGTACCAGTCTTATTCTCATAGCATTTTCTCTTGTTTAGAAAGATCTGTGTGACATCCAATTGGAAAAAAACTTACTTCAAAAGGGTACAGCCCTCAACCAAATCGTGTCTATGGTGGCAGCAGAGCAACTCACATCAGTAGAAGATTCGTTGGATTTCTGGAGGACCCTAGCAGCTTTGGGATTACCTCAACGATCCTGTTCTCTTGTCTATCTGAGTATGTCTATTCCTAAATTCAGCTTTTAGTACGGTGCAACATATACATTTGTAATATTTAGACTGATAACAAAATGACTTTTTTGTTCTCCTTTTCTAGAATTATTTGTCCTCATTGTGAAGAAAGAACTGTGTGACTTCCCTCAACTTAATCGTGTCTTTGGTACAGCAGAGCACATCAGTAGAAGATCCGTTGGATTTCTGGAGGACCCAGCAAGCTTCTTGTCTATCTGAGTATGTCTATTCCTAAATTCAGCTTTTAGTACAGTGCAACATATACATTTGTAATATTTCGACTGAAAATAAAATGACTTTTTGGTTCTCCTTTTCTAGAATAATTCAGTATGGCGTCCTCATGCTCTGGAATCGCTAAGATGATGGTTGATTATCAATGGAATTTGAATTATATTATGCAGAGAGAACCCTCGACATATTCATCCAGAATGATTGTCTATCGAGGTGTTAAAGTCTTTAGAATCTGTCTAAGGAATGACACAAAATCGCCTGTTTTGTTTGTCATGGTAATTAGGCTAAACAGAATTGGATTCCAAGTGGAAAGCATTTGCTACGGAACAAAGAATGGGGAAACAGCTACCCCTCAAAACATGGTGCTGATGAAAGGAGGAAATTAGAGATGGGAATATAAAGATATTTAACAGAAATCTTTCAAAGCAAGTAACCGGAAACACAACGTGTGTGTTTCGCATTTTCCTCGAGGGAAGTGCCCCGACTATTCCTATAGTCTATCGGACCGACTCGCCAAGGATCAACTATGGGCTGCTGCAAAAAGTCAAATGGGGCGGACGTTGAAAGGCAAGAAATTGTTCGCGCACAAAGCCGTTCTTGCTGCCAGCATTGCGGTATTTTCCACTAAATTCACATCTGGACAACCCGAGAGTACTGCTTTCGTGTCGACTAATGGCCTTCATCAGATCCAAATCGACCACGTGGAACCTTTAACTGTGGAGCAATTTTTGTATTTCATCTACACGGGCGAGTCGATGGAAACGTTTAGTAATGAAGAACTGCTCGAACTGGCTGATAATTATGAGATCACAACATTGGCTAGCTTGTGAAGAGCTGCCCTTGAGCAAACAGAGTCAGTACAAATTTCCAGTGTCTTGAACAAGCTGAATATGGGCAGACAAAAGTGGAATTGTTTCACGATCCGGTATTTCATTGCGTGTTTCCGCTTCTTTTAGCGGGAAAATCGACCCATCCCGTAATGGAAGTTCAAAACCAAGAAATATGACTTTCACGCATTGATCGAAAATATTTAAAAATTGTTTGATATTTCGGTTGCGGTTGTTATCTGCGCAAGTTTTCTTGCTCAACTCTATGTTGATGTATTTTGATTGAACAGAGGTGACCTAATGTGGTGTATAGTGATGTATTCTATCACGTAATTACTGATCCCAGCAAGAATTATTTTGAATGCGGTCAAAAAATATTTTCCAATCAAATACTTTGTCCAACTTTAGATGACAAAAGTATATCAGTTGTACAACATACATATTATTTGGTTTGGTTTCGACAAAAAGTGTCACCGCAGCACTCTACTGAGGTGACTACTCTATTCAATACACTTCCAGCTAGACGGATGTACATTCGTATATCAAATTTAGTAAATGTTCTTCTATTGAAGAATTAAGACAATTAAGAATCAATTTAAGAAAAATATGATTCTTTCGTGCAAAAAGAAATCAGCTTCCCTTCCAATTTTGGAGCATGCGTTTGTTATAGTTAGTCATAGCATCTCAGGGAGAGATATAAGCTTTTCTACCAAAACTTCATATTTTAATGAATTTTTCGCGTTTTTAAGCATAATATCTAGGTTTTTTTTTATGTCTCTTAGCCTTAAGAATAATTAGATAGCGGATTATATTACGTAGGGTAATGTTCCTAATTCGGGAACTTTTTTGGCTATAGCCACTTTGCAGGCTTTAGAATAGGCCAACGCGTTTCTAAATCGGGACACCGGTAAAAACTATGGGACAGAGATTCCAAAAACGGGACACCTACTAGCGCCATCTATCATCAACCAGTTGATTAAATTACTTTTTCCGTAAAACTTTTGTAATATTGATTGGTCTAGTGGTTAACGTGCCAATCTACTGTAGATTAGTGCTCGTAGTCATGCGGTTCAAATCTTGCATAATGCAGTTTCTTTAAAATTCCATTTTTTTCTTAAAGGTTTAAAGGTTCTTATTAATCTAATTTTATCTTACAAGGTTTAAAGAATCATGGATAACTATCAAATCTTACCCTATAGTCTCAAATTAAATTTCTTTAAAAGTCATTCACTAAACATGTGGTGACGCAAAAATGCTATAGATACGTTCTATTTTATTTAGAAACATTTACAGACATTGTAGCACAGTGGGTGAAGTCATGAAGTGCCACTACGGAAGCATACAAATATTCTATTTTGGGTTCAAATCCAAGTTAAGTCAATTTACGAAATTATTCAAAAACTGCCTCAGGGCTGTCCCGAATTTATATCACAGTAAGTATACCCGTAAAATTTGTCCATTTAAATAATGAGGTTTATATTAGAAATACTCTTCTTTAACGCAATTTAAAGTATATGTCAAGTGGCACAGTGGGTAGAGTCGATACCCGACGAAGGTTGCTATTAACTGCTAATAGGTTCAACTCCAGGTAGAACCATTTTATGAAATTATTCAAAAATTGCCTCAGGGCTGTCCCGAATTTATAACACAGTAGGTATACCCTTAAATTTATTCCTTTTAAATAAAGAGGTTTTTTTACGACCACTTTTATTTACCACAGCCATACAAGCAAGTAAAGTGGCACAATGGGTAAAGTCCATATCTTCGAAGTTGGCTTTTACTGCTAGTGGGTTTAATACCGGGATAAACCATTTTACCAAATTATTCGAAAATCGCCTAAGGGCTGTCCCGAATTTCTTTTGGAATTAATCCAAAACTAGAACCACCTCAGAATTACAAAATTTTCTGTGTTGCCAAATTTTTCTAATAGTGATATCACAAATGGTTTTCCGTAAAAAGCAGACGACATAAAAATGTCGAAGCAGCAAGAAGAAAGACGTCCAACCACGCTTAAAACTATTGTAGTTAATGGCGTTACTTATGTACTTAACAGCTCTCCAAGCGCGCAAAGTATGATACGTTTATTTTTTTTATTTTTCAAAACTTAATTTTGTGTTTTAAAGGACTTAGTAATGCTCCTATGATATCTCAAAACCGTCTTGTTGATCGTGGCCCAGTTAAACGTCCAATGGCTACTACTTTTGTGTCTGATAACTCAGGTATACCGATCATTACTAATGTGTAACAATCATAAAAAAGTTTTTTCATTGTTATATTGCAATAGTTATACAATTTAATATCGTTCTCTTTTCTCACCACCAGTTGCAAGTCATGGTGTTGTTTCACCATCAGAAGTTCGAATTCGTCAAGCTAGTCAGCAAACACCTGCTGGTAATGCTGTTCAAATAAATACCACATCTGGAGTTGCGGCTCAACCTGTTCAAAATGCCACACCAGCAGTAGTTGCCAGTCAAACCGTTTAAAATGCCATACCAATTCTTGCAGCTGAAACAGTTCAACAGCACACCTGTAGTTGCAGCTCAAACTGTTCAACATGCCACACCTGTGGTTGCAGCTCGTGCTCTTCAAATGGCAAGCACACTACAATCTCGAAAGATTTTGGTTCAACCTCTACCCTGCGATATGGCTATTGCCACTACAACTAGTGCTATGTCACATTTGAAGCTAAGTTCATTTGCGAGCAATCCCGCAGGTAATTGTTATAATGTACTATAAAGTTTTGTGTACTGTCAGAGTGACTTAAAATGTTGTTTCATTGATTCAGCTACTGGTAAGCGAGTAAATATGCCATCGAACCACACAGCTTCGACCAATTTATATGCACACCTTCATAACAAACTCCCTGGTACAGTAGGTTGCATAAAATCGTGTGAAGGCTTATTATTAAGGGTAAAAATTAGTTTGAGACGCTAGAGGTCTCCCACTGTAAGCCATATTTGATTCCACTTAATGTGAAGTAAAACGCGGTTTATCGGTATACCGCGTATTCTGAGGAATATGGAATTACGGATCTATGTGCTAAGGCCTAAGGCTATGGTTTGAAATTGTCATAAGCGTCCTATATGTCCAAAATTAGAGTTCCCACCATAAAAACGATCTATCTATTACTCTCGGGTATACTTTGAGTAATTTATCATCATTGAGGGAAAATTTAAAATAATTACGATATTCGGCAATTTGCTGCTGGCCTGCTGGGGAATCGAGTAAAAAATTGGCTCATAAATACATATGTAATAATAATAATTAATATGTAAATCATATAGCGTAGTGGTTAAAGTTGCGGGTTGGGACAAAGATTTCCATGCGGTTGTGTGTTCAAATCTGCACTTCTCCATTCCTATTACAAAATTGATCAATGATTGTGAAAGAAAAATGTTATGTTTTTTTCTTTTCATTATGCTTTCTCTTCTCTATACCGGTTACTTGTCAACTTAAATGTATGATTGATAGTATTTTTTTTAGATAGGGGGCCTATATGGTGAGCCTCATAAGTTGACAAAAAATGTCAAGTTCATTTTCCCAACATTTTCGTGAAAATGTTGTCTAGACTTTTTTGTCTACAATTTGGGCGAACTCTTCGCAAGTTAAAAGAGGTTCGGTTTCTATTCCCTTTCCTTCATTACTGTCGGCAAAAGAAAAAGGAACGAAGGCCAACCTTTTTTTTGCCAACTAACAATAATCTGTAAACCTGAAGTTGCCTAAAGGGTATTTTTAGGCTGTTTCTTACTCTACCCATGCTGGCCTGCTCTACTCCAAAGAGCCAGCAGGCTTATACAATATACACCCCCCGATTTCCCTATTTGTATCTCGATTTGTATATTGATCTCTATTCTCTAAGAAATATGTCACGGACACGCATGTCCAAATTGTCTATCATAATTGATAATTCCTAATGAGATTCATCGAAATATAAGTTTCGAATAATAAGTAATATAAATTTCAACAAAGAAAATGAACATATTTAAAGAAAAGCTACGGAGTGGGATTGAAACCACGATATGTGAGTTCCATGGCACACTCGCTAACCATTGTGTCATAGACGGATGATTGGTATTTCATATATTAATAGATTCATGTATACCGTCAA
The DNA here is from genome assembly GCA_030770115.1 of Daphnia galeata. Classification (NCBI taxonomy): domain Eukaryota; kingdom Metazoa; phylum Arthropoda; class Branchiopoda; order Diplostraca; family Daphniidae; genus Daphnia; species Daphnia galeata. The sequence goes on from CM061114.1 coordinate 8,193,546, forward strand.
TAATTCTCTTAATAAATCAAACTTATATAGTAGTTCTCTTATATATGTATGTCAATTAAAGACGTAATAGCTACAGCATTCGCCTGTGATTCAATAGGCTTCAGGTTCGGTTCCGGGAGTATGCTTCGATTACTCAAATTACTCAAATAGTTTTTCTATATCAATGTATTTTTTTATATCAATTTATAGGCTATGTTGCTTTTTGCCATGCGGATTCAATTAATTTCTCTTATTATTATTTCGTCATGAAGACAATATAAAAACCTTTTATACATGTCAATCATCAGCCTATTCAAAGGAATAGGCTGGTAAGCATGCCATAATTTACCGAGGATTAGAGGAATTATTTCGTCTTCACATCTTATTCCTAGCCGATGACCCTAAATCATCAGTATTTTCTTTATTTAAAATCTTTAGCATCCCAGCATTTCCCATTTATATCCATTCCTTGGAACATGAATGGATATAAGGCTAATTTGCCTTTTGTTTCGCGGAAAGCGGAATGAAATACTATAAGAGACCTCTAGCGCCTAATTAATATTTTTACTTCCATACATTTTGGCGCTAACTCTTTATAAAAAGCCTGCACACGTTTTTATGCAACATACTGTACAAGAGGTAAGGAAAAAGCCTTTTTTTCTTTTAATAATTTCCTTTCATGGAATATAACTTTCTCAATACTGTCGAATAGATTCCTCTTCCACATTAGACGACTTTGTTTAAACTAGTAAGTTAAGAGACAATAAGGCAGCAGCGGCAGAGATTCAGCGTACTGGAATTAGGAAAACGACGGAATGGAAATAGAAAAATGGAATATTAATAACAAATCTTCTTTTTTCATTTTGTTCTTTTCTGCCGATTTGAATGAAAATGTGAAAAACGAAACGGATTGGCTGTGTCATCGGTCCCATAGGCGTCCGCGAAGTCGTGAGCTGTAACCAAGGATGGCCAGATTTGTTGACAGCTTGTCACAAGCACGCATACAGGACATAAACGGCCTACTTGTCTTGAATTACTCGACAAGAACGAATCGTTTTCAGGAAAAAGTCAAGTTTTTCTCTCGAAGCTCGGCCCTTTTAAAAAGCGAAATTTAGGAACGAAAGAATAAACAGCCAAAAGTTGGAAGGCAAAGAGGTATAGACGTCTATATGTGGCAAAAGCCGAATGGGAAGGAAACAAAATTTACAAGTCAGGTAGTGCGCCGATGGAAAAAAACACTCAGTGTCCTTTCAAATTCAGTTAATATATAGTCAAATGTTGAGATGAGTGGTGCCACCTTGTTACGAGAAGACTGAACAGTTTCAAGAATACCAGCCAATGGCTAAACAATTGTACAGCAGATGGGTCTGTTGTAGCCTATTTGTCAACTTGTTACTACTTTGAAATTTGCATTTGGGAAATAATATTAAAAGATAACTGTAGGCAGCGTACGTACGCCGCAAGGTACCCAAAGAAGGGATTGGAATTTAAATTCATTTAAATTTTTTTAAATTTTACCATTAAATATAAAGTTACGACAAATATGCTGGAATCCCTGGCGGGTTGCAAGCCCAGATAGGAATTTTCGTCCCGATCGAGCCCCAAAGACGTACTTATGGGACTTCTGGGACAGGCTCAAGTATAAAATATCTAAAAGCGGTCCCTTGATCCCTTCTAAAGCAAAAAAAAAAAACCCAAAGCGCGGCAATTTTCAGTCTCCTGTGAACGTACCTTATCCGTACCATTAGTTACATTTTGTCTCAAACAAAACACTTATGAAATTTTATAATTATCGTACCCTTTGTTTTTACGCGGGGAATTTTCACATAATAAATAGTAATGTCAGTGTTTAGCTTATTGGCATTCGGTATCAATGGTCTATGGTTCGAATCTATTGAAGCGAATTTTATTCTTCACTAATTATTCTTCTCTGAAGAAAATATTTCATCATGATTCATCGTCAAGAAAGTTGAAATCCGATTCATAACTACAATACAATATACAATTGTTATGATATAATATACAATTGGTATTATACAATATCACAAGATTTCTAAAAGAGGATAGCGCAGTGGTTAAGTGACTAGCATGCAATGCTAATGGTCTATGGCTCAAGTGGCGAGTCGGTCACTTTATGCAAACCTGAAGAAGATTTTATAGAATAAAACTGGTGTAAAGTACGTACTTAGCACGTCCAAGATAAGTCCATGGGCTGTGCTGGGCACAGCAATTGGATGATGACTTGGCGGACAATGCCACATCCAAAACCAGTGATCGGCCGAATCATTGATCATCTGCTAAATTGCGTCGTCTGCTAAATTGATCACATTTTAAGGACCTCCCACTAAATATGGCGGGGGGTCCGTTTTAGAATGGGAGGGGCCTATTCAAACTTTAAACCCTGAAAACGTACCGATAAATTGATTTTAAAATAAAAAAAAATACTGTCAGAATCGGCGTGAAAAACTACGTCGAACCATGTATTTTTCAGCCGATTCTGAATTTCATGCCACAACCCTATTTTAAGGTTGGGGACGCCTTAATTTTTTTAAATGGTTTTAAATTGGCAACACTGCATAACAGCATTCGAATTTTCGTTCTCTGCCAATTAATTTCCAATGGACTTTTGCCATTGACTTTTTGTTTCTGCCAATTGATTCAGTCGAGCCTTAGACGAATTTCTTCAGTATTTAGGTCATTCCATCCCAACTAGAATTTTTTGTCGCAGAGAAATATATAATATTCTGATTTGTTTACAGTGCGTTAGCAATGCATTGAAAATGCATTCTGTAAAATCTCAGATTTTTTAAACAAACCGGAAGCCTAGAAATACAGCTCAAAGTTTCCGGTTCAGTATCAGTTTTCATGTTAAAATCCCGCTTTTTTGACCATTTCCGCTAATGCTAGCGAAAAACCAAATAGATGAAAAAAAAAGGAAAAAATTCTGGCTTTTTAATGATGTTTTAAAAACTTTGGTTATGTTTGATTTAGTTACCGTAAAGTTAAGTTTAAGTTTTAAATTTTAAATGGCTCTAGCAAAAATTTTGGTTAACGCAGAAACCTGCAATTTTTACCAAGTATAGAACCTATTGATCTAAAAAACTTTGCCAATTTTCATTGTGGGCCATTTTGGCGTTGATTAGTTATCAATATTTTAAACTATCAAGATAGCCCTGTCTCTTTACATGGGAAAGAGCCGAAACCCCCATGGGACTGAGTGTGTTGGGGGTCTCTTTCATCATAGACTCTCCCTTCATAGTTGTCTTTAAGTATCGTATCGTTTCATCCTTTCCCAATTTTGACTATGAAGAGAGTCAAAAGTTCAATCCGGGGCGTTCCTAGCGGCCACATATATAAACTTGGTGTTACAAACGGCCCAGAAATAATGACAAAAATGGGTTGTTCAGGGAAACGTTGATAAAATCAAGAAATGATTATTTAATAAAAAACCCTTTTGGTGATTTCAAGTTAAAGAACCAATCTATCGATTGAACTAATTAGTTTTTTTTATCAAAAAATACCACCTTCATCGGTCCCACAAAAGTCACTTTTTCCCTGAAGATGAAATATTAAATTCAAAATATCTCCGGATCTGTAAGAGATAGAAATCCAGAGAAAACGCCATTCAATTTCTTTTCAAATTACAAATAAAAATAATCAATTTGTTTTCCCCTGCAACGCTTTTCGGATTCAATCCGGAATTGAAACCCCCAGATTTTGGTCTCATTCACTCGCAGACTGCGTGTGAAAGATATCATGTTTTACAAGGGAAGATTGCATGACGAAGAATCATCAAAATAAATCTAATCTGAAGAGACATTGCTGACAATACATTTATTTGATCCCAGAAACCAAAAACTCATTAAATGTATAGTAAATCTAATCGGAAGAGACATTGCTGACAAATACTTTAAGCCAAGAGCAAAACCAAAACCAAATTTAGTCGCCTCATACGGGAGTTGATCGATAAGATAGTGAAAGCACCGTTTTTTCCTTCGTTGATTCGGTTGTGTCAGCCTTCAACGTCGTTATTTGTCCTGTCATCTAGCCTAAACACGCTCCATTTTTTGGGGGGCCACGTATTACTGTTGGGCCGGAATGGGCCGGAAACGAACAACACTTACGGCCCCAAAAAATACAGGCCGGAAAGCTATGGTCCGGCAAGACCTGTGCCGGAAGCTCAACATACCGATTTATCAGCATAAATAACTAATATCAAGGTTGAAAAAGTAAATTTAATCAAAGTAATTTTATAAAAACGTGATACACCTATAAAGTATCTGTAAGTATCACTATAAAAAGGAATCTTGATCAGGTAATGACTCATAAATTCTTTTTCAAATGGTGTGTTATCCATGCCCTATAAAGAAAACATTTTTTTTTAATACAAGAAACATGATCTGGAAACACAAATTGTCACAGATATTAACCAAGATATGTAGAAATTATTTAGTGAAAAAAAAATTAACAAAAAAGAACACGTTGATTAAGAAAAACAACATTGTATTGGGAAATCTGACTTTCAGCCTATACAGAAATACAAAAACATTGTCAAAAAAACAAAAAAATTGCTGACTAACCGTCAGATGAGGACTCAATTAGACTGTGCCAAAAGTCATTAAAAAACCAAATGAAAATTGGTTCAAGGTTTAATTTAATAAAGTCTTTTTCCAAGTCGTGATCAACGTATGTTCAATGTGTCTACTAAATAGTTGGGAACGAGCTATTATATTAACGCTAGCTTCATATAGCGCCTGAATAAATTGAATGAAATTTTTTTCCCGCATGATAAATAGAAAAGCGAGGGATTTTTAGCTGCTTGTGATTGATCGTAGTCTACAACTATTATTCTACCTCATTATTCTCTCGTTCCCGCTTTGTCCCCACCGCTACAGATACACTACAGTCGCTACAATTTTTCAGAAATATAATTACAAATGAAATTTAACGCATTAAAAATGTATTGCGTAATATCTATTTAATCCTAAAGCTAAAGGACATAAAAAAACAAAGATGTAATGCTCAAAAACGCGAAAAATTTATTAAAATAAGGCGTTTTAATAGGAAAGCGTATATCTCTCACTAAGATTCTATGACTGACCCGGGTAGTCAGCGCTCCAAGCGGATGCCCCAAAATTGTCCCGCAGAAAAGGCAGACGAAAAGCCCAGTAGACGACAGTTCGTTGACCTTAAGTTAATAGACCATGGTAATATGAGTAATAGAAATAAAACTAAAACGAATAATATATTTGCCCGAAAAAAGAAACTTTTCCACTGGAAGACTATCGTGAGTTATTTTGAACTCAAGAATATTTTTCTAAAACTTCTAATAATACAATTTGGAATTTCGATTTACATTGAAATTGTGCATTTTTAGCGAATGTTAGTTGTTTTAGGAGGAAATCACATTTGCATCGTTTTTATAAAATGGCCACTTGCAAACAAAAAAACAAGCAGACCAAATATTATGTTCAGGTTTTGCATGAATCTATAAATAAATAAACCTGAATTTTCATCATGAGCATCGAAACATTTTAGATTAATGAAAATGAAGAACATCCCCAAATTACAATTTCATGAAATTTTTACTCGTAATATTTTGTGTTAAGGTATATTTGCCAATGCCTGTGTGTTTAAGGATGCATAGCAACGTCCGGTAGAGGGCCGATAACGTCAAATTACACTTAATAGCATTCGTGCTCTCTCTTCGTTAGGATGAAGGATGTAGAGGCTATACATTTTGGTTATATTGGGTGCATTAAATACACCAAGGGAACATTTGAGACAAGGGAGATTTGGATGAAACTTGAGAAGAGTAAAAAAATATAGACTTCACCATAGATTACACTAATATCATCGACTTCATACGTAAAATATTTCAAATTTGTTGGATGGTAAACTTGACTTAATTTTTCTAAAAAAAGAACGAAAATTTTGTTCTTAAATCTTTCAGCAAACAAAAATTTTTCGGGGAGGGCATAGAGATCCTGCAGATAAAAAATTTCCGTTTTATCATTATTATTTGTTTTTAAATTGTATGGGCCAGGGGACAGTTTTAAATTCAAGTTGGGTGTGTAGGAAAGAAACGGAAACTCTTCCCTTAATGAAAGAAATGGAAATAAATAATAACAAGGTGGTCAATAAATACTCGCAACAAACAGCAGCAATAACACAAGGCTTGCAGAATATGTATAAAAATCGTTTATTTTAATTCTAAGATGTATTTTACATTTGCATTTGTTATTGATTGATTTTATTACTATTAAGCATTTTCATCATTTGTTGTTTCATTATCGTACATGTTTCAGCGTTTCTAATGAAAACTTTGGACAATATTTGTGACGATTCATTATGTTGCTGTTTGACTTGTGTACCTCTTTTTCACTGTTCTTCAAGTAACGACAAATTGCAACTTTGAAAGTCGCCCGAGTAGCTCACGTCATCAAAAGTTCCATTTCCACTCCGATCTTCCTGTTAGATTTATTTACATTTAAAAAAAATTATATATTCCTATTTTGTGTCGCCACCTCCTCTTCCAACTTCATATCGATGGTTTTTTCATTCGAGACTTCAAGTCCTCCTTCATCAAATTTCTCATATTTCTCGTCTTCCACGAAGTGTTGGGAAGTAACCGTATACGGTTAATTCCCAGAAAGAAATTCACAGACAGAGATCAAAACTTTAAACGGGGAGTGTGAGCAACCCTCTTTGATTTGGCTCTTTTCTCCTCTGGTTCCGGGGTCCCGGGAGGAGAAGTCAAACTCCGAGGTGTTGGAGATGCAAGGGCTGCGGGCTCAGCTGTCTTGTCTTGGCTTTGGGGTGCTGCCTCGCCTGCGTCCTCTTTAGTATTTCGGAGTTTGAATGAAGTATGCTGCTCTTGTCCGTCGAGTCTCGTTAGTTTGACGTAGGGATTTGGTTGTTTGGACGAACTCCCTGATCTCCTACTTGACGATCGCGACTTCTTCGGACTTGAGTGGTAGGCTTTCTTAGACTTGTCACGTAGCTGTGCTTTTACTGTTTCTCTCTGCCAACTTGCGTCTGACTCAGGCTTGTTGGGCGTCTTCGGCGGAGTGTCCGGGCCAAACAAAGCTCTCCTTGACGTTGATGCCACTGGTTGATCTTCACAGTAGTCTTCCCCCTAGACGTCTAAAAGCAGTACGTCTTCACCTGTGGACGGTTGCTCGGTCTTGCGTTTACGCGAGTCAGTTTTGACCGGTTCTGGCTCTTGGACCATACCTGCTCTTGGGTCAATGGAATTTTCTTTCATGAGTTGGTTTTTGATTCTTTCTTGTTTCGCAGCAGGGACACAATTGAATTGGTTGGCCGTTCTTGAATTTTGTATTTAGCTTGTCACATGCCCCTTTGCATTTACCGCAAATTAAGCCCGCCGACAGCTCTGCGATGTCGTTTAGTTGTTGGAAAGCCTCTGCGTTGCCAATGTCTTTTTTTTTGACGCAGGGATAGGTCTTGCAGAGCACCTTGGTATAGTTCAGGTTTTTCACGACGTCTTCTTTCCAGATATTGTTGTATGTCGAAAATCTGCTGTCGCTCACCGTTGTTGTCCATTTTGTTTTGTTTTATTTTTTTTTTTCACTTGTTGTTGTCGTTGTTTAACACGGCACTATGTTTCTGTTTCTTTGCAGGTCACGGTTACGGCGTGGTTTTTAGCAGACGAAAATACCTCTTGTGACCTCTAGCGTGAAAAAGGTAGGTCGTGTCGCTGATTGGTTGAAGTCAGTTTGCTCCTCCCTTTTTTTTACCTTTATCGCTTTTCTCTCCCCTTTGCACCTTAACCTGTCTGGACTTGACCTCATCCAACTTTGCAAGCTACCTTTGTTGCTGATTGGTTGGAGTCAGTTGGCTCCTCTCACTCTTTTTTGTCGCTTTAATTCCTTCTCTTTTGCACCTGTCCTGACCTGTTTACCTAACCTTACCTATCTTTGTTTACCTGACTTTATTCAACCTTTTACTAGTTTAACCCTTTTTTTTTTTTTTTGGTTTAGACTTGTTTTTGTTTTTGTTTATTGTGTATTTAACGGGTGGTGTGTGTTACATTAGGACCAATCGCTTGGGTCTGCTAATCCAAGACTTCCAGATTTGTAAAATATATCTGATATTGGAGTCCAAAAAGTTCGGCCGATTTTAAGGCTGGTGAACGAGAAACTTGGAATTAGAATGATATTTTGATCAAGTGCCTTTTGATGGATTTCAGAAATGACATCCACTGTGTCTGGATGAAAGAGAACTTGCAAAAAGGGAATATTTGCTATAGCCATAAGAATTCCTTTTCTTGTTATTTTCGTTCCTTCAATTTTCAACTCTTTAATCAATTTGCACTGTCCAGATCTGATTTTTTCGATCTGACAATGAACACTGTCACAGAGCCCTTCAATTCCAACATCTGTCACATTTCTGCAAAAGGAGATGTCTAGTATTCTAGAAAAGGAATAAATAAGCAATCTTTAAAAAACAGAAGAAATACAAATATATCTTAATCAACATACCTCAAATCTTTGCAGTAAGTTCCAATATTTTCATGCAGTTGTCATCATGAAATTGATTATATTGAAACATCAATATTTGAATGCTGTCAAATTTTTGGGCGTATTTGAAAAAGTTTTGACAATCAACAGCCCGCAAAGATCTTAATGCCTAATAAAACGTCAATGAATAGAGATTTCAGTAATAAAATATTTTTGCAGAAAATGTTTTTTTTAAATAAAATAGTTTGATTAGTTGAATCCTACAGGGCATTTGATTGAAGCAATTTTGAGAATATCATCCGCTGATTCAGGTTCAATGGTCCCTATATCTAAATGTCTGGTTTTCTCTGTTAAAAGAATTTCGACACACTGCTTATGAGGCCAACATTTTCCCTTAAGAGCATCAGTAATTCTCTCTAAGATTATTAAAGCTGTAAAAAGGTTAAAAGTAATTCCTGTATTCTCAAGCAAATTTATAACATACGTAATTCATCGAAGGGTTTTTTTCTGTCATTTCTATCATGGCGTCCACTTCGTTGACAGGATTTTCACACCAGTAGTCCATGTTGTCTGTAACAAAATCGATGCACAGTTGAGAAAGAGACTTAACACTTTTCACTCTCGGCATTTTCGCGATTGCTGAAGCGAAAATTTACTAAATTAACGAAAGGATTTTAAATATAACAGTACGGATGTGTTTGACACTTTATATCAGATATTCAGAATGTAGTCATGGGCTCACGAGCAGACGAAGGTTCGTACGGCATTGTCGTTTTTGGCTTTAGCCACTTTGCAGGCTTTAGAATAGGCCAACGCGTACTAAATCGGGACACCGTAAAAACTATGGGACATAGATTCCAAAAACGGGACACCTACTAGCTCCATCTACCATGAATCAATTGACTATTAAATACCTTTTCCGTAAAATCTCAGTAAGGTCAAGTGGCCTAATGGTTAACGTTCCTCAACTACTGTCGATATACACTCGTAGTCCTGCGGTTCAAATCTTTAAATGTGTAGTTTCTTTTCAATCTAATTTTTTCTTAACAAGGTTTAAAGGTTCTTTTTAGTCTAATGTTATCTTAACAAGGTTTAAAGGATCATGGATAATTATCAAATCATACCCTATAGCCTTAAAGTAAATTTTTTTAAACGTCATTCACTAAACATGTGGTGACGCAAAAATGAAAACTCATTATCTCATTATTTTTTCGAAACATAAACAGACACTGTGGCATAGTGGATGAAGTCATGGAGTGCCAACACGGAAAACATACAAGAAATTGCATTTTGGGTTCAACTCCAGGTAAAACCATTTTATAAAATTATTCAAAAATCGCTTCAGGGCTGTCCCGAATTCATTACACAGTCAGTATACCCGTAAAAAATATTCCCATTTAATTATGGGCTTAATTTTAACACTAATTTTATTTACCACAAATTAGTACACTAGTAAAGTGGAGTGGCACAGTGGGTATGGTCCTGGGCCAACGAAGCTCCATATTAACAGCATATGGGTTCAATATCGGGACAAGTCATTTTACCAAATTATTCAAAAATTGCCTCAGGGCTGTCCCGAATTAATAATACAGTCAGTATACCCGTAAAAATAAAGTAAAAATAGAATAAAACGTAAAAATAAAACATAGTGCTCTTGGCTTGGGTACCACTAAGGATGCGACCTTCACCAAGTTGACTTGTCTTTCAGTGTGCCCGAACCACAGCTGTTTTTTCTCTTGTAAGAGAGCTGCTTCTTTGTTGATTCGGGCAGCCAACAATATCTTCTTCTCTCTTTCCGCACGTTCTACTGCTCGCTCCTCGAAATGTTTTACTAACTGGTTGTCTTCGGCTGTCTGCCGTTCCAACTCTTCCAGTTCTTTCCGATCGGATTCGTCTAGAAGTAGGTCTCTCCTTGACGCGTGACGGGACGGTCCGCCTCTGTGAAGCTCTGGCTCTGGATGTGCGGCGGATCTCCGCTCAGCTCTTGGACTAGAGTCTCTCTTGCTTCTATGAGGGCTGCACACTCTGACGACTATGCCGTCGTCTCGAGGGTCGTAAGGTCTAGGTTTGCTTATTTTTAGTGCTCGGCAGACGGTATCTGTGAACAAGTGCCGGGCCAGCTCCCAGACGTCTCTTACTCGCCTGCTTGCAACCACGTCGCTGGCGTAGTCCCGGAGCTCGCGGATGGCGTCTCTGAGATGGCCAGGAGGTTGCTGTGGAAGAGGCACTGTGAGCAAGTGATTCACAAGGAGCAATACCGATAATTAATGTATGGTTTAGGAACTTTTTATCATTAATTGGCTCGAAGGACCATTTTCAGGTATACCTGAAATCCCACGAATCTTTCAACTGGAAAGATGTGCAAATGTGGGGTTTGGGGGTGTAGGGAGTGTTAACGTTAGGGTGGGGTAAATCAACCACAGTTGATAATGAACACTTGTGTCAATCATGTCATTCTGGATCATTTTTCCCGATGGTATTCAAGGATTTTGATCCACAGCCGTATTTTATTCCACCAATGACCAGCACCGGTGTGAATTACATCGTAATTGTGGCAAGAATGTCTAATGGTTCTGAGCTACCTGGATAAGGGTACACCTTCTTACGAAGCTTTATTGATGTCAATCAGTGGGTTTTAAATTTGTAATTGTTAATTTTAAAAAATAATTTTTCATTTTAAATTGTTTTTTTTAGATGATAAAGGATGATTTATAAGGGAAATGATGCCATTTACTAAAAATCACATGCAAGTATTGTTGACACCATTTGGATCTCCGGGCAATGCCTTTGCCTTGCCTTCCTCGTTTGCTGATAGGAGACACAAAATTAATGAAAAACACTCTGGTATCAAATTCAACTCAATGGCCAATCTAGTGGCACAAATAGTTGCTTTATATCAACCCAAAAAAGAAAAAGTTATTATTGTTGCTTCGATGATGCTGTCGCTGGTCATGCAAACCTGCAAACATTGTAAGTATATTTCAAATTAATTTTTAATATGAAATATAAGTTTAGTAATAAAACAATTTTTATGTTGTATAGATCCGTTTGTTGATGGATCTTGAAAAATGTCAAGTTCCATCAGAAGATGTAGCTTTTTTTTCGTCAGTAAAACTACAAAATTGGAAGTGGTTAATTACGATCCATGGACTGTAACTGGCACGTTTTTAAAAATACATTAATACACATAATATACACATCCGTGTGGTAGTAGTGAAGATGGTCCACCCTACCGGAGATGGTCTCAGGGAGACCGGGGCTATGGGAGACACTTTTTTGTTTCATGCTGCAAATTTTTTTATAAGAAGAATTAAGAAAATCTAAGTATATAGGAAAAAAGAGCATAGTAAAAGTAAGTGAAGGTAAAAAGTATACGAGTGATTCCCTGTCATTATTTATATTTGATAATTTTGTAACAAATTTAAGTAAAACTCTTTGATATTTATTCAATTAAATACAAAGAGGAAAAAATTAAGAAATTAAAACAGGCTTAAATAGAACAGAGGCAGGAGCAAAATGGCAAACAGCATTTTTCTCTGCAATGGCAGAATTATATTTATTAAAAGACGCATTGATGATCTTTCAGAAGTGCTGTCTTTTTATTTGTTCTATCAATTATAAGTGGAGATACTTTCAAAATGGTTAAGATGCCTTTTTTACCTTTTCTGCCGGTGTGCAGTCTGCTAACATGCCTGTCCCATTTAACCCGGACCCCAAGAAACATTTAAAAATCTAAATTAGGAAATATTAAGGAACATCGAAAAATATTAAAAACATATTAAAAATCGAAAAAAATACTTAGCAATAAGATACTTTTCCACTGGAAGACTATCGTGAGTTGTTTTGAACTCAAGAATATTTTTAAAAAAAGCCCTGAAATTATGAAATTATTTTAATATTTTTATTCAATTGTTAATTTATCTTTGTGTACAAACCAGATTTCGCTATCTTGTTGCAAAGTATTTTTTCTCGATTTTTAAAAAAGACGGTTTTAACATGGCGCTTATGGGGGGAAAGTAAGTGTACCTTATCATGTGAATGACACTCTACGGCCCTGGGTGTTAGTTCAACAAATATTTCATGTGTGTAAAATTTGTAGATCGTCTTCTCTCCTAATAGAGGAAAAAAGAAAAAATATTTTATCCCAAGCCATTAATTCCGCCGTGGCAAAATTTTTTTTTAAATTGACCAAAATTGGCTAACTACTAATTCATATGAGCGGAACGGCTTAGAATATCTTAACCACATTTTCATGGATTGTAGATTAACATCTTAGGAACACACTCACCTAAAATGAGCTTATTCGGTATCGTTTTAGATACCCAACAAAAAGAAATAATTTAGGCTACCTTTTGTTTTGATTGTCAGAACTCAATGCATAGGATGCAAGGCAAAATGTAATTGTCTGTCATTTGGTTTCTTTCAAATAGTAATATGAGTAATAGAAATAAAACTAAAACGAATAATATACTTGCCCGAAAAAAGAAACTTTTCCACTGGAAGACTATCGTGAGTTGTTTTGAACTCAAGAATATTTTTCTAAACCTTCTAATAATACAATTTGAAATTTCGATTTACAATGAAATTGTGCATTTTTAGCGAATGTTCAGTTGAGGAAATCACATTTGCACTGTTTTTATAAATTGGCCACTTGCAAAAAAAAACAAGCAAACCTACAGTATCCACCACAAGTATGGGCTCACCTTCTTCCAATTTTGGTGTTTTTACCCGGGCGACATAGGCCTTACGGTGTCTCGCACGGGAATTTGTTTTTAATACTAATTTTTTTCGTAGAGCAATCGGGTTTTTTTCATTACTCTTACCATTGACTTCCTCTAACTACATAAGTCATTGTTGCGCTCGTTAGTTGGAGCAATGACTTCATGCAGACGAGAACGTGCTTCTTTACCTTGACTTCAGAACTGTTGTTGTAATCAACATCCAGTAATTTGTGCCATCATGCACGATTTGAATCCATTGCTGTCCTGTTGCGTTAGGAAAATCCTGGGCGGTACCCAATGAGCTGCAAAACAAACCACCAATCTATGGATGTCGGAGCTTTAGAATCTGCATTGCCCTGGTGATGTTTCCAGTCTCAAGCCAGTTCTCCTTGGTCACGGTAAGACCCTTGTCAAGAAACATCATGATATACGGGTCACGTATAGACAGTTGAGTATTCTAGAAATAAGAAAAAGTTTTTAATTATGTCCTTCACATTAGTTGAAAAGATTATGAAAATTATCTTGACAGGTGTAAGGACTACGTCTTGCGAATTGCAATGGATCGAGTCTTGAGTAGTAATATCTGGGTCCTCCTCTTCACTGGTGGCACTCTTCAAGTGTCCGCTTCCTCTCGCAGAATCATCTCCTCTTCGTCCATGGGGTCCAGCACCTTGAAATCTGTCCTCGACTTTTTCGCTTTCTTGTGGTACTTGGTGAGATAGCCGTTGTTGTTCCTTGGACGACCTCTCTTTTGTGGCGCTGCAGGAAGATGAATGGAAGAGGTTTCCGATCTACAACAGGTAAATCCTTTGCGGTAAACGGATAAGTTAAAATGGTTAACGCATCACTTACAATGTGTCTGTATTTACCTTGTCCTCTCTTGTAAAATTCGGCGTAATTTTCTCGCAAGACGAGACTGGATTAGTTCTTGTGGAATTCTTCTGTCTGACAGCGGATGTAGGTGGATCGACGTTGGAAGAGGCATCAGGCATCAATTGTACTGCCTTGTCTGTCTTGATGAGATCATGAATATTGCTGAATAGATCAATCTTGTCCTTGAAGTCCGATTGGGCTAACACACTAATGGTTGTCCGCAATCTTCCTGAACAAAGTGTTCGCAATGTTGAACTGGTCTTTTTCTGTTATCGGTTTCCTTTTGAGTTCCTTAGGATGATAAATCCCATCCGAGAAGAAACGTTTTCTGGAACAACTGCGTCATTCTAGAATAAAAAACGCTAATATTAGGAAAAAGAAATATATGGGAAATTTATTTGTACACCTCTGGACACTCGTTCCGCCAATGATTTCGAAACTTTCCAATGGGAATTTCAATGTTGTTCTTTAGGCGAAAACCGATGATATGCCGACAAGGAAGCCCAAAATAATGGTAAAGAACTACCAAGAATACCTAGTAAACCGGGGTCTGATGATGGTGCCAATAGAGAAAAGTTTATTAAACTAGAACTGGTTACGTCTAAAGTAAAATTATAGTGTTCTTGCAAATTTAGAACAATGTTTGGAATTGGAAACACTCGAAAAAAGGTGTTTTCTTGTCGCAATGTGAATGCAAGTCCTACCAAGTGCTTCAGTTCCAAGTGCAACAACACAGTATGTGTTTCCATCTTTATATTCTGACAGTTGATCAAATAGGTTCTTAAATATAATTATTTTTTAAATCTTATTACAATTTCTGCTCATCTTACTATAAATTCTCTTATTGTGCAAGTGTTTTCTTGTTGTTGATGAATGTACATGCAAGTCCTTTCTGTTTCATCAACTGTGTTGTGAATCATCAACTGATGTTTTGACGGAAACTGGGTTCATTGTTGTAACTGATGCGCTTTACAGCGCAACAGCTGCTTCGGTCCCATCCCTAATTACCTGGTAGAGAGGTGGTAGAGGTCTGCACTCTACGCGTTCCTTTGCAAGGTAATAAGGTCTGTAGATGGTACTTTAGACCCCAAATATGTCTATAGAACTATTTCCAATTGCTTCGTTTCCGCAGAGCAGTAGTATAGTAGACCGACTAGCAGCACAACTTTTGGCTCTACGGAAACGAAGCAATTGGAAAAGGTTTTTTCCTCTGGGAAAAAGCTACTTGGTCTCCATCCCCTAGGCCAACCCTTTGGCTCTGAGAACTCGGTAGAAGGGTTGGCTTAGGACAACCCTTTTACATGCCTGATTTTAAATGGGATCAGGGAAAAGGGTGTCCCTGAAATTTGCGAGCGCGCGCACTAATATAAGTGGAATTTCCACTGCGCACAAAAAACTAAAAGCCGCGCATGGCCAGGGGAAAATGCGCGTCCTAGTACTAAAATGCGCGTCCTAGCACTAAAATGCGCGCGAAGTGAAAGCTTAGGGGAAATTTGCGCAAGAAGAAAACCCAATATGAGCAATTTATTTGGAAAACACATGGCCGTCACAAACCGGGTGTTTCGGAAATTGGCACCATCATCAGACCAAGGTTTACTAGGTATCCTTGGTAGTTGTTTACCTTTGTTTGGTATAAACTAGCTCTAACTTTACAGGCTCTTCTTCACCACTGTAACTAGAAGTTGGATTATTAAACTTCCTTTTGGCAGCAGTTTTGTCATAGAACAAGAACAACAGACCCATCTTCTGTACAATTTTTTAGCCATTGGCTGGTATTCTTGAAACTGTTTAGTCTTTTTGTAACCAGTTGGCACCACTCATCTCAACATTTGACTATAATAACTGAATTTGAAAGGACACTGAGTTCTTTTTTTTCCATCGGCGCACTACCTGACTTTTAAATTTTGTTTCGTACCCTGTCATTCGGCTTCTTCCACATATGGACGTCTATACCTCTTTGCCTTCCAACTTTTGGCTGTTTATTCTTTCATTCCTTAATTTCGTTTTTTAAAATGCCGAGCGTCGAGAGAAAAACTTGACTCTTTCTTCAAAACGATTCGTTCTTGTCGAGTAATTTAGGTAGGCCGTTTATGCCCTGTGTGTGGGCTTGTTTCAAGCTGTCAACAAATCTGGCCATCCTTGAATACAGCTCACGACTTCACGGACGCCTATGAGACCGATGACGTAGCCAATCCGTTTTGTTTTTCACATTTTCATTTAAATCGGAGGAAAAAAACAAAATGAAAAAAGATTTGTAATTTTCTATTTCCAATTCCGTCGGGTTCCTAATTCCAGCACGTTAAATCTCTGCTGCCGCCTTATTGTCTCTTTTAAAGTCTGTTAGGCTAACGTCGTACGGTTCACGTCTTTTGTTTCATCGATCCGTAGGCTGGAAAGTGTATAGCCTCTGCCTCTCTCTCTCTCTCTCTCTCTCGTCTAACTCGCAATTCGATGTCAAGCGTATTTGATACGCCACAGGGTTTCAGCCCTCTGACTTGTGTGCACCATTTGGCACAAAGAACGACGAGAATAGTATCTCTGTCCGTCTCTCTCTCTCTGTTTCGACATGTTTACATTTAAATAGCTTCATCTTCGCGCCACTTATTCCCTGCGTTTGCGTTTGCGCAAACGCAACCTCAATTTCATCCCACTGAAGACAGTGATGCTGTCGGTTGATGGCAGAATAATTGTCTGCCGAGTTTTTTGGGGCAGTGTGAAAAGGAATGTAAAAAAGCTATGGATGAAGATAAAACCTTGGGATGGGGGAAATGGAAAAAATGCCCCAGTCCACGCCCTCGCAAAGAGCTGGAAGCCGACTGGAAAGAGCGTCCACACGCACTTTTCGCTCGTTGTTCCACTAATACCTAGTTCTCCTCGTTCGTAATCCACTAATACCGAAACTCGTTCCCGAAGAACGCTTTTCGTCTTCTGTGTTGAGCGTGAAATAGACTAGTTTCGATCGGCTTAGTGTTAAGCAAAAAATGTGAATTTATTGGGCCATTTGCTGATAAAGTGTCTGAGTCGCAATTGCGGATCACTCTTGGAAATGAAAACTGACCGTCTGTTGCCTGCAACGGCGTTTGTTCACCGTGGACTAGAGGCTCACTATACGACGCTGTTGGTGAGTGACTCTTACATTTAAAAATCACCCTTTGTCGTGTCTCTCCTGTACTTCACATTTAGGCTGTAATTTCTCTGGGTTGTTATTTAAATGCAACCTCATATTTCATTGCTCAGACTGTCGGAAACACGTTGCTCGTTCCGCAGCGGCAGGTGCAACTGATCTTGGTGTATCCGTTTCTTTTGTCGTATGATACACGTATGGCCCTGAGTCGGCATGTCACTTCTTCTCTGCGTACAACGGCTACGGTGAGTCCCAACTCCATCTGGTTTACTAAAAGTGTGTTTTTCTTGCGCCGGTTGTCTCTATGTGCACGTCTAAAACTACAGTCGTGGTGCTTTCTTTGGCAATTTTCTCATAATATTCTTGCTTCTTATTTCTCCTCTTTGCAAACTCCTCTTTGGCTGTGGATTTGGAAGTTTGCCGAAGTCGCGAAGGATGTGTTAGACGCTTTGCCCGACTTGGAAGCCAATTCATCGCTGTTGCCTGTTTGCAACGTGTGCAGCCAAGAAGAGAACGTTTCCGTGTGCAAACTAGGTTTGTATCCTGCTCTGTTGCCGAACATTGATGCGGCGAAGAGACGGCAGCACGAGGATGCTCTACGGAAGGTCGGCAACTACACGGCTTATTGGTGCCTGTTGCACCAGAAAACGGGAAGTCAGTCCACTGGGGACGGACCATTCCTTTGTGCGTGTCTCGTTTTTTTATTGCCATTCTTTCTCCTCTTACCTTACGCTATCTTGCTGATTCGTTTTGCAACTTTGCAAAAGTGATTGCTAGTGTTTGGTTTTCTTATTTTTTGGTCTCTACATGTTCATTAGATGGCTATGCGGGTGTCGTCGGGCATTTTTGCGTTGCTCCAGGGGAATCCCCCTCGGCTGAATGCGAGTGACGTCCAACATTTCGGTGAACGTTTTTACGATCCGGAAATCGCGGCCTGTATGCGTGCTGGATTTGAGGAAATAATCAATCTTGCGCTCCTCTACCCCGACGAGCTGAGTGCCCTCACCTGTGTCCCGGACACTGTTTGATGTTGATTGGCCCACTTTTGCGTTCACCTGCCACTGTAGCGTTCACGGTGGGTGACTCATTGTCCGGCAGCCGGATGCGGCGTTCACGTTTACGTTTTTCTTCTTTTTTTCATTCGTTTTCATTTCTTCTTTATTGCGTGTCTGTATTCTTGGTGAGTTCAACCTTATCCAACCGATTACCCGGCGGCAGTTCTACAATCCTTTGGGTGGCCGTGTTTGTCAGACTTTGTTGAAAAAGCATCCGCTAATTTTATTTGTACGTGAGCGATTCCTGGTCGATGGTCGCCTTAAACTCGGTACACTGTGTCCACTTTTTCAGAATGTGTGTGGATTTTTTTTGTTGTACTTTTCATTTTTCGAGTTGCTTTGCTAAACAAGTGTTAACCAAGCTTTGTCTCTGCTTTTGCTTGCACTTCCCGTTGAGTGATTGGCTGAACGGGAAGTTTAGGAATGACGTGGAAGTTTAGGAATGAAAGAATAAATAACAGTCTCAAATGTTTCATAACTCAGACGATTTCTAGTTGGTTTAATTATTCCCCCCCCCCAGGCAGAAAAGTCTCGACCGAGGCTGATGATGGAAAAGCCGTTTTGTAACGGATAAACATGTCTTTCAGTTGGGGATATTTTAGAATAGATTCTTTCGTTTAAAGGTGATCATTTAGGAAATTACCAACTTCTAAATCAACAGGGAGGACAATTATCTTTGACAGAGACCGACGATACGTTGAAAAATTACACAACAATAGTAAATTAGCGCGGAAACTACGGTAGTAAGAAACCTTTTCCCACCCATGAAACCATTTATCGAAATACAGAATTTGATGTTTTCCCTGCGCAAAAGATGGCGGAAATTTAAGCAGAAACTTAAACGTATCGATCAAATCAACGATCCAATCACAAAGATTATTTCAATCAAATCAGCGCTCATTGATCGTTGATCGATTGGGTGATCGGATCAAAAAATGAGTGCGATCTGGCCAATCCTGGTCCTTTTATATATTAAAATACTTCATATGGATCAAAGAAGATGAGAGAGAAAAAAATAATGGCTGTGACCAGAAACACAGACACTCTTATGAAACTATAGTTAATGTCCGGCACCTCATAAGCCATGCAATGCAATTGAAAGGAATGGGCATATGTATTTCATGTAAACTTGGTATTGGATTTTTTTTATCGTTCATTTCTATAACAGCCTATAAGGCTGAAAAAAAATTGCTGAAAAAAAATTTCAAATTATACCGCTCTCGTAACAAAAAGAGATGTCTAGGCTTAATGGCTATGGTAGTTAAAGTTTCAAGGAATTAGTCAAATCAAACGCCGTTGGAATGGAAAAATGGAATGGAAAAAAAAAACAATTTTCCTTTTACGGTGAGTCTGGGGACCAAATATTTTATAAAATTTTAATTTTAATTAATTTTTTTTCGTTTATGTTATATTTTATGTGTATTGTTAGCATTTTATTGGGGAAAGCTATTTTTCAAACTTGGCAGTTTGGCACAGATGTCTTCAACCCCCTAATCCGAAACGTTTCGCAGTTCATTTGTCTTAGAAAGTCCGTAGGTGCGTAACTGCCTTCTGTCGTTTGCTGGGTCTTTTTCTCTTAGTATAGTTTCAAACAAATTATATTATTCTCAACTGCTGCTGTTTGTTGCGACTGTGTGTCTGACCCACTTGTTATTATATTTCCATGTCGTTCCAGTCAGAGAAAAGTTTCCTTTTTCTCTACACACAACTTGACTTTGTAACTGTCTTAATATACCCAAACAAAAAAAAAACAATAATAAAAAGTAAAGTTTTAGATCCTGCAGGATCGCCCGTTCCTGAAGGATTGTTATTTGACGAAAAGTGTTTTTATCATTTACTAAATGAATGGTGGACTATACCTTGAATTGACTTGAGGCTTGGACACGACACTCTAATCAAGTTCTAGCTCTCACATTCACTCTCACATCAAGTTCTAGCTCTTCCATTTGAGCTTTGGCCATGACGCTCTAAATTAACATCCGTTCCTCTTCACTTAAATGGTTCATGCCCACGTCCGGAAATAATCCTGGGACGCAACTATTGACAACGCCAGAGGATGACGACGACGACTGTTGGTGTTGAATTTATGATCCAGCAGCACCTCCAATCATTGACGACGTTTGTTGTTGGCCAGGCATAATTTTATGCTGGAAGATTCCAGGCCGAGTAGTCGTCGTGCCTGCACAAAACAATCGAAATAATAATCCCTTGAAGAAAATGAGATCAAAAGCCACCCGCACGCTGAAGAAAATGTTAAAACACTCGTGTTCTTTTGGTAGTCTACAACATTGTGAGCCACAACAGAAAAGAAACTCAAAACATCTCAGCTATCATCAAACAATAGAATGACGTCACCAGAGTCGAATGATCATAAATGATTTAACCGTCATAATGATTTAACAAATTCATCCTAGCTACAAAATATAAAGTTTAAATATTTAGATTTAACGAAAAAAGAAATCTAAATTCAAAAACATTTTATTATTATTTTTGTGGTAGGAACAAACTCTTACAAAACAAATAAATAAGCAGTAACAATAAGCACAAATAACGGAAAATATAATGAAATAAGATATCTGCAGCTACTCTTCGTCACTGCTGGATTGGTTTTCGTTTTCACTGCTGGATTAGTTTTCTTTATCACTGCTGGAAAAGTTAAGTCTTTTTTGCTGTTGGGAGATAAATCTTCTTGAATTTCTTCCTCTTTTACAGGACTCTTTTCACGTTCACGGGCTGCTCTACTACCTTTTCGATCCTTGGCGTTTCGAAGGAACTCAACCACTTTGTTAACCACCTGATTATTGTATGCTTTTCTGTGTAGTTTCCTTAAGGAATCCGTATTAGAATATGAAATTAATAAGTAAAGGCCGTGTAATAAACATTCTAAAAAAATTACTTTGAAATGCGCTGCGTTGTAGAAGAACGTTGCATTAAACGCCTTTTTAAGTCTTCCTTTTCCTTAAAGGCTACAATTGAGAGCAACTTCTTTATCAATTGCGTGGTAAAGCATGCTTTTGGGAAAGGTGAACGCAATTGTTTTGCCATAACTTGATACATAAAATACCTGGATTATAATGTAGACGAAAAACATTACTAAGATTCTCTCTCATCAATAAGCTCCTTCAACTAGTATTTAATGGTAATCATGCACTGAAAGTGGATTGAAACACCTGAATGAATCAAAGTAAATACCCTGTCAATATAACAGAAGTCAGAACTCCATCAAGGTTGCGAAATTATCACTGTTTAATTAAAGACAGGTTCCTGTATTGTAAAAATCTAGCATTTAACTTTGTGATTTTCGAAACGCATAATTTGGCTGAATACAGTTCAGTGTCGATAATGTAATTTTCGGTTTAAAGAATATTTACCACAATTGAATTCAATAAAATAACGAATATTTATTGACCATGAGTTTTTCCCTTATTGTTACTGGTGTAAAGTGTATGCAATAAATGCGATAGTATAGCTGCGTCTAGTTAAAATAGAAGAAGCGTCTGCGTGCGTGCAACATTTTTTTGTCTCTTTCACTCAATAGTTTAGACTTTAAAGTCAAACAAGAATACAAAAACGGAAGACTGGTGATTGCAATGCGGTTTTTCATTCTTTCTCCAGACTAGATCGGTCGCACAACCTTTCGTCACACCTCACGTTGCCCTCACCGTTCGTGCAATTTTCAAAAAAATAAGTGAGAACAGTCGAGGTAACCAAAGCTGTGTACGGCCTCATTGGGCTTGGGGCCCTAGTCGCCGTGAAGTATTTTTACCCGTCTCTCAAAAAGTTTATTCTAAAGCACTGCGGGGAGAAAAAAGAAGACGCCGCCGATAACCTAATCCAACGGCAGCTAGCCTTGAATCAGGAGCTGATGCGGATGCTGGAACAAATGGGACAAGTCCCGATCCCACCAGGAAACCAACCCAGCAACAACGAGGCCATCACCGATGGCAACCTTCTGGAAAATGTTGGCACCACCGAAGCTTAAGTTTTTTAAAAATTCGTTTATCGAGCGTCAAACCACGTGGGAATTTTCAAATAGGGTCAATTTTTTTTTGTTAGTTACAGCAAATGATTTTTAATGTTGGAGCTAATCGGATGAGTAGCAATGCGTTCAAAAACAATTGAAATATGTTTGGCATTGTGAAAAAAAGAAAGGTAATAGTTTATTTCTATTTATACTGATACTCCGAAATACCATATTATATTAATATGTATAGTTGTTTATAAATATGTATTAATGTGTGTCAGTCTCTCACACATGAATTGTGAGAGATTACAACACTTCCAGAAAGTAATCTCTCATAATGGAAGTCAAAGCATTCCAGAAAGGAATCTCTAACAATGCATGTCTGTAAAAATGTAAAAAAGGAATTCCATACCTTATGAACAAACTCTATTCTGAGGAATTTATACATCTTCATCGTAAAAAGGCAGCAAAGGTAAAAAATGGACCAGACCTAACCATACCCATGGACGCAGGAGAATTGCAAAATATCCGGAGTAAGTATTTGACATAAATACGATTTAAATTAAAATTTGTTTTAAATTTTTTGATATATTTAGAAGTCATATGTAAAGTCTACCATCTGAAACTCAATGACAACGTAAACTGTCTTCCGCATTGGAAACAGAAATTAACAGAGTTTTAAACAAGTCTTCCCCGGCAAGCCACCAGTGGATGGAAGAACTAAAGAGAATAAAATCTGAACTGGAAGTTCTTTTAAAAGAAGAAAAGGACAAAGAAGCTGAAGAAAACTCTGATTCAGATTGAGTAAAAGCAAATGTGCAAAAGAAAATACAGTTTTTTCATTCTCATATTGTTGCGTCCGTTCTATGTTTTTATTTTTTACTTTCGTTTTCTGATTTTTTTTTCTGATTTGATTTTCTCCATTTTTCATTCAGTTTCAATTGTGTCATTAAATTCAATCGTACATAAATAAGATTTAAATTAAAATTTGTTTTAAATTTTTTGATATATTTAGAAGTCATATGTAAAGTCTACCATCTGAAACTCAATGACAACGTAAACTGTCTTCCGCATTGGAAACAGAAATTAACAGAGTTTTAAACAAGTCTTCCCCGGCAAGCCACCAGTGGATGGAAGAACTAAAGAGAATAAAATCTGAACTGGAAGTTCTTTTAAAAGAAGAAAAGGACAAAGAAGCTGAAGAAAACTCTGATTCAGATTGAGTAAAAGCAAATGTGCAAAAGAAAATACAGTTTTTTCATTCTCATATTGTTGCGTCCGTTCTATGTTTTTATTTTTTACTTTCGTTTTCTGATTTTTTTTTCTGATTTGATTTTCTCCATTTTTCATTCAGTTTCAATTGTGTCATTAAATTCAATCGTACATAAATAAGATTTAAATTAAAATTTGTTTTAAATTTTTTGATATATTTAGAAGTCATATGTAAAGTCTACCATCTGAAACTCAATGACAACGTAAACTGTCTTCCGCATTGGAAACAGAAATTAACAGAGTTTTAAACAAGTCTTCCCCGGCAAGCCACCAGTGGATGGAAGAACTAAAGAGAATAAAATCTGAACTGGAAGTTCTTTTAAAAGAAGAAAAAGACAAAGAAGCTGAAGAAAACTCTGATTCAGATTGAGTAAAAGCAAATGTGCAAAAGAAAATACAGTTTTTTCATTCTCATATTGTTGCGTTCGTTCTATGTTTTTATTTTTTACTTTGGTTTTCTGATTTTTTTTCTGATTTGATTTTCTCCATTTTCATTCAGTTTCAATTGTGTCGTGGGTTACGACTCTCGTTTGTCGTTTCACCAAGCTGCAAGCTCTCATTTTCCTCACGCTCTCACTGAGTACTCAGCTCCAACTTAACCTAATATGAATCCGCCTGTTGCTGAAAATTACGATGTAGTAGCAAAGACGGTCTTCGAGCTGATGGGGCTCGGTGGCGTTATCCTATGCAGAGTGTTTTGGGGAGCCCTTAAGCGTAATGCTAAAAAGATTTGGGCATTGATTAAGAAAGGAGATGCAAATGACATGCCACCGGATCCCCACTGCCCGGCTCAGTCCGGCATTTTGCTGAAGGAATTTGAACCTTTGATCCCGGAGATGCTGGCCTTCTTTCAGGAGAGAAGAACTATAACCGAAGGACAACTTCCCAATTAAGTTTTGAAGGTGGTTTTTAGTGTAATGGACTCGTGGTGATCAGCTGATTTTAAATACAGACACTTATTTCATTCAGGTTCAATTGTGTCGTGGGTTACGACTCTCGTTTGTCGTTTCACCAAGCTGCAAGCTCTCATTTTCCTCACGCTCTCACTGAGTACTCAGCTCCAAAAGATTTATTTTTTACTTTAGTTATACAAATATTGACATATTACTTTACATCATCACACAATATTGAAGTCCGAAATGCTGTCGTCCAAATCCGCTGGTTGCTACTATGCAGCTGTTGAATTTTGCTGACTGAAGCTTCATATGAAGTTCCGCAAACGCAAGTGGCCCAAAAGTGCCATTCTGTACGCATGCCAGTATGCCCACACAATTTTTCTGAATCTTTTTTTCTGTTACCAGAGTGTGAATAAATAATAGATTTGCATAAACCCTCCATTGCAAAATTGTCTTTTATATCCTTGCAAAGCTTGTGTTATTGCTGCTTTTTGTTGAGACTATTTGTTGCCCACCTTGTTATTATATATTTCCATTTCTTTCAGTAAGAGAAGAGTTTCCGTTTCTTTCCTACGCACCCAAATTAAATTTAAAACTTTCCCCTCCCATACAATTTAAAAACAAATAATAATGATAAAACGGAAATTTTTCATCCGTTATCTCTATGCCCTCCCCGAAAGATTGTTGTTTGCCAAAAGATTTTAGAAGAAAATTTTCGTTCTTTTTTTAGAAAGATTAAGTCAAGTCTTACCATCCAACCAATTTAAATTATTTAACGTGTGGAGTCGATGATATTAGTGTAATCTATGGTGAAGTCTATATTTTTTACTCTTCTCAAGTTTCATCCAAATCTCCCTTGTCTCAAATGTTCCCTAGGTGTAAAATTTAATGCACCCAATATAACCAAAATTTATAGCCTCTACATCCTTCATCCTAGCGAAGAGAGAGCACGAATGCTATTAAGTGTAATTTGACGTTATCGGCCCTCTACCGGATGTTGCTATGCATCCTTAAACACACAGGCATTGTCAAATATACCTTAACACAACTTTTTAAAGAGTAGAAATTCCATGAAATAGTAATTTTTCTTCATTTTCATTAATCAGCCCAACCCTGACGTTAACAAAAACATTCGAGTGGAATTTGGAGGAGTTCACTGAGTTCGGAATTTGGCTGGTTGACCCTAAACTAAGATTATGGGAGTCTTAGTGTGAGTAATAACATGTGCAACATCTCTTAGCTTTTGTGCATTACTTTGAAAATTATTAATTTAAAACAAAATTGAAAAAAATCTCTAGTGTTGGATTCATTCCTTTTTTAACAATAAGTTTGCGATTGGAAATTTTAGCCTGCAATTGTTTTCTGTCCCTGATGGCAAGTCTGGTCCACATCATGGAGATGTTGACCAAACGGGTCATAACTCTTGGAGCTGTTCTGAGCAAATCCTTCATTGTCAATTGTGAGACTTACTACTGCATCGTTGGTTAAAAAAATCAAATTATCTTTTAATATTATTTCCGAAATGCAAATTTCAAAGTTGTTGTAACAAGTTGACAAGTACAACAGATCCATCTGCTGTACAATTGTTTAGCCATTGGCTGGTATTTTTGAAACTGTTTAGTCTTCTCGTAACCAGGTGGCACCACTCATCTCAACATTTGACTACAAGATTCCTTCGGTAATGTCCTTCGGGGATTTTCGGTTAATCCCTAAGATACCAAATTGGCTTATCCACATAATTTATATTCCATGACAAGTCGACTGGAAGATATGCAAAATGTAAGGGAAATGATGGTAAACTATGATGGGTTGTCAAACAAATAGCTTGATGAATTTTTTTTCACGAACTTGTGACTGTGACTGTCAACAAAATGAATCTCCGTTCAAAATACTTCTAGGAAATTATTAAATTTGCTTCTAAAAACATTGAATTGAAATTTAAAATTCCTGTTTGAAGCCGTTTGATACCAGTGTTTTACACCGGTGTTACATCCACTTTTTTGCGTGATAGGACAGGTTTCACATGGGAATTTATAACTATTTTATTCTAGTAGTTTTTGGTTACACTGGTTTAATTCCTGAGTTTTGCACTAGGGCCATTTTCGTATTAACTTCATTTTGTTATTTGCTTGTATTGTGCTATTATAGTTAATATCTATTACCATATTCCGATTAATTTAATCGCAATTCGCGATTTATTACATTATTTTTTATATTTTAAATCCCGCCGTATTAATTTTTTAATGTGAATTGGAATGTTCCGTCATTCATCATTATTTTCTGAAGATCTGATATTTTGAGAAATTATATATCATAGTAATGTAAAGTGATCAAATGACTTGTCTTAATCACGATTGTCATAGATAGCCTACACGCGCACATTCAATATTTTAGTTTTGCCACTAGATGCATAGTTTCTTTATTGAAAAATATGGCTAACGAAAGTAGGGGAGAGTCGGGCGAAATCACTGTGGGGCAAAATGCACAAATTGATTTTTTGTGCAAGTCAATTGCACTAGCAATTTGAAAAAATTCAAAGACACAAAGTGTAAAAAGCGGCATCTTTAAAAAAAATTGTCAAAATATGTCAATTGGTTCTTGAATGTAAAATAAAATAAATTTTTGTTCCAAAAATCGTGTAGTCCGTATTCGAATTACGAATGAATTATTGACTATATTAATCAATTTTAACAAATTGTAAAAAGATTAAATGCTATCTTGTCTTTTTAACCATTATTTTTTTTTTAAATTATTGTATAAATAAAAAGTACAGATATTTCATGATTTTTATCGATGGCGTTTGGGGCGAGATGGCGTTTCAACGTAGGGGCAATTTGCCCTATTAAAAGTGATTTCCCATAAGAAATACAGGGGCCAAAATATCCCACTAGTATGGGCAATCCGCCCAATGCATGGGGCGATTTGCCCACTTTTTTTTATTTTCTAAATCTTGAATAACTTTTTCCAGTAATGCTGCATGAGTTTGAAAAACAAAAAGCAAGGAAATTTAATTTTTGCTCTTTTTTATTAGACCAGATCGAACTAATTCGGTTAAAAACACGGGAATGCCAGCCGTTTTAAAAAAAGAGTGCCATTCGCCCCACTCTCCCGTAAAGAATTTCGTTCACTTTTTAAGATAGCATATTATTAACTAATTTCCAATATTTTTGTATTAATAATCTCGAAATAAACTAGTTTATAAAGTTCATTTGTCAAATAGATGATTTAATATAGTTATTTTGGTAAAACTATATTTTGGTCTGAGGACTAATTGAAATAATTCATTCTAGCAACTGATTTTGTTGACAGAAACGAAGGTATGCAAATAAAAGCGACAAGACTTTCATTTTTCGACAACCAACCAGATAACGGCTCGTTATCTAGTTGTAAGATTCTTATCTATGGTCTTATCTGGTTTAAAGATTCTTATCTATTACCCTGGTAGCACACTGCTATCCATAGGATGTCCGTCACCCATCCAACTCGTCCGACTCGGACGTCCGAGCCGACGGCCATAGGATGGTCATCGTACAGCCTAGTGTCGCGCCGTTCGACGTCCGATTGTTGACGGACCATGGACGTCACCACGTGACGTGACAGCTGCTGCGAATCTTAACTCTACATCACCACCTGTTCTATTGTGGCGTAGTTACTTATTGAAAACATTAGTAATTATAAACAATAATAATTTGAAAAAAGTTCTGATAGTTAATTGAAATTGAATAGAATTAATCAGAATGGAAAATTATGGATCTAAAAGAAATAATCTAAAGAATTTAAAATACAAATACTATTTTGATAGTTAGTAACGCAATGATATTATTATACATCTTCGTTTACTTAACTTAATTTATGTGTATTCGGCATGCGAGCAATTTTAAATTGAAAATATTTAAAAAAAATTAAATGAAAAAATTTTCCTAAGTCCACGTTGTCCGCCTCCATCCACAGTACAGTCTATGGACGTCTAAAAAGACTAAATACGGACAACCATGGGACAAACGTCGAAGACGGCTTATGGCCGTCGTTAAGTGGTAGTCCATGGGAAGAATTTTTTTCGTCCAGGATGGGACGGAACAAATTCGGACATCGGGACGTTCAATGGATAGACGATGGATGGGGGTTTGCTACCAGGGTACCTTGTACCGATTTATTTAATTGGAACCCTTGTTTTATTATGTTGTTTTTCTTTGTTATATCCCCATAATTAACTATATCATATAACAAATTTCTGTGATGCGTCATTCATCATCATCATTTTATCTTAATGCCCAACGGATTGATTAATGCATCAATGCAAAATAAATTGATCACATGACTACTTTTATCATGATTGTTAATTGCCGTAAGTTAGACACTCTAAAGTTAAAAACTTTAACCATTACATATATAGTTTTCTTATTGAAAAATATGGCTAACGAAAGAACAGCATTTCGTTTGTTTTTTTTACAATAACATATTTTTAACGAATTCAGAATATTTTACATTAATAATCTCGAAATAAACTAGTTTATAAAGTTCATTTCTCAAAAAAATTATATAGTTTAGTTGTTTTGGTAAAACTATATTTTTGTCTAAGGACTAATTGATATCATTCATTCTGGCAACTAATTTTGTTGACAGAAACAAGGTTATGCAAATAAAAGCAACAAACATTTCACTTACTAGGATTCGGCAACCAACTAGATAACCAGTACGCAAATGAAATAAAGTAACTTTCATAAAAACAAACTGAAAATACGACGGTGACCTCCGTTAAATTGTAATAGAATTTCGTACAAAATTTGGTGACGATTAGTCAAGCAGGGAAAAAACGTATACCAACAAACATATGATTTTTTTGTGTACAATAAACCCTCTGAATTCTACCCTAATACCCTACCCCCTATACCATACCCCCTATATATGACCATCGTATATATATACCATATATATATATATATACCCTCAGGGATAATAACTGAATTTCTTCTTTAAGGACACTGAGTTCTTTTTTTTTTCATCGACGCACTACCTGACTTGTAAATTTTGTTTCCCTCCCATTCGGCCATTGCCACATATGGACGTCTATACCCCTTTGCCTTCCAACTTTTGGCTGTTTATTCTTTCATTCCTCAATTTCCTTTTTTAAAGAGCCAAGCGTCGAGAGAAAAACTTGACTTTTTCCTCAAAACGATTCGTTCTTGTCGAGTCATTCAGGTAGGCCGTTTATGTCCTGTGTGTGTGCTTGTGACAAGCTCTCAAAAAATCTGGCCATCCTTGGTTACAGCTCACGACTTCATGGACGCCTATGGGACCGATGACACGGCCAATCCGTTTTGTTTTTCACATTTTCATTCGAATCGGCGGAAAAGAACAAAATGAAAAAAGAAGATTTGTTATTAATATTCCATTTTTCTATTTCCATTCCGTCGTGTTCCTAATTCCAGTACGTTGAATCTCTGCTGCCGCCTTATTGCCTCTTTTAAAGTCTGTTAGGCTGACGTTGTACGGTTCACGTCTTTTGTTTCATCGATCCGTAGGCTGGAGTGTGTATATATTCTCTGCCTCTCTCTCTCTCTCGTCTAACTCGCAATTCGATGTCAAACGTATTTGATACGCCACAGGGCCATCAGCCCTCTGACTTTTGTGCACCACTTGGCACAAAGAACGACGAGAATAGCATCTCTGTCCGTCTCTCTCTCTCTGTTTCGACATGTTTACATTTAAATGGCTTCATCCCCGCGCCACTTCATTCCTTTTTTTTTATTTTCCTTCTTTTACAATTATTTTCCATTTTCGCAGTCTTGTACACATTTCAAGCGACTGGGAACCAAAGGCAGAGACACACGACAAAACGACACATTCTTGAGATGTTTTATTTATGCGAGTTGGATATTTATGCGGGGCCTCCTCCTACTTCTTGTTAACCCCCCCTGGAGCGTATCTGAAGCGGAGGGAACAGTGTTCCACCAGAGATAAGGAGACGGCTCACTCTGTACGAAGTACAGCAGTATCTTATCTTTATCGGCGAGCTCCAGAAGCCTTGTTTTAAGTGGCGGGTGTGTGTGTGTAGGGGGATAGGGGGGTCAGAGAGGGGGAAAACATAAGGGGACCTGCCATGTGCGAAGCTTCCGGAGCTCGCCGATAGAGGCACTACAGTCGAATTCGTCAAAAAAGGAGGGGGAATGGGAAAAACGTCGACTGCTGTACTTAGTACAGAGTGAGCCATCTCCTTATCTCTTTGTCCCCCCCCCCACTAAAAAAGAAAAAAGTTTCGTCAAGAAGAGAGAAGAGCAAAAGAGGGGGGGGGGGGAAGGGCCGGCCAGTAGAACTGAAAATGAAAATATATTTTTGTTAAAGAATAAAAGAAAGGAACAAATAATCGTGCAATATCTTATCCCGCACCCGTCCGAAACAGAAGACAAACGCACACTCCCTCTTTTTTTTCTCTTTTTCTTTGGCCGATTTCGCCGATTTTGTTGTTTTGCGTTCCCCTTCTCGTTCCCCACCCATATTCTCTACATCTGGCCGTCAGTCGCGGCCGTTCATCTGTGAAATTGAAACTTTCCACACCCCTACGAGTTTCTCAGCTGACACCTACGCGCAGAAAGAACGAAAGAGAGGGCATATTTATTTATATTTTTTAAAATCCATCTGTGAAGAAAGAAAAGAAAAAAAACAGCGCAGATATTTTTTGTTCTCCAAAACGATCGAGTTGGAAAATGATGAAATCTGAGCGCCCATTTGGACTCTCCATACTATTTAACCAAATGTTTTTTAATGACCCTTTAAAAACAAAAAGACGTGAAGAAAAGAAAAAGAAGTTTCTCTTTTTTTCTAGCTGTCTCTTTTCTCTATTTTATTTTATTTTGTGTGTCTGTCTGTGTGTGTGTGTTTTATTATTTGTGATTTCAATCGTTAAGAGGTCGTGCGGGTATAAAACATTTAACCCCGGGTAACCACACCTTCCTACAGGGGGGTGAAAGCCGTTTGTTTCATATTCTACCCGTCCCAGTAAAGTAGTTTAAAGGAGAAAAAAAAAGAACTAGAAGGAGAAACGTAAATTATTACATTTGGTTAACCTTTCCTCTGCTCGCGGATCAGGTGGGACGACAAGGTTAAGCATGTCAATCTCAGACCGAACACCAGAGCGCTTCGGTTCATGAAGACTAACCAGTTCAGCCAGATAGGAGAGAGCCAGGCCGTGCACACAGCGGTAAGCTAATGTAGCGATTTTAAAATTTATGCGGGAGCGGACTGGTAGCCATTGAAGTGCTTTCAGCTGCGGTTTGGTGCGTTCTGTTCTCGAGGACCAGTTGATTAGTCGAACAGCTGCATTCTGGACTGACTGCAGCCTGTCTAGTTGCTTTTCGGTGAGGCCAACGAGCAAAGAGCACGGAGCTCTCTCTATCGGCTCCGTGTTTTATTTTCTTGTTACTCGAACAACTCCATTATCCATTCTCCGACAATGTTTTGTTTTGGCTGAGTATCGGATCCTTCATTGTGGATTGTGATACTTGCAGTTCTATTGGATTGTTGGGTAAAAAATTAAACTCTTTAATTAATTTTTTTCCCAAATGCAAATTTTTAAAAGTTGTTTCAATTTGACAACAGACCCATCTGCTGTACAATTTCTTAGCACTGGTATTCTTGAAACTGTTCAGTCTTCTCGTAACCAGGTGGCAAAACTCATCTCCACTTTGATATAATAACTGAATTTAAAAAAGGACACAGAGTTCAAGGGACTATATTGATTTGATATCCTCTACGATTTGATAACCCAACGAAATATCTGGGGCTCGAGGCAATACTATAGTAATCTTATGTTCTGAAGTTATTTATCTATTTAATATATGGTATCTTATAAAAGAATAAAGACTAAAAGTTGTAACAACTAGAACCGCTTGCAACAAATGAAGAAGGGGAGTTTGATTTGTCATTCAGTCCATTGCAGTACTGGAAATGGAATGAACACAGATTTCCAGCACTTGCACCCATAGCAAGGGACGTTATGGGGGTAAAAGCTTCGTCAGCTAATATCGAGCGTACTTTTAGCACAGTTAAAGATATGAAGTCAGCTAAAAGAAATAAAATCAAGGCAGCCTTGTTCCAAATGCCCCTTTTCATTAAAAAAAAATTCTATCTTCTTTCTCTTAAACTTAAACGATTAACTCATTGTGTCCAATTTCATCTTTATTTAATTCTGTAACTGTCTTCCTTATTTTATTTTGTTTTTTTTGAACTGTTATCTATCATTGATAGATAGACTATCAGACAGTTATCGTTTCTCACTCAGAAAATGTGTAAACTACAAAATTTGGAATAAACATTTTTCATTATTTTTCGGATTTGATTTGATTGGATTTGGATTTGATTTGGATTTGTTTGTTTTTTAAATGATTTGGATTTGACACATTTTTTAAATGATTTGATTTGAAATTTATTGAATTTTTTAGATTTGGATTTGATTTGGATTTGAAATACTTAATGGTGTCATGCAACGAAACGTTTATTTTTATTTAAACAAGTTTAATGCCAAAAGTTGATTTATTTCTAAATTTTTTTACCAATAAATAAGTATACTAATAGTAATTTTTTGACACCAATAAAGAAAACAAAGCAAAAGAATAGTGATGCAGCGCCCCAAGCGGGTGTGTGGAACACTAATATAAAACTAGAAAAAATGGGAAATCATAGGGTGTATAATATCATTAATAACTTTTAAATAAACGTCCCCTTAGGAATAAAGGCAAATGATTTTGATAGAATGATTCTTTAGCTATCAAATGAACCCAAGGGAAAGATTTCTATGTGCTAAGATGTAATGGAAATATTGATTTAAAAAAAACCATTTTTCCCATAAGCGCCTGTGTTGAAAAATGGAAACCCTTTCTAGCGGGGAAAAAAGGGGGGTTTTACGTTTAATTTTTTTTAAATACTAAATCTATTCATAACTGCACCAAAATTTGGGCACTTATAGAATGACATATTTCCTACCATTTGATATTTTTTTTAATGTTTTATTTCAACAAAAAAGAATATTTACACGGGTAACAAAAAAAACGATTTAAACATGTTCTGCACGATATTTTTAAGAAATATTTTAAACATAACTACAATATAATGATAGAAACAGGGTTCACGATCAAAAAAACTGTAGACTATTATTATTAGTTTGGGGTGAATCCCTTTTTGGGGCCCGATTTGACCATACTAACACTAATACAATGACATCAGTCGGGATCGAACCCGAGACTGTGAAATGAGGGTCAGACAAGATAGCCACTGGACCAAAGCTGTTATAAAATAATGATACGATAAGGAATATTAAATACCAATTTAATCGAACAAATTTTAAAGAGTTTTTTGGCCAAAAAAAAAACATTTAGCCGAAAACGAACAACTGGCCGAAACGTATAAAAATAAATATACTGGCCAAAAGTAACATTTTTTTTTTACGTTTCGGCCAGTGGCCGAATCGAAGAAAACGCGTTTGTACGTTTCGGCCAATTATTTTTTGGCCGAAAGGTATCATATTCCCTCGATCCTATCAATTCTCTAAAAAAAATTGTGCAGTAGGAAATATCGCCGACATCTCAAATTTAATTGAAAGAACGTAAACCATAGTCTGTAAAGTATTGAGTTAATGCTTACAGGTAAAAACCATAAATATAATTTTAAATTATTAATACAAAATAGTATGACGAAAAAAAAATTAGTCAGTTATCAAGTTTGGGTTTGCATCTGAATTATTTTTGTAATAATAAAAAAAGAGGGCGCTGGATTGCTGCAGTATACAAGAATATACGTAGATACATTGAACCCACTCGTTTGTGGTAGAAGACTTGACCGACGTGTCAAATAGAACCATGCAACGAGACAAATAAAATAACTTGAGGTTTTAGACAAAGACAGTCAACGGTCAGGAATTGTTTTCCGAAGATGGGCAAAAGTGAAATTGTAAGGCAGCCAGAAAAAAGATGGACGACATCAGTCTCAGAACAAATGATTCTTTCTCTGGGTAATTTCGAATAAAACGTAAATAATAGTTAACCATTGTAATGTAGATTACAAATTAATTATTAGACTCACAAGGCAATTAAGTGTCTTCAGTGACAAATGTACATCACCGTGTCTTGATCCAGTTCAGCCTCGTCTATCAGAATTACATGTTCAACAGCGATTGAACTATTATCAGCCTAGTTTTTCATTGGATAACATCAGAATTTTTCCTTATGAAATGTAGAATAAAATATTGTCAATTACCTCATCTACTGAATTTGATTCAAGAATACAGATTCCTTCCATACTGCTATCGATTCGTTGGGGGGCATATCTTCTGGCAGTGAAGGTCGACGCGTTGGTCCTTCTTCCTCCCTTGAATCGAAAGCAACGTAAATCAGGAGATTGGGTGTTGATCATTTTTTAAAAAGGAGGATTATTCATTATTCTACCTTGGATGCCGTTTCTGTTCGTGACATTTTTATAGTATCCATTAACTGTTCGACCGTCATCGCTTCCGATAGGTCGCAATCACTTTCACCATAGAAATCATTCAGGCTGGCTTTGAGCGTGTAGGCGTAATCAGCGAGGCGATATCGACTTCTTGCTACTCGAACGTTGAAAAAGTCGGTGATCTTCAACAAAGACGAAGCCAGTAAGTCAACTGAAGACTTATTCCACTGGAGATTTGTTTCACTTAACCGTTTCATGATTCCACTGAACGATTCAGAACTGGTAGCAGTCTGAAGTGAAATTCCAAAAGGACGTAGAGCCCAGACACCCATTCTGTTCATATCAGGATCGATGGCCATGTCAAAATAATCAGAAAATTCCTGATAAATATTAAAGCAAAATATTAGCAAAATAGTTAACGGTAAAGAAAGGGGGGCAAATATGTTTACCTTCTTCCATCTTTTCAAATACATTTGAGCAAGTAGAGACTTGTATTTACCAGCTGAGTCTTGATTCAGTAAACGAATGAAATCACTTTCATATTGCTGAACCTTTTGTCGCTCGGTGATATTAAAAATCTGAAGTTTCAATTTAATGTTTTGAAGGGCATGTTGCCAGCAACGGAGCCTAGGAACATCCGGACAATGTTTTGCGATGGCATTGGTGATGGCCACTTCTTCGTTGCTGGTGATGATCATTCTTTGAGGTGTCGAAAACTCTGGAACAGCCTCGGCAAATCGCATAAAGAAGGTGTTATGAACTTCCGGCACATCGCGTTCGTAAATCATGTACATGAGCGGAATGACAGGATTATCTTCAAACTCTGGTTGTCGAAATGTCAAAACTGACAAATACAACTCTCCTATTGCAAATGTTGTGTCGTATGTAAGACACTGTGTAGTTAAGTCGTCCCGTTTGATGAATTTCCTGAATTCCGATACGGTATCTATGATGCAAACAAGAATTCGGTGACGTAAATAAATCTATTGAAAGCTACACAAGTAAATGAACTTACTTTTATCAAAGCAAATGATCAAGAGATAAGGAGCTATTTGGAGATCACTCACAAAATCCGTTTCACAAGAATACAAATTGTATATTGCATCCGCTACATCATGAGACGAACGCTCCACTTTGCTTGGAATTTTGCGCTGTACCTTGGGAGTGTTCCGGATTTGTTTCTTTTCTTTGGGTGAATCATTGATGGAACGCTCGGCCCTGCGAATAAACTTTCGGGCATTTTGGACCTGTTTCACGTCTCTAGGTGCATCGATCATGTGACGCGCTCTATTAGAACAATCAGTCAACAGATCTGAATAGACTTGTAGGGGTAACTTCTCCGTTTCAGTTTCCATCTGGATTTTTTTCAGCACAGACGGGGCAGTCCGATGATATTCTTTCTCTGGGTCCTTGGAGTTTCCATGAGCAAAATCCCTGGCTACGGTTTCGTCTCCTTGATACCACACTAATACTTGATTTTCATGCAGTGGGCACTCGATGGCATTTTTAGTAAATTCCATGCTGAATTCATCCCCATGTCCTACTTGCAACTTGAAATAGTAGCGTTTCGAATCTACACCATGGTAGCTGAATCTGTTCATTGTATTTTGTCTCCAGCGATAACCGTCAACACGCCAATCCTGTCGCTTCAAAGGAATCTCCCATTTGAAAATGTACTTGAATCCACCCTTCGGGCGGAGAGGAACTTCATTTAGGATTGGTAAATTTGCTTCGGGCTGAAAGAGCTGCATTTGGGTTTCAAATCTCTGTGGTGCTTTACCATCTTTTTCGGAATCTTTGGCATCCGTTTCACAAGAATACAAATTGTATATTGCATCCGCTACATCATGAGACGAACGCTCCGCTTTGCTTGGAATTTTGCGCTGTACCTTGGGAGTGTTCCGGATTTGTTTCTTTTCTTTGGGTGAATCATTGATGGAACGCTCGGCCCTACGAATAAACTTTCGGGCATTTTGGACCTGTTTCACGTCTCTAGGTGCATCGATCATGTGACGCGCTCTATTAGAACAATCAGTCAACAGATCTGAATAGACTTGTAGGGGTAACTTCTCCGTTTCAGTTTCCATCTGGATTTTTTTCAGCACAGACGGGGCAGTCCGATGATATTCTTTCTCTGGGTCCTTGGAGTTTCCATGAGCAAAATCCCTGGCTACGGTTTCGTCTCCTTGATACCACACTAATACTTGATTTTCATGCAGTGGGCACTCGATGGCATTTTTAGTAAATTCCATGCTGAATTCATCCCCATGTCCTACTTGCAACTTGAAATAGTAGCGTTTCGAATCTACACCATGGTAGCTGAATCTGTTCATTGTATTTTGTCTCCAGCGATAACCGTCAACACGCCAATCCTGTCGCTTCAAAGGAATCTCCCATTTGAAAATGTACTTGAATCCACCCTTCGGGCGGAGAGGAACTTCATTTAGGATTGGTAAATTTGCTTCGGGCTGAAAGAGCTGCATTTGGGTTTCAAATCTCTGTGGTGCTTTACCATCTTTTTCGGAATCTTTGGCATCTTTAAGAGCTGCATCAACAGCAAGGGAATCATCACCCTGATACCAAATCAAGATTTTGTTCTCATACAGTGGACACTCAATTGCATGTCTAGTGAAGTCTGTTTTGAATTTGTTGCCAGGCCCCACTTGCAACTTGAAGTAATACCGTTTGCAATCCACATCACCATACTTGAATGTCACAGTTGAGTATTGTCTCCAGCGAAATCCATCCACACGCCACTCCTGCCGCTTAAGCTTGTCTTCCCACTTAAAGATGTACTGGAATCCAATTTTAGGACGAATTGGAACTTCACTAAGAATTGCCAAATTTGACTTGGGATCAAATAGCTGCATTTGGGTTTCATAACGCTGAATTTTTTTTGCCATTGCTGATAATGAAAACAAGTAATTAAGTATTGGTTTTCCAGAAAATAATGTTACATAGAACGTTGTACATTTAGAAATGATAGAATATAATATTTGATTATTAATCAGTAACTTCTATCAATTATTTAGACTTGCTTCAATGTACACAAAATCTATTTATAAAACTAGTCCTGATAAATTTAAGACACATACATTAAGATTCACCTGTATTTTTTCGAATGGACTATATTCTACTGATTTATTGCGGCGATAAATTTACGAGAAGGCGATTCAAAATTAGTAACAACCAAAAAGCGTCATGGCCTGCCTTTAGCCCACTAACTTTGTCTTGTTCGAGACTTCGAGTTGTTGTTGCGTGGAATTTTCCGCGCATGTTATTACTATTATTCATGCTGCTGTGTCTGTGTGCTGCGAGTTTGCGACTGTGTCCTTCCTTCTCTTTAGTTCCATAGTTTATTATTGATTTATTTTCAAATCTTTATATCTGATTTTTATAATTAAATAATTGAATTGGAATTATAATCGGATTCCGGACTTTCACAATTTATTCAGTCTCTTACTGGCTTGTTATGTTAGATGTCGTAACTTGCAACCCCTAAACAAAAAGAGGTCTGCTCAATGTTGTTAAATTTTTCGTTTTCTTTCAAAAGTATTATGGTATGGCACGCCGAAAGGGCCAAAACAAAAAAAAAAAAAAAAATTTAAAAAAAAAAAAAAAAAAAAACGCCACCGCCATCTAGCGGTCAAATTTGGAACTACTCTCAAAAACTTTTCTCCTCCTAAATTACAACTGTCAGCTACCTGCGTTAGCAAGGTACCCGAAGGGCTATTCTCGAATTTTTTATTATTTCTAAAATATCTAGTTCTTTAAAAAAATTTTAGAGTGTAAGGTATTTAGTGAGTTCTATTATACCAAAAAAAAAAAAAATTGTGAAAATTGTTTATTATTGGTTTGAATTAATTTTGAGAGGCTTACTTTTTACATTTCTTTATTATCTTGTTATGAGTTGTCTTAGCTTTAGAGATCATTTCAAATCAGTTTGTGAATAGGTACAATGGAATAAAGGAGAAATTAACAAGATTCAAGGCGAGCGAGCGTCGATTTTTCTATCAGGTGGAGGCGATTCATTTCGGTCATGACGTCTGTTCGGGGTTTATATTTTTTCGGATCGGTTTCTAAGAGGGTTAATAGAAAGAGACCGTTAAGTGTTCTTACGCGAGACAAGATGACGTAAATCCATCCGCTGCGGCCGCTTTTGTGGATTCTTGATAGAGCTCCTAGAATAACGGCGTCCAAAGTTCTGCCTTGGATTTTGTGACCAGTTATACAAGTGCCGAGACGCATGGTAGTTGAGTGACTTTGAATGAGGATCCTGTTGCTGCTAATTTACATTTTACACTGTGAGAGATGGATGTGATTGGGAAGCAACCGATCGGTAGACTGGCGAAAGAAGTCGCATTCTGTTGTAAAGTGGAGGTGTGTTTGAAGATCATAGAGGTGACCTCGTCCGCTTTACCTGGTTCAACCCCACCCTTTGTAAGACCTGCGAGAAAAAAAAAAATATTAGTGAATGTTGAGCATAACTTTAACTGAAACAAAATAACTTTAAAATTGGTCAAACCAGATTAAAAACTAAAAATTGATCAATTATTATGTTCCTAGTGTACATACTAATAGATGTCTGCCAAAAGTATTTATTTTGAAAACCAGCAATGATGAGTCCTTTACCTGATTCAACACCACCCGTAAGACCAACACCACCGTTTGTAAGACCTGTGAGTTAAAAAAAACAAATTAGCAGCTAGTATGCTAAATAAGTTTCTTAAAAAAACAACTACTGTGCTGAGTAGTTTAAGTAATTGAGTGTTTGGAACAAACCATGATAACAAACATAAACTAAAATGTTAGCAAATGTACAGCTTAATTGCTTAACCTTACCTCAAGCAAGACAATTTTAAAATTTGTCGAACCAGATTAAAAACTGAAAAATGATCAATTATTATGTTCCTAGTACATACTAATAGATGTCTACCAAAAGTATTTATTCCGAAAACCAGCAATAATGAGTCCTTTACCTGATTCAACAACACCAGCCTTTGTAAGACCTGTGAGTAAAAAAAACAAATTAGGAAAAGTAATTCACAAAGCATTAATATAAGTACGATTATTTTACCTGTTTCAACACCACCCTTTGTAAGACCTGTGAGTAAAAAAAAAATTAACAACAAGTCTACTAAATATAAGTATCATAAAAAAAAACTACTGTGCTGAGTGTACTGTGTGTAAGTTAAGTAATTGAATGTTTTAAACAAACATAAACTAAAAAACACTAAAGACACTATAGTGAAATTAGTGATTCTATACTAATCGTCATTCCCAACTCTTAGTAAAGATACCAATCGTCATTCCGCATTCAAAGTAGTGATTTAGGTCATTTTGGAAAATAATACCCCTATCCTCACGTCATGCTCACGTGAAAACTAATGAATTTTTATTTTCGCCTTACCAAATCATCTAGTGGGACAATCGTGTACTAAACGCACCCATACCAGCAAAAAAAAACCCGGTTAGAAACCCTTCGGGTAACTTCTCGGTTTAAGTCTTACAAAATACTGTACATCAAGGAAAATAGATAAAAAAATCACTGCTGATAAGTAAGATGTAATAAGTAAGATGTAGGCCTACTGATAATTGTCCCTGAGGATAGGTATGAAAGTGTACCTAGCGAAGGCTCTGCACTTCTGCTGAACCTCGTGCTGAACTTATTAAAGCTTGCTCGCTGATGGATCGTGAACGCGAACAATTTTCCCCTGAACATTGCATCGTAAAAAAATACTGATTATTTTGAAGTTAAG
Organism: Daphnia galeata; assembly: GCA_030770115.1. Classification (NCBI taxonomy): domain Eukaryota; kingdom Metazoa; phylum Arthropoda; class Branchiopoda; order Diplostraca; family Daphniidae; genus Daphnia; species Daphnia galeata. Next base: position 8,234,109 of record CM061114.1, read on the forward strand.
AATTGAGGAGTTTTCCCAACTACAGAAACGGTATTGATCAGGAGAATTTTTTTCTCCTCAGAAAAGACGGAAAAAGCGGGAAAAAGGGATCGGTTATTCCGGGGTTATTCTCGCGGGGATGGGACGAGTGAGTTGTCGAAATTCATATCAGGTATGAACTATGGTGGAACTTTTATCCATACTGGAACCATATCTGGAACTTTTTAATTGCGATGGGTACACTTAAGTATGAGTGAGTTGGGGGGGGGGGGAATTGTGTATGTTGGCTAGTCTAGTTCTAAATAGAATCCTAAATACCAATGATACCATAAGAAACTAAGGCTTTTATTCACGCTTGCACTGACCAAACCTATGTTTTAATCATTCATCTGTCACAATCCTTGATATGCAGAATGCTTGATATGAGCATTCATTCCACGCTATAGAGTATAGACGTACCGAATGCATGATGTACAACACAGACAAAATTCTAATTAATTCCTGAATGAATATAGACTTACTATTAATTTCAGGGACATACGGATCTTTTGAAAAGTATTGTTACAATCAAGCGGAAGAAGAGACATCTCAAAAGTGATCAAAAAAGAGAATATTGTTGTTGCGCGCTTTTGGCCTTCAAATTCAACATTTGAGATACGTTATTCATTCAGTAACATACATACATATTTTTTGAGGTATCAGATAATAGAATCATGGTATATTTTCTAGCTAGAAACAGGTTTTTTAACTGTAAAATGAGCTTGGCGACCTGTTCGTTATACATAATAGAAGGGTAAATTGGCGATTGCAAAACCTTGGGGAACTATATTGATTTGATATCCACGGCGGCCAACGAAATATCTAGTGCTCGAGGCAATACTATAGTAATCTTATGTTCTGAAGTTATTTGTCTATTTACCGGCGCGCCATAATGGCACGCCGAAAGGGCCAAAAAAAAAAAAAAAAAAAAAATTAAAAAAAAAAAAAAAACGCCACCGCCATCTAGCGGTCAAATTTGGAACTACTCCCAAAAACTTTTCTCTTCCTAAATTACAACTTTTAGTCTTATAAGATACCATATATTAATAGATAAATAATAGGTAAATAGACAAATAACTTCAGAACATAAGATTACTATAGTATTGCCTCGAGCACTAGATATTTCGTTGGCCGCCGTGGATATCAAATCAATATAGTTCCCCAAGGTTTTGCAATCGCCAATTTACCCTTCTATTATGTATAACGAACAGGTCGCCAAGCTCATTTTACAGTTAAAAACCTGTTTCTAGCTAGAAAATATACCATGATTCTATTATCTGATACCTCAAAAAATATGTATGTATGTTACTGAATGAATAACGTATCTCAAATGTTGAATTTGAAGGCCAAAAGCGCGCAACAACAATATTCTCTTTTTTGATCACTTTTGAGATGTCTCTTCTTCCGCTTGATTGTAACAATACTTTTCAAAAGATCCGTATGTCCCTGAAATTAATAGTAAGTCTATATTCATTCAGGAATTAATTAGAATTTTGTCTGTGTTGTACATCATGCATTCGGTACGTCTATACTCTATAGCGTGGAATGAATGCTCATATCAAGCATTCTGCATATCAAGGATTGTGACAGATGAATGATTAAAACATAGGTTTGGTCAGTGCAAGCGTGAATAAAAGCCTTAGTTTTCTTATGGTATCATTGGTATTTAGGATTCTATTTAGAACTAGACTAGCCAACATACACAATTCCCCCCCCCCCAACTCACTCATACTTAAGTGTACCCATCGCAATTAAAAAGTTCCAGATATGGTTCCAGTATGGATAAAAGTTCCACCATAGTTCATACCTGATATGAATTTCGACAACTCACTCGTCCCATCCCCGCGAGAATAACCCCGGAATAACCGATCCCTTTTTCCCGCTTTTTCCGTCTTTTCTGAGGAGAAAAAAATTCTCCTGATCAATACCGTTTCTGTAGTTGGGAAAACTCCTCAATTCTTAACTTCAAAATAATCAGTATTTTTTTACGATGCAATGTTCAGGGGAAAATTGTTCGCGTTCACGATCCATCAGCGAGCAAGCTTTAATAAGTTCAGCACGAGGTTCAGCAGAAGTGCAGAGCCTTCGCTAGGTACACTTTCATACCTATCCTCAGGGACAATTATCAGTAGGCCTACATCTTACTTATTACATCTTACTTATCAGCAGTGATTTTTTTATCTATTTTCCTTGATGTACAGTATTTTGTAAGACTTAAACCGAGAAGTTACCCGAAGGGTTTCTAACCGGGTTTTTTTTTTGCTGGTATGGGTGCGTTTAGTACACGATTGTCCCACTAGATGATTTGGTAAGGCGAAAATAAAAATTCATTAGTTTTCACGTGAGCATGACGTGAGGATAGGGGTATTATTTTCCAAAATGACCTAAATCACTACTTTGAATGCGGAATGACGATTGGTATCTTTACTAAGAGTTGGGAATGACGATTAGTATAGAATCACTAATTTCACTATAGTGTCTTTAGTGTTTTTTAGTTTATGTTTGTTTAAAACATTCAATTACTTAACTTACACACAGTACACTCAGCACAGTAGTTTTTTTTTATGATACTTATATTTAGTAGACTTGTTGTTAATTTTTTTTTTTACTCACAGGTCTTACAAAGGGTGGTGTTGAAACAGGTAAAATAATCGTACTTATATTAATGCTTTGTGAATTACTTTTCCTAATTTGTTTTTTTTTACTCACAGGTCTTACAAAGGCTGGTGTTGTTGAATCAGGTAAAGGACTCATTATTGCTGGTTTTCGGAATAAATACTTTTGGTAGACATCTATTAGTATGTACTAGGAACATAATAATTGATCATTTTTCAGTTTTTAATCTGGTTCGACAAATTTTAAAATTGTCTTGCTTGAGGTAAGGTTAAGCAATTAAGCTGTACATTTGCTAACATTTTAGTTTATGTTTGTTATCATGGTTTGTTCCAAACACTCAATTACTTAAACTACTCAGCACAGTAGTTGTTTTTTAAGAAACTTATTTAGCATACTAGCTGCTAATTTGTTTTTTTTAACTCACAGGTCTTACAAACGGTGGTGTTGGTCTTACGGGTGGTGTTGAATCAGGTAAAGGACTCATCATTGCTGGTTTTCAAAATAAATACTTTTGGCAGACATCTATTAGTATGTACACTAGGAACATAATAATTGATCAATTTTTAGTTTTTAATCTGGTTTGACCAATTTTAAAGTTATTTTGTTTCAGTTAAAGTTATGCTCAACATTCACTAATATTTTTTTTTTTCTCGCAGGTCTTACAAAGGGTGGGGTTGAACCAGGTAAAGCGGACGAGGTCACCTCTATGATCTTCAAACACACCTCCACTTTACAACAGAATGCGACTTCTTTCGCCAGTCTACCGATCGGTTGCTTCCCAATCACATCCATCTCTCACAGTGTAAAATGTAAATTAGCAGCAACAGGATCCTCATTCAAAGTCACTCAACTACCATGCGTCTCGGCACTTGTATAACTGGTCACAAAATCCAAGGCAGAACTTTGGACGCCGTTATTCTAGGAGCTCTATCAAGAATCCACAAAAGCGGCCGCAGCGGATGGATTTACGTCATCTTGTCTCGCGTAAGAACACTTAACGGTCTCTTTCTATTAACCCTCTTAGAAACCGATCCGAAAAAATATAAACCCCGAACAGACGTCATGACCGAAATGAATCGCCTCCACCTGATAGAAAAATCGACGCTCGCTCGCCTTGAATCTTGTTAATTTCTCCTTTATTCCATTGTACCTATTCACAAACTGATTTGAAATGATCTCTAAAGCTAAGACAACTCATAACAAGATAATAAAGAAATGTAAAAAGTAAGCCTCTCAAAATTAATTCAAACCAATAATAAACAATTTTCACAATTTTTTTTTTTTTTTGGTATAATAGAACTCACTAAATACCTTACACTCTAAAATTTTTTTTAAAGAACTAGATATTTTAGAAATAATAAAAAATTCGAGAATAGCCCTTCGGGTACCTTGCTAACGCAGGTAGCTGACAGTTGTAATTTAGGAGGAGAAAAGTTTTTGAGAGTAGTTCCAAATTTGACCGCTAGATGGCGGTGGCGTTTTTTTTTTTTTTTTTTTTTTAAATTTTTTTTTTTTTTTTTTGTTTTGGCCCTTTCGGCGTGCCATATTATGGCGCGCCGAAAGGGCAAAAAAAAAAAAAACGCCACCGCCATCTAGCGGTCAAATTTAGAACTATATGCACAAACTTTTCTCCTTAATTATTAATTACAACTTTTAGTCTTTATTCTTTTATAAGATACCATAAAGAGTTCTTTTATAAGTTTAAGAGAAAGAAGATAGAATTTTTTTTTAATGAAAAGGGGCATTTGGAACAAGGCTGCCTTGATTTTATTCCTTTTAGCTGACTTCATATCTTTAACTGTGCTAAAAGTACGCTCGATATTAGCTGACGAAGCTTTTACCCCCATAACGTCCCTTGCTATGGGTGCAAGTGCTGGAAATCTGTGTTCATTCCATTTCCAGTACTGCAATGGACTGAATGACAAATCAAACTCCCCTTCTTCATTTGTTGCAAGCGGTTCTAGTTGTTACAACTTTTAGTCTTTATTCTTTTATAAGATACCATATATTAAATAGATAAATAACTTCAGAACATAAGATTACTATAGTATTGCCTCGAGCCCCAGATATTTCGTTGGGTTATCAAATCGTAGAGGATATCAAATCAATATAGTCCCTTGAACTCTGTGTCCTTTTTAAAATTTAGTTATTATATCAAAGTGGAGATGAGTTTGGCCACCTGGTTACGAGAAGACTGAACAGTTTCAAGAATACCAGTGCTAAGAAATTGTACAGCAGATGGGTCTGTTGTCAAATAGAAACAACTTTAAAAATTTGCATTTGGGAAAAAAAATTTATTGAAGAGTTTAATTTTTTACCCAACAATCCAATAGAACTGCAAGTATCACAATCCACAATGAAGGATCCGATACTCAGCCAAAACAAAACTTTGTCGGAGAATGGATAATGGAGTTGTTCGAGTAACAAGAAAATAAAACACGGAGCCGATAGAGAGAGAGAAAGAATTTTTTCTTTATTTCATTTTTTTTTGTAGCAAAAGTCGCGTTTGTTGTGTAAGGGCAAATAATAGATTTGGTTGTTGATCTATCGAATGCCGGTGGTTTTGCGGAAAGCGTTGAACTGTTCCAGGTACTGATTGATGCCGTCGATAGTGCCCAGCATGTCTCCGAATCGGTTCTGTCCGTCAAGAGAGAGAGAAGAAGATTTATGCATCCAGGAAAAGAAATAAGAAATAAAAGGTTTAGACGAATTGGAATAACGGGAATATAATAATAATAAATAATAATAACACAAAAGGCAGGCCTCGTAAAATTCTGAGTTGAAAGTTGAGCCTATCGGAGAAAATAGACAGACCTGGATGTATTGAGGCGGAGTAGAAGGAACGCAACCACCCAAGAAGCCCTGCATGAACTCGCGGATCAGATCCCAACAGGCGGCCGGTAGACTGCACGCTTGATATTCCACCTGTCAAAATGTATGGCAAAAGTTATCTCTTAGAAGCCATCAGCAAATGGTGTTCCATCTATATAAACAGCGACTGCAGTACGAGCTAGACGACGAGCGTGAAATTTGTAAATGGAAGAAGCTGGAAACGTCCAAATGTTTTAAAACGGATCTTACTAAAGGGTTTTTTTTCTTTTTTGTTTTCTTTACCAACTACAGACAGGGACAGTGTTCACCTCCCCACCAAAAACCCTCATTATTATTACCTTGTAGGGGAAGACAACGGTCAAATTACTATATGGGAGCTGGAGACACATGGAGATAAAAGTGTTTTTGATGTCGTTATTGTAGTCTATACTATAACTGTACGGTGTGGGATATGGGGGTTAGAGGCCGATTGTCTACTGTTTGAATATACCTCGACTAGGATGCCCTTGAACGCTGGCCCCATGGTGACAGAGCCGAGCTTGACGAGGAAATCTCCGGCTTCGAATCGTGGCCCTCTCGATTCGATCTTGGTCTGTTTCTTTGCCGTGTAAAAATTGGACAATTTGAGCATGAGCAGGTCGAACAAGTTGTCAGCCACCAGGGCCACCGTCTTGTTGCCGCTGGCCGCCTCCAGCAGAGCAAACACCGAAGCTGGAGTCTCGGAATTGTGCAGCAAATGCACCGATCTCGGAGCTCCTGTATTTGAAAATATAAAAGTTTTGATTGATAATTTTAAAAATAAATTTAAGGATGATGATCATGTAAATAGAAAGACATTGAGAAGAGATTGAAAGAGGAAATCAAAGTCTCCTCTTCCAAAAGCCGAATAAGGAAGATTGGCAGTTCGCAAAACAAGACGATAGACAAGTTGATTGCGTCATCAGTCAAGCCCCGGGTCGGATAACGATGATGGCACCTGGTTACGAGAAGACTGAACAGTTTCAAATACCAGCCAATGACTAAGAAATTGTACAGCAGTGGGTCTGTTGTCAACTTGCTACAACTTTAAAAATTTGGATTTGGGAGATATTAAAAGAGAATTTTATTTTATTTACCCAACGATGCAGTAGAACTGTAAGTCTCACAATCTACAATGAAGGATCCGCTCAGAACAGCTCCAAGAGCAATGACCCGTTTGGTCAACATCTCAATGACTTGTGGACCGGACTTGCCATCAGGAACAGCAAACAATTGCAGGCTAAAATTTTCAAGAACAAAGTTATATTTGAAAAAGGAATGAATTCTACACTAGTGATTCGATAATTTTTTCAAAAATTAATATTAAAAGCAAATGAACAAAAGTTAAGAGATTTTGGACATGTTATTACTCACACTATGACTCCCATAATCTTAGTTTAGGGTCAAAGCCAGGCAAATTCCGCACTCAATAAACTCCTTCAAATTCCACTCAAATGTTTATATTGACTTTCAAGATTTATTTATTGAAAAAAACAAAATTATACAGAAGAAAAAATCGCATTTGTTTCAAAACAAACACTTTTTAGCGTCTGTCAAAATACCGGATTCGATATAAGTATCGATATTATATTTAGAGAATCGATCGACAGTCGATTTCTTTTTTTTTCTTAATTTCTTCTCTTTTTTTTTTTTTTAATGTAGGCTAGACCGAGGGCTAGACTTTAAAAAATGAGAACACAAACAAAAACTAGCTGTGAAACCTTGAAGCATTCTTTCCTCCCCTTAACACATACACAAAAAATAAAGGAGTGAGAAATATCATCCAATATTCACGCACGACAGTTCTGAAGTGTGAAAAACCGAGAGTCTTCCCATTTGTAAATAAAAAATGAAAAAAATGGGTTTAAACCGGATGAACGTACACACACACACACACAAGTGAGCTGTTATATACTACAGAACCCCGGTGTAGTATCGAGTGTAGTATATTAAAATAAAACGAAGCGCATCAACATTCATCTTGGGGGGGTTTCTGTGATGACGGGCAATAATTCACCTTCTAAATGTTATCTGCAACATTCAAATACCCACGAACCCTGTCACCAAACTCCTTTTGTGTGAACCCACGCATAAACCAACCATCAGATGAGAATTGTATTTCGTGCGTAGATAACATTAGAATTTACATATAGTATAGTTTCTCGTCGTTTACAATAAAACACGCTCGTTGGGTATAGGGTTATTAGTGGATATTATACACACTCGACAAACCAGCAGTGCCAACACGATGAGTTGTAGTTCAAGCGATTGTGTGTATATACTATATCGCAGATAATGGGGAAAGAGCTAGAGAACAAGTTGGGCTCCATCCTATAATGTGATGAGATTGCCGTAGTATTATATATACACACATCCATCCGTGTCCCGTTGTGTATGCGCAGAATAAGAAAATCTCATCATGTCTGTCCTGTCCCAATAGTTGGGTCGTTTAGGGCACCATGAAAATTGGTTGTCCCTATACAACGAGTTTGTAATCTAGGAAGTTGTGTGCAGCAACGACTGTACAGTATGTCTAAGGGTTGCTAGGAAACCATTGATCCATTTCGTCTCCCTTGAAGGATATGTGAGAAAAAGAGGGGGAGCCGAGCGTGCGTACATATACGTATACGTCTAACTGTTGTGATCCTTCTCCGCAAATGGTGAGAAACGGGGGGAAAAAAAGGGGGATTTGACTCTTAAAAATCTATCTGTTTTCTTCTGGCAGTTTCTCTAAAAAGAAATGGGAAACCATCAGAGTAAAATAAAGTTTCTTTGGGGAACTGAATCGCTGTTGGCTCTTCTTCTTTATAGCCACAGCGTGTGGAATATACATATCTTTCTGTAGAGCTTATAACGTTTGAAAATTTGATTAGAATTCATTTCTTATTCTAATCGAGTTTCAAAGTGAACTGGTTGCGATACATAGAGAGAGAGAGAAAGGAGTTTGAACGCGGTGACCTCCCCCCCAAAAAAAAGGTTTGAAAGAAGTGGAAATTCCTGATCCGATTATATAATAAACCTATAGACGGAGTTAGGAAATATGTTCCTCCGATATATGGTACTGGTAATATAGCACCTTTATAGGTATGCCATATACATCAAGCAGCTAGAGAGCGCAAAGAGAGAAATCCATAATAGTATAGTACACCTTTTTGCTACTACATTCCAATCCAATCTGCTGGGGTCGCAGACGGATTAACTCTCTCGCTCTGTGTGTGCGTAGCCATGTTGGTTAGTTGGCCTTTTTAATATTAAGGATTTGTGATTGGGTTTTTCCGATCTAACATGAAATTCGATATATATTATTTTTACTTCTTCTTTGCTTTTTAGTTGATTGTAATTCCACCAATAGATGGCGTTGTTGAGCTATTTTTAAACCTCACACCGAAATGTAGGACCGATCCCGCGTCGGCGTATTCCTGTCCACAAGAGAGGAGGGGTAAGGAGAAATGGGGAAAAAAAAAAGAAGTGAAAAAGCAGTTGGGGAGGGGATGATCCTCTCTGGGTCGATGGTGGAGGACGTCAGAAGCGGCTGAGACGACGGCGACGACGATCGCAACGGCTGAGTGCGACACCGATCGTCCTCTCAGCTCAACGGTTAGGCGGCGGCACTCGTTGGTTAAAAAAAAAGGCCGCCCGACCCCAACAACACAGTCATCACGTCAAACAACAGCCAACAACTAAATATACATATTTATTAGAACTCAAACGACGAATCCAACAACAATTCCCCTTATTCTGTGAAAACACAAATGACCAGTGTCTATTAGTGTGTGTGTGTGTGTCTGCTGTTTGTGTCAGTGTGTGTGTATGTTTTTTTCTATCTCGTATACAACCAAGAACGGGAAAAAAGCTGCTCAGGAATTGCGGAATGTGTTGAGTGTGCGTGCTGAAATAAGTATAGAAGTGAAACTGTGAAAGCAAAAAAAAGAAAATATATAAGGAAAATTCTATTTCCCTCCTCCCCCCTACTAGTGTGTATGTGTGAGTGCGTTAATGTGTGTGAGGGGGGCACACAAAAAGAAAAAGAAAAATAAAAAAGCTTCGGCTGCTGGTAAACTCTGTGAGCTGTTAAACGCCTTTTGCTCCTGGAAAACTAAGCATTGTTGGGAGACTGATTTGTATTCCATGATGGCCGCCTAACGAACCCTCCCTCTTCACAAAAAGAACTTGAAAGTTTTTTTTTTTCTTTTTTTTTTTTTTTAAAGAAGAAGGTTTTTGACATTATTAAGGAAGAGATCACAAGCTGACAACGCTGCTTTTAAAGGTCCTACACACAGAAAGAGAGAGACTGAACTTCTCTATATAATCATCATCTGTGTGTGTCAAAGGAGCGGAAGCAAGAGGTGCAGGAGCAATCATGGATCCTATGGATCGTAGAGGAACGGGTTCGTCACCGGGAATGATGGGTGGCGGAGGTGGCGGAAGCGGCGGCGGAGGCGGCGGCCTAGTGCCCGGATCGGCCAGTCAGCATCATCGCTCGCGCTCAGCCACCCGTACGTCATCGACCAACGCCAATCGATCGTACCATTCGCTGGATCGCGACGGTCACGACCGCGAACGGGAATTTATGCCCATCCGGGAGACCAGAGACGGCCGTGATGGTCGCGGTGGAGATATGAGGGATCGCTCCCTGGAGCGTGGAATGGATGGAATGGGTGGCGGTGGTGGCGGAGGAAGCCGAAGAGATCGTTCCATGGATCGAAACGCCATGATGGACGAAGATATGCTTTACGGCGGAGGAGGCGGAAGAGATATGGTCGGACCAGGCGGTATGGGTGGCGGTGGATCCGGTTTGCCTTTACCGAGATCTGCACGACAGTCACCGGCCGTCGATTCAATAGGCATGAAAGGCGGTGGAGGTAATAACATGATGGGCAACGTCGGAAGCGGTGGAGGTCTAACCAATCGCGAGTCTTACCTGATGGAAATGCAAGCGCAAAATGCGGATTTGTCACGCGAACTCGGCACGCTCAAACGTGAGCTAGAGATGACCAATCAAAAACTGGGCTCAAGTATGCACAGCATCAAAACCTTCTGGTCACCTGAGCTCAAAAAAGAGCGAGCCTTGCGCAAAGAGGAATCGGCCAAATATTCGCTCATCAACGATCAGCTCAAGTTGTTAAACGCCGAAAATCAGGTCAGTCTTTTATATTTGTCATGTATCGCATTTCATTCGTCCACAAGAATTTCATAACATTATTATAGCTTCTAGCTATAATATTCCCTGTTCCCTCCCTATCTCACCCCCCACCACCACCCCCTCAAACATGGAGCAAATAAGAGAAAAGAGAGCGAGTAGTATTGTGTCGGATCCCATAGAACATATCCGCCGCTGTTCACTATATAGGGTCCCGTTGTTGGGATTGTCAGCAGGAGCCGTTCCCGTTTCGATGCACATCCAAATAGAGAAGAACGAACGAACGAACGAACGAAACGAACGAACGAAGTGAATACGAGAGAGACTCTAAGGGAGGTACCGTCATACGTAATAGTATTGATCCGGTGCGCAGCGCACCAAGATAGACAGTTGAGCAGCAGACAGCCGAATGTGGTGTTTCGGGACTATAAGAGAACACAAGGATAGATTCTACGTTGGGAGTCGATGGGTGGGAGGAGAAGTGGGTGAAAATAAAGGGACGACCCGGGAGAGAGTCTCTGAAACTCGTCTCTCCCGTCCGGTGAGAGAAGAAGACAAAAAATTTGTAGAAAAAGAAGAGAAGCAAAAGAGAAGTATCAAGTATGTATATCGTACTATACTCACTTACTACACCAACTGTCAAGACCAATTCACAGCGTCATTATGACACATAGACGCTTAAGAATAAAAAAAAAATAAGAAGAAGATGTCAGATATGACGTCATTGCGAAACAAAAACCCTTCCTTCCTTCCTTCCTCTTGCCATTTTGGGGTGTGTGTATACAGCAGCACGGTCACATTTCGTCACCTTTTAAGTAAATGGCATATCCAACGACCCGTAACAACATTCAAACAATAAGGAGAAATAATGATAAGATGCTTTTTTATATTCAATGTTTTAATTCATATTATAATGTCCAGCACTTCATAAATATAAGGACATTTACATTCTTTGTAAACGGGCGCCGGGGTCACTAGGGTCTGTTGCGTGCCGACCAGAAAAGATGATGATATTATTATAGCCCACTGGAGAATATCTCGAAAAACAGCGTAACAAAAGGCAAATGAAAGTACGAGGTAGGATGGGGTGGATTGTGAACGACCAACTTGATAGTTTATCCCCAAGTATTAACTTTTTCTCTCTTTTTTTAGAACTAGACTGGCTCTCCATTCTTTTCTTGATGCAGCGCTGGCCGTATGACGCTATAGAGAATATAATGAAGATGGGCAGCAGTTTCCCTATTAGATTGTATACTATATGGGCTCCATAAAGAAGAGACTTTTGCGTTGGATACGAGCTTAAAACCGCTAGGAACAGCCGACAAGTTTGCCGGGATATATGGAGACTATACAGATATAGGGACGTAGATGGCAGCACAGGTTTAGATTAGATCGGACGACCCTCCGGCTTGGTAAAACTCGGGACTCCCGACTGACTGATCGATATACCAAACGCCGATTTTTTTCTTATTCTTCTATGTGTATACTGTATAGTGTATATAGTTTTTCTTTTTTCTTCTTTCTTTATTCTTCTTCTTCTTATTTTTTCTTTTGTTATTGTTGTCCCATCGTATTTTTTTTCTCCATTCTTTTCTCGTTCGTTCACGCTACAATGACGAGAACTTTCCGAAGGGGACGTAAACTTTGAATGACTTTCATTGATTATCCTAGACGTCAAGCGCATTCCTTGAAACTTTCTAGTTATCGTCTGATAATATGGCGATTATTCTAGTTTTTGTTGATAGTGGCGGGGATACAAACTTATGTGACATTATCCCTTTCCAAGTATATAAAACTATCGAAAGAAGCTAATCGATTCCTAAACGGCCTAGATCTTTCCGCCAGTTTCTTTTTTTCGGCTCGGCTTCTTTACAAACCACCAATCTGTCACGACAACACGTTCTCCGGGTGGTTCTCTCTCCTTCCCTCTCGTTCTAGGTGGTACACATCACGCGCAAAATCTTGAGGGAACAAACAGAAAAGGTCGTCAACAACAAGAACTTCCCTATATATAGATGGCTGTGATGCTGTGTTTACCCAAAACAAAAACACACGCAAATCAAATCGTGATCAAACATTTTTAAAAAGAAAAGAAGAAAATCTAATAATATTACGTATAGACGCAGGGAAAAAGGTCGTGAATTTAGCGATCCTTATCACGCAATCCTAGCCTTAGATTTCCCCCCTAATCGCTTTTAAGATAAAAAATACAAGTAAAAGCCCAGGGAGTTGCGTATTATTTAGCTCCTTATACGACACGCTTTGCCTTCGTTGCATAAATATGGGGACACATTTCGAAAGGGTTCCCATATCTGACTTTTGATGGAAAGAGGATGAATATGTATCGATAAGCAAGTTCAACATTGGATAGAGAGATGAATGGATATTGTATATCTTGGCCAATGTCTATACTGTCCCTCTATAAGAAGGGAGCTAGATATACTGTCCCTCTATAAGAAGGGAGCTAGAGTAGTCGTGCTCGACTGCTCGGCTTCCCTTCTTTCTTATTTGAATCCCTGGCGGGCTTACATATTGTTTGGTCGAGTCCACGCCCTTGTCTAACTCTCTCCGTTGCGTCAGTCTCTTTTGTAAGGATTTGCTTGCCTCTATCTGCCGATTGAGATAGCGAAGCAGAGAGCGGACGTCGACAGTGCTGCACATATACACATGTGGAGAGCTCATTAGTTTGTCGTCCTATAGCGTCGCGTTGACGTTCGTGTTGCAACGGTACCCCTCCAGCAGGAAAAGAAAACAAAAAATTTCTTATTAGCTGGGACGGAGCTGCCGCATTGCCGATGATCACGTGATTTACCATCTAGACTTATGTGCTGTGTAGTATATTTATTCGTCTTGCCAGAAAAGAGCGCGGTGAAGTAACCAAACCCTCTAGAAGAAAAAAGCACAACATTCTTCTTCTTTTACTAATTTTTTTTTGTGGGTTGTTTTATTTCCCTGGGTCTTCCGCGTTCTCCCCGCGGTGATTGATTTTCAGTTGATTTCATTTGCGTTGCCGAATAATGGATCAATTCAATCAATGTTCGAATTGGATTTTCTCTAGTTTGTTTTTGTTTGTTTTTTCAAGATAATTGACTATAGGTGAATCATTTGAGTCTTCGTGCGTAGGTATTATTTGCATAGAGTCATGAGTCTATTATACATGCACCGCGTCTTTTTCTTCATTGAGTCGCTCCAGCAGAGACTGTGCGAGGGAAAGTCTATAAATAAATGAATGGTTTTCCTTGGCGTGTGCCGCGTGCCAGTGTGCCAGATGTCGTCCTAGTTCGCTGCATTACGCATCCAAAAAGGAGAAATTCAATTGCGTTGATATTACTGTCATAAGAAGACGACTCTCTTTCTCTCTCTCTGTGTACAGACAGAGAACAGACATCAGAAGAGGAGCTGCTAAACCTATTGAATTTGCAATCCCATTTCCCATATACAGCTGAACACACGGTCTTTATCAGACTCTTTTTTTGATTCTTCGTCCAGCAACGAACACGCCATCTCTATAGAGTTTCTTTCTTCTTTTTTCTCCTGCTGTCTGTATGCATATGATACGAGCCAATATTTATAGCGTCGCTAGAGAGAAGAGATCTTTGTCCTTGTACATGTCTCTTCTTTAGATCATCCTGTCCTGTAGTATATATGGACATTTACGTTTAAGATGAACGTGCACGTATAGAGTCTTGGAACTCTGAGAGATGAACAAAGTTGTGGTCGGACAGTATATACGACATGTGGAACTTGTCAAAGTTCTTTCTGTGTGTGTGTGTTTGAGGAGCTCTGGGCTCTTGAAAGCAACTGTCTACACAGATCGATGCGACGTGGTCGACGCTTTTTGATCGGGTCGACGGATCGTTTAATAATAACGTCCATTCTTTTCTCGCCATGCCATTCCGTTATCAAGACAAAATCTTTTTCGTCAGAACAGCAGTCAAAGGAGAAGAAGAAAGGCAACATTTTTATTTCTGTGTACGTAGAAAGATATTCGTTTTCGCTGGAAAACAATAAAAAAAAGAAGAAAAAGAAGATGATGAAGCCTTTTAGGCCTTCCCATCACGTTCCGCCTGGTCTGGAATGAAATCGACAAAAAAAAAGAAGAAGAAGCGTGGATATGGAGGAGGTTGATGGTTCTCCGCCAATGTCATTCGATTTCGTGCGGTAGAAAGAACTGAAAATGAGGATAGGAATCGACGACGATCGTAAAGTAATACAACAACAAAAAAAAACTGAGACGAAAGACGACTGCTGTGGTGGTGGAATCGAGCGGATGCCTCACTCTTGTGTGCTGCTGCTGCTGCTGCTACTCCTTTGCTCCTGTGTTTGCGCACACACAACACGGTGCCGCAGCTGGATCAATAAACAATGTTTGCCGCTTCTCTCTCTCTCTTTTACTCGGCAAGGAAAAGAAGAAAACAGAGTCGTCGTCGTTGTCGTTCTTCGTGTGCAGGAAAGAACGAAGAAGAAGAAAAAATAAAGTTGCATATATGGGCAGGAGGGCCGCAGCTCATCGCCGACCAAAGGGAAATAACAGCTCCTCTCAGCACTATATACACTCGCCCGACTCATCCAAGATGGCCGCGCTTTTCTTCTCCCGCACGCCCGCTCTCCTTTACAAATATATACGACGAGCCAAGGAGGTGCTGATGGCTGCAGTCTCAGCGTTTTTGATCGATCACCTTTCCATTGTCTTTCCCATGTCATCCACCCCCACCCCCGCTCCTTCCCCAGCTCCTCCTTCTTCCAACATAACAGGAGCTCTCTCTCTTTTATTATGTGCTTTGCAGAGCTCCTATTTCTCTGAATGAAACATGTGTGACGTCTCTTTCGACGTGGGAGAGATGCTCTTTTTTCATTTCAATGACTGATGACATTATTAATTTGATTTCTTATTTGTTTTGTCCGTGTGTGTGTGTGAATTAGAAACAAGCCATGTTGGTACGTCAGCTGGAAGAGGAATTGCGCATCAGGACTATGCAGAATCACCATCCGAGTCACGAGGTGCGGCAGCAGGTGGAAACCATGTACGCCGAGAACGATCACCTGTCCAGAGAAGTGGCCATTCTACGCGAGACCGTCAAAGTATGTCTAGGCGCGAATGCACAAACAATGCTGACAAGCGCGTCCTATAATTTATTTATGGCAGTCACGAATTCTTTGAATTTCTATTTTCATATTGGCAAATCTCATTCATTTCATGTTTGTTTTGTGTCTGTCTTTCTCTTTTTCTCTGTGTCTGTGTATGTGTTACGTGTGTACCGTAAACAACAACAACAACAACAACAACAACAGGAGCTGGAATTGAGGATCGAAACGCAGAAACAGACACTGCAATCGCGCGATGAAAGCATCAAGAAACTCCTGGAAATGCTCCAAAACAAGGGCATGGGTGAGTTCAATTGCACTCTGTTATTTTTTCGCTCTTTTAAAAACAGAATTTGGGTTTCCCTCCCTCCCCGAAAGTTTTTTTTTTAAATGGGGGTAGGGGAGGGGAATCAAACATACTTTGGTCTCTCTCTTCTCTTCTTGTGGACCTTATTATTAAATCATTTATTTTTTTAAGAATGACGTATTATTTAAGTTATTTATTTAATTATTATTAAATTTGACAAGATGATGGATGGAACGGGAGAAACCAATGATTTTAAAAACTAAAACAAAATACAAGAGATTAGAATATTTTAAATAATCTCTTGATATACGATTGTTTGATTTGATATACATTTTTTAATTGTAAAAAGAGAAAAAATTTATAAACATTTTTTTTTTATATTTGTCATTTCGGATTCTTGCACTACCGCCAATGATTGACCCGCTCTAAAAAAAAATATCAGGAAAAGAAGAGGAGAGATTAATGATGCATCAAATGCAGGCGCTGGCACAAAAACAGGTCAACCCCTATGCTTATGTATCCAATTTTTCTTCAAATAGCGCTTACCCGTGCTCTAAAAAAATTACGAGCCTATTCTCTGTTTGTCTCGTCTTTATTTATTTATTTTTTATTTTTTTAAATATTCCCTTAACATTAAGAAACATTCTTCATTTTTTCTCCCCATCGTTTCCTCGGTCAAAATTTGTGATTAATTTTATTTTAATTTTTTTTTCGTGAGTGTGTTTTATTGAAACGACTTTTGCCTTCTCGACCCGTTAGCAGAGAGTGCCAAATCCACCCGCAAAACAAAGATTCAAAAAACAAATAGAAGTTTTATAAGGAAATAGTTGATGTAGATGTTTAAGGTGATGCAATTTTATACTATTTAGCGATTTTTTCATCAAGCAACTCGGTGTAATAAGCATGTCCGAATTATCTCCCCTCTCTGTGATACTGCTCGATATAGCCTTATATACGTACACTATATCAATGGCTATTTATGTGCTGGCCTATATAGTTTATGTAGAGTCCATCATTACCCCCTGGTTTCGTCTTTACGTAAACTGCTGTAGGAGCGAAAACACTCGACATTACGTTGTCTAATGGCAACGCAATTTATACATTGTTGTACAGTGTACACTTTTTCATAGTTTAGTTTGTTTTCATAGCATATTTATTATCTAAGAAACGACCCCGATGCTATTCTCAGAGACGGACATAGAAACGAGATGGAATAAAACCTAAAAAAAAGAATATCGAGTCTTCTTGTCCAGTTATTTGAGATGAAACGAGACAATCAATGTGCGGTATTTCAAGTCCTTGTTTGTTTTTCTTAAAAAGAAAACATAGGTAAGACTATATAGTTGATGTTATAAAAAGAAAATGATTTTAGTGATCGATCCTACAACAGTTTGTGTACTACTACCAAAAAAAATGAAATAGTGGGTAATGATTTGTCTTTTTTCTTTTTCTTTCTTTTTTCCTTTCATTGATTTTCCTTTCGTCTGTCAATATTTTAATTTACTTTTTTATTTTTTCAAAAAACTATTGATTTGATTTTATTTTTTTGGTTTATTTTTCATTTCTTGTGTTGAATTTTTGATTGGCTTGCAACTTGCATCGTCATTTCGTACGTTTCATCTTCATTTGCTCTGGCCGGACGATATCCGGTCTGCACGATCGATCGGGTTTTCCGCGCGCGAATTTCAAACCAAATTTTACGCTCGTTTTCTCTTATATTTTTATATTTTTCAAATTTTTTTCCGTTTCATTTTTTTTTGGTTCATTTTACCGCCCGCTTCTTTTCTTCGTCTCTTGCTGCTACTGTCCATCCACCCACTCTTTCCCCTTCAATAGGTAGTAGCCTGCTTGTTGCTTCCCCCGATGTGGCCGAGTTCGAAAGACTCAGGAGCCGTCTGAACGAGAGCCAGACGCAGACGCGCTACCTGCAGTCCATGGTAAACATCCGCGATCAGGAACTGGATAGGGCCAGGAAGGTAAGCTGTCATGTCTTTTTTGTTTTCTTTCCTAAATGTCCTCTCAGTCCGCGGAAACGAAACAAAACAACATCGATCGTGACGAGATAGAAGGGAACATATGCCAGGCCATCTAATCAAAGAATGTTCTATTTTCATTTATAATCCACATCACATATAAAACAGAACAACAAAACAAAATGAATTGACTTAATGAAGTCATCCAGCAATACCCTAAATGAATGGAATGTTATTGATTTTTTTTTATCTCACTTGCTTGGTGAAATAAGTTCAAAAGAAAATCCCGATGAGACTTTTTGTTAAACTTGAAAATGGAAGATGATAACATTTTTTGGCATGCGATGTTGAGATGCGACATTCAGTTCATGGCCGCTATATTCCTTACTATTTTTATTATTTTTTTCTTCCCTTCTTCCTTCCGCCAAGAAGTCAACAAACATTTTGATGTAACAAGCATTCTTGCACCGTGCAAGACCGGAGCACATTTTTTTCTCATTTAATCCAATTCCCCACAAATAATTATACACACTTCACCATCAAATTATTATCCTGCCCTTGTTTTTTTTAAACTAAAATGATTTTAAATATGCCAAGGCCATGGCGGAGCCATTTTGTAAGTATTTTCATTTCCTTCTACCACTAGAAAATCAAAAAGGAAAAAAAAGGAAAAAAGAGACAGAAACTGACATCGTTTGAACTTTTCTTCTTTTTCCGTCGCACACATCCGACGGCCACGAAAATTGCCCAGACCATCAGCTTTTCGAAGGAGAGATAACACATTCCAAAAGCGTCACTGTTTCCTATTCGTCATCATAAAACTTGATTCGTCTCATATCTTTTTTGACGAACGTATATCTCAATAAGTCGACTGCTTTCACGTTCCCAAGATGAAAGAGATATTTCATTTTATTTATATACTTTTTTCGTCCTTGATGAGTGTAGCATCCTAGCTCCCATATTCTTTTATAATAGCAGCAGCAGCTTCTTCATCTCTTTGAATTCTATTTAAAAATTCAATTACAATTTTTGGACACGTCACATTTAAATTTACACTTACAAAATGGCTGGCCCTTGTTTGTTGCTCTCTTGGCCGGGAATGAAAGGAAAGAAAAAAAGATCACAAGTCAAGATTGATGTGTTTTGTCACGCTCTTTGATTGCTGCGAAAGCAAACAAACAAACAAACTTCGAAAAAACGAAAGCAAGTCCAAGACGCAAGTCCAATTCGGCGCGTCTTTGTTGGAACTTGAATGGAACCGAAACGGAACAAATTGAATCTACGAAAACTGTCAAAACCAAACAACACACACACACACACTCACGTTCAAATGCGAAATAAACTTAACAAACAAAACAAATAATATGACAAAAAAAAAGGAATCGGTGCTTTGGCAAGATAAGCTCAAGAGTCTTATCCAAGACCCGGCTCATCGAGGTGATCACGTGACGGAGACTTGGGCGGCTCTGTTGGAGACGAAAGAGAGCCGAATCGCCGTGATGGAGAGGGATGTCAGCCTGTTGGAGAAAGAGCTGCTTCAACAGCAGCAGCTGATGCAGCAGCAGCGAGACCACTGGGCGCGTTCAATCGAACAATCCAATCCGACCACTCCAGTGCCGCGGACGGCCACTCCGTCTCAACAGGCTGCGGCGGCAGTGGTGGCGGCCGCCCAACTCTACCGTCACAGTCCCGTCAACAACGGTCAAACAGCTCAGCACAAAGACGCGGTAAGTCGGTCTTATTGTACGGTACAATCCTTTCCCCCCTTATTCGGCTCCCCTTTTTTTATTTTCTTCTTCTCTGTGTCCCGAGTATATTAGTTGTAGTTAGTCTTAGTAATAGCCACTAGAACCCAAATTGCATATCATCCATACGTAAGGATTTCCAGTAGAGCGGACAATTGACTATAACGGATGAGGTAAGTCTCTCTCTATCCCTCCTATGTACATCCGAAATTTCCCGAAATAGAAAAGATGGATGCACACCACAGCAAGTGACCCATCAGTAAATGATCGTCGAGTCATTATTCCCTGTATATATCCTATAATTAGATTTTCCGCACTTTAGTTCACACCACGATATTTTTGCGTTTCGCCTTGTCGTCTTGATTGGTTTGTTATCGATCTTTGATTGCGTGTTGGAATCGAAAAATATTCAGGTTTCCTATAGATGATAATTTATAATATCCTGCCCTGTACGGAGGCACATATTTATAGTACACAGCAGCACGTTTTATATAAGCTTTATACATACGAATAAATGGTGAAGCCATTGAAGCTCAAAGCTTGTTATTACTGGATGGAAAGCAACACTTGAACTGATTGCTTTACCTTTTTTAATATTATCGAGACATATATTTTTTTCATCATCTTAATGGATGTGTTTGTTTTTTTGGCTTTTAATAATATTGGACATCTTTGTTTTGACGTATACCTTTAGACAGTTTAGGTAGGGAAGGCAAAGTCTTGACCGAGGTTACTTGTTTTGCTTTTATTTGTATTCCTTATTTTAAGTTTTTCTTTTCTTTAAGTTTGTAAATTTGGTCGAATGGTTGGAAACATTTCGATCGATGGAATAGGATTGTAACTCACTGCGCGGAACATTTTATCAATTTTTTAAAAATGATTCACGTTTCACGCGCCGATATTCAATGAATCGATTGTTTTGAGTTCCCCGTTTAAATCCAGTTCGAGATGTTTCCGATCAAAAGGATTTTTTTACGACAATTTGTTGTGATACAAAATTTTTCAATTTACTTATCGGAAAATCAAACCCGACCCTGTCTCGTATAAAAAAACCCTCGACCCTTTACCCTTTCGAACTATGGCCAACATCTTTGATGCCCATGTGCAGATCGAAGAGCTGCGGATGGAAATTGGAAAGCGGGACCAAGAACTGCTGGCAATGGGGGCCAAAATGAAGACGCTGGAAGAACAACATCAAGACTACCAGCGTCATATAGCCGTGCTCAAAGAGAGCCTTTGCGCCAAGGAAGAGCACTACAATATGCTACAAACGGATGTATGCATACTAAATAAAGCCACTCTTTTGCCGTGCATTGAATGGCCTCTATAAAACTTTTATTCGCCATGTCAAAGGTGGAGGAATTGAGGCAGCGGCATGAGGAGAAGAACAGAATCATTGAGAAAAAGACTCAAATCGCTTTGCAAGCCACCCAGGAGCGTAACAGATTTACGGCCGAGGTGAACGAGATGCGCGATCATTTGGACATCCGCGACCGCAAGATCAACGTCTTACAGCGCAAGGTAAAATGACCTTAGTATTATTTATAGCTTGGGAGTAAAACACCAGAAACCCAATTTGTATATATTGACCTCCATTTCATGACGCTGTTATAAACTGGAACTTTTGTTGTACGCCTTGTGTCAAATGACTTTGTCAATCCCCTCCCGGTCGTTCAATCGCTTTCAAATCACTGTATAAGCTATTGTTGGATCGTGTGTGGGTATAATGAAGTGTTGTGTTGGTTGTTTGCTCGAATATCCTAAACAAATATCCTATTACTATACTTCATCAACGCGGTGATTGGTGCCGTGGCCCTTGTGTGTTGTGTCCATTGTCTTAAAACCAGATCGAGAATCTCGAGGATCTGCTGAAGGAGAAGGACAATCAAGTGGACATGGCTCGAGCTCGAATGACGGTGAGTGTCCGTGTCAAAACGTCTGTTGAAACCTCGCGCGATCTTCAATATTCACTTTGGCCGCATTCGATTGACCATCTGTTAAGGCAATGCAGGCGCACCACTGTTCATCAGAGGGTGCCGTTTCTTCCCTGGAGGAGGCCATCGGAGACAAGGAGAAGCAGATCAGCCAATTGCGTGAGCAGAGGGATCGAGCCGAGCAGGAGAAACACGAAGAGAGGGATCTTCACGAGCGCGAAATTGCCGAGTACAAGATGAAGCTGCACACACTCGAGAGCGAAGTGGAAAAACTGGGAGTCAGACTGGATCGAGCCTTGGCCGAAAAGGACAAACTGGAGGCCAAGTTGGAGAGCTCTCAATCGGAGCTGGGCAAATCGAAAGCCGAGCTCGATCGCGTCCAGGGAGATGCTGGTAAGAGCTCAGTCGAATGGGAATCGGCTAAGCAACGCATTTCGCGATACGAAATGGAGAACGAGCGGCTCAAGTCGGAGAACGAACGTCTCCGACACGATCTCGACCGCTCCACTTCCACTTTCGGCCGCACTCAATTGAACGTCACCCAAGAAGCCGAGCGGATTCAAGAGAAACTGGACAAAACTCAGGTACCACTCCATCATTAACATAATCCTTCCAGGGGTACTATCTTGGACTTGGATGAATATGATTAATCAATTCATTTGATTTGATTTGTAATGCATAATATTATCTAGGCCGAATTGAGGAGAGCTCTGGCCGAGTTGCGGATGAACCAGTCTGAATGGGAAAGGAGTCGAGCGGAAGCTGAGCAATTGCAAGAGAAAGTAGAGAAATCGCAGGGCGAAATCTACCGTCTCAAAGCCAAATTGGAGAATGCCCAATCGGAAAAAGAAAATCTTCAGGTCAGTGATAGCCTAGTAGTAAAGCTACTTAAGCACTAAGTCTTAAATGGTTTCATTTTCATCAATCTGCATTATGTGCTTTCAAACTATTCAAGCAATCGGAGTACCATGTACCACTCAGAGCGTAAGATAGCCTATTGGACAAAGTAGTGAAAAAAAAAGAGTTATGGCCGAAAGGTTCTCGGCTTGCTTAGTGTGCAAGTGTTGGCCAGCTCCGGAAGTACATCCGCCAACAACGCCCTTAAAGTTCCTTTCATTTCTGTTTTTTTTGCTCTGCACTTTGAAGAAGGCAGCGGCATGTAAAAGGACCGGGGATTTCGTGAAAATGATTGAGCCTCGTGCACGACAGAGCGTGGACTATGGCGGTAATGGAAACGGGAGAACGGAAGGAACGAAAAGGGCATAGTAGAGAGAGTGAAAGACTAAAGAGAATAGAAAAGCCAAAGGCGCAATTCAATTCCGGCCGGCGGCTTGATTGATGGCTGCTGCGACTGCCTTTCTGTTAGTGGAAAGTGACGATGGCAAAAGGTTAACTCTATTGTCTTCTCTTTCTCCGGTGGGAACTAAAACAGAGAACAACTCGCTGCTACTCTTCTGGGCTGCTGCTAGCCTCGCCCTTCTGTCTGCGACAGGACAGTTGAATCGATTTTGTTTAATATTGTGAAGAAAGAAAAAATAGGGCAGACGGGAAGGCTTTTTATATTAAGGAATATAAGGAGTCTTTTCATCAGTTCATCATTTTCAGACCTTGTTGGTCGCCTCTTGGGATATAAAAAAAGGCGGGGTGGATAAGGATTTTTGAAAAAACAAACAAAACAAACAAGAAAAATCGGGAGCAAAACAAATTGAAAGGTGTCGTTGGGTAATTGAATCGTGTTTTACATGTTTTGTTGTTGTTGTTGTTGACAGGAGGAGTACGAAAGGTGCCAAGGCAGCGTTTCAAGGCTGCACGCTGAACGCGATAAGGCCGTCTCCGACGTAGAGAAAGTTCGTGAAGAACTGGAACGATGTCAGAGCACGCTGGGCAAATTGCAATTGCAACAGGAGAAGACTCAGCAGAGTTATGACAAGGCGCAGAATGATGTCGATCGTTTGCAAGAGAGACTGGACAAGACTTTGGTTGAGTCTCGCAAAGTAAATCTTGGCCTTCATATATAAAATACATTCATCGTCTTTTCTCTCTTCTTCATCTATATAACATTATAACTCTTCCCTTTGGCTATGTGTTATCGATTATTGGCTGACTCAACGGGAAGCCATCATTCAATCCTTCTTTTTTTCTTTATACTTTTTTATATATTTTATTTTTTCCTCTTCTTTTCTTTTTCTTCGTTTCTTATGTTCCGCTATTTGATATCCGCTTTATTGATCCAGTTTCAGAGCGAAAAAGAGAAGTACGTCTACGACTTCGACAACATGCAGGCCCAGTTGGACAAATCGGCGGGCCAGTTGTCCCGCGTCCAAAAGGAGAAGGAAAACATCCAACAAGAAATGGAACGAATTCGGGAAAAACACGACAAAAACCAGGCAAGACCCCGAGTCTAAGAGATATCACGACTATAAGGCGATTCAAACAAAAAAATATAAATAAATAAAAACATCCAGATGGGAATCAATCACCGATCGTCGCGATTCTCGGACTTTTTCCGAGTTCCATTTTTATTTATTTTTTGCTGACATCTCATTTCTCACGCTTTTTTTCTTCTTTTATTTGGTTTCTCTCTTGACAAAAGGCGTTGACGATGCGATTACAAAAGGAGCGCGATGTCGTTGGTCAGGAAGCGGCAGTCACTAAGAGAGAAACTGGAACTTGTTCCAATCGCAAGTAGCCAAGGCGACGCGTGATCGTGAACTACTTCTCAGCGAGACTGAATCCAGTCGAGAGCGTTTCGACAAAGTTAATCAAAATCTACTCAAAGTGCAGGTTCGTCCGTTGTTTCCCTTTATAATAAAACTCATAGTCTTACGCTTTTATTGATCGTCCGGCACAATTTGCCATGTCACTTAAGCGCTGTAATTCAATTAGTGACTAGCTGAGCCACTTGAAACTCCATTATATACTCTTCAGTAAAGCCTTTTGAACTACACCGAGATCAAAAGCTCCTATTGTGTGAGACTGCCATCATCCATTTCATTGATTTCTTTTCCTATTGTGTCTCTCTCTCTCTTTCTCTCTCCACTTTCTCAACTCTCTCCATCATTCTAGACGGAGAGAGATGATTTGTCGGCGGAATTGAGCCTGTTGCGCGAGCGGCTGGACAAAGCCCAGACAAACGCCAACAAAGCCATGGAGGAACGAGACAGTGCCGTCAAGGAGACGGAACGGCTACTGGAGAAGTCGGACAGGAGCCAAGGAGAAGTCTATCGACTCCAAGGCAAATTGGACACTGCGCTGGCCGAACAGGAGAGACTGCGGACCGAGAGTGACAAGGGCCAACTCTTGGCATCCAGGGCACGCGAAGATTTTCGCAAAGCGCACGAAGAGTTGCAAGACGTCAAAGAAAGCCTGGACAGGGCATTATTGCAGCTGTCCAAGTCCAAGGAGCACGAGGAGAAGTTGAAAGAAGAGCTTGAGAAACACTCGGTGGACGTAGAGATGCTACGTGAGAGACAGGAGAAGAGTCAGAGCGAGTACAGACGGGCCTACAGCGAAAAAGAGAAACTGGAGAGCGAGCTAGCCCGCGTTCAATTTGAACTTGAACGCACTTCATCCCAGCATTCAAAAGCTCACGCAACGCTAGAGAAGACGCAGGAAGACTTTGCCCGCAAGCAGGTCGAATTGGAGATGATCTCAGAGAAATATGAAAGGATCCAGGTGGAGCTGCGTCGTGTCCAGGTCGAATGCGATCGCTATCGGACCGAGTGTGAGACACAAAAGGAGGAAGTTGACCGATTCGCCGCCCGTATCGGCAAGTACCAGGATCAGCAGGAGCGGACCAAAGAAGAGCAAGATAAGTTGGCCGTGGAGGCTGAACGCTACAAAGGACCGATTGGCCCGCGTCCAATCTGACATGGAGAAACTCCAATCGCACAAAGAAAGGACCGACCAAGAAAATGCCAGACTCAAAGTCGAACTGGAAAGGCAAGCGGAGAACGTCAAACAAACTGTTTCCTCGACACGAAATCAAGCGGCGGCGGAGAGTGCGGCCGAACTGGTCCGAGTTCAGAGTGAATTGGCCAGATCTCAGAATGAAATCCAGCGGTTGCAGTCGGAACTGGCTCGAGCACAGGCCGAATCAGAGCGTCACCGTGACAAGTACGAAGCTGGCCAACAAGAGGTGCAAAGGTTGCGTTTGACTTGCGAGAAGAGCGACAAGGAACTGGCCCGTGTTACTCAGGATATGGAACGACGGATTGCTCTGATGACCAAGACCAGCAGCGACCAGGATCGCTGTCAGATGGAGATGGACCGACTTCGTATCGAAATTGAGAAAGTCAAAGACAAGTATGACCGGGCCCAGGCTGAAGTGGTGAGGATAACACAGAAACTGGAACAGGAGGAGCGAGATAAAGAGAAACTCAGGGTGCAGGTAGCTCAACTAGAATCGCAGAAGGAGCGAGCCATGGGTACTGGACAGAAACAATGCGAAGAGCTGACGGAACGAAATCAAAAGTTGCAGATGGAGTGTGAGCGGCTGAGCCAGGAGAAAGAACGATCGAATGTACAAGTGCAGCGGCTCAATTTGGAGTTGGAGAAACATTTAAGCAAGTTCCAGGAGAATAGCCAAGCATCCAAGAAAGAACTAGATCGATTGGTGGAAGAACGTGAGAAATTGGCCCGCGAGATCCAGACTACTAAGACAGAAAACGAACGGTTGCGTGAAGAGTTGCACCGACTTCATCGATCTCTCGAATCAAGCCAAGGAGCCAAAGAGGAGGTTACCAAGTTGCAGAAAATGATTGATACAATGCAAAATGAGCTGGGACGGCTCAATGCCGAACGAGAGAAGCTTTCGGCTAACATGTCGCAGAAAGACAAACAGTGGGAGAAGATGGAGAAGCAGCTGGTCAAGATTGAAGCCGAGTTGAAAAAAGTATCCACGGAACGGGATCAGGTTATTGTGCAGCTGGAGAAGTCCCAGGAGATGCTGGTCACGTTCCAACACGAACTTCAGCAATCGGATCAGGGATTAGAGAGGACCAAACAGGAGAATGAAAGACTCAAGAGGGAACAGGAACGAATCCTTCGCGATGTGGAGCAAGGATCGCGCGACGTGATGCAAGCCAAAGAGAAAGAGTTCCAGCGTCTGCAGAACCACGTTCAGCAGCAAGAAAAAGAGCTGGCCAAGAGCCAACAAGAGATGGCCAGAGATCGACAACGGGCCGAAAAGGCTGAACGTGATTTGGCAAACGCTCAGAGACAGTTACAGGAACGAGCCGGCCAACTGGAAGGAGCCACATCACAAGCAGGTCAAGCTGTCGAGATGGAAAGAAAAAGAGCCGAAAGGGCTGAACAGGTCGGAAGGGAGCTGCAGGAGAGTTTTGCCCAACAGAAGAAGCTATCGGAGCAGCAACAGCAACATCTGTCCCAGCTTCAGCAGCAATTAGGCCAGCAACAACAGCAAATAGCCGCACAGCAGCAGCAACTAGCCCAACAGCAACAACACCTTCAAAAAGCTGCAGGCGAACAGGGAGCCAAGAGTGAGAACATGGCGGCAGCGACGGCCGAAGTGCAGAAATTGCGCAAAGAACTTGGGACAGCTCAGCAAGAAGCTCAAAAAGCTTCGGCCGAACGAGAAAGAGCATCGGTCCAAGTATCCAAGACCCAACAAGAGCTTAAGAGCGCCACAGTTGAAAGGGAAACGATTGCAATCCCAACTGGAAATGCTCGTCAACGAGTTGAGCAACCGACAGGTAGAGAGCGAAAAACGACCCACAGCGGATCATATATATATATATTTTTTCCAAATTTTTTTGAGTTATTCTCTGTCGTTAGACATCAATTAGTCCCCTAATTTGTGCCTTTTGAGGAGTTTCAGTTGATTAAATCCCAATATTCTGTTCCATTCTGTTTCTTTATACATCTATTCTCCTATGTTGTTTCCTTTTGGTTGTGTTCGATGGCTTTAACTGATTTGTGATTTGCTTCAGTTCAGCGTTTTTTTTGGTTTTTTTGTGTGTTTTATTTGTTTTCCCAAAGAGACCAGAAGAGAATATCTTGTAATGAATCCTTTTGTACGTGTTGTTTAGTTGGAGTTGCAGGAAGCCACAACAGCTCGTGGTGACAGCGAGGAAACAACCAAATTAAGGCGGCAGGTTGAAGAGCAGCGGAAACAGTTGGAGGAGCTACGACGGTCTAGTGACCAGCGAGTCAAACAGATTGAAGAGCGCCAGAAAGCGTTGGAGGAAGCAGAACGTCAAGCAAAAAAGAGGAAAGAAGCTCTCGACCAGTTAGAAGAGAGAGTCAAACAACAGCAGAAAAACAGTCCTGCTTCAGCTGGAGCTGCGGGCAAGCAGCTTGCCGAGAAGGATTCGGAGATCAAGCAGCTCAAAGAGGACAGCCATCGAGCTCAGAGCGAGACAGAAAGGCTACTCCAGTTAATGCAAATGACGCAAGAAGAGCAGTTCGCCAAAGACAAGACCATCATGGAATTACAAGAGTATGTGCTGCATTATAGGCTTAGAGATCATCATTGTTCATTCAATCAAGGCTCATTCATTAATCTTTTCTTTTGCGACTACTATGGTTGTTGTCGACATTGCGACACTACAGGGCGTTAAGAGTGGAACGATCCAAGCGTGCGCAAGCCAGTGCGGATGAGAGAAGCGGAAATCAAGATCCTCGAGGCCAGAACCGATCACAGGTTTATAATTGTTTGCATATTAAAAGCTTGTTATCGTGAAGCTATGATTAACTTACAAAAATCATGAATGCTGACTATTACGTATTAACTAACTAATAACACATGTTTCAGCCCGGCGCCTCCGTTCCGGGGGTGCAAGCCTTAACCAACGCAGGCGGATTCCTAAAAAGCCTCTTCTAATTCACAAATCATGAAATCAATATCTTTTTATTTTTTTATTATTTGTATTCTTATTTTTTTAGATTTTATTTTATTTTTTTATTTTATTGTCATTTCTATTATCTTCCATTCTCGATTTTTGTTTGTGCATCTCATTATCATTATTGCTTGCTCTTCGGTTTCCCGTTGCGTGCATGGTTCCGGTTGATTCAATTTTCATTTGGTTGAGTTTCATCATTTTGATTCGTGTCCTGGAAATGACGTCACGCCAGACGACGGAAAAGAGCGACCAAGGGAATTCGTCGGATGCATCGATGTGGAAGCGAGAGGATTGGCTGCCTGAAAAGAAGGATGAGCTGGAAGACGTCACTCAACAGCTGGAGGAAGTGATCCGCATCAAAGAGTTTGCCATCGATCGACTGACGAAAGAATTGAGCGACGTGAGAGACCAATCCACTTTGTTGGAAGGTCAGCGAGCAAAGAGTCTGGATCTCAAAGAAGACCGGATCGAAGAGCTGGAAGAAGCTCTCAGAGAGAGTGTGCGAATCACAGCTGATCGTGAAGTGGCCCTTGACGCTGAGACTCAACAGCGGACAATCCTCGACCAAAAGGTCTTTCCCTCATTTCCCATGTCTAGGATGTTGTCTTTCATTGCGGATTTTTTCCATTATTATCTGACAAACTTTTCTTGATTTCTTTCATCGTGTTCAGGTGGGACGGCTAGAACAACGATTACAATCGATGCACAACGCCAATAGTTTGAAATGTCGCCAATGTCGACCAAACCGACTTCGACTTCAAGAGCTCCAATCTAGATTGAGCCAACTTCTGTCAGAAAGAAGAGGTCACCTCCACGAACTCTTCGATATGAAGTAAATTAAAAGATTCTTGGAAATTAAAAAAAAAAAATGGATTTCAATAATAAAACAAATTGTGCCTCTCTGATAGGCAAGAAGCTTTAGAAGCTGCAATAAGCGAACGAGATGCGCAGCTCGGTTTGCTCGAAGTATCCGGCATCAAGACAGCCAGGGCTGCAGAACGCGCCGACGATTTAAGAGCCGATCGGAAAAGATTAATGCAAATGATGAAACAACAGGTTAGACGAAATTCATGAAACATTTTATATACAATTTTTGTAATGCTTCATTTTTTGCAGAATGAGAAACGAGTCAAATTGTTACTCGAATACGAAGATGAAAATCTTGCCGGCATTGACGGTGACAATTTCCACTTAAGAGACTCGACGGAAGACAGTGATGATCCGGTATGCAAATGAATCGAGCAGTACGAGTTCCGTCGATGTAATCGATTTTTTTCAGTGCGATAGCTGTCAATGATGGAGACAAATAATTCAGTGGATACTACAGAACATATCTCTGTAAAATGGTATTATCTCGTATTCGAATTTCATTGATTCATTTCTGGAGACAACTTAACAAATCATAGAGTTAAACATGAACATTAGTCAACTGCCAATTGTTAAGCGTTTTTGATGGCTAATAATTTCAACCAATTTTACGTTCGAGTTGTTTCATATAATAGACACCATTGTCATGTTCTTCATTCATCATCTTAAAAAATCCTTTCACCTTGTTCCGATTTCACATCAGCCAGAGGATTGTTTATTATACTATAAATACATATACGATGTTCCGAGTTTATTAATCCTCCAACGAGTCTGTGCCCCGCCCAAACAACAATAATAATAAAAATCACGATAACAATGATTAGTCATAGCTACTAGGTAGGCTATAATGTAAAGTGCACAATATTATTGACAAGTCTCTTTGGAGTCTTAACTGTTAATCGTTTCCAATTCTTCCTTACGCTGCCCACGCATTCATTGTGTAAGTCACTTTCCAGTTTATTCTCTCCCTCTTTATCTCTATCTTCTCCATATTGTTTGTTAAAAATATTATTAATAAAATGGCACTGGCAAGTCTCGGACCGTTAGGGCAAGAAGAAGAAATGAATCAATATTATTACATTTCTGAACTTGTGTGTGTGACTGTGTGCAAGTGTGTAGTTTGAGTGCGCGAATGTTGGTATTGTTTATGTTTTGCCAAGCCTTTCTCTGCCCTCTCTATTTATTTTCCCCAAATTTTTTTGATGTATTGACGTTCAGCCATCATCTGACCTAACCTGAGGGTTTAATATTTCACTTGACTTGACAGATCTTTATTATATTGAGTTCATTCAACTTTTCTATTTCCAATTCTTTTCTCGCCGTGTTCCAGAAAAAATTCTTCATTCATGTTTTT
The DNA here is from genome assembly GCA_030770115.1 of Daphnia galeata. Lineage (NCBI taxonomy): Eukaryota > Metazoa > Arthropoda > Branchiopoda > Diplostraca > Daphniidae > Daphnia > Daphnia galeata. The sequence goes on from CM061114.1 coordinate 8,264,861, forward strand.
GTTTTTCATTTGGATTTCCCTCTTATTGACGTTGGCCGTCTTCTCTCCACAATCTCTGAAAATGCGGTCATTAACACCGGTTGTTCATCGTTGCTGTTACATACACTTCCCCGCTAATTGTAACCTATTTCTACGAAATTTTTTTACTCGAACTCCCAGATCATACAATTTTAGGGATTTTAACTTGGATTTTAGTCCTTGAATTACTTAAAAAAACAGACTAAGATTAGAAAAACGGCTATCTCCTATACAGCCAACAGGATGAGGCTCGCGACTCCAGTTGCGGCGCTGCGAACGGTTTTGAGGAGACTTTTTGGTGAATTTTCTTTTTTTCCTACTGACTACTACTCATTAGAGTCTTTATATATCTTAATTTCAAAAATTGACTATATGTGCTAAATTTTTAATTTCTCCTGTGTAATTTTTTTCATGACTTCTTGATCATGCACTAAAAATAGCAAAAAGATTAGTTTATTTGACGGTGCTTTAAAAAAGAGGTTTTATAGACACCCTTTCTCGCTTATTTTGTGACGATTTATAGAGAATCGTGAAACGCTGGAATTCCGTGTCGTTTGGCAAATAAGTTTAGGCGCCAAATGAAATAGTCTAGTAGTGTGTTTAACGAAAAGGGAATCCAGCGTTTCACGATTCAATAAAAATAAGTAAAAAAAATAAAATAAACCTAAACAAATTGTATAGGCCAACAGCTACCTTCACTTCAGCATTAATTTGCGCATGAAGTAATTTTTTCAATTTTGCCTTGCATGTATGGATGGTTTTCTCGAATATGAACTCTTCTCCACGTTGTAGAACCGTAGCTCTGCAAAAATCTTTTTCATATCATCACAATCAACCGCAAGAAACTGATCCATTCTTGCAGGACTGTTAGATTCCAAAAGACCGACCGCGGTCATCAAATAGTGTCTTATTCCACTGTAACAGTAGAAATAGAAAACATTTTAGCAATAGTAAATTATGAAAAATGAACGAAATATGAGAACGCAACTGCGTGCTGACAAATTTCAGCTCCAACAGGATTGATTTGGGCAGAGTGATAGATAAATAACAGCGCAAAAATTTAATTTTCAGTGATATTGTAAACTGTAAAGGTTAACACAATGCGTTCATTGTGTCAAACCAATAAGGAGAAAATAAACTTAACTAAATTAGGCAAATTTACTCACAATGTCTGCATAAAAGTCAAGACCAAAAACAAATGCGGTATAAACTATTCAGTGTATTTATTACAGCAGTAAACAGATCTCATAACAAATAAACACCTCTATTAAAATAAAAGACAATAAAATAAACCAACATTACTTTTAAAGAAAAATGGATAAAAGCGGGTAGCTGGTAGCGGTTCGAGCGTCAGGCAAATTTTGAGAATTTGGAGAAAGCTCAAGTTAGATGAGCGGAACCCTTTCAACTTTTGGAGGAGTTTTTAGAAAATAGAAATATTTACGATAAAGGGAAAAATAAAATGGGAGACAAGACTCAATTGACGTGAGTGAAGTTACGGGATGAGAGTGCGTGCCGAATAGCTTTTGCGTCGGGGTCTTATACTTTTTGATTTTGCACGTGCAAGATAGTTAGAAATACGCGGAAAAACGAGTCTGGTCCTGTGATCGTCCGAATCATTTTTTAAAAGCCGCTTTTCAACACGGGAAGTTGGCAGGTGATTCCAACACGGAGTATGAGTGCGCCATCTAGTATTATAGTAAGCACAGAATAAAAGAGTCATGGGGCTAAAATAAGAAAAGGGAATAAGAGCAAAACAAGAATAAGAGAGTAGAATAAAGATAATAAAAGAGTCGTGCAAACGGGACGACGTTCCGTTACAATACGTATAATTTCTTTTGCTATAATTGTTTTATTGAAATCCAGTCGGCCAAATGTTGTTTACAAATTACAACATGAATTTTAAAACATATCCGGGTACTATAAATATAGCAATAAATAATAAACCAAAATTGTGAAATCTAATTTGTGTTTGTTTGTCCTGATTACTTTTAAAAATACTTATTGGAGATATATATATTATAAATAAACAATCAAAATCATTTTCCACATTAACCAAAGAGCCACCCCGGGAATCTGTTGCCAGCAGCAGCAAAATCTTGAAATTCAATATCACGGTTGAATCGGGCCAAACGGTAGTTTAAAATAAGATCGTTTTTGGTGTGCTGTGCTGCGACGAAAAGGACGCACACAGAAACAATGAAGAAGACAAGAAAAATTACCTAAGCGAAATGAAAACGATTATTTTTCAATTAATAGATGATATGGTTAAAAATGTCAAAACTATCAAAATAGGTTTTATTTAAGCAGTTTACTTTGTCCATATTGAAAATGTTTTTGGCAAATTCCTGTGTGTAGTGTATTCTTTTTTGCCAACTGGTTTCTTGTAAAATCTGTAATTGTGTGAGCTTTATATACCCAACGCTTCCCAATCTCAACCTTTGAACACTTTCTTTTTTCTCTCTCGACACGGAATTTCCCAGCTAATTGAAGGACATTGGGATTCCCCAACCAAAACTTTCATCTATACTATACTTGTTATATACATGCTATTTCCCTTGTATTACAGGGTTTATAAACTTTTGTGTTACGTGGCTTTACATTTTGTTGATCTTATTGAATTAATCAAGCAAATTAAAATATGCTGTATTTCATCAAAGAAACCTGTTTAAACTTTGTTGTAGTGACCTACAAAGTTGGGTTTTTTCCAATATAATCAATGTGGAAGAGGCTGATGTTGTCATGAGAAAGGGATTTGGCCTCAAAAACTGAATCGAATTCTGGTTCAGGGCACTACGAAGCCACCACTAGTTTCTCTCAGTAAGTTTGCAGTAACCTATATTTAAAAAAAAACCTTTTACTTCCTTAAAATAACTCAAAATGGCCATTTTCGAAAGAAGGAGCCTAACGCGAGCAAAACGAGAGTTATATACGGGCGAAAAATTAGTAAACGCATTTTTTTTTTAGAGGGGCGATCACTCTATCTAGATCATCAAAAGTTAATCCTGCAGTTCATCCTGCAGTCTTCAAGATGCGTGTTAAAGGCTTTATATTTGTAGACGATAAACTAATTCCTCGTTTCCAGCCAAAGGAAGTCTTTGGTTTTTGTAAATAGATCTCCGTAGGGCTGCGTATTGAGGAAAATTGACTTCACATCAAGGTTTTATATCTCCAGGTTGTGGGCAGCATCACAGATTTTGCAGTATTTTAAACAGAAACTAACGAAACATCAGCAGGGAGTGGACATCACTGACTTCATTGAACAATCTTACAAAAACATCGAATTCCCAGGTAAAAATATACAGCGTATTCAATTTTACTCTTATTGATGGGTGGTTGTACATGTATTATGTATATTATGAAGTTATTATATGAATGTGGTGAACCTGTAACTCAATATTTTTTAATGAAATTTGTTGGGCACATTCACACTATGCTGCTTGACATATTTTTTTCAGCCGTTCGTTAGAAAATCAAAGAAGTTTGGGAGTTATTCATCGTGATATCACGAAAATTGTAAAAAACGATTTTTTCACGAGTGGTGGGTATAAATTCTGTTTTATCTAAAAAAAATTTGGTATGTGGGTGGATGAGCATCTTACAGAACCCAATACCAGCTTTAAGTTCTAAAATTAAAAATTTTGTAAAAATGTGACACCCTAAGTATGGTCTACACCGGTTGCAACATGTATTGAATATTTTCGTGCCCCCTTGGGTGAAACCCATTCCCTTGGGAATATCCCGAAATCAAGCGCCTTCGAGATTTTTAATTGTGTTTTAATTCTTGATTTAAAAAATTCAATTTTTGAGAAAAACGGAAGAATGTTGTGTGTTTGAAAGTGCAAAAATTTTACTCGGTTTACTTATAAATGTCAAAATTTCAATTTACGAAATGTGAATCAAGTTTTCCACGATTTAGCACGTCGTGGCATTTACGAAGAAAAACTAATTAAACCTTGTTTTTATTTCTGTCAATATTCAATTATTATTATTTTGACATTTTTACGAAAAAATTTGCTGTTTTTTTAAACAAGGTAGCGACATTCCAACGTTCTCTAGTTTAATTGGGCTATGTATGTACTACCGTCGTCTCATAATAGGATTTGCAATTCTGCATCGTCTGTTAAGAAACGTTACGAAACAAAATTCACGTTTTCAATGGGGAGAATCAGAGAAGCAGCATAAGCATATTTTAGTATATTATGAGATGTTTTAAAATATAAAGAGATTCAAAATAGTAACGATTTAAGGAACACATACAATCTCTTATTATAATTTTATCAATTTGATTTTATCGTTCATGCGGTGTGTTTTCAGATTATTGAATGGTAGAAATGGCAAATTATTGATGTCGTTATCTTTTTTGTAAGTACTTTTTGTTCCCACAGCAGATGGTGGAATTACAGCTCCTACAAATGTGTGTCAATTCTGTTAGTTAATTAGAATAAGTTGACACTGTAATTTAGGCGATTTGCCTTATACTTCGATATGGAAATTGTTTTTGTTGACGATATCGCCTACCTCCAGATTCGGTTGTTTTCCCTTCAATTTCTTTCGGGCGGCAAACGAATGCAAATATACAGTCTTCAATACGTATCTCAGAAGAGATTCAGGACTCGTTGCAGATACCGATAGTGTTCTCGAGGTGAAGCGTCGTGGAACGATCTGGCTGGCGGGTAGGCTGTTGATTTAGAAAATCATTTGGTGCTAACGAGCGGAAATCCACTGGATCAAAACAAACGTATGTCAGTGGTCGAGTTTTTAGTAGCCCGGCTACTTCATACAATAACATGCGAAGAACATTTTCCGTTGGCTAACGAAAAATGAACTAGGTTGTTGAAAACCTTAACTCGTTGAATTTGCCTGTGTACTTACTTCAATACAATACTTTTCTCATCCTTGGTGCTTCAAGTGTATTCTTGATTAGTTTACTAAGATTTATGCAATACTTGATGCAATAATTTCTCACTTGAATCAGTTTAGGATTACGTACTAAAACGATTTAAGTTTGAACCATCTTTAGCTTTTCAAATTTTAAAAAACTGAGATTAAAATAAAAATATTTTCGAATTTGGTTTTGAATTCAGCCATAGCGTATTAGTTTCGCTACTGGCTATTGCGAAATTTTCTATGAAGAGTCCTTTCATCTCATATTTGTAAAAATGTAATTATTATCTTATAATCCACAATTTACTTAAAAATGATTGAACTACGTGCTTTAAAACATGAACTTTGATTAATTTAAGATTAAAATTAATGTTGTGAAAAAAACGATTTTATCCATAAGAAGATTATTTTTGGTAGAGTCTATTTTACGCATCTTTTGCTGAATTTCAGGATAATGAACCATGTAGAGAACCATATATTCTGAAAATAAAAATAGTTCTTTTAAATAAATTGGTTTTTATGAAAAAAATATATTAAATATTAAAAATTAACCCATTGCACTAGAAGTAGTGTGGGAGCCTGCAGCAAAAAGGTCCTGAATGATAGCAATTAGCTGAATTCCTATGACATAACACGATTAAAAATATACCAACAGTATATAAATCAGTCAACTTTCAACAATGTGGCGATTCGAATCAATGGAAAAAGGTAAAAGAAAAGGGCTTACTGCTGAAAGTAGAATTAGAATTCTTTTTTGATTGTTCTTCCATTTCGTCCAAGTAAGCGTCAATGAAATCGCGAGGGGCATCTCCCTTTGATCTCATAGATTCATGTTCATCAAGCGTATCCTGCATTATAGTAGTACGGTTTGATTTCTTTAAATGAGCCAGTGCCAGGGAAGCCAAGCTATTACCATAATAATTTTTTGTATAGAAATAAACAATTCCGTCTTCATTCCAAGTATTCTCGGAAGAGAAGGGAAAACGCGAATCAGGACCTCCGGGATAGGTAAATTTCCTATAACAATATTGCCACCACTTTGGAGAAATTCGTCAATTTTGTCGAATAATTTCTTAAACGTTGGGTCGCTACGACGATAACACTTCAATCCAACAATTCCCCACACAATATTGACTATTGATAATTTAAAGATGTCATTGAAATCGACGACGTGTTCGGAATTAGATTTAGCAGTTTCACTCATCTCGGAAAACAATTCGTTGATTTCTTCCATCATCTGATCCTCGATGGATGATTTTCAAAATCCAAGTTCGCGCATATTGCGATGCGAGAATCTCCTCTGTTCTTCCAAAAATCACCCCTCACCATCGCCAGGCCTTTAAACGTTTTTCGTCAGTGACATTAAATTGAGTGAAAATATTTCTTGATAATACCTAGTTCCTTCCCAAATGTTAAATGAGGAGTTGCCACTCCTCATTATCGCGCCTTTTTCTCTGTTCCATTGAGAACTCTCAATGGAAACAGAGAAAAAGGCGCATAATGGGGGAAAGGGGGTCCGCATGGGTGGAAAGGGGGGAGAAGAAAGGGACCAGAACGGGCCAAAAAATAAAAACTGTTTTAAATTTCAAATTGACTAAATAAAATATGACGCGAAAAATCTGAAAATGAAGAATGTTGTTCAGCTTGTGAACTTCTTCATTACAGAGTTTTCCGCGTCTTCTTAGCTCTACCCGCTCATTACTTATTCCCCTTCAAAGTACCCTAATTTGTATGGAGCACTATAGCGTGTTTCCAAACTTAGGGATCCATTTTAAACCTACCCTCCCCTTAGTAGGAAAAATCTGAAAAAATTCAGCCTATTGCTACCTATAATGGCTACGGCCAAAAAAAATTTCATCGCGATCCGACGAAAATTGTATTTTTCGGATCGCCGAGAAAAAAAGCTAAACGCCATAAGGTTCTCTCGCAAACGAGCGCGCGTTTCCAAACTTTAGGTAGGTACTGTAGCTACTCCTTTCTTCTCGCCCTTGCTCGGCATTGCTGAACTTTACTTGAACCTAGACGGTCGCAAATCCACAAGTTGCTAAATTCTTCTTCGAAGTCCCCACGTTTTCGTCTCGTCAAGACTCACGTAAGTTGCATCTTAATTAATCTTAAACATCTCAGTGTTTAATTGTAATTTTATTCTTTAGATGAATTCTGAGTGTCCCGCTTGCATTTGTGACGATTCCCACATAATGCGAAACACATTATTCGGGTTGACGGGCCTCGGCTCCACTATTATCTGCCGCGTTTTTTGTGGTGCAATTAAGCGTTATCTGAATTTGCTCTGGAAAAAGATTTCCGAGACCGTAGTCCCCGATGCCGAAGACGCAGCTGAAGACGAAGACGCAGCCGACAACAATTAAAAATGTCGGATCAAGTCAGCTCATTTATTTGTAATGTCAATGCCGATGCGTAATGTCGAATGTAATGTCGAGTGTAATGTCGATGTAATGTCGAGTGTAATGTTTATTGTAATGCGTAATGTCGTATTTGTAATGTCAATGCGTCACATTTCATCTTACAGAAAAATTTGAACAGACAAAATTGAATACAGACAGTTTTTTCGATTTTACGTATTCTTCAATTAAGAAGCTGACATTAATCATCGATGGATTTTTTTTCTATGCTTTGGTCTGGCTTGGATTTAAGTTACTTTAGTCTAAGAAGTCGAAGAAAAAACTAAATTGTAATTGCAATTCGTCTGTAAGTGAATGAAAAATATTTGTGCAAATAAACAAAATTCTGGAAATTTTCTTTGTCATCCCCTGACCCCTCTTCCCAACCAGAGAACTTCATTAAATAACTTTGATCCTTTTAGCATGGAATGCAGTCAAGTGTGTGCAGCAGCCGCGGCAATGTGACTGACAGACTGATCAAAAGCGCTAAGCCTAGCAGCCAAGCCAAGCTTCCCCTTTTTGTGGCGCTGTATGCATACCGGAAAGCATACCAACTAGCGCCACTGTCCTGAATGTCCCTCGACTTTCAGGCCATGGGCCCATTTTTAGAAGGTTATTAGCTACTGATGTAATCTAGCCAACTTATATTTCTATCTAGTCATTCGACATTACGCATCGGCATCGACATTACAAATAAATGAGCTGACTTGATCCGACATTTTTAATTGTTGTCGGCTGCGTCTTCGGCATCGGGGACTACGGTCTCGGAAATCTTTTTCCAGAGCAAATTCAGATAACGCTTAATTGCAACCCAAAAAACGCGACAGATAATAGCGGAGCCGAGGCCCGTCAACCCGAATAATGTGTTTCGCATTATGTGGGAATCGTCACAAATGCAAGCGGGACACTCAGAATTCATCTAAAGAATTAAATTACAATTAAACACTGAGATGTTTAAGATTAATTAAGATGCAACTTACGTGAGTCTTGACGAGACGAAAACGTGGGGACTTCGAAGAAGAATTTAGCAACTTGTGGATTTGCGACCGTCTAGGTTCAAGTAAAGTTCAGCAATGCCGAGCAAGGGCGAGAAGAAAGGAGTAGCTACAGTACCTACCTAAAGTTTGGAAACGCGCGCTCGTTTGCGAGAGAACCTTATGGCGTTTAGCTTTTTTTCTCGGCGATCCGAAAAATACAATTTTCGTCGGATCGCGATGAAATTTTTTTTGGCCGTAGCCATTATAGGTAGCAATAGGCTGAATTTTTTTCAGATTTTTCCTACTAAGGGGAGGGTAGGTTTAAAATGGATCCCTAAGTTTGGAAACACGCTATAGTGCTCCATACAAATTAGGGTACTTTGAAGGGGAATAAGTAATGAGCGGGTAGAGCTAAGAAGACGCGGAAAACTCTGTAATGAAGAAGTTCACAAGCTGAACAACATTCTTCATTTTCAGATTTTTCGCGTCATATTTTATTTAGTCAATTTGAAATTTAAAACAGTTTTTATTTTTTGGCCCGTTCTGGTCCCTTTCTTCTCCCCCCTTTCCACCCATGCGGACCCCCTTTCCCCCATTATGCGCCTTTTTCTCTGTTTCCATTGAGAGTTCTCAATGGAACAGAGAAAAAGGCGCGATAATGAGGAGTGGCAACTCCTCATTTAACATTTGGGAAGGAACTAGGTATTATCAAGAAATATTTTCACTCAATTTAATGTCACTGACGAAAAACGTTTAAAGGCCTGGCGATGGTGAGGGGTGATTTTTGGAAGAACAGAGGAGATTCTCGCATCGCAATATGCGCGAACTTGGATTTTGAAAATCATCCATCGAGGATCAGATGATGGAAGAAATCAACGAATTGTTTTCCGAGATGAGTGAACTGCTAAATCTAATTCCGAACACGTCGTCGATTTCAATGACATCTTTAAATTATCAATAGTCAATATTGTGTGGGGAATTGTTGGATTGAAGTGTTATCGTCGTAGCGACCCAACGTTTAAGAAATTATTCGACAAAATTGACGAATTTCTCCAAAGTGGTGGCAATATTGTTATAGGAAATTTACCTATCCCGGAGGTCCTGATTCGCGTTTTCCCTTCTCTTCCGAGAATACTTGGAATGAAGACGGAATTGTTTATTTCTATACAAAAAATTATTATGGTAATAGCTTGGCTTCCCTGGCACTGGCTCATTTAAAGAAATCAAACCGTACTACTATAATGCAGGATACGCTTGATGAACATGAATCTATGAGATCAAAGGGAGATGCCCCTCGCGATTTCATTGACGCTTACTTGGACGAAATGGAAGAACAATCAAAAAAGAATTCTAATTCTACTTTCAGCAGTAAGCCCTTTTCTTTTACCTTTTTCCATTGATTCGAATCGCCACATTGTTGAAAGTTGACTGATTTATATACTGTTGGTATATTTTTAATCGTGTTATGTCATAGGAATTCAGCTAATTGCTATCATTCAGGACCTTTTTGCTGCAGGCTCCCACACTACTTCTAGTGCAATGGGTTAATTTTTAATATTTAATATATTTTTTTCATAAAAACCAATTTATTTAAAAGAACTATTTTTATTTTCAGAATATATGGTTCTCTACATGGTTCATTATCCTGAAATTCAGCAAAAGATGCGTAACGAACAGGAAATTGTCTGTGGTGATTCCTATCCCTCGCTAGCCCATCGATTAGAGTATGTATATACGTATGGAGAAGATAAGAATAATATGAATCGCATCGAATATTATTTGATGTTCTATTCAATAGTATGCCCTACACTGAAGCCGTTTTGATGGAAATCATGAGGATGTCCAACGTGACTCCGCTGACAGTCCCTCACTGTGCGATGAACGACACACAACTTCAAGGATTCATCATTCCTAAGGTGAAAATTGAATTTTATCTTCTTTATAAAATTTCACTACAGAAATTCCTTAAATTATAATCAAATATGGTACTTTAGAGATCTGTGCTTAGCATCCACCTCGGCTCGGCTAACCAAGATGACACAGCATGGAAAGATCCCGAAAGTTTCCTGTCAGAACGTCATTTGGATCAAGACGGAAACTTGATTAGAAATGACGCCTTCATTCCTTTTGGTCTAGGTATTTAAAATTTGACACAAAAGTGGACCAGCAACAAAGTTGACGATTTATATGATTGTTAGGTAAACGAATATGTTTTGGTGAGCCTTTTGCGAGAAATGCACTATTCCTTTTCATGGCGTCACTCGTGAAAACGTTTGAATTCAAGCCCGTCCCTAATGAACCGTATCCGACCCTGGAACCTAAAACGAGCGGATTTTTAACAAGTCCCTATCCTTTCAAAGCTGTCGTCATTCCGCGCGTCCATTAACTGCCCATTTTAAATGTTTAAAGGGCGATTTTTACGATTTCAAACACAATAGTAAATAAGGAAACAATACGGGACTTTCTTTTATAATTCCATTTCCACTTTTAAAAATTTAAATAGCCTATTTCTTAGTTGAGCTTTTGCAAGAGCATATTATGCATATTACGCAACTTTAGATTATTATAAAATTCTATAAAAACATTTTAGGATGGGATTCAAATCAGCGTCACAACTTTCATCATTGTTAATTTGTTATCTCTCCTATAAGAAATACCTCATGTTGGTCTAAAAATATGTATATTATGTGCAACCAAGTATTATATAATACTCCAAACCATAATCGAAGACAGTGATGGTGAATATCATCAGATCATTGTGCATAAAACAACACGAACCTTATTATTTATTTAAAAGATTATATTTCAAATGTTTTTTTCTATACAAGTAATATGCTCATGTAATAAAAATAAAAATTATTATGCCAAATATTTAGAAAAATTGAGTGGATGCATGTTAAAGTTGATGCTGATGGTGTCGCGGGCACCTAATTTCCCACCAGGTAATAGTGGTTACATAACATATATGAAAACTTGACTACTTGCTGGAATCTCAAATGATTTATTCAGCTTCGTATCAAAAGTTTAGTTAATAACATTTTCCGAACGTAAACAGGTCCCAAAGGTGTGCCGTTGCTGGGATATATGACTTTAATGTCCAAAAAGGAACCGTTCTTCAAAGTCATGCAAAAATTGTCTAAAACCTACGGACCTGTGACTGGTTTCTATTTGGGACCAACTCAGCCGTTTATTTCCACTGTCGGGCCTCAGGCTGTCAAGGAAGCCTTGCACAATAGCGATCTCAACGGCAGACCTACTGGTGCAATATTATTGAGTAGAACATTTGGCGAAAGTCTAGGTAAATATTCTTTTTCACTGAATAAATTCTCCATATTATAGTGCGTTATATTTTAATTTTATTCGCTGGCGCAAATTATTATAGTTTTGATTTTTGTGGATGGCGAATTTTGGCAGGAACAGCGGAGATTCACGTTGCGTCATTTACGCGATCTTGGTTTCGGTAAGACATCCATCGAGAATCAGATGATGGAAGAGATTAATGATTTAATTTCTGAAATTACTGCCACGGCCGAGTCTGATCCTGAACACATAGTCGATTTCAAAGCCATCTTCTCGGTGTCGGTCATCAACATTTTGTGGGCAATCATCGGAGGGAAAAGATTCCAGCGGGACGATCCGCAGTTCAAGAAACTATTGGACAACGTCAATCAATTTTTACAGAGTGGTAATGCTGTGCAAGCTAATTTACCAGTTCCATCGTTCCTGATTCGCCATTTTCCTTCTCTTCCGAGACGACTTGGAATCAATACCGAATTGTTCCATCCTATACAAAAATTTATTGAGGTGTTATCAAATTTTTCTAATTTTTGTTTTTTCGGTAAATAATGTTCTCTATTATAGAATGTCTATATTCGCAGGAAACTATAGATGAACATCTCTCCACCAGATGTCAGACAGAGGTTGCTCGCGATTTTATTGATGTCTACATGGATGAAATGGAGGAACAGTCGAAGGCGAATGCCTCAACTACTTTCAGCAGTAATATACTATAGGTATTCCTTCCCAGTTTTCTGAAAAATCATCAGTTTATTCTCGAAGGTCACTTGGTCACAATCCGTTCGATTCCTCTTGTTGGCAGTCTGCCTTCCTATTGGTAGTTTTCTTTTGGCTGATTTTGGCTTGATTAGATAACTCAGGCAGCCTATGTTATACAAAGAGAAGTTGACGTAAAAAGAGGATACAAGTTTTATCAAATTTGAAAGAGAAAAATGAAACCCTAGAAAAATTCTTGGGGTGGCTCCTTGTTTAAGACTCCAATTGTTCCAAGCAAAGAAAATTTCTTTTCCCTCCTTCCCTTTAAGCAACCGGCCTTTGATAATGACAACTTCTTCGAAGTGACCTAAGCATACTCTTGATGAAGCTTTAAGATTTGCATCGTTGCGAGGAATGTTCTACTCCCATTGTTTGAAGAGAGCTTCATCTTTGGTATATTTGAAGTTTTTCTTTTTGAAATATTCTTAATTGCCATTTGAAGCATAATTAAGTTCATAAGGCTAGTCTTTTTACTTTATGGTGGAAGTGCTACAACTTTCCAATTGTTAAATCCAGCAGTGCATTAGGTAGGTACAGATGACTGATCGAGACCAAGTTCAAGTTCTGCTTTATACCCTATTCAGCTTCCATAACCAAGTTAGGAGAATGGTTGACAAAGATCTTGAAGAGAGAAGACTTTTTCAGTCATAATATACTCAATTACCACCAAAACTATACATTGATCTTGTAAATTCCGATGTTATATCATCTGAACTTCTTTTGAAAGTTTCCAAAGCTGTCATTTAGGAAGTTTCCATTTCATTTTAATAATTAGTACTTTGGTTCAATACCTAGGATCATATCATGATGTAATTCTGTAATTATACAGGTTAATTACCCTAAAGCTGCTGCTACCAGTCTTATTCTCATAGCATTTTCTCTTGTTTAGAAAGATCTGTGTGACATCCAATTGGAAAAAAACTAACTTCAAAAGGGTACAGCCCTCAACCAAATCGTGTCTATGGTGGCAGTAGAGCAACTCACATCAGTAAAAGATTCGTTGGATTTTTGGAGGACCCTAGCAGCTTTGGGATTACCTCAACGATCCTGTTCTCTTGTCTATCTGAGTATGTCTATTCCTAAATTCAGCTTTTAGTACGGTGCAACATATACATTTGTAAAATTTAGAGTGATAACAAAATGACTTTTTTGTTCTCCTTTTCTAGAATTATTTGTCCTCATTGTGAAGAAAGAACTCAACTTAATCGTGTCTTTGGTACAGCAGAGCACATCAGTAGAAGATCCGTTGGATTTCTGGAGGACCCAGCAAGCAGCTTTGAGATTACATCAACGATCCTGTTGTCTAGCTGAGTATGTCTATTCCTAAATTCAGCTTTTAGTACAGTGCAACATATACATTTGTAATATTTCGACTGAAAACAAAATGAATTTTTGGTTCTCCTTTTCTAGAATAATTCAGTATGGCGTCCTCATGCTCTGGAATCGCTAAGATGATGGTTGATTATCAATGGAATTTGAATGATATTATGCAGAGAGAACCCTCGACATATTTATCCAGAATGATTGTCTATCGAGGTGTTAAAGTCTTTAGAATCTGTCTAAGGAATGACACAAAATCGCCTGTTTTGTTTGTCATGGTCAGGGCGGACGTTGAAATCGGCGTGAAAGGCCAGAAATTGTCTGCGCACAAAGCCGTTCTCGCTGCCCGCAGTGCGGTATTTTCCACTGAATTCACATCTGGACAACCCGAGGGTACTGCTTCCGTGTCGACTAATGGCCTTCATCAGATCCAAATCGACCACGTGGAACCTTCAACTGTGGAGCAATTTTTGTATTTCATCTACACGGGCGAGTCGATGGAAACGTTTAGTAATGAAAAACTGCTCGAACTGGCTGATAATTATGAGACCAGAACATTGGCTAGCTTATGCAGAGCTGCCCTTGAGCAAACAGAGTCAGTACAAATTGCCAGTGTCTTGAACAAGCTGAATATGGGCAAACGAAAGTGGAATTGTTTCACGATCCGGTATTTCATAGCGTGTTCCCGATTCTTTTAGCGGGAAAATCTACCCAACCTGTAATGGAAGTTCAAAACCAAGAAGTATGACTTTCACGCATTGATCGAAAGAATTTAAAAATCGTTTGAAATTTCGGTTGCGGTTGTTATCTGCGTAAGTTTTTTTTGCCCAACTCTAGTTGATGTATTTTTATTGAACAGAGGTTACCTAATGTGGTGTATAGTGATGTATTCTATTATGTAATTACTGATCCCAGCAAGAATTATTTTGAATGCGGTCAAAAAAAAAATTCCAATAAAATTCTTTGTCCAACTTTAGATGACAAAAGTATATCAGTTGTTACATACGGTAACATACATATTATTTGGTTTGGTTTCGACAAAAAGTGTCACCGCAGCACTCTACTGAGGTGACCTACACTATTCACTACACTTTTACCTTGACGGATATAACTCTCTAGAAAAGGTGTGTACTTGGAATGTCAAGCGATAATTATTCCAATATTCCAATCTTGAATTTAAAAAAAATAAGTACTATGAGCTACGTTGTCTTCTTACAGTCTCTCCGTGTTTGGCTCCTTATCCTAATTCTTCTTGTACGTACACAATAGGTAGAACACGATATGATGTTCCGGGATTCGAACCTGGGTCCCCCCAATTGACATGACTGTTCGCTAACCATCCTGCCGTTGGGAGACGATTGTTTATCCCGCCAGATGGATTAAGTTGAAAACTAAATTTACAATTAAATTTAAAATATTGTTTGATTTTTTTAAGTTATCTTTTCTTTTCTTGATTTTCCGGTATTAAATGAAATTTTATTGCGCAGCCAACAGAACAGTTGGGTTGAGTTATAAATGCGCATTATTTATTGAATTAAAGTTGATCAATATTCAACTAGGGAGTAGGGATGGCTCAAATAAATACCAGTGTTATCAAATTTTCAATTGTTTTCTGTTTATTAAAATTTTATTCTTACACAAGTATTTGATAACTTAAAAAGGATTTTCTTATTACATTCGTATATCAAATTTAGTAAATGTTCTTCTTTTGGAGAATTAAGACAATTAAGAATCAATTTAAGAAAAATACGATTCTTTCGTGCAAAAAGAAAATATTCGAGGAGAAATCAGCTTCCCTTCCAATTTTGGAGAATACGTTTGGAGCGCTGACTACTTGGGTTAGTCATAGCATCTCAGGGAGAGATATAAGCTTTCCTACCAAAAATTCCTATTTTAATGAATTTTTCGCGTTTTTAATCATAATATCTAGGTTTTTTTATGTCTCTTAGCCTTAAGAATAATTAGATAGCGGATTATATTACGTAGTAAACTTTTACGCTTTAAATTTAATTTTAAATTGTTTTTATGAAAAATTGTGTGGTGTGGGCAGCGGCGGGAACGAGAGAATAAGGAGATAGAAATAATAGTTGGCTAGATTACATCAGTAGCTAATAACCTTCTAAAAATGGGCTCATGGCCTGAAAGTCGAGGGACATTCAGGACAGTGGCGCTAGTTGGTATGCTTTCCGGTATTCATACAGCGCCACAAAAAGGGGAAGCTTGGCTTGGCTGCTAGGTTTAGCGCTTTTGATCAGTCTGTCTGTCACATTGCCGCGGCTGCTGCACACACTTGACTGCATTTCATGCTAAAAGGATCAAAGTTATTTAATGACGTTCTCTGGTTGGGAAGAGGGGTCAGGGGATGACAAAGAAAATTTCCAGAATTTTGCACAAATATTTTTCATTCACTTACAGACGAATTGCAATTACAATTTAGTTTTTTTTACCAATATAAACCCATGAATGAAGAATAAATTCAAAGGGATTATTTTGCAGAATTTTGGTTTTTCCGACTTAACATTGGCTAGCTCTGCACAAGCTAGCCAATGTTGTGATCTCATAAATATCAGCCAGTTTGAGCAGTTCTTCATTACTTAACGTTCCCATCGACTCGCCCGTTGAACGAAAAGGGAAATGCTTTTGCATTTGCAGACTTGAGAACCAAGCCAACCAAAACAATATCTGTGAAGTGTGACTGACTGTCCATTTAAAATGGGGAAATTTGTGAAAAATTTGTTCGAAGAAAAAAAAGACAAGTATAGTCCCACTCACAGATTAAGTACAAGAGATACAATAAAAACAAAAGTAATAACAAAATTGTACCAGATATAATAACGGCCCTGTAGTGTAGTTTCTCGTAGGATTGTGAAACAATAAGGGAGACGAGTTTGACTGTTTCAAGGTATGAAAGGGTATATGAGGGGTGTGAGTTAGTAAGACCTGTGGAAGCATTGCTGTGGTTTTGTGCCTAAGGTAAAGTTTAAATACGCGTTCCTTTGGAAGGTAATAAGGTCTATATAGCCATCTGTTGACCATGCTTAAGGAACTAATAATGGTTGTGTCTGGAATCATTACAGCCTAACCTAGCCTAAACTAACCTAGCCTAACCACTGAAATTTAATGACTTTTTAACTGCGAATAGAAAATGAGAACAAAATTTGCACGTGCAGCAATCGCACGTGGTGGGAACCACTGGTGGAACTGTGGAACTTGGAGCCTCTTCAAACAAATCCGTGAAATTCATCTGCAATTTAAAAAAAAATTAGTAAAAAATTAAAAAGAATCTAAAATAAATAATTATACTTTAAAATTAACAGATGCAAGAGATGAAGATGAATAAAATTTTTTAGCGTCTAATCTCTCTGAAAAACTGAAAGAGACTGAGACACTGAGAAGAGTATATTATAAATATTTATAAATACCTGCATTCGACTACCCGTTGAACGAAAAGGGAAATGTTTTTGCATTTCCCTGATCCGATAACGGTCCTGTATTGTTTGTTCCTCGTAGAATTTGGAGATGACGAGGGAGACGCCCGTGTTCTTCTCGATTTCCCTCTTATTCTTCCCCCTTAGTCAAACCGGATTAATGGGATTTTTGGGACAAAAATTTGGCGTACCTAAGTGTAAACATTCCTCTGTTGCTAGACTGCACTGTCAGCAGCAGGCGTTGCAGCAGGCTTAACATTTGAATCATTGATCTTAGCGATTTGACGAAGAGTCAATGACAGCTGCTGAGCGAAATGCAAATCGATAGTCTCCGGAACGGTTTCATCACTAGTACGGTTCTTACTGAACAAAAATGCAATAGACAACCAGCACATAACATATTTTTAGGTACATAACAATAAATACAAAATACAAATTTTACTCAATTTTACTTTTATTGAATCTCACTCAGTCACTCCAGAAAAGAGATAAGCAAATTTAAGAAAGTTACACGTCAACAGGTTGGGATTGAGCGACGGTTTTGGGAGTATTGGGACGTCTAAAACTAAAAAAAAAAAAAAGGTTGAAAAAAAATCAAAAAAAAAAAAAAACTTACCGGTTAGGTAGTTAAAATGAATTTGGGACTCGACCAAGCCTTTTTAACGGTCGAGTAAAGGCATTTCAGCAACAGCATCAAAAGCAGGGAGACTACCCCGAAGACCGACTTCATAATAATGTCCATCTCCTCCTTCAATTCTTTTGGAAGTATTGGATGAAGTAGACATGCTAAAAAAAAAGAAAAAATCTTAAATGATGTTTAAGATTTAACACGATACAAATACTTACAGAGATGACGAGAACACGAGACGAATGACACGAGAACGAGACGAATGACGAATGACGAATGATGCGAAGGAGACGGAGACAACAACCGAATGATGCGGAGCGGACGAAGACAATAGGATGACACGGAAATGAAATTGAAATTGAACGGAAATTTGTTCTTAAGCATTTAACTAATGCCCTTTTGACCCCGGGGTAAAAGTATTTGAGGACCACGAGGGCCCCCAGTCCATAAAATGACCCAGACTTTTTTTTTGACCAGATTATTAAATTGATCTGCCTTTTTTCATTGTCGGCCGGTACGTCTTCGCGCCCGTCTTCGGCTCCTTCAGTATCGGGGACTTCTTTCTCGGTAATCTTCTTCCATAGCAAATTAACATTGCGTTTAATTGCTCCCCAAAAGACGCGACAAATAATGGCTGAGCCGAGGCCCGTCAGCCCGAACAGCGTGTTAGAGTCACTTTAAGCTTTATAAGTTTCACTTTTGCCA
Source organism: Daphnia galeata (assembly GCA_030770115.1). Taxonomy (NCBI): domain Eukaryota; kingdom Metazoa; phylum Arthropoda; class Branchiopoda; order Diplostraca; family Daphniidae; genus Daphnia; species Daphnia galeata. The sequence goes on from CM061114.1 coordinate 8,283,279, forward strand.
CTAGTGTAGTGCCACTAAACCTTCCTAGCTATCAGTAAACTCAAATTTTTTATGTGATATTGATAAATAAATGACCAGATAGACATAAATACAATAAAGAGTGTCTTAGTAACGGTTATTTTGAAAATATCAAAAAACAAAATTTTTTTGAGTGCCTCCCCGGTAAAAAAATTACACGTAATTTTATGTAGTTTTTTACATGTTACATTACTACATAGATTTTAAATTTGTATGTAAGTCGTCAACAAAGGATAACAACCCTCAGGCTATGCAGTGGGTAGGGACAGGCACTTGCGACGGAAAAAACGGGGAAAAAAGTGAGCCAATAATTAATGTCTATGGATTATTCCATAGAAATCCTGTCGTAGTTTTGAATCTGTGTGCCTTTGCAAGTGACGATTTTTGTGGCGGCGGTAAAGCCGCACCGGCATGTTTTGACATCTTGGGCATCAACATTGGGTGCAGCTTGTTGCAGCTTGTTTGTGGGATTACGTCAATACGTCAGGACTTCAATGATACGAGCTCGTTTGGCTGAAAAGAAATTTATAATTTCCGGCTGGCAGACGGTAGACAAATTCTTCCTTTCAGCCATCTCCACTTGCTTGTAATTTGCTGTATATTTGAATAGCGAGCCTGAATCTTCCAAAACATTCTTTTCAGTTACAGTTGAAAGAAGAAAATAGTTTTCAGAATCTTCGCCCCATTTAACAACACGTTCAAAATTCGGCTTTTTGGAGGGAAATGTTTTATAGGTTGGGAGATAAATGTTGATAGAAGATAAAAGTAGTCGTAGAACTCAACAACATTCTTCTTCGGTTCACTTTTCTAAAAATTTTATTTAAAAAATCAAATCTTTGATTTCTATGAGTGTTTGTAACCCCAGACTCCCTAAAATAATGGCAGAATTAATAATTATTGTCCTGGGGTATGTTTTGGAAACCAAGAAATAAACATCAAATGAGATTCTTTCCTATGGTATTTTGAAAAAATTAGAAAACCGAAATATTGACAAATTTCAAATAAGAATATCGCAAATACAAACGGGCCAATTTTGAATAAACTTTCCCCAAACTTTTAAAATGTCTTTCTTTACAAGAAAAACAAGGTTTATTCATTTTCTTTCCGATTGAATAGCCGTATTTTGCGGAAGATATAAATTTTCTTCCTGAGGTATGCTTTGGTACCCAATGAATCCCAATTACCTTTTGGATCCACTTTTGGAGATAACTACTGTATTTGTTGCTGGTATACTGGTATATAACGGACAGTGAACATAACTAGCGGAGGCCACTACATGATGAATATTGTTTGATACAAGGATAATATGACATAAGGATAGAGTAACATAAGGATATTGCGACGGAAGGGGCAAAGTCAATCAGATCGGATGGGGGGGATCAATAGCCTTACTATACCCCCTCTTTTAAGACAGACGACCACGTCTGAACAAAAATAGACGCAAATAGGAGTGAGAGTCAAAATATGGAAAGAAAAGCAAAAGAATCATTTCAACAGAAAAACAACACGGAAGTACAAAACCGCTCAGCATTAAACATGGGATCCGAGATTCGGTAAGGTCATCAAGGTGGGACTAATGGAGATAGAGAAAAGGTAAAGCACACTGTAATAACAGTCCACAATACATACTGAAAATAACGAAAAAAAATTTTCGACAGCCTATTGCTGTTGTGGGGAGCGAGTAAAAAGATTCCTTGGCCAGTAAAAGTTCGCTCAGCACGATCAGGGGTTGTTCCAAGAAGAGAAAGAAGAGACGTTCATATTGCTCTGCGTGCGCTCAATGTTGTAAGGAAGACAAAAATTTTTATTTACACAGCATTTGCTTGAAGATAGTGTAGAGAATTTAAAAAAGGATGAATAATGACGGGGGTCCACACCCAAAACGCTTATGGTTACTGTTTCTGGTTCTGCTCTTCGCGGTTTCTGTTTCTACTTCTGGCCTGGGCCAGTGTTTCGGGTTTCGGTTCTGTTTCTGTTCTGGCCTGGGCCACTGTTTCGGGTTTCGGTTTCCACTGGGTTCACTTTCTGTTTCACTTTCTGTTTCTGTTTCTTTTTCTGTTTGTTTCTTTGTCGGGTGTGGTCCCCGGAAGAAAAAAAATTAATAATTTTTTATAAATAGTGGGAGGGAAAAAGATAAAGTGGAGGAAAACTACGAGGCGGAAGATTGTCAAACTCTCCCAACCTTGCCAGAAGAGATTCATACATGAAAAAACACAGTTTATTATTGTCGCCACTATTGCTTCAAAGTTGCTAATCATTTTATTATACACTGTTTTGTGGAAACTGGGCCTACCAGCCTCCCCTGTTCAAACCATCTTAAGTGACGCCACGAAATTACCCTTGTTGAACGACAATTCGGCTTGGCTTTCACCTCTAGACTGCCATCCGACAGTATCCGACATAGTCGTAGGTTTTTGCGGGAACTTAATACAGTGATCCCAGTGGTCTGGCCAATTTTCTACGGTTATTTTTAAAATATGGACATAATTGTTCAGCTATTTAATGTTATTCATCTATTTGTTACCATCTAGCTCCTCGTCCCCTATATTCCTGTTTCTCGTCAGTAGTTGTGCTAATGTGTCTTCTAAATATTTTGGTACCTTTTCGTTCCCTTCATATTCCGCATTTCCTCCTTTCCGTCTCCTCATCCTCAAATTGATTTCCTCCTTTCTTGCTATCTCGAATGCTTCTTCGAAATTTCTTGGGTTTCTACTGCATACCCATCTCTGAATATTCCCATTTAATCCTCCTAGAAATTTTCTCAAGATTGTCATTTGCACCAGTTTCGCTTGTATATAATCATCATATAACCTTGTGACCAAAACCTTAAACCTTTGTGCATAATCTACTACTGATTCCCCCGGGTTTTGCCGACACTGATAGAAGTCCATTTACACTGTCGCTACATCCCCTCCCTGAAATCTCTCCATAAACATTACCCTTAGGTCTTCAAAATTCTCTACACACCCCCCTTCGACCCTAAAAAATTGCCCTGCTTTCCCTGCCAATCGATAGCGTAATCCGTCGATCAATTCCTCCTCCCTATTCTGAAACTTGTCGACTAGCAATCCTATTTTCCACAACCACTCCTCGACATCTTCTGATCCTGTAAAAACGGGCACTCTTTTCAGCATCCGAACCCGTCTACTCTCGTTCTCGAACGTCCCTCTTCTTGTTGAGTTTCCTGTTGCCAATTCCCCAACTCGTTAACCCCTAAATTTGGTATTGACTTCCCTGATTTCTGGCCCCCCCCCCCCTTACCTTTCCCCACTCCAGCGCCACCGAAAACCGACGTGTTTACATCATCTTTTACCGACATTTCCCCTTCTGATCGGGACGTCAATAGAAATTTCTTGACGCATCCCCACCGTGAAAAAAGAAGATACACTGTATCCCGACGAACACTCAAAAATTCCGTCAACGTAACAGATTGTTTTAACAAGATAAAGTAAAATTAGTTTTTTTCAAAAGAAATTCATACTTGGCGTTTCTCTAAAATAACTCAACTCCAAGAACCCTCTTGAAAGTCTTTGATACATATATATATATATATATAAATCGAATTAACTTAAAAGAAAGAAGAAAAACTTAGTTGACATACCGTCAAAATTTAAAATAAATTTCGTATCACATTTTTCTATTACCCTTTTGTTGCTCGCATGGATTCGTATTGTTCTGACACCAATGTAAGATCGTTGGAGATAACTACTAGCTGTATTTGTTGCTGGTCCCGTTCAACTGCCCACTCACACTCTTGTGATCGTTTTATATACCGGACAGTAAACATACCTAGCGGATGCCACTACATGATGAATACTGTTTGATACAAGGATAATATGACATAAGGATAGAGTAACATAAGGATATTGCGACGGAAGGGGCAAAGTCAATCAGAGCGGATGGAGGGGGGATCAATAGCCTTACACATACTTTGTGGAATACAGCGGTAAAGAATGTTTCAGTATACATTAAACTAAAGGAAAAGAAGACATAGAACTTATTTGAAGTTTGTGGGATCCCACAAACATTGTTAACAAACTTAACAAACTTAACAACTTAACAATTTTTTCAAAAAATCAAAATCTTTTATTTTATTTCCACGAGTTTTTGTAACCCCAGACCCCTAAAATAATGGCAGAATTAATAATTATTGTCCTGGGGTATGTTTTAGGAACCAAGAAACCAAGAAAAAAACGCTTGTATACCCGTATTTTGAAATATTAGTATACCAAAATATTGAAAAATTTCAAATAAGAATATCGCGAATACAAACGGGCCGATTTTGATTAAACTTTCCCCAAACCTTTGAAATGTCTTGCTTTACAATAAAAACAAGGTTTAATCATTTTCTGTGCCTTTCTCGCGTTAAGGCACAGCCTTTACTATGAAAACCAGTTACTTTAAGGGTTTTTTTACTTTTGGGGTTTTTTTACAATTTAAAAAGCAACAATTTATATTGAATACGACTCTTCCCATGGCTTACTCATCCATGGTAATCCCTTAAAAATAAAGAAAAACCCTAAGAGGAAGTGGTTTTTATTGTAATGGCTATGCCTTATCGGCAGTTTCTATGACTGGCAAAAAAAATATGACTGTATAAAAAATACTTCGCAACAAAATGGCGAAATCTGGTTTGCACTCAAAGATGAATTAACATTAATTTAATAATATTTAGAGATTTTCATAATTTTAATGAATTTTTTAAAACCCTCTCCCTATCCCTCGAAGTTTTTTCGCGCAAAAAGAGGGGTCCGGCTGGCGGCTTGACCTTGGGGAGATAGGCAGAGTTCCCCCTTTTTTAATTCGAAAAAAAAAATTTTATTACGTGATGGAGAATTTTTTCACTAATTTAAAAAAAAAGGGATTGCAAATTTGCAATCAAGCAATCATTTCTGAAAATGCTTAAAACTAGGGAGAGGGTGGAGTTTCTTAAAGAGTGGGCCTTTTTATACCCAAAACAGAGTTTCCTATCTTTGAGTTATCTGTAGCCTCTTCTAGTGCGTTTTGACGAAAACGTTTTACGCTGGTAAACCTTCCGTCAAAACACCCTAAAAGAGGTTAAAGAAACTTCAAGATACTCAAAGATGGGAAACACTGACCTAAAAGTCCGCCTTATGTTAAGTGAAACAAAGTAAACGCTTTTTAATTGAGTCTGTTGGCTAGTGAATTAAGGCTATTTTGAATGGGTAGCAAACGGGATGTAGCCAGTGTCGGGGTATCCAGTGTCGGGTAGCTAGTGTCGACCCCCCAGGTAGCCAGTGTCGAAGGAAGCAGGTGTCGATTTCCCCAAAAGTTATTCGAGTTTTTCTGGGACACATATTGCCATAAGAAAGCATTGTTTAACAAGCAACCTGGGTTACCCGGGGATTACTCGATTTTACCCGAACCCGACTCGATAACCAGCCTTCGAGTAAAAAATAAAATATTATAAAACCCAAATGATGCATGCTCAAACTGAAGCCAAGAATATGAGAAAACTTAATAAAATACACTGAAATTTTTAGGACGACTGAAATCAAAAGAAAATAATGTTTGAAAGTGAGAATCTTTCAGAAACAGAGGTCTCTAGCGGCCAAAATTTGAAATGTAAAATAACACATGGAAACGTTTTTTTTAATTACCTGCCTTTTATTAAAATATTGTATGAAAATATAATGAACCCATTACGAATTCCGTCCATTTCTCTTAAATTTAATAGCATAATTATAGTTTTTGAAGGGCTTTAAGAAAAAAGAGCCATCTGCTGGGTTAATGATTTGCCTTTCTCAATTACCGATCTCTATTTCTCAGCGGAATATGTTTTATGATCCCACCAGCGCATTTTTCGTAAACATGCAGAAAAAATGAAAATGGATTTCATCAGAATGGGTTATTCCAAACAACTCCTTAATACTGCCCTTGACAAGGTCACCAAAATGAAGAAGGAGGACCTCCAATAGCTGGATCATTTAAATTCATTACTCGTTTTAATCGATTATATGATTGGAAAGCGCTCAGAAACCTTCTTGAAGAATTTCACACGGCTATCGTCAATCACTATTGTACGGAACCCGATAGTAATACGGGAATTATGCAAACAATTGAGGATAAATCCATCCACTTAATCTTTAGTAACAATCAGAACCTCCAATCACATTATTCCGGTTTTCTGAAAAAAATCGAAATTTAAAATAAATCTCTTTTGGCAGGATACGGATCCGCTCTCTCCAAACCATCGAACTATGGAATGGCCTGCATGTCCTTCCACACTTTGTCAGGTTACCACCTGAAGATGCTTATAACAAAACTACAACCATCTTTGCCAACATAGAACACATTTCTAATTATGAAGAAACCACTAGTCACCCTACTCTTAAAATCATGCTCCCTGCCAGGAAAATTCATAAAATTCGTGAATTCCTACCGATCAAACTCCATGAAAACTCTTCCCTGGAGTACGTTGAAGGATTAACATGGATCCCTACCTCATCTTTATACCCTCCTGGAAAAGGGATCCACGTATTGGCATTAACCAATCCATCGGACTTCCAAAATTTGAAATTTCTTTCTCCTGGGATACTGCGGTACATCCATCTCAATTGGTTCTTGCTACCTTTTCGGATGACTTTCGCAAGAGGACATGGAATATATCCCAGGGTAAATATACACTGTATGAACCCATCCAAGAACAAGCTGATCTCCCAGATGTGACTGCGGAACCACCCACACACCAAGCTTTCACAATCTCAATTTCTACTCAATTTTCCAATGTTGTATCTGTAATAGGTATGTACTTACTTCAGGAAATAGGACCATTCCCAAAAACTATCTCTATATTCGCTTTTCTAACGGAGGACTTAAGAAATATTATGTCCAACAAACTCTACCATCCACCGATGGCGTTACACAGTATCATGGGTCTCTAAAGTTATACTTCAGACGTATTCGGCCAGTCTCTGGACCTTAGTTCCGCTTCCTCTATAAACAACTCAGGTTTTTTGATAAACCCAACGATTGGACCACCATCCCGGACACTGAATTTAGCCCTTTGTCCCGCAAAATGCCTCTGGATCTACACAATAAATTGTTTTCCATTCTTCAGGACATTTCCGATTAAAATACCAACGGAAATTAACTGCCTACCCCAGGATTTCATCCAAATTTTTGAGGACAGCCCAAAACATGATCAAACCATTTGCTTAAAAATTATTGCAGTCAAACATGAAGGAGAGGAAGGAGAGGATACAATCTCCTATTATGCTCTCACCAAAATCGATGGGATTCCTCCGACTCCCATTAATATTTCACTCCCTACCGACACTGATGATACCCTTCAACTCTCGGTAGTTATTAATGGATGTCTGAAAGCTTATGAATATCATGACATTCCTATTGTTCCTCTTAATAATTGGCAAACCCAACTTTAATCCTTCTGCACTCCGTCACTCCAGGCTGAATGGGTCCCCCTCAAATTCCTTCATAACCAGGACACTTTTGCTCTGGGATTAAGGGAGGGATAAAACCCAGTTCCCAATATCTTTCAAATTTCCTGTTTATGATACTCCTACCGTGAGATCTGCTTTCGAATTAAGAGCACGAACTAGACACGTTTGTGACATTATTTCGTGTACTGATTTTATTATCCGTACTTCCTCCTTTATGGAACTAAACAATGATATGCATGGCCATTGCCATAACAAGTAATGTTTTCTCTTCTTTGAAAATGTGTACTAATCTTGGGATTTTTAGTAAAAAATTTTTTTACTACCATAGGCCTTTTCCTTTTTAAAAACCGGTGTCTATCACCTGCTCTTATGATGACTTCATCCGAGTCAACGGAAGCAACCCAGAATTATCACAAATAATTTGCACCAAGATTATTGCTGTCAAAGAAAATGGTCATAATGATGTTCCAGAACTCTCCTTTTTATGCACTTATAGCTGTGAACAACCAACCTCTCTCACCCGTTAATGATTCCCTTCCAATTGATTCAAGCATTTGCCGAATTTCAATTGATGTTGATGGATCTTACAAGAATTTTGCTTTCCTTTTTATTCCCTTTGCTGCTATCAACGATTACGAAGCACAGCTCCTTCAATATTGCTCACCTTTGGGTTATGTCCACTGGTTTCCTCTAAAATCTCTTGCTTCTCCTGTTATTTATGTTCTTGAGTTCAAACCCAACCAGTTACTTACTGGTGGGGTGACCCCTCCTCTAATTCACTTTTCCTTTCCCATTCTGGATACATTGGAGAATCGAATGGAACTGGAAGAATTAGCTGCTACTAGACACCACTGCACTCTCATTCCATGTTCTGATTTTTTTATTTCATAATAAAATGGAGTTGTTTATAGAGGAAGCGGAACTGAGGTCCAGAGACTGGTTGAATGCGTCTGAAGTATATGGTGTAAAATTTCAGTGCCAACGAACTGGAGTTTGAAACAAGGAGGATGGTAATGGATCTGCCGCGCTATCACGCCTTGCACGACGCATGTCAGGTTACACTGTCCAACGAAAGTGTTGTTCGAGCCATAGTTGAACCCGTCCCAGTTGAGCCGATTGAGGAAGGGGATGGAGTTGCTGAGGCACGAGCAGCTGTTCAAGAAGTCGTGGATGCAAGAAACCAAGGAGTGGTAGACCGAATCTATTACGTGTCCACTTTAGAAAGTGGACAGGTGGTTAGAAACCGTTTGTAATTTACTCTAAAAAAGGAAATAGGAAAAGGGTGGATTACCCAATCTTATAGCAAAAGATGGGTCCCCTTCAAAAAACTTTACGTTGTTGGATAAAAGACAGTTGAGGGGGTGGATTTACCCAAGAAATTGGGTCCCCCCACCGTTATTGGCTTAATTTGTCCTAATGTATCTTATTGTATTAAGAAAGAATGTTCATTTTGTTGGATCAAAAAACAGGTAAGGGGGTAAATAACCCAGAAATGGGTCCCCTTACTATTGTTTCGTTTTCTTGTTTTTTTTTTTTAACTTTTTAGATCAAGATTGTTTCTCGTCTCAAATATTTTTCGTCTTAATTATTTTCTCGTCTTAATTAAAAACTCAGAAATCTTTATTTAGTTTTAAACCAGAAAACCAAGAAACTCTGTCGAATGACAGGGTTTTAAAACATGGTAATGAAATTTCGGACGTTTCCTTTTTGACGCATATAGGTTTTTTATGGTCATATTCGTTTCTAGACCAGTGACTTTAGCCGGAAAGTATTATTTTCGACCAGAAAATATCAATTTGGTTAAAGAATATGAGAAATCGTTGTGCTGTCAAAGTGACAGGATCGTAAAACATGGTAATGAAATTCAAGATGCAAATGTTTATTACCGAAGTTTTCATGATTATAATCGTTATAAGATCGGTTAATATAACCGGAAAATGTTGATTCAAATAAGATTTATAGGGAAAAGTTGAAATGTCAAAAGTAAGTTGCCAAAGTAGGAAGTGGCAAGACTTTAAAACATGGTAATAAAATATAAGGTGTTTATATTGAACAAATAGGTTTTTCATGATGATATTCGTTTTCACCCAAAATAAATTCTGGAACTTAACTTCAAATACATTCCCCATTTCACATTAAAACTTATGAACTTGTCTTCTAAAAGATTGGATAAAGTTCAACCATCACTTACTCACTATGTTTTAAAGTAACAGATCTATAACTCAGTAAAATCTGATTATATGCTACTATGAAATAATTTTTGTCATAAGAAAGAATGATAAGAACAAATATCAATGTACTATAATAAAACTCAACAATATTTTGTGAAGACAACGAATCTTTACGAACGCTGGTGACAAGCTCTCAATATCCTTATGATATAATTTAGCTTTCCAAATCACTTAAAAATAGACAAAATGTTGGTGGCTCTTTGTAACCACCTCTATGAATGTCAATATACATTTTATACGGTGTGATATCGTTCGATTGATACTTCCCTTATGCATTACGTGCCGTCCATGCTATGTGAAATATGTATATTCCCCGTCATATACTCTACACATTTTGTGCTGGATTTGCGCGTCATCTGAATTGTGTTTATCATCCGTGTCATACTTTGAATAATTACTTACATACTTTTAGGATGTTTTATCCTATAACGCACCCCATCCCCTACACACACGTTACACGGCTCTTTATTTCTTCTCTTTCTGTTATAATTCGAGGTGTTCCGAAACGTCCGATAGAGGCGCTTTAAAAGCTGTCATTTAGGAAGTTTCCATTTCATTTTAATAATTAGTACTTTGGTTCAATACCTAGAATCATATCATGATGTAATTCTGTAATTATACAGGTTAATTACCCTAAAGCTGCTGCTACCAGTCTTATTCTCATAGCATTTTCTCTTGTTTAGAAAGATCTGTGTGACATCCAATTGGAAAAAAACTAACTTCAAAAGGGTACAGCCCTCAACCAAATCGTGTCTATGGTGGCAGTAGAGCAACTCACATCAGTAAAAGATTCGTTGGATTTTTGGAGGACCCTAGCAGCTTTGGGATTACCTCAACGATCCTGTTCTCTTGTCTATCTGAGTATGTCTATTCCTAAATTCAGCTTTTAGTACGGTGCAACATATACATTTGTAAAATTTAGAGTGATAACAAAATGACTTTTTTGTTCTCCTTTTCTAGAATTATTTGTCCTCATTGTGAAGAAAGAACTCAACTTAATCGTGTCTTTGGTACAGCAGAGCACATCAGTAGAAGATCCGTTGGATTTCTGGAGGACCCAGCAAGCAGCTTTGAGATTACATCAACGATCCTGTTGTCTAGCTGAGTATGTCTATTCCTAAATTCAGCTTTTAGTACAGTGCAACATATACATTTGTAATATTTCGACTGAAAACAAAATGAATTTTTGGTTCTCCTTTTCTGGAATAATTCAGTATGGCGTCCTCATGCTCTGGAATCGCTAAGATGATGGTTGATTATCAATGGAATTTGAATGATATTATGCAGAGAGAACCCTCGACATATTTATCCAGAATGATTGTCTATCGAGGTGTTAAAGTCTTTAGAATCTGTCTAAGGAATGACACAAAATCGCCTGTTTTGTTTGTCATGGTCAGGGCGGACGTTGAAATCGGCGTGAAAGGCCAGAAATTGTCTGCGCACAAAGCCGTTCTCGCTGCCCGCAGTGCAGTATTTTCCACTGAATTCACATCTGGACAACCCGAGGGTACTGCTTCCGTGTCGACTAATGGCCTTCATCAGATCCAAATCGACCACGTGGAACCTTCAACTGTGGAGCAATTTTTGTATTTCATCTACATGGGCGAGTCGATGGAAACGTTTAGTAATGAAAAACTGCTCGAACTGGCTGATAATTATGAGACCAGAACATTGGCTAGCTTGTGCAGAGCTGCCCTTGAGCAAACAGAGTCAGTACAAATTGCCAGTGTCTTGAACAAGCTGAATATGGGCAAACGAAAGTGGAATTGTTTCACGATCCGGTATTTCATAGCGTGTTCCCGATTCTTTTAGCGGGAAAATCTACCCAACCTGTAATGGAAGTTCAAAACCAAGAAATATGACTTTCACGCATTGATCGAAAGAATTTAAAAATCGTTTGAAATTTCGGTTGCGGTTGTTATCTGCGTAAGTTTTTTTTGCCCAACTCTAGTTGATGTATTTTTATTGAACAGAGGTTACCTAATGTGGTGTATAGTGATGTATTCTATTATGTAATTACTGATCCCAGCAAGAATTATTTTGAATGCGGTCAAAAAAAAAATTCCAATAAAATTCTTTGTCCAACTTTAGATGACAAAAGTATATCAGTTGTTACATACGGTAACATACATATTATTTGGTTTGGTTTCGACAAAAAGTGTCACCGCAGCACTCTACTGAGGTGACCTACACTATTCACTACACTTTTACCTTGACGGATATAACTCTCTAGAAAAGGTGTGTACTTGGAATGTCAAGCGATAATTATTCCAATATTCCAATCTTGAATTTAAAAAAAATAAGTACCATGAGCTACGTTGTCTTCTTACAGTCTCTCCGTGTTTGGCTCCTTATCCTAATTCTTCTTGTACGTACACAATAGGTAGAACACGATATGATGTTCCGGGATTCGAACCTGGGTCCCCCCAATTGACATGACTGTTCGCTAACCATCCTGCCGTTGGGAGACGATTGTTTATCCCGCCAGATGGATTAAGTTGAAAACTAAATTTACAATTAAATTTAAAATATTGTTTGATTTTTTAAAGTTATCTTTTCTTTTCTTGATTTTCCGGTATTAAATGAAATTTTATTGCGCAGCCAACAGAACAGTTGGGTTGAGTTATAAATGCGCATTATTTATTGAATTAAAGTTGATCAATATTCAACTAGGGAGTAGGGATGGCTCAAATAAATACCAGTGTTATCAAATTTTCAATTGTTTTCTGTTTATTAAAATTTCATTCTTACACAAGTATTTGATAACTTAAAAAGGATTTTCTTATTACATTCGTATATCAAATTTAGTAAATGTTCTTCTTTTGGAGAATTAAGACAATTAAGAATCAATTTAAGAAAAATACGATTCTTTCGTGCAAAAAGAAAATATTCGAGGAGAAATCAGCTTCCCTTCCAATTTTGGAGAATACGTTTGGAGCGCTGACTACTTGGGTTAGTCATAGCATCTCAGGGAGAGATATAAGCTTTCCTACCAAAAATTCCTATTTTAATGAATTTTTCGCGTTTTTAATCATAATATCTAGGTTTTTTTATGTCTCTTAGCCTTAAGAATAATTAGATAGCGGATTATATTACGTAGTAAACTTTTACGCTTTAAATTTAATTTTAAATTGTTTTTATGAAAAATTGTGTGGTGTGGGCAGCGGCGGGAACGAGAGAATAAGGAGATAGAAATAATAGTTGGCTAGATTACATCAGTAGCTAATAACCTTCTAAAAATGGGCTCATGGCCTGAAAGTCGAGGGACATTCAGGACAGTGGCGCTAGTTGGTATGCTTTCCGGTATTCATACAGCGCCACAAAAAGGGGAAGCTTGGCTTGGCTGCTAGGTTTAGCGCTTTTGATCAGTCTGTCAGTCACATTGCCGCGGCTGCTGCACACACTTGACTGCATTTCATGCTAAAAGGATCAAAGTTATTTAATGACGTTCTCTGGTTGGGAAGAGGGGTCAGGGGATGACAAAGAAAATTTCCAGAATTTTGCACAAATATTTTTCATTCACTTACAGACGAATTGCAATTACAATTTAGTTTTTTTTACCAATATAAACCCATGAATGAAGAATAAATTCAAAGGGATTATTTTGCAGAATTTTGGTTTTTCCGACTTAACATTGGCTAGCTCTGCACAAGCTAGCCAATGTTGTGATCTCATAAATATCAGCCAGTTTGAGCAGTTCTTCATTACTTAACGTTCCCATCGACTCGCCCGTTGAACGAAAAGGGAAATGCTTTTGCATTTGCAGACTTGAGAACCAAGCCAACCAAAACAATATCTGTGAAGTGTGACTGACTGTCCATTTAAAATGGGGAAATTTGTGAAAAATTTGTTCGAAGAAAAAAAAGACAAGTATAGTCCCACTCACAGATTAAGTACAAGAGATACAATAAAAACAAAAGTAATAACAAAATTGTACCAGATATAATAACGGCCCTGTAGTGTAGTTTCTCGTAGGATTGTGAAACAATAAGGGAGACGAGTTTGACTGTTTCAAGGTATGAAAGGGTATATGAGGGGTGTGAGTTAGTAAGACCTGTGGAAGCATTGCTGTGGTTTTGTGCCTAAGGTAAAGTTTAAATACGCGTTCCTTTGGAAGGTAATAAGGTCTATATAGCCATCTGTTGACCATGCTTAAGGAACTAATAATGGTTGTGTCTGGAATCATTACAGCCTAACCTAGCCTAAACTAACCTAGCCTAACCACTGAAATTTAATGACTTTTCCGGGATGGGAATGTCTTTGTTCTTGCCTCTCTCTTCTCTGTCTCCTCATCACTTTTTGTACGGTGAAAGTGATTAGGGAATCAAACGCAAACTATTTGGGGCCATACGTACTTAAGTACGGAGACCGATGAAAGGGCCACCATCGTGAGTTCGCCAGCCGTTGACGGCTGGCGCCCACAATCACATGTGGTGGGAACCACCGGTGGAACTGTGGAACTTGGAGCCTCTTCAAACAAATCCGTGAAATTCATCTGCAATTTAAAAAAAAAATTAGTAAAAAATTAAAAAGAATTTAAAATAAATAATTATACTTTAAAATTAACAGATGCAAGAGATGAAGATGAATAAAATTTTTTCAGCGTCTAATTTCTCTGAAAAACTGAAAGAGACTGAGACACTGAGGAGAGTATATTATAAATATTTATAAATACCTGCATTCGACTACCCGTTGAACGAAAAGGGAAATGTTTTTGCATTTCCCTGATCCGATAACGGTCCTGTATTGTTTGTTCCTCGTAGAATTTTGAGATGACGAGGGAGACGCCCGTGTTCTTCTCGATTTCCCTCTTATTCTTCCCCCTTAGTCAAACCGGATTAATGGGATTTTTGGGACAAAAATTTGGCGTACCTAAGTGTAAACATTCCTCTGTTGCTAGACTGCACTGTCAGCAGCAGGCGTTGCAGCAGGCTTAACATTTGAATCATTGATCTTAGCGATTTGACGAAGAGTCAATGACAGCTGCTGAGCGAAATGCAAATCGATAGTCTCCGGAACGGTTTCATCACTAGTACGGTTCTTACTGAACAAAAATGCAATAGACAACCAGCACATAACATATTTTTAGGCACATAACAATAAATACAAAATACAAATTTTACTCAATTTTACTTTTATTGAATCTCACTCAGTCACTCCAGAAAAGAGATAAGCAAATTTAAGAAAGTTACACGTCAACAGGTTGGGATTGAGCGACGGTTTTGGGAGTATTGGGACGTCTAAAACTAAAAAAAAAAAAAAGGTTGAAAAAAAAATCAAAAAAAAAAAAAAAACTTACCGGTTAGGTAGTTAAAATGAATTTGGGACTCGACCAAGCCTTTTTAACGGTCGAGTAAAGGCATTTCAGCAACAGCATCAAAAGCAGGGAGACTACCCCGAAGACCGACTTCATAATAATGTCCATCTCCTCCTTCAATTCTTTTGGAAGAATGGATGAAGTATTGGATGAAGTAGACATGCTAAAAAAAAAAAGAAAAAAATCTTAAATGATGTTTAAGATTTAACACGATACAAATACTTACAGAGATGACGAGAACACGAGACGAATGACACGAGAACGAGACGAATGACGAATGACGAATGATGCGAAGGAGACGGAGACAACAACCGAATGATGCGGAGCGGACGAAGACAATAGGATGACACGGAAATGAAATTGAAATTGAACGGAAATTTGTTCTTAAGCATTTAACTAATGCCCTTTTGACCCCGGGGTAAAAGTATTTGAGGACCACGAGGGCCCCCAGTCCATAAAATGACCCAGACTTTTTTTTTTGACCAGATTATTAAATTGATCTGCCTTTTTTCATTGTCGGCCGGTACGTCTTCGCGCCCGTCTTCGGCTCCTTCAGTATCGGGGACTTCTTTCTCGGTAATCTTCTTCCATAGCAAATTGACATTGCGTTTAATTGCTCCCCAAAAGACGCGACAAATAATGGCTGAGCCGAGGCCCGTCAGCCCGAACAGCGTGTTAGAGTCACTTTAAGCTTTATAAGTTTCACTTTTGCCACTAGTGTAGTGCCACTAAACCTTCCTAGCTATCAGTAAACTCAAATTTTTTATGTGATATTGATAAATAAATGACCAGATAGACATAAATACAATAAAGAGTGTCTTAGTAACGGTTATTTTGAAAATATCAAAAAACAAAATTTTTTTGAGTGCCTCCCCGGTAAAAAAATTACACGTAATTTTATGTAGTTTTTTACATGTTACATTACTACATAGATTTTAAATTTGTATGTAAGTCGTCAACAAAGGATAACAACCCTCAGGCTATGCAGTGGGTAGGGACAGGCACTTGCGACGGAAAAAACGGGGAAAAAAGTGAGCCAATAATTAATGTCTATGGATTATTCCATAGAAATCCTGTCGTAGTTTTGAATCTGTGTGCCTTTGCAAGTGACGATTTTTGTGGCGGCGGTAAAGCCGCACCGGCATATTTTGACATCTTGGGCATCAACATTGGGTGCAGCTTGTTGCAGCTTGTTTGTGGGATTACGTCAATACGTCAGGACTTCAATGATACGAGCTCGTTTGGCTGAAAAGAAATTTATGATTTCCGGCTGGCAGACGGTAGACAAATTCTTCCTTTCAGCCATCTCCACTTGCTTGTAATTTGCTGTATATTTGAATAGCGAGCCTGAATCTTCCAAAACATTCTTTTCAGTTACAGTTGAAAGAAGAAAATAGTTTTCAGAATCTTCGCCCCATTTAACAACACGTTCAAAATTCGGCTTTTTGGAGGGAAATGTTTTATAGGTTGGGAGATAAATGTTAATAGAAGATAAAAGTAGTCGTAGAACTCAACAACATTCTTCTTCGGTTCACTTTTCTAAAAATTTTATTTAAAAAATCAAATCTTTGATTTCTATGAGTGTTTGTAACCCCAGACTCCCTAAAATAATGGCAGAATTAATAATTATTGTCCTGGGGTATGTTTTGGAAACCAAGAAATAAACATCAAATGAGATTCTTTCCTATGGTATTTTGAAAAAATTAGAAAACCGAAATATTGACAAATTTCAAATAAGAATATCGCAAATACAAACGGGCCAATTTTGAATAAACTTTCCCCAAACTTTTAAAATGTCTTGCTTTACAAGAAAAACAAGGTTTATTCATTTTCTTTCCGATTGAATAGCCGTATTTTGCGGAAGATATAAATTTTCTTCCTGAGGTATGCTTTGGTACCCAATGAATCCCAATTACCTTTTGGATCCACTTTTGGAGATAACTACTGTATTTGTTGCTGGTATACTGGTATATAACGGACAGTGAACATAACTAGCGGATGCCACTACATGATGAATATTGTTTGATACAAGGATAATATGACATAAGGATAGAGTAACATAAGGATATTGCGACGGAAGGGGCAAAGTCAATCAGATCGGATGGGGGGGATCAATAGCCTTACTATACCCCCTCTTTTAAGACAGACGACCACGTCTGAACAAAAATAGACGCAAATAGGAGTGAGAGTCAAAATATGGAAAGAAAAGCAAAAGAATCATTTCAACAGAAAAACAACACGGAAGTACAAAACCGCTCAGCATTAAACATGGGATCCGAGATTCGGTAAGGTCATCAAGGTGGGACTAATGGAGATAGAGAAAAGGTAAAGCACACTGTAATAACAGTCCACAATACATACTGAAAATAACGAAAAAAAATTTTCGACAGCCTATTGCTGTTGTGGGGAGCGAGTAAAAAGATTCCTTGGCCAGTAAAAGTTCGCTCAGCACGATCAGGGGTTGTTCCAAGAAGAGAAAGAAGAGACGTTCATATTGCTCTGCGTGCGCTCAATGTTGTAAGGAAGACAAAAATTTTTATTTACACAGCATTTGCTTGAAGATAGTGTAGAGAATTTAAAAAAGGATGAATAATGACGGGGGTCCACACCCAAAACGCTTATGGTTACTGTTTCTGGTTCTGCTCTTCGCGGTTTCTGTTTCTACTTCTGGCCTGGGCCAGTGTTTCGGGTTTCGGTTCTGTTTCTGTTCTGGCCTGGGCCACTGTTTCGGGTTTCGGTTTCCACTGGGTTCACTTTCTGTTTCACTTTCTGTTTCTGTTTCTTTTTCTGTTTGTTTCTTTGTCGGGTGTGGTCCCCGGAAGAAAAAAAATTAATAATTTTTTATAAATAGTGGGAGGGAAAAAGATAAAGTGGAGGAAAACTACGAGGCGGAAGATTGTCAAACTCTCCCAACCTTGCCAGAAGAGATTCATACATGAAAAAACACAGTTTATTATTGTCGCCACTATTGCTTCAAAGTTGCTAATCATTTTATTATACACTGTTTTGTGGAAACTGGGCCTACCAGCCTCCCCTGTTCAAACCATCTTAAGTGACGCCACGAAATTACCCTTGTTGAACGACAATTCGGCTTGGCTTTCACCTCTAGACTGCCATCCGACAGTATCCGACATAGTCGTAGGTTTTTGCGGGAACTTAATACAGTGATCCCAGTGGTCTGGCCAATTTTCTACGGTTATTTTTAAAATATGGACATAATTGTTCAGCTATTTAATGTTATTCATCTATTTGTTACCATCTAGCTCCTCGTCCCCTATATTCCTGTTTCTCGTCAGTAGTTGTGCTAATGTGTCTTCTAAATATTTTGGTACCTTTTCGTTCCCTTCATATTCCGCATTTCCTCCTTTCCGTCTCCTCATCCTCAAATTGATTTCCTCCTTTCTTGCTATCTCGAATGCTTCTTCGAAATTTCTTGGGTTTCTACTGCATACCCATCTCTGAATATTCCCATTTAATCCTCCTAGAAATTTTCTCAAGATTGTCATTTGCACCAGTTTCGCTTGTATATAATCATCATATAACCTTGTGACCAAAACCTTAAACCTTTGTGCATAATCTACTACTGATTCCCCCGGGTTTTGCCGACACTGATAGAAGTCCATTTACACTGTCGCTACATCCCCTCCCTGAAATCTCTCCATAAACATTACCCTTAGGTCTTCAAAATTCTCTACACACCCCCCTTCGACCCTAAAAAATTGCCCTGCTTTCCCTGCCAATCGATAGCGTAATCCGTCGATCAATTCCTCCTCCCTATTCTGAAACTTGTCGACTAGCAATCCTATTTTCCACAACCACTCCTCGACATCTTCTGATCCTGTAAAAACGGGCACTCTTTTCAGCATCCGAACCCGTCTACTCTCGTTCTCGAACGTCCCTCTTCTTGTTGAGTTTCCTGTTGCCAATTCCCCAACTCGTTAACCCCTAAATTTGGTATTGACTTCCCTGATTTCTGGCCCCCCCCCCTTACCTTTCCCCACTCCAGCGCCACCGAAAACCGACGTGTTTACATCATCTTTTACCGACATTTCCCCTTCTGATCGGGACGTCAATAGAAATTTCTTGACGCATCCCCACCGTGAAAAAAGAAGATACACTGTATCCCGACGAACACTCAGAAATTCCGTCAACGTAACAGATTGTTTTAACAAGATAAAGTAAAATTAGTTTTTTTCAAAAGAAATTCATACTTGGCGTTTCTCTAAAATAACTCAACTCCAAGAACCCTCTTGAAAGTCTTTGATACATATATATATATATATATAAATCGAATTAACTTAAAAGAAAGAAGAAAAACTTAGTTGACATACCGTCAAAATTTAAAATAAATTTCGTATCACATTTTTCTATTACCCTTTTGTTGCTCGCATGGATTCGTATTGTTCTGACACCAATGTAAGATCGTTGGAGATAACTACTAGCTGTATTTGTTGCTGGTCCCGTTCAACTGCCCACTCACACTCTTGTGATCGTTTTATATACCGGACAGTAAACATACCTAGCGGATGCCACTACATGATGAATACTGTTTGATACAAGGATAATATGACATAAGGATAGAGTAACATAAGGATATTGCGACGGAAGGGGCAAAGTCAATCAGAGCGGATGGAGGGGGGATCAATAGCCTTACACATACTTTGTGGAATACAGCGGTAAAGAATGTTTCAGTATACATTAAACTAAAGGAAAAGAAGACATAGAACTTATTTGAA
Source organism: Daphnia galeata (assembly GCA_030770115.1). Lineage (NCBI taxonomy): Eukaryota > Metazoa > Arthropoda > Branchiopoda > Diplostraca > Daphniidae > Daphnia > Daphnia galeata. The sequence continues at coordinate 8,303,005 of CM061114.1, forward strand.
GTTTGTGGGATCCCACAAACATTGTTAACAAACTTAACAAACTTAACAACTTAACAATTTTTTCAAAAAATCAAAATCTTTTATTTTATTTCCACGAGTTTTTGTAACCCCAGACCCCTAAAATAATGGCAGAATTAATAATTATTGTCCTGGGGTATGTTTTAGGAACCAAGAAACCAAGAAAAAACGCTTGTATACCCGTATTTTGAAATATTAGTATACCAAAATATTGAAAAATTTCAAATAAGAATATCGCGAATACAAACGGGCCGATTTTGATTAAACTTTCCCCAAACCTTTGAAATGTCTTGCTTTACAATAAAAACAAGGTTTAATCATTTTCTGTGCCTTTCTCGCGTTTAGGCACAGCCTTTACTATGAAAACCAGTTACTTTAAGGGTTTTTTTACTTTTGGGGTTTTTTTACAATTTAAAAAGCAACAATTTATATTGAATACGACTCTTCCCATGGCTTACTCATCCATGGTAATCCCTTAAAAATAAAGAAAAACCCTAAGAGGAAGTGGTTTTTATTGTAATGGCTATGCCTTATCGGCAGTTTCTATGACTGGCAAAAAAAATATGACTGTATAAAAAATACTTCGCAACAAAATGGCGAAATCTGGTTTGCACTCAAAGATGAATTAACATTAATTTAATAATATTTAGAGATTTTCATAATTTTAATGAATTTTTTTAAAACCCTCTCCCTATCCCTCGAAGTTTTTTCGCGCAAAAAGAGGGGTCCGGCTGGCGGCTTGACCTTGGGGAGATAGGCAGAGTTCCCCCTTTTTTAATTCGAAAAAAAAAATTTTATTACGTGATGGAGAATTTTTTCACTAATTTAAAAAAAAAGGGATTGCAAATTTGCAATCAAGCAATCATTTCTGAAAATGCTTAAAACTAGGGAGAGGGTGGAGTTTCTTAAAGAGTGGGCCTTTTTATACCCAAAACAGAGTTTCCTATCTTTGAGTTATCTGTAGCCTCTTCTAGTGCGTTTTGACGAAAACGTTTTACGCTGGTAAACCTTCCGTCAAAACACCCTAAAAGAGGTTAAAGAAACTTCAAGATACTCAAAGATGGGAAACACTGACCTAAAAGTCCGCCTTATGTTAAGTGAAACAAAGTAAACGCTTTTTAATTGAGTCTGTTGGCTAGTGAATTAAGGCTATTTTGAATGGGTAGCAAACGGGATGTAGCCAGTGTCGGGGTATCCAGTGTCGGGTAGCTAGTGTCGACCCCCCAGGTAGCCAGTGTCGAAGGAAGCAGGTGTCGATTTCCCCAAAAGTTATTCGAGTTTTTCTGGGACACATATTGCCATAAGAAAGCATTGTTTAACAAGCAACCTGGGTTACCCGGGGATTACTCGATTTTACCCGAACCCGACTCGATAACCAGCCTTCGAGTAAAAAATAAAATATTATAAAACCCAAATGATGCATGCTCAAACTGAAGCCAAGAATATGAGAAAACTTAATAAAATACACTGAAATTTTTAGGACGACTGAAATCAAAAGAAAATAATGTTTGAAAGTGAGAATCTTTCAGAAACAGAGGTCTCTAGCGGCCAAAATTTGAAATGTAAAATAACACATGGAAACGTTTTTTTTAATTACCTGCCTTTTATTAAAATATTGTATGAAAATATAATGAACCCATTACGAATTCCGTCCATTTCTCTTAAATTTAATAGCATAATTATAGTTTTTGAAGGGCTTTAAGAAAAAAGAGCCATCTGCTGGGTTAATGATTTGCCTTTCTCAATTACCGATCTCTATTTCTCAGCGGAATATGTTTTATGATCCCACCAGCGCATTTTTCGTAAACATGCAGAAAAAATGAAAATGGATTTCATCAGAATGGGTTATTCCAAACAACTCCTTAATACTGCCCTTGACAAGGTCACCAAAATGAAGAAGGAGGACCTCCAATAGCTGGATCATTTAAATTCATTACTCGTTTTAATCGATTATATGATTGGAAAGCGCTCAGAAACCTTCTTGAAGAATTTCACACGGCTATCGTCAATCACTATTGTACGGAACCCGATAGTAATACGGGAATTATGCAAACAATTGAGGATAAATCCATCCACTTAATCTTTAGTAACAATCAGAACCTCCAATCACATTATTCCGGTTTTCTGAAAAAAATCGAAATTTAAAATAAATCTCTTTTGGCAGGATACGGATCCGCTCTCTCCAAACCATCGAACTATGGAATGGCCTGCATGTCCTTCCACACTTTGTCAGGTTACCACCTGAAGATGCTTATAACAAAACTACAACCATCTTTGCCAACATAGAACACATTTCTAATTATGAAGAAACCACTAGTCACCCTACTCTTAAAATCATGCTCCCTGCCAGGAAAATTCATAAAATTCGTGAATTCCTACCGATCAAACTCCATGAAAACTCTTCCCTGGAGTACGTTGAAGGATTAACATGGATCCCTACCTCATCTTTATACCCTCCTGGAAAAGGGATCCACGTATTGGCATTAACCAATCCATCGGACTTCCAAAATTTGAAATTTCTTTCTCCTGGGATACTGCGGTACATCCATCTCAATTGGTTCTTGCTACCTTTTCGGATGACTTTCGCAAGAGGACATGGAATATATCCCAGGGTAAATATACACTGTATGAACCCATCCAAGAACAAGCTGATCTCCCAGATGTGACTGCGGAACCACCCACACACCAAGCTTTCACAATCTCAATTTCTACTCAATTTTCCAATGTTGTATCTGTAATAGGTATGTACTTACTTCAGGAAATAGGACCATTCCCAAAAACTATCTCTATATTCGCTTTTCTAACGGAGGACTTAAGAAATATTATGTCCAACAAACTCTACCATCCACCGATGGCGTTACACAGTATCATGGGTCTCTAAAGTTATACTTCAGACGTATTCGGCCAGTCTCTGGACCTTAGTTCCGCTTCCTCTATAAACAACTCAGGTTTTTTGATAAACCCAACGATTGGACCACCATCCCGGACACTGAATTTAGCCCTTTGTCCCGCAAAATGCCTCTGGATCTACACAATAAATTGTTTTCCATTCTTCAGGACATTTCCGATTAAAATACCAACGGAAATTAACTGCCTACCCCAGGATTTCATCCAAATTTTTGAGGACAGCCCAAAACATGATCAAACCATTTGCTTAAAAATTATTGCAGTCAAACATGAAGGAGAGGAAGGAGAGGATACAATCTCCTATTATGCTCTCACCAAAATCGATGGGATTCCTCCGACTCCCATTAATATTTCACTCCCTACCGACACTGATGATACCCTTCAACTCTCGGTAGTTATTAATGGATGTCTGAAAGCTTATGAATATCATGACATTCCTATTGTTCCTCTTAATAATTGGCAAACCCAACTTTAATCCTTCTGCACTCCGTCACTCCAGGCTGAATGGGTCCCCCTCAAATTCCTTCATAACCAGGACACTTTTGCTCTGGGATTAAGGGAGGGATAAAACCCAGTTCCCAATATCTTTCAAATTTCCTGTTTATGATACTCCTACCGTGAGATCTGCTTTCGAATTAAGAGCACGAACTAGACACGTTTGTGACATTATTTCGTGTACTGATTTTATTATCCGTACTTCCTCCTTTATGGAACTAAACAATGATATGCATGGCCATTGCCATAACAAGTAATGTTTTCTCTTCTTTGAAAATGTGTACTAATCTTGGGATTTTTAGTAAAAAATTTTTTTACTACCATAGGCCTTTTCCTTTTTAAAAACCGGTGTCTATCACCTGCTCTTATGATGACTTCATCCGAGTCAACGGAAGCAACCCAGAATTATCACAAATAATTTGCACCAAGATTATTGCTGTCAAAGAAAATGGTCATAATGATGTTCCAGAACTCTCCTTTTTATGCACTTATAGCTGTGAACAACCAACCTCTCTCACCCGTTAATGATTCCCTTCCAATTGATTCAAGCATTTGCCGAATTTCAATTGATGTTGATGGATCTTACAAGAATTTTGCTTTCCTTTTTATTCCCTTTGCTGCTATCAACGATTACGAAGCACAGCTCCTTCAATATTGCTCACCTTTGGGTTATGTCCACTGGTTTCCTCTAAAATCTCTTGCTTCTCCTGTTATTTATGTTCTTGAGTTCAAACCCAACCAGTTACTTACTGGTGGGGTGACCCCTCCTCTAATTCACTTTTCCTTTCCCATTCTGGATACATTGGAGAATCGAATGGAACTGGAAGAATTAGCTGCTACTAGACACCACTGCACTCTCATTCCATGTTCTGATTTTTTTATTTCATAATAAAATGGAGTTGTTTATAGAGGAAGCGGAACTGAGGTCCAGAGACTGGTTGAATGCGTCTGAAGTATATGGTGTAAAATTTCAGTGCCAACGAACTGGAGTTTGAAACAAGGAGGATGGTAATGGATCTGCCGCGCTATCACGCCTTGCACGACGCATGTCAGGTTACACTGTCCAACGAAAGTGTTGTTCGAGCCATAGTTGAACCCGTCCCAGTTGAGCCGATTGAGGAAGGGGATGGAGTTGCTGAGGCACGAGCAGCTGTTCAAGAAGTCGTGGATGCAAGAAACCAAGGAGTGGTAGACCGAATCTATTACGTGTCCACTTTAGAAAGTGGACAGGTGGTTAGAAACCGTTTGTAATTTACTCTAAAAAAGGAAATAGGAAAAGGGTGGATTACCCAATCTTATAGCAAAAGATGGGTCCCCTTCAAAAAACTTTACGTTGTTGGATAAAAGACAGTTGAGGGGGTGGATTTACCCAAGAAATTGGGTCCCCCCACCGTTATTGGCTTAATTTGTCCTAATGTATCTTATTGTATTAAGAAAGAATGTTCATTTTGTTGGATCAAAAAACAGGTAAGGGGGTAAATAACCCAGAAATGGGTCCCCTTACTATTGTTTCGTTTTCTTGTTTTTTTTTTAACTTTTTAGATCAAGATTGTTTCTCGTCTCAAATATTTTTCGTCTTAATTATTTTCTCGTCTTAATTAAAAACTCAGAAATCTTTATTTAGTTTTAAACCAGAAAACCAAGAAACTCTGTCGAATGACAGGGTTTTAAAACATGGTAATGAAATTTCGGACGTTTCCTTTTTGACGCATATAGGTTTTTTATGGTCATATTCGTTTCTAGACCAGTGACTTTAGCCGGAAAGTATTATTTTCGACCAGAAAATATCAATTTGGTTAAAGAATATGAGAAATCGTTGTGCTGTCAAAGTGACAGGATCGTAAAACATGGTAATGAAATTCAAGATGCAAATGTTTATTACCGAAGTTTTCATGATTATAATCGTTATAAGATCGGTTAATATAACCGGAAAATGTTGATTCAAATAAGATTTATAGGGAAAAGTTGAAATGTCAAAAGTAAGTTGCCAAAGTAGGAAGTGGCAAGACTTTAAAACATGGTAATAAAATATAAGGTGTTTATATTGAACAAATAGGTTTTTCATGATGATATTCGTTTTCACCCAAAATAAATTCTGGAACTTAACTTCAAATACATTCCCCATTTCACATTAAAACTTATGAACTTGTCTTCTAAAAGATTGGATAAAGTTCAACCATCACTTACTCACTATGTTTTAAAGTAACAGATCTATAACTCAGTAAAATCTGATTATATGCTACTATGAAATAATTTTTGTCATAAGAAAGAATGATAAGAACAAATATCAATGTACTATAATAAAACTCAACAATATTTTGTGAAGACAACGAATCTTTACGAACGCTGGTGACAAGCTCTCAATATCCTTATGATATAATTTAGCTTTCCAAATCACTTAAAAATAGACAAAATGTTGGTGGCTCTTTGTAACCACCTCTATGAATGTCAATATACATTTTATACGGTGTGATATCGTTCGATTGATACTTCCCTTATGCATTACGTGCCGTCCATGCTATGTGAAATATGTATATTCCCCGTCATATACTCTACACATTTTGTGCTGGATTTGCGCGTCATCTGAATTGTGTTTATCATCCGTGTCATACTTTGAATAATTACTTACATACTTTTAGGATGTTTTATCCTATAACGCACCCCATCCCCTACACACACGTTACACGGCTCTTTATTTCTTCTCTTTCTGTTATAATTCGAGGTGTTCCGAAACGTCCGATAGAGGCGCTTTAAAAGCTGTCATTTAGGAAGTTTCCATTTCATTTTAATAATTAGTACTTTGGTTCAATACCTAGAATCATATCATGATGTAATTCTGTAATTATACAGGTTAATTACCCTAAAGCTGCTGCTACCAGTCTTATTCTCATAGCATTTTCTCTTGTTTAGAAAGATCTGTGTGACATCCAATTGGAAAAAAACTAACTTCAAAAGGGTACAGCCCTCAACCAAATCGTGTCTATGGTGGCAGTAGAGCAACTCACATCAGTAAAAGATTCGTTGGATTTTTGGAGGACCCTAGCAGCTTTGGGATTACCTCAACGATCCTGTTCTCTTGTCTATCTGAGTATGTCTATTCCTAAATTCAGCTTTTAGTACGGTGCAACATATACATTTGTAAAATTTAGAGTGATAACAAAATGACTTTTTTGTTCTCCTTTTCTAGAATTATTTGTCCTCATTGTGAAGAAAGAACTCAACTTAATCGTGTCTTTGGTACAGCAGAGCACATCAGTAGAAGATCCGTTGGATTTCTGGAGGACCCAGCAAGCAGCTTTGAGATTACATCAACGATCCTGTTGTCTAGCTGAGTATGTCTATTCCTAAATTCAGCTTTTAGTACAGTGCAACATATACATTTGTAATATTTCGACTGAAAACAAAATGAATTTTTGGTTCTCCTTTTCTGGAATAATTCAGTATGGCGTCCTCATGCTCTGGAATCGCTAAGATGATGGTTGATTATCAATGGAATTTGAATGATATTATGCAGAGAGAACCCTCGACATATTTATCCAGAATGATTGTCTATCGAGGTGTTAAAGTCTTTAGAATCTGTCTAAGGAATGACACAAAATCGCCTGTTTTGTTTGTCATGGTCAGGGCGGACGTTGAAATCGGCGTGAAAGGCCAGAAATTGTCTGCGCACAAAGCCGTTCTCGCTGCCCGCAGTGCAGTATTTTCCACTGAATTCACATCTGGACAACCCGAGGGTACTGCTTCCGTGTCGACTAATGGCCTTCATCAGATCCAAATCGACCACGTGGAACCTTCAACTGTGGAGCAATTTTTGTATTTCATCTACATGGGCGAGTCGATGGAAACGTTTAGTAATGAAAAACTGCTCGAACTGGCTGATAATTATGAGACCAGAACATTGGCTAGCTTGTGCAGAGCTGCCCTTGAGCAAACAGAGTCAGTACAAATTGCCAGTGTCTTGAACAAGCTGAATATGGGCAAACGAAAGTGGAATTGTTTCACGATCCGGTATTTCATAGCGTGTTCCCGATTCTTTTAGCGGGAAAATCTACCCAACCTGTAATGGAAGTTCAAAACCAAGAAATATGACTTTCACGCATTGATCGAAAGAATTTAAAAATCGTTTGAAATTTCGGTTGCGGTTGTTATCTGCGTAAGTTTTTTTTGCCCAACTCTAGTTGATGTATTTTTATTGAACAGAGGTTACCTAATGTGGTGTATAGTGATGTATTCTATTATGTAATTACTGATCCCAGCAAGAATTATTTTGAATGCGGTCAAAAAAAAAATTCCAATAAAATTCTTTGTCCAACTTTAGATGACAAAAGTATATCAGTTGTTACATACGGTAACATACATATTATTTGGTTTGGTTTCGACAAAAAGTGTCACCGCAGCACTCTACTGAGGTGACCTACACTATTCACTACACTTTTACCTTGACGGATATAACTCTCTAGAAAAGGTGTGTACTTGGAATGTCAAGCGATAATTATTCCAATATTCCAATCTTGAATTTAAAAAAAATAAGTACCATGAGCTACGTTGTCTTCTTACAGTCTCTCCGTGTTTGGCTCCTTATCCTAATTCTTCTTGTACGTACACAATAGGTAGAACACGATATGATGTTCCGGGATTCGAACCTGGGTCCCCCCAATTGACATGACTGTTCGCTAACCATCCTGCCGTTGGGAGACGATTGTTTATCCCGCCAGATGGATTAAGTTGAAAAACTAAATTTACAATTAAATTTAAAATATTGTTTGATTTTTTTAAGTTATCTTTTCTTTTCTTGATTTTCCGGTATTAAATGAAATTTTATTGCGCAGCCAACAGAACAGTTGGGTTGAGTTATAAATGCGCATTATTTATTGAATTAAAGTTGATCAATATTCAACTAGGGAGTAGGGATGGCTCAAATAAATACCAGTGTTATCAAATTTTCAATTGTTTTCTGTTTATTAAAATTTCATTCTTACACAAGTATTTGATAACTTAAAAAGGATTTTCTTATTACATTCGTATATCAAATTTAGTAAATGTTCTTCTTTTGGAGAATTAAGACAATTAAGAATCAATTTAAGAAAAATACGATTCTTTCGTGCAAAAAGAAAATATTCGAGGAGAAATCAGCTTCCCTTCCAATTTTGGAGAATACGTTTGGAGCGCTGACTACTTGGGTTAGTCATAGCATCTCAGGGAGAGATATAAGCTTTCCTACCAAAAATTCCTATTTTAATGAATTTTTCGCGTTTTTAATCATAATATCTAGGTTTTTTTATGTCTCTTAGCCTTAAGAATAATTAGATAGCGGATTATATTACGTAGTAAACTTTTACGCTTTAAATTTAATTTTAAATTGTTTTTATGAAAAATTGTGTGGTGTGGGCAGCGGCGGGAACGAGAGAATAAGGAGATAGAAATAATAGTTGGCTAGATTACATCAGTAGCTAATAACCTTCTAAAAATGGGCTCATGGCCTGAAAGTCGAGGGACATTCAGGACAGTGGCGCTAGTTGGTATGCTTTCCGGTATTCATACAGCGCCACAAAAAGGGGAAGCTTGGCTTGGCTGCTAGGTTTAGCGCTTTTGATCAGTCTGTCAGTCACATTGCCGCGGCTGCTGCACACACTTGACTGCATTTCATGCTAAAAGGATCAAAGTTATTTAATGACGTTCTCTGGTTGGGAAGAGGGGTCAGGGGATGACAAAGAAAATTTCCAGAATTTTGCACAAATATTTTTCATTCACTTACAGACGAATTGCAATTACAATTTAGTTTTTTTTACCAATATAAACCCATGAATGAAGAATAAATTCAAAGGGATTATTTTGCAGAATTTTGGTTTTTCCGACTTAACATTGGCTAGCTCTGCACAAGCTAGCCAATGTTGTGATCTCATAAATATCAGCCAGTTTGAGCAGTTCTTCATTACTTAACGTTCCCATCGACTCGCCCGTTGAACGAAAAGGGAAATGCTTTTGCATTTGCAGACTTGAGAACCAAGCCAACCAAAACAATATCTGTGAAGTGTGACTGACTGTCCATTTAAAATGGGGAAATTTGTGAAAAATTTGTTCGAAGAAAAAAAAGACAAGTATAGTCCCACTCACAGATTAAGTACAAGAGATACAATAAAAACAAAAGTAATAACAAAATTGTACCAGATATAATAACGGCCCTGTAGTGTAGTTTCTCGTAGGATTGTGAAACAATAAGGGAGACGAGTTTGACTGTTTCAAGGTATGAAAGGGTATATGAGGGGTGTGAGTTAGTAAGACCTGTGGAAGCATTGCTGTGGTTTTGTGCCTAAGGTAAAGTTTAAATACGCGTTCCTTTGGAAGGTAATAAGGTCTATATAGCCATCTGTTGACCATGCTTAAGGAACTAATAATGGTTGTGTCTGGAATCATTACAGCCTAACCTAGCCTAAACTAACCTAGCCTAACCACTGAAATTTAATGACTTTTCCGGGATGGGAATGTCTTTGTTCTTGCCTCTCTCTTCTCTGTCTCCTCATCACTTTTTGTACGGTGAAAGTGATTAGGGAATCAAACGCAAACTATTTGGGGCCATACGTACTTAAGTACGGAGACCGATGAAAGGGCCACCATCGTGAGTTCGCCAGCCGTTGACGGCTGGCGCCCACAATCACATGTGGTGGGAACCACCGGTGGAACTGTGGAACTTGGAGCCTCTTCAAACAAATCCGTGAAATTCATCTGCAATTTAAAAAAAAAATTAGTAAAAAATTAAAAAGAATTTAAAATAAATAATTATACTTTAAAATTAACAGATGCAAGAGATGAAGATGAATAAAATTTTTCAGCGTCTAATTTCTCTGAAAAACTGAAAGAGACTGAGACACTGAGGAGAGTATATTATAAATATTTATAAATACCTGCATTCGACTACCCGTTGAACGAAAAGGGAAATGTTTTTGCATTTCCCTGATCCGATAACGGTCCTGTATTGTTTGTTCCTCGTAGAATTTTGAGATGACGAGGGAGACGCCCGTGTTCTTCTCGATTTCCCTCTTATTCTTCCCCCTTAGTCAAACCGGATTAATGGGATTTTTGGGACAAAAATTTGGCGTACCTAAGTGTAAACATTCCTCTGTTGCTAGACTGCACTGTCAGCAGCAGGCGTTGCAGCAGGCTTAACATTTGAATCATTGATCTTAGCGATTTGACGAAGAGTCAATGACAGCTGCTGAGCGAAATGCAAATCGATAGTCTCCGGAACGGTTTCATCACTAGTACGGTTCTTACTGAACAAAAATGCAATAGACAACCAGCACATAACATATTTTTAGGCACATAACAATAAATACAAAATACAAATTTTACTCAATTTTACTTTTATTGAATCTCACTCAGTCACTCCAGAAAAGAGATAAGCAAATTTAAGAAAGTTACACGTCGACAGGTTGGGATTGAGCGACGGTTTTGGGAGTATTGGGACGTCTAAAACTAAAAAAAAAAAAAAGGTTGAAAAAAAATCAAAAAAAAAAAAAAAACTTACCGGTTAGGTAGTTAAAATGAATTTGGGACTCGACCAAGCCTTTTTAACGGTCGAGTAAAGGCATTTCAGCAACAGCATCAAAAGCAGGGAGACTACCCCGAAGACCGACTTCATAATAATGTCCATCTCCTCCTTCAATTCTTTTGGAAGAATGGATGAAGTATTGGATGAAGTAGACATGCTAAAAAAAAAAAGAAAAAATCTTAAATGATGTTTAAGATTTAACACGATACAAATACTTACAGAGATGACGAGAACACGAGACGAATGACACGAGAACGAGACGAATGACGAATGACGAATGATGCGAAGGAGACGGAGACAACAACCGAATGATGCGGAGCGGACGAAGACAATAGGATGACACGGAAATGAAATTGAAATTGAACGGAAATTTGTTCTTAAGCATTTAACTAATGCCCTTTTGACCCCGGGGTAAAAGTATTTGAGGACCACGAGGGCCCCCAGTCCATAAAATGACCCAGACTTTTTTTTTGACCAGATTATTAAATTGATCTGCCTTTTTTCATTGTCGGCCGGTACGTCTTCGCGCCCGTCTTCGGCTCCTTCAGTATCGGGGACTTCTTTCTCGGTAATCTTCTTCCATAGCAAATTGACATTGCGTTTAATTGCTCCCCAAAAGACGCGACAAATAATGGCTGAGCCGAGGCCCGTCAGCCCGAACAGCGTGTTAGAGTCACTTTAAGCTTTATAAGTTTCACTTTTGCCACTAGTGTAGTGCCACTAAACCTTCCTAGCTATCAGTAAACTCAAATTTTTTATGTGATATTGATAAATAAATGACCAGATAGACATAAATACAATAAAGAGTGTCTTAGTAACGGTTATTTTGAAAATATCAAAAAACAAAATTTTTTTGAGTGCCTCCCCGGTAAAAAAATTACACGTAATTTTATGTAGTTTTTTACATGTTACATTACTACATAGATTTTAAATTTGTATGTAAGTCGTCAACAAAGGATAACAACCCTCAGGCTATGCAGTGGGTAGGGACAGGCACTTGCGACGGAAAAAACGGGGAAAAAAGTGAGCCAATAATTAATGTCTATGGATTATTCCATAGAAATCCTGTCGTAGTTTTGAATCTGTGTGCCTTTGCAAGTGACGATTTTTGTGGCGGCGGTAAAGCCGCACCGGCATGTTTTGACATCTTGGGCATCAACATTGGGTGCAGCTTGTTGCAGCTTGTTTGTGGGATTACGTCAATACGTCAGGACTTCAATGATACGAGCTCGTTTGGCTGAAAAGAAATTTATGATTTCCGGCTGGCAGACGGTAGACAAATTCTTCCTTTCAGCCATCTCCACTTGCTTGTAATTTGCTGTATATTTGAATAGCGAGCCTGAATCTTCCAAAACATTCTTTTCAGTTACAGTTGAAAGAAGAAAATAGTTTTCAGAATCTTCGCCCCATTTAACAACACGTTCAAAATTCGGCTTTTTGGAGGGAAATGTTTTATAGGTTGGGAGATAAATGTTAATAGAAGATAAAAGTAGTCGTAGAACTCAACAACATTCTTCTTCGGTTCACTTTTCTAAAAATTTTATTTAAAAAATCAAATCTTTGATTTCTATGAGTGTTTGTAACCCCAGACTCCCTAAAATAATGGCAGAATTAATAATTATTGTCCTGGGGTATGTTTTGGAAACCAAGAAATAAACATCAAATGAGATTCTTTCCTATGGTATTTTGAAAAAATTAGAAAACCGAAATATTGACAAATTTCAAATAAGAATATCGCAAATACAAACGGGCCAATTTTGAATAAACTTTCCCCAAACTTTTAAAATGTCTTGCTTTACAAGAAAAACAAGGTTTATTCATTTTCTTTCCGATTGAATAGCCGTATTTTGCGGAAGATATAAATTTTCTTCCTGAGGTATGCTTTGGTACCCAATGAATCCCAATTACCTTTTGGATCCACTTTTGGAGATAACTACTGTATTTGTTGCTGGTATACTGGTATATAACGGACAGTGAACATAACTAGCGGATGCCACTACATGATGAATATTGTTTGATACAAGGATAATATGACATAAGGATAGAGTAACATAAGGATATTGCGACGGAAGGGGCAAAGTCAATCAGATCGGATGGGGGGGATCAATAGCCTTACTATACCCCCTCTTTTAAGACAGACGACCACGTCTGAACAAAAATAGACGCAAATAGGAGTGAGAGTCAAAATATGGAAAGAAAAGCAAAAGAATCATTTCAACAGAAAAACAACACGGAAGTACAAAACCGCTCAGCATTAAACATGGGATCCGAGATTCGGTAAGGTCATCAAGGTGGGACTAATGGAGATAGAGAAAAGGTAAAGCACACTGTAATAACAGTCCACAATACATACTGAAAATAACGAAAAAAAATTTTCGACAGCCTATTGCTGTTGTGGGGAGCGAGTAAAAAGATTCCTTGGCCAGTAAAAGTTCGCTCAGCACGATCAGGGGTTGTTCCAAGAAGAGAAAGAAGAGACGTTCATATTGCTCTGCGTGCGCTCAATGTTGTAAGGAAGACAAAAATTTTTATTTACACAGCATTTGCTTGAAGATAGTGTAGAGAATTTAAAAAAGGATGAATAATGACGGGGGTCCACACCCAAAACGCTTATGGTTACTGTTTCTGGTTCTGCTCTTCGCGGTTTCTGTTTCTACTTCTGGCCTGGGCCAGTGTTTCGGGTTTCGGTTCTGTTTCTGTTCTGGCCTGGGCCACTGTTTCGGGTTTCGGTTTCCACTGGGTTCACTTTCTGTTTCACTTTCTGTTTCTGTTTCTTTTTCTGTTTGTTTCTTTGTCGGGTGTGGTCCCCGGAAGAAAAAAAATTAATAATTTTTTATAAATAGTGGGAGGGAAAAAGATAAAGTGGAGGAAAACTACGAGGCGGAAGATTGTCAAACTCTCCCAACCTTGCCAGAAGAGATTCATACATGAAAAAACACAGTTTATTATTGTCGCCACTATTGCTTCAAAGTTGCTAATCATTTTATTATACACTGTTTTGTGGAAACTGGGCCTACCAGCCTCCCCTGTTCAAACCATCTTAAGTGACGCCACGAAATTACCCTTGTTGAACGACAATTCGGCTTGGCTTTCACCTCTAGACTGCCATCCGACAGTATCCGACATAGTCGTAGGTTTTTGCGGGAACTTAATACAGTGATCCCAGTGGTCTGGCCAATTTTCTACGGTTATTTTTAAAATATGGACATAATTGTTCAGCTATTTAATGTTATTCATCTATTTGTTACCATCTAGCTCCTCGTCCCCTATATTCCTGTTTCTCGTCAGTAGTTGTGCTAATGTGTCTTCTAAATATTTTGGTACCTTTTCGTTCCCTTCATATTCCGCATTTCCTCCTTTCCGTCTCCTCATCCTCAAATTGATTTCCTCCTTTCTTGCTATCTCGAATGCTTCTTCGAAATTTCTTGGGTTTCTACTGCATACCCATCTCTGAATATCCCCATTTAATCCTCCTAGAAATTTTCTCAAGATTGTCATTTGCACCAGTTTCGCTTGTATATAATCATCATATAACCTTGTGACCAAAACCTTAAACCTTTGTGCATAATCTACTACTGATTCCCCCGGGTTTTGCCGACACTGATAGAAGTCCATTTACACTGTCGCTACATCCCCTCCCTGAAATCTCTCCATAAACATTACCCTTAGGTCTTCAAAATTCTCTACACACCCCCCTTCGACCCTAAAAAATTGCCCTGCTTTCCCTGCCAATCGATAGCGTAATCCGTCGATCAATTCCTCCTCCCTATTCTGAAACTTGTCGACTAGCAATCCTATTTTCCACAACCACTCCTCGACATCTTCTGATCCTGTAAAAACGGGCACTCTTTTCAGCATCCGAACCCGTCTACTCTCGTTCTCGAACGTCCCTCTTCTTGTTGAGTTTCCTGTTGCCAATTCCCCAACTCGTTAACCCCTAAATTTGGTATTGACTTCCCTGATTTCTGGCCCCCCCCCTTACCTTTCCCCACTCCAGCGCCACCGAAAACCGACGTGTTTACATCATCTTTTACCGACATTTCCCCTTCTGATCGGGACGTCAATAGAAATTTCTTGACGCATCCCCACCGTGAAAAAAGAAGATACACTGTATCCCGACGAACACTCAGAAATTCCGTCAACGTAACAGATTGTTTTAACAAGATAAAGTAAAATTAGTTTTTTTCAAAAGAAATTCATACTTGGCGTTTCTCTAAAATAACTCAACTCCAAGAACCCTCTTGAAAGTCTTTGATACATATATATATATATATATATAAATCGAATTAACTTAAAAGAAAGAAGAAAAACTTAGTTGACATACCGTCAAAATTTAAAATAAATTTCGTATCACATTTTTCTATTACCCTTTTGTTGCTCGCATGGATTCGTATTGTTCTGACACCAATGTAAGATCGTTGGAGATAACTACTAGCTGTATTTGTTGCTGGTCCCGTTCAACTGCCCACTCACACTCTTGTGATCGTTTTATATACCGGACAGTAAACATACCTAGCGGATGCCACTACATGATGAATACTGTTTGATACAAGGATAATATGACATAAGGATAGAGTAACATAAGGATATTGCGACGGAAGGGGCAAAGTCAATCAGAGTGGATGGAGGGGGGATCAATAGCCTTACACATACTTTGTGGAATACAGCGGTAAAGAATGTTTCAGTATACATTAAACTAAAGGAAAAGAAGACATAGAACTTATTTGAAGTTTGTGGGATCCCACAAACATTGTTAACAAACTTAACAAACTTAACAACTTAACAATTTTTTCAAAAAATCAAAATCTTTTATTTTATTTCCACGAGTTTTTGTAACCCCAGACCCCTAAAATAATGGCAGAATTAATAATTATTGTCCTGGGGTATGTTTTAGGAACCAAGAAACCAAGAAAAAACGCTTGTATACCCGTATTTTGAAATATTAGTATACCAAAATATTGAAAAATTTCAAATAAGAATATCGCGAATACAAACGGGCCGATTTTGATTAAACTTTCCCCAAACCTTTGAAATGTCTTGCTTTACAATAAAAACAAGGTTTAATCATTTTCTGTGCCTTTCTCGCGTTTAGGCACAGCCTTTACTATGAAAACCAGTTACTTTAAGGGTTTTTTTTACTTTTGGGGTTTTTTTACAATTTAAAAAGCAACAATTTATATTGAATACGACTCTTCCCATGGCTTACTCATCCATGGTAATCCCTTAAAAATAAAGAAAAACCCTAAGAGGAAGTGGTTTTTATTGTAATGGCTATGCCTTATCGGCAGTTTCTATGACTGGCAAAAAAAATATGACTGTATAAAAAATACTTCGCAACAAAATGGCGAAATCTGGTTTGCACTCAAAGATGAATTAACATTAATTTAATAATATTTAGAGATTTTCATAATTTTAATGAATTTTTTAAAACCCTCTCCCTATCCCTCGAAGTTTTTTCGCGCAAAAAGAGGGGTCCGGCTGGCGGCTTGACCTTGGGGAGATAGGCAGAGTTCCCCCTTTTTTAATTCGAAAAAAAAAATTTTATTACGTGATGGAGAATTTTTTCACTAATTTAAAAAAAAAGGGATTGCAAATTTGCAATCAAGCAATCATTTCTGAAAATGCTTAAAACTAGGGAGAGGGTGGAGTTTCTTAAAGAGTGGGCCTTTTTATACCCAAAACAGAGTTTCCTATCTTTGAGTTATCTGTAGCCTCTTCTAGTGCGTTTTGACGAAAACGTTTTACGCTGGTAAACCTTCCGTCAAAACACCCTAAAAGAGGTTAAAGAAACTTCAAGATACTCAAAGATGGGAAACACTGACCTAAAAGTCCGCCTTATGTTAAGTGAAACAAAGTAAACGCTTTTTAATTGAGTCTGTTGGCTAGTGAATTAAGGCTATTTTGAATGGGTAGCAAACGGGATGTAGCCAGTGTCGGGGTATCCAGTGTCGGGTAGCTAGTGTCGACCCCCCAGGTAGCCAGTGTCGAAGGAAGCAGGTGTCGATTTCCCCAAAAGTTATTCGAGTTTTTCTGGGACACATATTGCCATAAGAAAGCATTGTTTAACAAGCAACCTGGGTTACCCGGGGATTACTCGATTTTACCCGAACCCGACTCGATAACCAGCCTTCGAGTAAAAAATAAAATATTATAAAACCCAAATGATGCATGCTCAAACTGAAGCCAAGAATATGAGAAAACTTAATAAAATACACTGAAATTTTTAGGACGACTGAAATCAAAAGAAAATAATGTTTGAAAGTGAGAATCTTTCAGAAACAGAGGTCTCTAGCGGCCAAAATTTGAAATGTAAAATAACACATGGAAACGTTTTTTTTAATTACCTGCCTTTTATTAAAATATTGTATGAAAATATAATGAACCCATTACGAATTCCGTCCATTTCTCTTAAATTTAATAGCATAATTATAGTTTTTGAAGGGCTTTAAGAAAAAAGAGCCATCTGCTGGGTTAATGATTTGCCTTTCTCAATTACCGATCTCTATTTCTCAGCGGAATATGTTTTATGATCCCACCAGCGCATTTTTCGTAAACATGCGGAAAAAATGAAAATGGATTTCATCAGAATGGGTTATTCCAAACAACTCCTTAATACTGCCCTTGACAAGGTCACCAAAATGAAGAAGGAGGACCTCCTTCAAAAAATTGATAAACCACCAATAGCTGGATCATTTAAATTCATTACTCGTTTTAATCGATTATATGATTGGAAAGCGCTCAGAAACCTTCTTGAAGAATTTCACACGGCTATCGTCAATCACTATTGTACGGAACCCGATAGTAATACGGGAATTATGCAAACAATTGAGGATAAATCCATCCACTTAATCTTTAGTAACAATCAGAACCTCCAATCACATTATTCCGGTTTTCTGAAAAAAATCGAAATTTAAAATAAATCTCTTTTGGCAGGATACGGATCCGCTCTCTCCAAACCATCGAACTATGGAATGGCCTGCATGTCCTTCCACACTTTGTCAGGTTACCACCTGAAGATGCTTATAACAAAACTACAACCATCTTTGCCAACATAAAACACATTTCTAATTATGAAGAAACCACTGGTCACCCTACTCTTAAAATCATGCTCCCTGCCAGGAAAATTCATAAAATTCGTGAATTCCTACCGATCAAACTCCATGAAAACTCTTCCCTGGAGTACGTTGAAGGATTAACATGGATCCCTACCTCATCTTTATACCCTCCTGGAAAAGGGATCCACGTATTGGCATTAACCAATCCATCGGACTTCCAAAATTTGAAATTTCTTTCTCCTGGGATACTGCGGTACATCCATCTCAATTGGTTCTTGCTACCTTTTCGGATGACTTTCGCAAGAGGACATGGAATATATCCCAGGGTAAATATACACTGTATGAACCCATCCAAGAACAAGCTGATCTCCCAGATGTGACTGCGGAACCACCCACACACCAAGCTTTCACAATCTCAATTTCTACTCAATTTTCCAATGTTGTATCTGTAATAGGTATGTACTTACTTCAGGAAATAGGACCATTCCCAAAAACTATCTCTATATTCGCTTTTCTAACGGAGGACTTAAGAAATATTATGTCCAACAAACTCTACCATCCACCGATGGCGTTACACAGTATCATGGGTCTCTAAAGTTATACTTCAGACGTATTCGGCCAGTCTCTGGACCTTAGTTCCGCTTCCTCTATAAACAACTCAGGTTTTTTGATAAACCCAACGATTGGGCCACCATCCCGGACACTGAATTTAGCCCTTTGTCCCGCAAAATGCCTCTGGATCTACACAATAAATTGTTTTCCATTCTTCAGGACATTTCCGATTAAAATACCAACGGAAATTAACTGCCTACCCCAGGATTTCATCCAAATTTTTGAGGACAGCCCAAAACATGATCAAACCATTTGCTTAAAAATTATTGCAGTCAAACATGAAGGAGAGGAAGGAGAGGATACAATCTCCTATTATGCTCTCACCAAAATCGATGGGATTCCTCCGACTCCCATTAATATTTCACTCCCTACCGACACTGATGATACCCTTCAACTCTCGGTAGTTATTAATGGATGTCTGAAAGCTTATGAATATCATGACATTCCTATTGTTCCTCTTAATAATTGGCAAACCCAACTTTAATCCTTCTGCACTCCGTCACTCCAGGCTGAATGGGTCCCCCTCAAATTCCTTCATAACCAGGACACTTTTGCTCTGGGATTAAGGGAGGGATAAAACCCAGTTCCCAATATCTTTCAAATTTCCTGTTTATGATACTCCTACCGTGAGATCTGCTTTCGAATTAAGAGCACGAACTAGACACGTTTGTGACATTATTTCGTGTACTGATTTTATTATCCGTACTTCCTCCTTTATGGAACTAAACAATGATATGCATGGCCATTGCCATAACAAGTAATGTTTTCTCTTCTTTGAAAATGTGTACTAATCTTGGGATTTTTAGTAAAAAATTTTTTTACTACCATAGGCCTTTTCCTTTTTAAAAACCGGTGTCTATCACCTGCTCTTATGATGACTTCATCCGAGTCAACGGAAGCAACCCAGAATTATCACAAATAATTTGCACCAAGATTATTGCTGTCAAAGAAAATGGTCATAATGATGTTCCAGAACTCTCCTTTTTATGCACTTATAGCTGTGAACAACCAACCTCTCTCACCCGTTAATGATTCCCTTCCAATTGATTCAAGCATTTGCCGAATTTCAATTGATGTTGATGGATCTTACAAGAATTTTGCTTTCCTTTTTATTCCCTTTGCTGCTATCAACGATTACGAAGCACAGCTCCTTCAATATTGCTCACCTTTGGGTTATGTCCACTGGTTTCCTCTAAAATCTCTTGCTTCTCCTGTTATTTATGTTCTTGAGTTCAAACCCAACCAGTTACTTACTGGTGGGGTGACCCCTCCTCTAATTCACTTTTCCTTTCCCATTCTGGATACATTGGAGAATCGAATGGAACTGGAAGAATTAGCTGCTACTAGACACCACTGCACTCTCATTCCATGTTCTGATTTTATTATTTCATAATAAAATGGAGTTGTTTATAGAGGAAGCGGAACTGAGGTCCAGAGACTGGTTGAATGCGTCTGAAGTATATGGTGTAAAATTTCAGTGCCAACGAACTGGAGTTTGAAACAAGGAGGATGGTAATGGATCTGCCGCGCTATCACGCCTTGCACGACGCATGTCAGGTTACACTGTCCAACGAAAGTGTTGTTCGAGCCATAGTTGAACCCGTCCCAGTTGAGCCGATTGAGGAAGGGGATGGAGTTGCTGAGGCACGAGCAGCTGTTCAAGAAGTCGTGGATGCAAGAAACCAAGGAGTGGTAGACCGAATCTATTACGTGTCCACTTTAGAAAGTGGACAGGTGGTTAGAAACCGTTTGTAATTTACTCTAAAAAAGGAAATAGGAAAAGGGTGGATTACCCAATCTTATAGCAAAAGATGGGTCCCCTTCAAAAAACTTTACGTTGTTGGATAAAAGACAGTTGAGGGGGTGGATTTACCCAAGAAATTGGGTCCCCCCACCGTTATTGGCTTAATTTGTCCTAATGTATCTTATTGTATTAAGAAAGAATGTTCATTTTGTTGGATCAAAAAACAGGTAAGGGGGTAAATAACCCAGAAATGGGTCCCCTTACTATTGTTTCGTTTTCTTGTTTTTTTTTTAACTTTTTAGATCAAGATTGTTTCTCGTCTCAAATATTTTTCGTCTTAATTATTTTCTCGTCTTAATTAAAAACTCAGAAATCTTTATTTAGTTTTAAACCAGAAAACCAAGAAACTCTGTCGAATGACAGGGTTTTAAAACATGGTAATGAAATTTCGGACGTTTCCTTTTTGACGCATATAGGTTTTTTATGGTCATATTCGTTTCTAGACCAGTGACTTTAGCCGGAAAGTATTATTTTCGACCAGAAAATATCAATTTGGTTAAAGAATATGAGAAATCGTTGTGCTGTCAAAGTGACAGGATCGTAAAACATGGTAATGAAATTCAAGATGCAAATGTTTATTACCGAAGTTTTCATGATTATAATCGTTATAAGATCGGTTAATATAACCGGAAAATGTTGATTCAAATAAGATTTATAGGGAAAAGTTGAAATGTCAAAAGTAAGTTGCCAAAGTAGGAAGTGGCAAGACTTTAAAACATGGTAATAAAATATAAGGTGTTTATATTGAACAAATAGGTTTTTCATGATGATATTCGTTTTCACCCAAAATAAATTCTGGAACTTAACTTCAAATACATTCCCCATTTCTCATTAAAACTTATGAACTTGTCTTCTAAAAGATTGGATAAAGTTCAACCATCACTTACTCACTATGTTTTAAAGTAACAGATCTATAACTCAGTAAAATCTGATTATATGCTACTATGAAATAATTTTTGTCATAAGAAAGAATGATAAGAACAAATATCAATGTACTATAATAAAACTCAACAATATTTTGTGAAGACAACGAATCTTTACGAACGCTGGTGACAAGCTCTCAATATCCTTATGATATAATTTAGCTTTCCAAATCACTTAAAAATAGACAAAATGTTGGTGGCTCTTTGTAACCACCTCTATGAATGTCAATATACATTTTATACGGTGTGATATCGTTCGATTGACACTTCCCTTATGCAATACGTGCCGTTCATGCTATGTGAAATATGTATATTCCCCGTCATATACTCTACACATTTTGTGCTGGATTTGCGCGTCATCTGAATTGTGTTTATCATCCGTGTCATACTTTGAATAATTACTTACATACTTTTAGGATGTTTTATCCTATAACGCACCCCATCCCCTACACACACGTTACACGGCTCTTTATTTCTTCTCTTTCTGTTATAATTCGAGGTGTTCCGAAACGTCCGATAGAGGCGCTTTATCTATGCCCATATCATGTTTTTAAAAGAGCCCATCTCGAATCAAACCAGTTTCCGTACCAGCAGGAGGAGCTTAGTCAGAGTCATCTGGTTGCTTCTCGCTGTGTTGAAAGTTCCATAAGGGGGGTGATGGGTCTAGAGGTTCCTTTTTTGCATAGATAAAGCGCCTCTATCGGACGTTTCGGAACTATTTCTGAGAGAAATCAAATGGACAGAAAAACCAGATGGTTCTTTAAATATGCCAACTCCACCCACAAAACAGCCAAAAAACGGACCTCTAGACCCATCACCCTTATGGAACTTTCAACACAGCGAGAAGCAACCAGGATGACTCTGGCTTAGTGGCTTTTGGCCAAATTCTTAACAGCCAATTGCAGGGCTGGTCGCCTTTCGTGAGTGCCCCCTATGAACCAAAATAGTAATTACATTCCAACCAATACTAACCACTAATTCATTTTAGTAGTATGTTGAATTGGGTTGTGGTTAGGCCGACGGATCGGGGAGCTGAAATACTTGTGTTTGAATCGTAGGATATCCAAGTCTTTCTACAGAGATGTTTACATATTTTGTTGTTCTTTCATATAGTTTTAATGTAATATAAATTCATTCAGTCGAATAACGATAAAAAACGGCTATTATAGCTTTATTATAAGACTTAAATACACAAAGTAATGTGCGATCGGACTTAGATAATTTTCAAATGGGGAGGGGCTTATAGGGGGAGGGGCTCATAGTTGACCCAATTGTCCACCAGGCAGTGCTGGACAGTTGCGACCTGGCTTCAGCCGAGATAGGCTATCCCAAGCATGAAGTTGCTCCACCATACTTATACACCATGAGATAAGTGTTTTACTAGTGTTGTAACCCGGGTAAAAAAAGGCGGGTCATCGAAAACGGGCCTCTGAAAACATAGCCTTCTATATTTAAGGATGCCGAAAGGTTTGGGATACCCACCGTGTTGAAAATTGAAGCCGATTTTGCTCACCCTTCCTCTATTTAGGCCCCGCCCGGGTAACCCCACGGGAGCCATCTAGTAGTCGAAGAAATAAACTTTTTTGAAAACATCGCGTGTTTCTTTGTTTTGTTTTTTTAACAACTATTTTTGTTGATGGGGCTCTGGAGGGTTATTTGAACTTTACACGTTAATACGTTATGAAAGAAAAAAATGAAGATTACAGGATTCGAACCTACGCCCTACGCTCCATAGGATAGTATTATATAACAAGGAAAGGAACAAGGTTTCATTAAATTATTTTTTTGTATTTTTATTATCTTAAATTCGATGTTTAATTAATAGTTTACAAAAATTCTGAGTTTCGATTAAATATTTGAGTTGCCAATGCACAGTTTTTCCAGTTTTTTCTGGTCGAGTCATGCAATCCGACCATGTTGATTGTTGACAATTAGGCAATGTCGCATAAGGAGCAATTTAAAAAAGGCTTGATTTTGAGTTTCAAACATTAAAAATAATGTTTCCCAATTGCGCATCTTTATTATTTGGGTTCTATAGCATACCATGAGTTTGATTTCGCTTTCTATCGTTAGCGCCAATATACAATAAATAGCGGGTTAGGTAAGATACGAAGACGAACGGATACGGTGGGGCAAGAATTTAACAGACCGAACGGTTTTTTCTCGATCCGAAAGTATCTAGACTTCAATTGTTGGAACCGTCGGATCAACCGGTCTGTTCACAGCCTTAGTGCCCCACGTTCATATATCTAACATGACGTTTCCCATGATGGAATATGGGTCGCACCATTCACAATAGAGAATTAGCCCATTCAATTGAGTCAGATATTGATAAAATTTACGATCGCCAAAGTGAGACTCCAAAAGACCTCACTCACAGTACAAGTTCTATGTCTACAACCTTTTCTTATTCGTGTGCCTATTCATTTTTGTATCATAAGAACAATATAAGAAATTTCAGCTAAAATCCGCTAAAATCTAACAACGAATATTACGTATTTTATAAAATATACCTGACTCACTGCCGCGTAACATCAGCTGCATTATACCTCTCGTGAGGATGTGCCATCAAGGCAATGACTTGAACGTAATATCTAACCAAGGCTAAGTCTTCAGATCAGTACAAGCTAGAAGAAAAGTTATTTAAGCACATCTATCCTGATGGAAAATGGCAAAATTTTTCCAAGTCCAAACGACGGTAATGGGCTAATGTCTGGTGTAACTGGCGCGGGGCAGTGGTCCGCCGCTCGGAGGAATAATAAGAATTTGTTAGCAGGTTTGAATTAATGACGATGTGCCGAGCGATGTGCTGACTTTTGCTGCTGGCTTTCTCTTATTCCTAGCCCAGTTTGGGAATCCATCCTATATTATCACGTAGTATAAAAACACGCAACGCAAACTAAGGATGGAGACCTTTTTTCTCATGGCTACCAATTCACGCACACACGAAATCACACAACACAAGCACGAAACACGGAGCAGCAGAAAACACGCGACTGGTACGCACAGCAGCAGACTGGAACTGAACTAAAGAGAAAGGTTCTGGATTAGTCTGTACAACTGGGTTGTGCCGCCATCTGACGGCCACCTAAACAACAAGATGAACATTAATGGCCTACGGCCGCGACATTGACATGTGACAACAACATGTCAGCATGATATGCTGCTGGCTGGCCGCGGTCAAACACCAAGAATTCCAAATGCTCATCCAGTCGTCGTCGTCGTCGTCGTCGTCATCGTCTCATTCGTTCCAGCACCGATGAATGTGTGTATCTATCTCTATACTTATATCTGTCGCTCCATCCATCCAACAGCGTTCAGCAGATAGGTGAAAGTCACATTTTTTCGACTACCTCATTTTTATAGTAGTAGCGCATTATTATAATGTGCTGCGTCCAGTGCGGGATTGTATACAGCTCAGGATTGGACAGCAGCACATACTTTGCTTTTGCTTTGCTTTGCAGCGGAGTACTACATGAACCCAATCAATCTTTTTCCACTAGATATGGGTATACGTGTACAATAGGGGTTTTGAGGGTTTCATTACAAAGAAAAACTGGTAAATGGCATGTTAGATGTTGCAACGCAACAGATTACATTTTTCCAGTGCAACCTGATGCAGCTATACGTACACATAAAAGTAAAAGGAATTTCTATCAAACGATGTAACAATAAATCCAGCAAGAAAGGAATAAAAATTTCTCCTTTACTTCTTTTTGAGAGTCATTTTAATAATGGATTTTATTATTTCGCCAATATTTTTGCTCTTCATGCGTAACAGGTTTAATTACAATTTAGTATTTCTTTGGTTGTTGTAAAATCATTAAAAAAATTTTAGCTGTAAATGATGTTTCAAGGTCGAATTTGAATATCATATATACGTGGCTCAGTTCGTAAAATTTGTTAATTTTTGCAAATCATAGTTCTTGAGGTTGAGGAGATTTTTCTTCATTTGTTTACTTATCGTTTCGCAAGTGGTGACCATGATGGTGTGTAAATTGTGTACCTTAGCGCATTTGTTTGACGAGAAATTCTCTCTGATTTTCAAAATTTATACGCTCGGCAGTGGGCAGCACAAAAATAGTGATTTAAAAAATCACAATAATTCTTATAATATTTACATAAATAAAATCACAATCAATTCTCAATTAAATTGAATAATATAACAACGCAGAACATTGACTTTAATTCTCTCCCGAAAAATAAAATGTTTCAAAATTCTAAGAAAAAGATTCAATACTTGAACGTAAAAATAAGCCTAACATGTTAGTACTAATATTAAAAATGCGGCTGCGGGAGGCTGCACTTTTAATATTGAATATTACCAACTTGAGTGAACTTGTGATTTCCAAATAGAGCTCACGACGAGACAACACTCGTGAGCTAAGAGAGCATTAATGCTCTCCACACGGTAAATAAATAGTTACTATACATAACACATAATAATTTGTTATTTTTAAAAACCTCGATCCAAAAGTATTATAACGTAGAGGTACCGTAGGTAATTTACTTCCAAGATGGGAATAAAAGCATTAAAATAAGAAAAATAAAATAATGGACTTTGGTGGTGTCGTAGTTTAGTATTAGCATGGCTGATTGATTCCGTTTAAGGTATTTATTTCTAATGTAGGAAACACTTTTCAAAAGCGATTGAGTGAGTCTATATACTAATACTTTAATAGCATTGGCCGGGCTCGCGCGCGCGCAGCTGGGCGGTCTCAGCAACTCTATAGCGGTCCCAGTTAAGATTCGACTTTAGAAAAACTGATATGCAAATGGTTAGAGAGCACTCTGTCGACTTTTAAGACAACAATACAACAATAAAAAGAACAAAAAACCAAACAGAGTAGAAAATAAATAACCGGCACGGGTGCGGAGAGACATTCATCACAAAGAGAATTTAGAAGAAAAAACCAAAAACAAAAACAAACTTGAATGGCCAATGAAAATTGGACGTATATAAAAAAAAACTTGAACTTCTATAAATTTCGGTCGACTGGACGTGGTGGACGTATGTATGTCTCAACCTATTTGTCATGGAGTAGAATCACACGACCGTTGATATAGCCCACAGCTCTCTCGACGTGTTCCGTCTCATATATGCCCACCAATCAGCAGTACTGAATCAATCTAATTATAATGACCGGCTAAGATTGTCGTCAACGAGTCCACATCAGAAATACAAATTTCAAAGAAATAAAAAACAGGGAAATATCAAAACCTGTTTTTTCAGTTCATTAGGGTCAACCAGCTGTTCCATTCTTTTCCCTTTTTTTGTGTATTGCATTACACTGTATATTATAAAACTTTTATCAATTTATCATTTCATTCCTGATGTATGTCCTGACGGATCGTCAAGTGCGGTCAAGTGCATCACGTACGTTTTACCATAACTATCGCTAACGAGTAACGACTGAATTTCGTTCGTCAGTTTCACTTGGTCAGCGAATGCGGATAAATAACGGGGTTGCGAGACTAGCAGCGTGTCACGCAATTTGTATGATATTAACAATATATTTTACACGAAACAAAATAGTTTCTCTGGTGGAATTATATATCCGTCAACTGTTTTTTTGCTGATCTCGGCTAGATTTTTCACACTAAGCAGAAGTCACGAAGTCAAATAAAATCACATTTTTATGTCACATAATCTAATAATAAAAGTATAATAATACGCACGGATAGAAAATAAACAACAAACACACATTCCTTTTCAGCACCAAAATGTGCAGCGATTTTGAAATCAGATGCAATCTCGTACATAAAAATAACCGAATAAAAAACTTGGCCCGATTTCAACTGGTGTGTAGACGATGTATGGTCAACTTTTCTCGCATTTGAAATTAATAGACGATCTTTTGGTCGTTCGTGATTACTCAATAACGCCCTAAAAAGTCCAAAAACATTTGCAAATTGACGCAATATACAATCCATTCCAGCTGAACCGGCAAATTTGTCGATTCTGTGTTTATTTTCCCCTTTTAAAAAGATATATTCCGAGATTGTTTGGCGATTTTTATTGAGGCGGCGACCAGCACCAGCCTTCTCCGTATATGGGTCACAGACACTTACAGTTTACAGACACTTCTATAGTTTTATTTCTTTCTGTTATCTCAATGAATGCTGTAGCTACATAAACGCTCGACAATGTATTCCCGTTCGATTGTCACGTAAAAAGTGGTGTACTGTCGTTGGGTACGATTATAAACTGTGATAAACGCGTTGACAGTATTTTTTAAAAAGAATATTAACACGACTCATTATTAGCACTGTATCACGCCGGTTCCAATAATCACGGTAAAACACCAGAATATACTAACTTTTTGGTTTCAGTTTGAAATTGACAGCCAATTCAAATCATTCTCATAAATATTCATCGAAAAAAAAAAACCAACTGGATAAATTTTGTTCATAGCTTTCGATCAAATCGATAAACGTATAATTTAATTCATTGCAAACCTGCTGCATTATACCGGTGTGTATAGTTGTATGCATAAAAAAAATGCATCGCATATGTATAAAGTTGTATACATGCGTGATGGCCATGACGACAGCAATGAGACACTACACGCCCATACAGAGCGGGCGGGAGAGCGAGCGAAAAAATTTGAAAATCAGATGCTGGGGATCCGCGATGACGCGCTTTTAAAAGCAGCAGGTGTACGAAAAGGATACGCTCCGATGAAAGTTTTTATTATTTTCTTCTCTCGTATGGTCTCCAGCTCTTTTTTTTCACGGAATATAACTTGGCATCCATTCAAGACACACACACAGAGGCCGCAAAACCTCGGAACATGTGATGGGAATAATAGCTCGAGAATATACACACACGTAAAAAGAAGTGTTGGTTATCTACGCGAAATGGTGAGATGATGATATAATAATAATAATATGGAAACGAGCAGGTGATGGCTGAAACTTATTGTTTGGTCAGAGTCAACACGATGAGACCCACCTCAAATCAACCTGGCTGAATCAGCATTTATTTCATTAAATATTCTCTTTTCTTTTTTTTTAAAGGACGGCAACGAAATGAACGACGACGACCGTGAAGTATGAAGGGAAAAGGTTTTCGAGGACCGTGGAATTCCTTCGACTCTCTTTTATTTTTTATTCTTTCTTTCTTTCTGTTATTTTTCTTTTTTGTTGAATATGTACGACGACTCCATTATATTCCGTGAATTCTTTTTTTCTCTTTTCTCTCTCTTGTTTTTTTGTCTTCTTTCTATTATCTTTATGCCACTTTAAAATGCAGTTCTTCTTGTTCTTCATTTTCTTCTCTTTTATATTTTTTTGTTGTTTCCCAAAGTGAGTGAGGTAGAAAAACTGAAAAAAAAGAAAGAGAGAGAGAGAGAGAGACAAAGATGTTGTTTTTGAGATATAGAAGAGAAAAAAAAAGAGGGCCATTGGGTTTATAGAAAGTTCGCGGCGAGCGGAGATTTACCTACACAGGATATAAGAAAAATATAAAAAAGCCGGGCGCTTTGCGCAGCCGGGCATATATATGACATTTATGATGGATTGGACTTGCACATCCATCACGCTCCAATCGATTATTATTTACGCCGCGCACCATCGTCGCTCGTCGCTCGTCTCTCTCTCTCTCTTTTTTGATTCAATCCATGGCTCGCTCCCCCGTGCTGACCTCATCTTCGCCAAAAAGACCCAGATATATGTTGATTTTCATCATCTCTTCTCTTTCGATTCTCTTTTTCAAAGAAATTTTGCTGCTGGTTAACCGCGCTTAAAGTTGCTGCGCTCAATATGGGCCGCGATTATAATAGTGACGTATCCTTTTTGTTGTTTTTGTTTCTTTCCTAAATAGTTTTAAAACTCGCGCATTTTTCTGTAATCGTCGCAATAAATTTGTTTGTTAATGACTGGACAAATGTGAACACAGCTTTCTCTGCTCTCTTGGCTGTATATAGGTAGATAGAGTGTGTCTAGGACTCTAGGTATATATAAGGGCAATATAAACGTGTCGACTCGTTAATTCTCGCCCGAATAAAAACGGGAAACAAATAACACAACACGAAAAGGGCCATCAACACAAATCTGAAAGAAAATGAACCAACACCCAAGAAAAAGACAAACACTCGTCGGGAAAGATCTACTATCTTCGTATATAGATACAAAAGAGTCGTCTCACAAACCACCTCGTCATCATCATCTCGACGAAGAAAAAAAAAAACTTGCCCCACAACACACAAAACAAGTTGGCTTATGTACAATTGCATT
The DNA here is from genome assembly GCA_030770115.1 of Daphnia galeata. NCBI lineage: Eukaryota > Metazoa > Arthropoda > Branchiopoda > Diplostraca > Daphniidae > Daphnia > Daphnia galeata. The sequence goes on from CM061114.1 coordinate 8,332,606, forward strand.
GTGTGGTTATAATATATAAGGAATAATTCAAATTTATTATTAAATGATGAAATAGAATTTTGGTCCGATTTCGGTCATCAGACGAGAAGAAGAAGAAACAAACAACAAGACAAAAAAAAAGGAAAGCTACTTTTGAATCTGGTATGAGACAAGCCGAATGCGGATGAATAATGGATGTAAAGAGACGCGAGCGCTATGCGGCCGATCGGAGTCGCGCGCGCTCGTGTGTCTCCTCGCAGCATCCACCGAAAAGGACACAAACGCGCTGAATGCCTTCTCACAAGAGCACCATATAAAAATAGAGATGGCGCTGTGTGTTTAGCTTCTCAAACTGTTCGTTACAGACGCGAGAAAGGCCCAAATAGTCTCTGCTGATATTATATAGAAATGGAGATGAAGAAGAAGGAAAAATCCTTGACTAAGTTATGCGGGAGAGATGTGTGTGTACTACTAGGCACGCATACCTAATGACACCGAAGAATATAAACGTTCTCTATCTGGTGGTCTCTCTAGCTAGTTCTGACGTATTGTTATTATTATGATTATTATTTGCCCCTTTTTTGTTTCTATACCTTACACAGCTATAAAAAGAATTCATGGTGTACTTTGTGCATGATGACTGGTGCTGTGGTATGTGTGCCCCCTATTCCTTGTATAGACTACAGACTACATATACCCCCCCTCTTCCCACGTTTTGATAAATATCCATTTTGTTTTTTAAGTTACGGATGATGATGAGCTTTTTGTCGACCGATCTTTTCTCGAGTTCTGAGTGGTTTTTTTGGTTCTTTTCCTTATGTGCGATGTAGTATATAGCTCGTTTTTCTTCTTCTTTCAATTGACTAAACGGCCGGAAAATGTTTCTCTTAAAACTCAATGAAAGTCATTGTTATTATGAAGAGAAAGAAAGAAGAAAACATGTTGGAATTCCCTTGTCCATATTAAGAAAATCGATGGCCCATGTCCATATGGTCTTCGTTTTTTTCCTTCCAAATCATTTCTGTGGCTGGATATGGTTATTTTCAGTCTATATTATATTATAAAATTCTTCATAATATTATTCTTAACTAAAAATCAACCGCTTTTATAAGGCCCAGCTGCTGACCCTAGAAAAATCTCTCATCGTCTCGCCCATGTTGAACAACAAATTAGACATGTGGGTAATAGGATCCATACATACCCAACCACCACCACCCACACATCCACTATAACCGTTCATCTTCTTCATCTTTTTTTCCGTTTGATTATTATAAATTCCCGCTAATCGAAATCCCAATTTATTGTATAAAAGCCAAAAAGAAACTATATAGAGAAGCAGATAGCGCGACTCCTCTCTCTCTATACACAGGAGATTGATCAAGGTCCGGGTGTATATACAAACGTCCCGCCCACTTTCTATACACTTATGCAAATGTGGTGTAAATAGTATAAACAAGCACCATAGGGACATTGAGAGAGAGAGAGAGAAAAACAAAACAAAAATCATTCGTAAATGATTAGCCTCTTCTCTCTATATTTAATACAGGAAGAAAAATAACATCCGTGACGTTGCTGTGGATGGGAATTTATATACACGTAGTGTTGTTTGGTAGTTATTTCTCTCTCCCCTTAGTTTTTTTTCTTCTTTTTCTTTGATGATAGAAACTTGTCTATAAATTCTTTCTCTTTCTCATCGAGGAAAAAAGGAATTACAACAAATATTTATTCCAATTCTAACCCAAAGCAACTGAAATATTTGGGATATTTTGTCTCGTTTGTTTACGCTGTTGTTGTTGTTGTTGTGGCTTTTCGGTGAGCTGTATATATCTCGTCGCAGGTGATATGGACGAACGAAAGGGACGAGTTGTCTACATGTCTGGAGGTGCTGCTGCTCCTGCCGCTGTGTTGTTTGCTGCGCCGGAGCTATGTTCTTATATACGTTCGTCGGGACTTAAATATCAGAAAGTTGGCTGCCGTCTAGGCCGGCGGTCGCACGAATCGTTCGCTCTCGTCTCATATACATCTCACGCCATCAGAGTCCATCAACTTATCCTTTTCGTTTCGTTATATTGCCATCTTTGATTGCAAACAAATAACTTCTGTTGCCGAGTGTGTCGTCCGCGTCGTGAAAGTTTACGTGATATTATTTCGTTTCGTTTCCCTTATTAGGCAGTTCTTGGGCTCGTGTTTCTTCCATTCCGTTATTTTAGAAAAGAAGAAAAAGAAAACTGTGAAAAATTAATTTTAGTTTCGTGTTTTGAAAAGAAAAAAAAAATAACAAAAAAAACAATTCTGACTTTAAACAAGGTGACCGTGATATTTCCCAATGGCGAAACAGTGAAAACAATAACACCATTTTCTATGTTACATCTATTATTCCGGGATTATAACAACACCAACAACACTTGTATATATTCGCCGTGCGGTTTTAAACGGTAAGACCACAATCTCATATTAAAAAACAGCCTCGGTTTCTATATGATATTTTGATTCTTATTTCGTGACTGTGTTGCGCGTGTTTCCCGACTGAACTTTTGTGGAACCAAGCCAATAGGGTACGGCACATATCGCATACCAAAAAATCATATCATCAAATGATATAATGATGGGCGACAGACGCGTCTCTAGACTCGCAGTAGCAGCAGCAGACCATCATGTGTGGTATTTCTCTGCGTTGACATGTTCAAGAGATAAAAGATAACAGAGTTATATGGCTGGCGATCAACAGCTATGTCGAGTGTCGAGAGAATTCAAACAAAAACAAACAAAATCTCTGCCTATATAAAAATACGATTTATTATTAGCGATTTCCGCAGTGTGTTATGTATAGACTCGTCACTATATGCAACCTGTTCGAGCTTACGTGCATATAAAGGAACAGTCGAACGTGTGCCAATGATAATAAAAAGAAAATGACTTCTTTTCTTATTTGATATAACAACATGCCAAACAGTATAATAATAGGCATAATACGGGGAGGTTACATATCTATAACCTACTGTCTATTATGTGGTACTGCATAGTTGAGCAGTAGCAGTATATGGTAGCTCTATTTATCGCGGCTCAGTGGAGTGCTGTATAATATTAGACTCTTAACTCTCCCGCCCAATGATGGATGGATTTGAACCCAGCCCCAAACAGTGTGGCGCGCTCTTTAGATTTCAAACGTCAGATAGGCACATTAGAATTGATTCTTGAAAAAGAAAAAAAAAAAGAAAGAAAAACAACAACACGAACCGTGAAGATATAATAATGTTATTGCTCTTGGCATTTTCTCTCTTTGATGTTATTTAAAAAACAAAACAAAAAAATACAGGACCAGCATCCAACTGGGCGCGAGTATTCAATTAACTTTATCAGATCGACTGAGGGCTGGTTCGAGTGGAGCTCTGTGGTTGCACTACACGTTTGATTGTATTTATCACCGCTCGCCGATGTGAATCGCCTGCTATCAGGCGCTTGATGAACACGTCCAAAAATCAGTTCCCATCTCCAAAACTGTGAAAAGATTTTTTTTTTTTAATTTCTTTTTCAAGGCAATAAAATGCGATTGTTCCTGGCTCTTAAACTAAATGAAAAGTCTCGAGAGAAGAGAGCTGAAAAGAGGCGCTGGTTGACACATGTCTAACCCACCCTTTTAAACAATTCCAATTTCTTCTGCTGTTGAGGTCCGTCGTCGTCGTATTTTCCTTGTTTTGTTTTTTTTTTTCAAACGAAGAATTCTTTCCCGTCTTTTCTCTTTTCTCTGTAGGAATTATATTTATCTAACAACCGAACCGACCAACAACCAAGAACTTTGTTCGTGGTTTTAGACACATACCGGTTTTGTCTCTTTCGTCGTCTCTTTAGATTTTCTTCGTTGCTGGCTTTTCAAAATGGAATCGAGTGTATAAACATAGTTTCTTATTATAATACTACACGTATATATACAACAAACCATCTGAAATAAAAGGGCGACGCGAGAAACGATTATATACCTGGTTGAACCTCGGGTTGAACAGTGAACACCTGTCTCCTCCTCTCTCAATGCAGTTCCTTATATTTTCTGGGAAATAAAAAATTTTGATTCTCATTTCTTATATTTCTTCGTTTCGAGAGACAAAGATAAATAAGAACACATTTAACTCCAGAAATGGGAAGAATTTTTACCCATTTTGTGTTTACCTATACAGTTATACACGCAGCTTCCTTATATAAACCAATCGATTCTCCCTTATTTCATGTCCTGTGCTTTGCTATAGCTGCATACCGCTGATATAACATCCATGTCCGTGAGAGATAGGCGTGATAGAATATAAGGAAAAAAAAAGAGTAATTGGTTTGTCTGACTTTACATATTGGGACTGTTGGGGTCGTCCCGATTGATTGCTCCCCATTTTCATATTTGGATTTTTTCGGGGGTTCGATATTATTATTTTTTTTTAAAGAAAAAAAAAAAGATGTATCGCTTTTGATTTCTATTTTCATTTGTCGGTCAGAATAATGTAGATGTGTTTATCCTTTATATATCGAATACTCTCGATATTGATATTCTCGATGTGTTGGAATGCGGCGCAGATCGGAATTTTCAATCAATTCGTCCCAATGTACCGCTAACATCATCTAGACTTACAGCACATATGTCTCTCTATCTCTCTATGTATGATGATGAAAAATATTATATTGACGGGCTCTGCTGCTATATGGCGCGGCCAGATAGATAGATATGGGTCCATCAATATTCACCACGCGCCGAGTGGCGATCGTTGGCTGCGTGTGGCCGCGCGCTCGGTCGGTCAGGAAAACACCACCGTCAAAGATTTTCAAAAAAGAAAAAAGAACACTTGAAACACCTTTTTCTTTTTCTTCTTCTTCTTTCCCCTGTTGTATGCTGTGAGTGTGTAATATGCTAATTTATATGAACCACCACACGCCTTCCCATTAACCGCCGGGCTTGATGTATTTCATTTCAATATGTCTTGTAACAACTCCTTTTCAATCAAACGGTTAGAGACCGGGAGAGATCATTTTCTTATTTTTCTTATTGTTGTTAAATTTTTCTTTCTTTTTTTTTGAAAACGAAATTATTGAACGCGGGAAAAAATAAATATATACGGAGGGTCGTGAAAAATATTGACAAAATTCATTTATTTTATGAAAAGGGAAAAGAAATATCATATTTTATGTTGTTGTTGTAGTAAACAACAACAACTCTCAAGACTGGGAAACCCAACATTTTCTACAAGGTGAGCAGTCTCACAGCTCTCGTGTCCATAAATAGCCGAGCCACACAATAAGAAACGGAGGAGAACTTTTGACAAAACGTTCTGTCACTATCACTTTCCCTACATCTTATATCTATCTAACTTCTGCGTATTGTATAATATTGTATAGACGTGTCACCTATTATAGGACGAGATATGCGGAGTTGCTCTTTTTTTCTTAAGAGACCCCTGAGCAGCCATTTACTTTTTACTATTTCTTTCAAAAAAACTTGTAACGGCCAACTATTTAGTCCCGCCGCGTGCTGCGTGCGTGATTTTGGATTATTTTTCTTTTGTGCGCGAGAAATCAAGTCATTTCTATTGCATAACTTGCGTATAACAAGGATAACAGCATTTGTTGCGTTTCTCTTGAAAGAGAAACAACGTCCAGAATAAAATATCGTTGAAACAACTTCAATGTGTATGGTCTTGAACCAGTTGCAATTTTTTGTTTACATATAAATAAATAAAACAAAAGATCCTTTGAATTTTTCTTCTATTCACTGGCCAGCAGTAGCAAGGTGAGTTCATCAAGGTCGACACTTATATCAATCTGCCTCTTATATTTAAGAAAATTAGAAAAAAACACGACCTCAACTGTTAAAAAGGAAACGAGAAGAGACAACACAACAAGAAGCTCGTCCTTTTTTTTTTTTTTTTTTCTTTATTACGGGTTTTTATCTTTTCATTCCACGGACGAGAACAAAAGACAGAAAGAAAACAAAAAAAATATCTGTCGTGACAAAGTTGAACTTGTTGATGGGGCGGCAGTAGACGAGGGCTATCATTCTCATATGTTGCAGCACCCAACAGTCTCAGACAAAATAGAAGAAGGAAAGAAGAAGAAGACAAAAAATATAAGAAGAAAAACGTCAAGGAACGACTGGAAAGACAAGCCCACCCGGATTTTTGACTGTTGAATTAATGAGAGAGTTCTCTCTCTTTCCTCTTTTTTTATTTTTTCTTTAAAAGAATAAAAAAGAGTTTGGGAGCTGCTATATAGTAGTCAGATCGACCCCACACACACACGCAATGTTCCACTCGCGTTCTTTTAACCGGAATCCGGATCGGAGAAGGAGGGAGCCTTGAGAGCAAACGTCAATCAGTTTCACAAAAGAGTCGAGTAGGAAGGATGAAGATGGAATTGGAAAGATACATAACAATATATAATGAAACAACAACAATAATAATAAAAATGAAGAAAAAAAAAAGAGTTGGACGAATTCAGTTGGTTTTTTGGTTTTATTGTTTTGGGAAAAAAAATAACAAAACGAAGGCAAGTTGAGGAAAAACACGGAACAAACCAATCCGGAACGCCCATATGAAAAATGGATCATCATCATCATCATCATCATCTTACAAGGAGAGATCTATTTAGCTTTATGAATAATATCCATGATGTACTGCTGCTGCCTATCCTGTGGATTGCACTTGGCTATTAAATATTTGAAAAACATCCGGGGAGAAAATCATATATTCGTCGTCTCTGCTTCCTTGTTGAATATTTTACCCGTTCACGAACTTGTGTATGCATGCATATTATAATAACGTGGAACAGACCAACAATCCAGCATCAAAGAAAAAGTTTTACGGATTGTTTTTGTTTTGTTTTTAGCTGAACTTTTATATGTGTGCGTCAACCATTAAATATGAACGGGACTTGGTTACATAAAGTCGTGAATCAAAAACTCTTTTTCTGTTTTTGTTAATATTGGTTTGACAGGCCTTGTACTGATTTGTTAAGTCGGGGATTATCTTACATTGGTTTATTCATTCACATAATGAAATCTCGACTCTTCTACCCTGAGGATTGATGAATAATGAATCAATACCGTAAATCCCCCGCTGGTCGTTTGACTAGTTGTTTTGTTTCACCTGCTAACGATTTGTTTTCTTTTTTTATTATTGTTTCTTTTTTTACCCAACTATTTTCGAATTTTCCCGGAAATAAAAGATTCGACAGCTATCGCCATCTAGCGGTCAACATTAAAACTTCGTTCCGCACTCTTAGAATCGAGGCATTTGTAAATTTTCCAAACAAAAATTGTTTTTGCAATTGAGTTGTTTGATGGAGGATTTGCCGAATTTCTTTTAGAAGTGAAGGCCATAGAAATTCTTATTCAAAGGGAATATAAAATTATAAATCAGCAAGAGTTCTTTATTTAACCTAAGATATAATACTTTGAATGACTAAAGACTTAAAGAGCATCCCTATAACTACTTTTTTTTCGACGGCCAGGACGTGGAGGCAAAAGAGAGATAGATAAAGAAAAAAAAGGTCGGATTGCAGTTATAGAACATCCATTGAATATCCATCCGTCCCTTCTTCTTTTTTTTTTGAAATTTTCTTCTTCAATGGAACACATTGTAGACTGAAGTTTTTTCTATATATTTTTTTCTCCTTCCTTCTTTTCAACTTCCATCCGCTGTCTCTTATTTCAATTCTTTTGTTCGCGTTCTCCATTTCAGTTGAGTTGTTTTTTACATTTTCTGTCTATAAAAGTACAATTCCACTTTTTCTTTTGCTGCGCTAAATTGAATTAGTTAATACCTTTCCTTCCGTCAAATGTCATTGGATCATTGACCAACTTATGAGACACATTTTATTGTCGAAATAATGTTTGATTTTGAATGAAGTTTGCTTGGAATATGGCGTCCGATCGAGTGAAAGGACTTGTATGTATGTATGTGGGTGGAGTAAAATGAAGGGGGGGGGGGGGGGGGGGGGGAAGAGCATTCGAATTTCAATCTCTCGGATTTCGGTTGAAAAGGAAAAAAAAAGAAACAAAATACAAAATGATCCGGGTACCTCCTTATTTTTCCTTTTCTTACTCCGCCGGATGGCGCCAGTCTTCAGTCCTTTTTTTGTTCCTTTTACAGAGTTCCCTTTTTGCCGTCTTTTTCTTCCTTTTTCATTTTATTCCCCAAATGCTTCTTTTATTATTTTATTTCCTCTTCTTTGAGCTGCTGGACAATATAATATAAGAAAATGTTCAAACTCTGACCCTCTATTCAACATTCTCCAAAATCCCCCCATCGTTTCCGAGACATTGGGAGGGGGGACATGGGGACAACCTTAAAGTCCTTTTGGCGGATTTTCTTTTTACTTTTCTAATGCGCAGTTTTACAATCACTCGGAGATTTTGAAAGTACTTAAGACTCTCTCTCCCTGAAGAAGAAAACCATTTTTATCTTGGGATATATATATATACATATATAGGGCAAATAAAAACTATAAAAGAAAATATTCGAATGACAGGTGAAATATATTTTCGTCTCTGCTGGATAAGAAGTTGATTGTTTAATTTTTTTTTACTTTTTTTTATTATTTTTTTTGTGTGTTTTTACATTTCATATTTTCCTATTTTCTCTCTTGAGCGAAACAATTTCTTGTTTACCAATTTTCTTTTTTTATCGAATTGGTGAGAAAAAAAAAATTTTAAAACAGTTTTCTTTTCATTTCAATCAAGGAAAAAGTTAACCAAAAAATTTGAAACGAACAAGAAAAAAAGGACAATTGAATAATTTAAAAAAAAAGTAAAAATCAATTCAAAATCAATAATGATAATAATTAAAAAAAAACGATTCAATTGATCCTCTCCCAGGCGTCCCACCAAAAATAATTAATTAATTATTACCCATTATCATTATCACGTGGTAAATAGTTGGCCGTGTCTCACATGCACTATTTTGTTGTTGTTTTCCCGCAATCAGCAAACAAATGGCGTGAAATTTGGAAGAAAAAAATAAAGGAAGAGAGAAAAATTTAGTCGTTTATAGTCTGGGAAGATGGGCACACTGTTAACTATTTGTTTAAAAAACTAAAATCGACCAAATTTCGTCTTTTTTTCCCTCAACAAATTTGTTTTCCTGGTATCACAAAAACATTTCCAATTTCCGAATGAAAATGCATCAAAATAACTTTTTTTATCGTTTTCTTTCCTAAAAAATTAAAATTTTTGTTTAAATCGTCATCGTATGTGCCACAATCCAAGGTTGAGGACGCTGAGCTCTGGAAGTTTCATGATTTTCTCCAGTCCGGAAGTGGTGATTTTCGTACACCCGTAGAGATCTGAAATTCCAAAAAATATCCCAATAACTTAAAATATTTTTCAAAAGACATATTAAAAAGAAAACAATTCAAAATCAATACCTATGCAACGCAATTTGCGTAAATGATCGGCAACGGCCTGGATAGACCGATCCGTAATGCGGCTGCACTGGCCAATGTTGAGCGTCTGGAGGTCGAGGAGTGACAGAGCCACTCGAATGAGTCCTTCATCGGAAACGTGACAGGCGCTCAAAGATAATTGCTTTAAATGGACCAGTCCCTGGGCTACATGGACGACGGCCTGATCGTCGATCCTGTCGCAGAACGAAACGTCCAGGGAAGTGATCCTCGATCCTCCTTCGGCCAGGTAGGCCATTCCGACATCGGAAATGTTGTCACAGGATCGCAAGTTCAACTCGGCCAGTGACGGCATTTTGGCCAAATATTTCAGTCCGCTGTCGCTGATGGACAGACAGAAACTCAAATTGATCGATTTCAGCTGTTTCAGGCCGGTAGAGACGTGCATTAATGCATCATCAGTCAACTTCTGACAATCCTGTTTGTTCAAAAGAAACACAATTTAAACATTAGTTTTAAGACTCATGGCTAATTAAATATCACCCAGGCATCTTAACTCCCAAGATCGCAATTAGTTTCGTAGGCGTTTGACTATCTTAAAATACCGTGAAATTGTTTCCCCGAGGATATATTAACATAAAATAAAAATAAACGAATGAAAACGTGAATAATTAATCCGAGTTGTCGATTAAAGCCGCTAGCAGTGCTGCAGGCGTCATGCGTCGTCTGCTGTTAGTGTTACGTAAAAAAACATCGACAACCAGTTTTTTTTTTGGTATTATTATTGTTTTTGACCTCCCCCTTCCTTTCCCTTTCCATCACAAAACAAACAACAAAAACTCAAGACCAAGCAAAAATAAAAGAAAAATAATTTAAAAAAAAACAAAAAGGAAAAACAGGTACCTGAAGTCCGAGGTGTTCGAGGGCCAAATTGCCTTCAGCGTCTGAGCCGAGTCCTGCCAGACTGGCGATGCCAAGATCGGAGACGTGCCAGCAGGATCTCAAGTTGAGGCTCTTGAGGGATTTAAGACCCCAGGCGATGAGCAAAAGACCCGCATTGGTGACATTGCAACATCCGCCCAGATCGAGCTCCTGCAGTTGTCTGCAATACTGGGCCAATTTGCTGAGACTCGAGTCGGTGATCTGCTTGCAGAGACTCAAATTGAGTCGTTTCAGAGTTGGCACGTCGGCCGTCAAGGCGTGAGCGATGCCGATGTCTGTGACGTTGAAACAGCCGCTCAAATCCAGCGACTCGATGTTGGGAAGTCCTTGCGTCACATCCCTGAGGCTCCTCCTCAGCGAAAGGATCTGAACTCGACGGATGCCTCTGCGTACGAGACTAGGAAACAGTGACGGATTGGCCCGTCTCAAATGCAATTTCGGCTCGCAGGATCGCCAAACGGAGCGATGATAGGCCGCCTCCTTCCACGTTTGACAAACTTGAGCTGCACGTCCACGATCCCTCACTTCCAACATGCCGAATATGATGGCCAGAATCTCTGGGTAAAGTCGACTGATATGCGTCCTGTCATCTTGTTGTTGTTGTTGTAGCAGCAGTTCTTCTTCCCCTGCTGTTGTTGTTGTTGTTTGTTCGTAACAGGCTGCTCCAACACTGCTGTTGTCGTGCACTTTCAACTGTTTTCGGTGATAGTTTGAGGCGTACAACAACTCTGTCGCCTCCATTTTGTTGTTGTTGTTGATATTTTGTTCGATTTTGTTTGACTTTCAGTTCGTCTGAAGTTTCTTTTTAGAGAGAGAGAGAAACGGTGGCGTCTCATCGAGACGTGCACATGTTCACCATGGCGAGAACCAGAAGCCAACTGCCCTTTTCTTTTTCATCAGCTTCTCCTTTCTTGTTCCTTCGTTTTTTTTTCTTTCTTCTTCTTTCTACATACCCACCCCCAATGTCCTCTCCCCCCCCCTTCACCATGGTTCCCTCCTTCCTCTGGCGGTGGATTCTTACAGTTCGCAATGGCCGCCACTAGAGGCGCTATTTCAATTCAATATCAACTCGCAATTGATCCAATTTCCTTTTGGCCCCTTTCATCTTCTTGCGCTTTTTATTTCACATCTTTTTCATTCGTTTAATTAACGTAATTACATCCAATATTCAAATGGATTTCAATATTCAATTTCGTTGGATGTTGGTACTTTGTTTCGGTTCGAAAAGAAACAAACAAAATGCAGTTGAGAAACATTCGATATCAGCAGCAGCACCTTACACACACACTGGCAGCAGAGCAGCAGGTTCTTTTTTTTTTTTTGCTTCTCTTCAAAGCAAACCCTCCCTCCCCCCCCCCTCCTTCTATCCACCCGTTCTCAATTTCTCTTCCTCTCCTTCATTGCCTCTGGTTTCATCCGAGTCCTTTCTCTCTCTCTCTCCCCCCCTCCCATCTCTTTTTTCTTTTCTTCTCCCCTTTCTCACCCACTACCCAGCCAGCCCAGCACAGCCAATGGCCAGAAACGTTCGGGTTTCCAAGGTCTCCCCCCCCCTTCCCTCCCTTCTCTTTTCACCGCGTTTCGTTTTTCCATCATCTCCATCCTGTGTGTGTATTTTATATATTTCGTGTTCTTAATTTTCATCAACTTTAATCTCGCCGAAAATATTCGGATCTTCGTTCAACAATTTTTTTATTTGAGTAATAAGAGATTAAGAATGATTTGAGGTTGGGCGAGGGTGGGGAGTAGGGCGGGAGGTAGGTTAGATAACTTCGTCAAAAAGTGTGTGTTCCGCCAGATAATGAAATCAAACAAATAATGAAAAGTAAAATGATAAGAGAATTTTGTTTTTTAAATGGGAAGAAAAGAATTCGTTTCGTATATCGCACCGGGTTTGTTGCCGTGGAGAGCTGTGTTTTAGCGGAAAAATAATATCGGAAATGTCGGATCAAAAACACGAAACGTTTCGGGAATCAGCACATTCGATCCCCGTAAAACGTAATATAATCGCGTAGACTATTCTATAGAACATTAGAAAGTCACGATCAAATTCAATTCACCTTTTTTACCTAAATTAATGTAATCGCTTTTCAAAGCGTTCTCCACACCATCTAGCGGTAATATTAAGAAAATGAAATAATTTCATATGTTGACTGACAGATGGCGAACAAATCGTACTCAATGTTTTTATTTTAATAAAAACAAACAAATAATGAAAAAAAAGAGAAGGAAAGGAAAAGGGATTGGATGTAACGTGATTTACAGCTGGATCGGGAGTCGCTTGACGGGCTGTAAATTAGTCCCCCGGAAGGAGAAAGAAAATCGACGGATGTAGGGGAACAACGTTGTTTCTCTCTCTCTCTCTCTCTAAGGGCCATTCAGTGTATACAGTTCAGTCAATCTCTAAGGGTCTGCAGTTGTTTTGGCGACGTCGACGCCAGGCCACACGTCTAATAATCCGGTGTAGAGAAGAAGCAGAAGCAGCAGAGAGATAGAACGGGTCTTCTGATATAAATGAAAGCGGCTTAAATTGGGCGCCCCGACGTCGGAGCCATCCGTCACTCGTGACGAAATATCACGAAATGTATAAACAAAAGCCATCACGTCTCCATACGGCGCAGCAGCGCTTTAACCGCGAACGATTTTTTATAATCACCTCCGTCCGTCTTTTTAAAATAGATGAAAAAAGAGCGATAAATATTCTAATAAGTTCCAAGCGTAATCTCAAAAAGGGAAGTCTTATAACTATATAACTAAATACATGATGTTTATTCGGTTTACATCAAGAAATATAGTGCTGTTATATTTTAATGCTGCAACGTTATATGTATGCGCTTGTTTTGTTATCAGTAAAGAAACAGCAACATAGAAATTTGTCAATCTGATGGACTAACGTCTGCGTGAGCGGGATAATATGTCGGTTGCATCAGTTCATTTCGGTGGGGCGAGAGATCCGCACGCTAGCTGAATGAATTGCTATACAGATATAAATAAGCGATTTATTCCGCACCATTTATAGGATTTATTATATAAATGCGCGATAGTCAGGTGCTCCATTTGTCAGCGGGACAACCTACAAAAGGGGATTTGAAACTAAGAAAAATGGAGAGTAGCACAGCCGAGACTGTCTGTTGAGTGGTTGATATACATCAAGTCGTCGACGCTATAAGAATAAAGTGGTCGCCATCAATATTATTCCGAATAATGGGGAGGGTGAACGTAAAGAATAAAAGACGGAAGCGGCATCGGGCATCAGCGCAAGTTTTAGAGAATAAACTCTCTCATGACGCGGTTATGTATAGTCTCTCTCTTTGTTTCATTTTGATATAATAGACACTCAAATTTAGAATCAACTATTTGTCGACCATGTCACCCACGGCGATGTTACATTATAAGAAGGGGAGATGACTAGATGAGTTAAGTCTATGTAAGTAGCCTACACCGGGTAATAAAAGAAAGAAAGACAGATATAATATAGTACTATAAGAGTAGTAGCTGTAATTATAGCTGTACCTACTTTTTCTGCTTTCTTCTTTCACAAGTTTCTCTCTTTCTTTCTTTTGCGCTGCTGGCCACCTTGAAATATATGTATCCTTTGAACAGTTTGTCATCATTTCGGCTTCACCTTTTAGGTTTTTATTCTATTTTCTTTTTAGAGGAAACCCAGAAATGTGTAGCCTAGACAAAGAAATTGTCATTGTCCAGATTTTGTTTTCTCTGTGGTGAAAATTTGAACTGAAAATTCCTAATTATATAAGCTATTGGGCTTACGTTCGAGGTCGGAATATTTTTACCCTATAGTGTTCTATTTCAATATAGAATCACTCGAGTTTTATCGAATTTTCAAGTTAGACATTTTTTTCCTTGAGATAAATTTGAATTCAAGATTGTGAACTGTCCCCAGCTGAGTTAGGTGATTCTGATAACGTTTTTGTTCATAAAAATTTCATCAATACTTGGGCAACGTATCCGTATGAAGATTCATGTCTACGCTAACTATTAATTTACACCACACGTGAATATAAAGCACTCATCAATTAATTAAATGTCATGTTTTTCAGGACGTAGGGTAGAGGATTGTTGCAAACGATAGTGATGTCCAGACACTAATACGTAGCACCTTCTCCATCCACTACATCCTGTAAAATGCATAGTTGTTAAATTGAAATGCAATCTGAATATTAAGTACTAATGCGAGGATGCACTAGAGTTAATGTTTTAATGTGTCAAAAAATCAATTATGTATTAATAATTCCCGTTGGTATAAGTAATACACAACTAATTTCAAGATCTTATCGTTAATTAGAATATAGTTCATATTTCAAATACTCGAAATAATCAAATCATGAAACATTGAAACATCCCAAGGTAAAACATTCAAAGTTCAAACATCTTCAAATAATGTCGGTTGTTGGAATCATCAAAAGCGGGAGGATATTCAGGTAGTTTTCCAAATGACCAATTAGGCTATTTTTATTTTTCTATGATTGTTTTCTCATATTCTATAGCGAGATCATCCTTTAAAATATATATTTCCGGTTTAATAGTATACATGGACCGATTTCTACAATCGATAAAGGGTAGAGGCCCGCAGGCCACAGTCTATAACCAAGTCTTTGGTCGTTATTATTCGTGTGATAAATTTGTCTCATGAACTCTACCGAGTTTGATTTTTCAATGGTGCCTTATCTCACATTCAAATTTCTATAAGCGAGCTATGTTCTCTTGTGTGTGAAGTATATTTTGTCATGTATTTAAATGAACATTTAATTTTGTGTATACAATCACGAGACTGTTTAGTACAGTTACAACACCATCACATTTAATTCGTATCGCACTGTTATAAATCGATTTTATCTTTCATGAACTTCAGCCTGTAGGTGCTCTTGCACAATAGATAATTGTTTCATAATGGCTGAAGGGAATCCAGGGAAACTGTTCGATTTCAACCCAATTGATTAGTCCATTACACGAAACAATCCTATTTGTGAGATGACCTGTATCTTACGAATTATAAACTATAAGTCTCAATATTTAAAGAGTTTCCGGGAGAAAAACAAGGGATTATGAAATCAACTAACTCTAAGTGTGATATTCCCTCTAAGTACATCCTTACTGACTAACTCTCTTATATTAGAAACAGTTGGTAAATGTTACTCGCAAGACAGTTCATTCTTCAAATCCTGAAAAGTACAATTATTGATATTTTTATTTTGTAAAATTCGTCATATATAGGAAATAAGGAATAAAACAAGTTGCGTTTTCTTTACAAAACAGAAACGGCTGTTGCATAATCGTAAAAGGGGCAATGCCCCATACCCGACAACCACCCCTTCACACATGCCGTCGATATTTTGTGATATTTCCCAACTTTACTCTTGGATTTATCTAGTTTGTTTAGGGGTTTCTTACCTGATATTCAGATTTTCTTCAGTGAGCTATATTCCCTTTTTCTTGGCACATGGTGATAATATACATTTATTATAAATTTGAATGCTACGTATGCCGAAGGATCTATTCCGCGAGTCAAGTAACACAACTACGATTTGGTTACTATGGGCATTTAAAGAGATTGAGATTTTCACATTAAATTCATACTTAACTCGCGTATCACTAATCCATTGTTCACCATTAAAAATTCACCAAACATTTTTAATGTCTCTGAGGATGGGCGATAGCGGTCGAAGTGAACAATGAACACTGAGATATTTCAGAATATAAATAGTCTCCACAATAGAATATGAGTAGTAAAATCATTAAACTATGTAATGCAGAATTCCTCCAAGAACCTATATAGTAATTGATAGACTTCTGTGTTGATGTAGTAAAACCTTGAACGAAAATAGTTCATTCTTCAACTTGTTAAATAAGTGCAACGACAATCATTTATGTCACTCGAAATCCATCATCATAATCAAATCAATCTTTTAGTCTTTTACAGAACTGTGAAAAAAGATTTGTACTGAGAGCAGAAGCATCAGTTATAGGTTATAGCCTACATTCCCATTAGGAACTTGAATTCGCATATCAAATAATTCACTCATTAATTGTTAAATTATTTAAATAAACAAAACATTCCGTGAATGTAACTTGATCCCAATTCACGCAGAGAAAAATGTCGTATTACAAGCACATTAAGCAATATAGTTTTGAAAAAAAAAAAAAAAAAAAAAAAGTGTCTCCCCCCTTTAAGTACATTTTTCTGGGTTTAGAGAATAAGCTGATCATCGACACGGTAATAATGCCGATGATTCCGTATAGGTTTTCCAACATTCAAAATATCTAGCTGCTATACATGCAGTCTGGTTCTGAACTGTCCTTTTATTACCTAATGCACAGACAGACACATATAGAGACGCATTTGAAATGTAACTTAAGAAGCCCATCAGTCCGCGCGTTATAGACATTTTTGCCGGTTGTTATTATATTAAATACATCGCTAACCCCGCCTTTATCGTGTTCGTTCCCCTTTTTTTCCCCTCTGTTCTCGTTCTCTCCCTACCTTGTTAGGTATATATCCAGCAGCCAGTCGACAGAGGGACGACGAAGAGCTTGTCAGAGGAACGCAGATTATAAGATAGTACCGACCGATCGTTAATACCTATTACACAATATTATATATACGCACAGCCTTTAAACCCTTTTATACTCTTATTCTTATTGTCCATGTTTTTTTTTTCGTGTCATTTGACGCACGTAACGTTATACGTAGAGGATAGCGCCGATTGTTGAATTTCAATCATTTTGTTATTATTCAAGGTATTAAAAATGGGATTGTAATAAATAACAAGCGAGTTACTATAAAACGCATTAAATAATTAAAAGAAACAAAAAAAAACTGGTTCTCTCATTGTGTGACCTTTGTATGATCATTGCACGCCCTACGGACACATGAAGCACATAATTTTTGAAGAAAAAAAAGAGAAGAATTAAGGCGAGCTCTCAACCACTGGTCTTTTCTTTTCAAACTGGGAGCTACTCAGCCATAAATAATCTTAAATTTTTCAAAAAATTTTATTTATGATTTTTTTGTTTTTCTGGCCTCCAACGATTGTTTTCAACGAGCTTTAGAGACGAGAGAGTTAGTTATAATGCTCCTACCATTATGGAGAAGGGGGGTTCTGAAAAATTTGTGAAGCCAAAGACAAAAAGAAAAAACAAACTAAACAGGAAAAGAAAGAAAAGAACTTGGGAGGGAATGTGTATAACTATAGACATGCCGACCTGTAATCAACAGCGCCCACTTGTATTTTTACAGTGGTCTTCTCTTTTCTATATATTCTTATTCTCTTTCTTCTTCTTTTCTCTCCCATTTTTTGATGTATGGACCGTGTGGCGTGTTGTTGTTAGGAGGGAATCATGACTACAAGATGATGACTCTTGGGTGCCCCCTCTAATATGGAAAGGGAAAGAAAAGAAAAAAAAGGATATGGCTTTTTGGTCTTTCTTGCATGGCGAAAAACAACAACCGACAGCTACAGGGGAAACAAAACCAAAAAAATATGTGTATAGTATATATAGAATGTGTTGCGCTGTTGTTTTTGTTTTTTAAGGCAAACCAATTATATGGAAATGTGTACACATATACTTAAATTACAAACCAACATTTCTCTGTTTATTTGGTTGAGGGGCGAAAGACACAAGACGAATGTTGCGAAGGGCTGGGCTGTGCTGTGTGTGAAGCCACGGCGCGCCATTTTCTCTCTTATTTTCCCGTGTAAAATGAAATAAAATAAAATTGAAGCCTCGAGAAAGTATTAGCCGCGCCATCGTATACTAATACGCAGGATAGACGGGAGAGACCGTGAGAAAATTGATTCCGGCTATATAACCCAAAAGTCTAACAACACTCTGCTGCCGCTTGCAGCTCGTTATATAAGACAATAATCAGCAGCTGTAGCAAAAAATGAATATAAAAACCCTTTTTTTTTGTATAATAATTTCGATTTTTTTTTATTCAAATAAAATAATTTTTCCTTTTATGTTCCGCTAATTTCTTAACGACGAAAAAAAAATTCCATTTTTATGGGAAAAAACAAAAAAAAAATCAGAGGGGGTTCAAGTGTTTTATTGTTTTCTTTTTTCTGGGGGGATTACACGTGCAAGTTCGGTTTGGGTAAATTATACACAAAAAATAATTAGTTACTATATCGTGGAAAATCAATTTGCGGTATATGCAGCAGTTCAGGAGTTGATTTTATTTTATTTTTTCCGAGGGGGTATATATTATTAATAGTTATCTGCTGCCTGCCGTGCATATGTAACCTCTTTTATTCTTCTTCTATCGTTTTCGCGGTCGACTTGAATTGTAATGTCCTCATCAGCTTATAATAAGGAGCTGTATAGAGATGAACTCTCTCCTCGTTTCTTGCCAAGATCTCACGAGTCCTCATTATAATATTGGGTTCAATTCCAAAGGGCCAACCGCGCCCGATAAATACGCCAGAGATCGAAAAGTCTTGATTGCGCAACGACATCAGCAGCTTGCATATCCAAATAGGTGGACATTGCAGATCGTTAAAAAGGGATCTAAAGGAGACTTAATACCGACTGGTATATCTACTATTATATCTGATAGAATTGAAATTAAAAGGTAAAAAATTCAAATAAATTTGTGGTTATTTAGACAAAATAAAAATATCAAGTCGGCGAGTTGTCTTTGGCTTTTGGCCATTGGCCGAGTGTCGACACATGGCAAAGAATAAAAGACGAAAGGAATAATATCAACAGCGTTTATGTGTGTTCACCATTCCTGGCCTGCGTTATGTTAGATAGCGGCGCGCGCGTTTTATATTGCCATTTTAATAGCTGGGCATGTCGCAAGGGAAATAATAGGATATAGTATAAGACAGCAACAGCAGAGCAGCAGCAGAAAAACAAACATGCGAAGACGGGCTTAGTAGCTAGAGAGAGAGAGTTCTCGGACTCGACGAGTGAATTATATTTCTAGAAAGGAGGAAAGAAAAATTATTTAGTATTTACAATTCATTTTTTAATTTACTGCCCTGTTTTTTTTTGGTCGGAGCTAGGGAAATTTTCACCTGATGATTTGCGATGCGGTTAAATTTGAAAAATATTCAGCGTCAAACCGCGCGGGCATTTTTAAAAATAGGGTCAATTGTTTTTTGTTTTGTTAGTTACAGCAAATGATTTTTAATGTTGTAGAGCTAATCGGATGAGTAGCGATGCGTTCAAAAACAATTGAAATATGTCTTAAAATTCTCGAAAGATTATTTCGAGAGATATATAGAAAATAACTCGCAGTCCAAAAAAATAAAATAAAAAAGACTGAAAATTTTTTCGTCTTCTTCTTTGAGTCGTTGAAAGTTAATTGACGGATGGAGACGCGAGACGACCTGCTCGTCGGCCGCCGCCGCCGCTGCGTCTTCAGATAAAAAAGATGCGGGGGGCTGGAAGGCAGACATGCATCATCCTATAGAGTAGCTCTATATGATATACAGTTCCACCTAGAGGTAAAAAAAGGGGGCCTTGCTCCTGGTGCACAGTCTGACTGGCTATATATAAAGGGGGCGGACTGATGTCTACTAGCTGACGAGAGAAATAGAAGAAAGACGACGTTTTTTTCAAGTGTTTTTCCAAACGAGAATATATGAAAAAGTCAGTCAGTCGGTGAAAACAGAGTCCCTGTGAGGTCCACCTCGCATCATCTCAGACTATATAATACTAGCCTGGAATAAGAAGATGATGAATATAATTTATACTATAAGGAAATGTTGCATGCGATGAGCTGAGAAAGAGAGAGAGGGGGCTCCGAAGATATAATGCAAATGAATTGTCCGTCTCTCTCTCTCTCCTTTTGGCTGCTGAACAGGATAGCCATCAGCACCCTCTACTCATTTGTGGAGAGGGGAGACGAGATACGATACGTCGTAAAGAATTGTAGCTATTCACTACATACGAATAGGTAGAAAATAGAAAATTAGAGCCCTCTCTCTCTCTGCTGATGTCCTAGACTTTTTCTTTTCTAAAATGTTAATAGGGGCATCAGCAGCACAGGATCGGAGAGAGAGACAAGAGAGAATTGAAAATATTCAAGAGAAACCGGTTGCTGCAGCATGCCTTTTGGCCGCAGAGAATATTAGATATCCAATACTTTGTATGATTATATACTAACCGATAATGCCGTTGGGTCACGTCGCTCTTCTTTGACCATATAAGCCTTATAGAGATGGACATATAGACCTTTCAACATCTGGTGGCTATTCAACATTAGCGTCGGAGAGCTCCTTGAAAAAAAGTCTAGATATTTAATATTAGAAAAGAAAAATGTTTGTTTTGTGTTGGTATGTCTATAGCATATTATTGTGTTTTCTTTTTGTCTCTCTAACCTAAATATATGCAGCAGTATTATGCAGAGAGATACGAAATGTTGTTCCTTGGGTATCTTAGCGACACCTTGAACAATGCCATATACCTACCTAACCTATCTACAGACATATAGATATACACAAATATATCGTGATGCTGAACTCTTGTGCTGCCGTGCAGACATATGAGGAGAAGTTCAGCAGAGTCATTAGTTTTCTCTTATTGCCTAAAATGAACATCTGCAAGTCCTCGCTCAGTTGGAATCGTTGGAATCGTTGAGCGTCTTTCTCTCATCAGATTGGCTCACGAAATTCAAACAATGGCGGGAGCAAGGTCGTTCGTGACCGGCATAGCTAAAAAAACTAAAAAACTAAAAAACAAAAAAAATCTTTTCATTACAAACCGAAGAAACCAGCCAACATGAACATTCACAGCCAGTTTTCTTCTTTGTATTTATTATAATGATGATAATAATAATAATATAATTTTTTGAGACTTACTACTATCACGGTCGATTACTGTTTTTTTTTTTTTTTTGTTTCTCTTTGTTTTATTATCAGTCCCGTTTTTATTTTTTTGGTTACCAACGGACTTTTATATTCGTTCGATATTTATTCTGATATTCTTTATATATTCTATAATGAACTTGATAAGAAAAAGAGAAAATAAAAAGAGTTGGTTGTTGGCCTTCTGGTGAACTTTCTTTGTAGATATTTTACAAGGCAACGAATCATTTTTTGGGGGCTTCTTCTTAGTTTTCTTTCTCTTCTTTCTCTGAATTTGTACAACAACAAGTTTATTTTCTATTTTTCTTTTCATCGACCTGACAACCTATTATACAAGCCCAAGTCTTTGAATTTATTAACGCAAGAAAATTGAATTACTTAAAATTATTTTTTTCGAGAAATATTTAAGAATTTGTATTGCCACAAAAGAAACAAAATTTTTCAAACAATTTTAGAATTTTCAAAGGAACAATTTTGACGTGTTTATTTATTTATTTTAAATTTAAATTTATTGGTGTCGTGCAATTTAATAAGCCATATAGAAATTCCGACTGCTGTGCATGCGGGATGATATCATATCCAGCACAGCGCGGTGGAGACTAACGCAATTGCAGCCTGCAGCCTTTATTACGTACTAATACAATAATATACCGTGTGGGTTTATTTTTTATAGCAAAATAAAAAAAAATTCATAATTACACCCGTGCGCCCAACAGCTAGTATAGCTCACCCGCTCACCTACAAATATATACCGAACTGTGTAGAAATATATACCTATAGGCTATATGATATCGTATTTCATATCGAGGCAGTTGGCCAACTGAAAAAAAATGAAAATAACATTTCGGTAGTACTTTCTGAATCGACTACCTCTGATTTCCCGAATTTTATTCGTTCATGTGTCCTACATATTCCATGGATTTACAAAAAAATTAATTTAAAATTAATACAATATTTTATAATATTAATTTAGAAAATAGTTTTGATATTTTTATAAATAGCACAATAACAATGCGGAAAAAAATTGCCAATTTTCTTTTGAAATTTCTTTAAAAAACTCGATGAAATGTGTGTACATTTCCAGGAATATTTGTATGAATTTATTTTTAAAGTTTTTATGATCTTTTTATTTTTCTCAAGCTAAAATAGCCCCTATTCAAAATATCATTTTTTGGCTGACTCTGCTCTTTATTATAAATATGCGCTTATATATTTGCCCGGCCCATATATCGCGCACATAAGGCAAAATAGAGAGTCACTGTGTCAGCGAACTTTCTCGCGACGAGACGTATACGTACGTGTGTGGTGTATATAACGAATACATACCACGTGCGCACACGGCGACATGAAATCGGGAATTGGATTATTTGGAAAAGGGAAGGATGCCTCTCCACCTTTCCCCTTCTCCGGCGACGTATCCCGTCTATTTTTTTTCTTTCTTCCTTTACGGGGCGTGTGGAATCTTGACGTCGACGTCTTTGCCGTGTAGATATATTATTGGACAGGAGCAGAGCAGCACACTCTCTGCTCTTCTTCGTCTCTCTATCTCGTTCTGTGTGTCTGATGCCTAGCGTTCGACGCGAAGAGACGAGAAACTATGCGGATAATTGCATTTTCAATTTCAAACAGTTTCCAGCACGCGTTCAATATCGCTCCAGCCTATAATATAACACACACACACACTTAGATGAATTTCCATCCTTTGATCATCTATTAAATAGCATTTCGTATATATACGTTTTGATTGCCATCTGCTGATATGATACGCATAACTCTCTCCTATATATAGCCGGAGGTTATTAATATGATTTCTTTTTTAAAAAATATTCAAATGATTTTCCCATGAGAATAAATTCCTGCAAAACAAATTAGGTTGATGTATACAGAAATAAATTATTTACTTTATTCCGAATACAGAAATGATCGCACCTGTGTTTTCAGCACGTCGATTAGACTCGCATTTTCGATAGAAACTATCTATGCTGTTGGATAGGACGATGTAAATACACACCAGGTGCTGCGCCGTAAAGTATTTGGTGTATGGGAATCAAAGGAAAAAAATACCGGAGACTATAATATACAGTGACTAGAGATGCACGTTCTCTCTCTGAATGTTTGGAATGTTTCTGCTCTGTGCCGCTCTGCGATCGTGGAAAACTATTTCGCTTTTGTGTGCTGCTGTCCGTCTGTCTATACTATAACTATATAAGAAAATAAGAGATAAGAGACAAACAACCATCTTTGTCGATTAAAAGGAAAACGACGACAGCGTCGCTATTACACATCACATCAGAGTCTCAAAGAAAACAAAAAGGCGGCCAATGGCCATCACAGCATCACGGCGCATCGCACCCGCGTCCGTGAGCGGAATTTGATTTCGTTGATGCTGTACACATCCCGCCATCACTAATCAGATCAGCAGCAGCAGACTGCTATGTAGCAAACAAAGTGATGCGTGATGCATAGACAATCAAAATGATGCGGATAGAGAGAGGAAAAACCTTATGGCTTATCGCGCTAAAGTGGTTTCATCTCTGGAATGGATAAAATATACACAGCACAGCACAAGGATGTAACATTGAACAAATCGGCCTCAAATGTCTGCACACGTACTCTAAACATATTAGGCAAAGTTAAAGAATCCAATATTTATTGTCAATTGAGTTTTATAAAAGAAATGGGGGAAATGAAAATTCATCGAACCTTTTTAAAAAAGTCTCTAGTCCAACGTGAATAGAATAACTTTTTCTTATTCTATCTGGATATGTGGCTCTTCTGCTGGTCGTCTCCGATATTATACATAAATATCCATTAAGGATACTTCCCCCTCCCCCACACCCTACCTTACATACATTTTTCACACAATGATCCTCCGTGGGTCTCTCTCCGACATGTCATCATCATTCCTGATCTTGTGTAGACGTGATGATTCAACATCATCATTACCACCCACAGCCAAGCCCCAGCTCCATCCGTATAGACACACTTTCTTTCTATATATACAGCTTATCGCTAATAGCCCTTTGCAGAGAACTATAGACAATCCGTAAAGTATTATAGAAAAGAAGAGAAAAAGGAAAGAAAAAAAAACTCTAGAAATATATACGTAATAATACAAGGACAACTATAAATCATTGGCGCAGGGGTCTAATATCTATACAACAGCATTCCCTAATGTCAAATGCTGGTAAATCTATTGCGGTCTAAAGTATAGCCATGTAGCCTATACTATTATAGTATAGGCCTATAGAAATATCTAATATAAAAGATAAGCCGCGCGCCGCGTCGTAGGATAGATGAGAGACTGCTGGGTGGCGGATGGCGGCGGTACTTGACGGCTTATATTTCTTATATTTCTTGACGATAGAAAGAGGAAAACTAGCGCCAATAGAGAATATAATGACATATAGGCCTCTGCTCTTTCCTCTTTCTCTTCTTCCTTCTTCTCTATAATATGTAATCTTTTTATTTTTCAAGAGATGCCGACATATGTGAAAAGCTTCTTAGAACGTTTCCTATAGAGAATTGAGGGATAAAAGAGCTCTGTAATATCATTGACGCACGTAGTAGTAGTAGTTGGCTGTATATATCCTTTTGTCTCTATTGGTTTTGCGTCAATAACGACATGTTTCGCGGCCAATCGAAACATCGGTACCATTATATAAATATCGCCGTTTCTATCTCCTTTTATTTTCTTTTTTTTCTTTTAATAATACGCCGTGAGACTCTTGTGTTGTTTTTTGTAGTACATATCCCGTGCCGGTATGGTTCGTCGAGCAATTTCTAGTGAGCTATATATAATATAATAACATATCTACGACGACAACAAGGAGAGTTGAGCAACTCTTCTTATACCATCAAAAGAAGATCAAAGAGTTTGTGTAGTGCGCCAACCTTTTCTTTTTGAACTTTTCAGACGGGTTATTTCTCTCTCTCTTTTTCTTTTTGTATTGTTTTGCGCTAGTCGATAATATGTTTGTAGCCTACGGTAATAAATATAACTTGTGTATATTATACGGGGCGCGCGTTTATTTGATTATCAATCACGTTTCTGTAGACGTGTATATATTTCTCTTGTTCGATCTATCATGTGACAAGGGCAATTAAAGTCTTTGAATCTTTTTTTAAAATTGAAAATTTTTCAAAATTTTGATAATGAACTTTATTTGAATCAATTACTTGCATATCTAATTGAGGACTCCCACTTGTAATCCACTAGCCATGTGTGTAAAGCTAGTCAATCTATTGAGAAAAACTAGAAACATTCGGCAAAAAATCAATTTGCCTGACAAAAAAATCAATTGAATTGTCCTTCGCTGCATTTTGTCTTCCTTATACAATCCTTGTTGACTCATTCAATCTCCACTTAATTTGGGTTACGTAACACATTTTACCAGAAGGGAATGCTGATTTTATATTTCATACACTTGACGAAAAAATTTGAAAATTGTACTATATTTTTTAAAATCGTCATTGATATTCAACAGGGGAAAACGAATTCTGTGATTGACCCTGAAGTTTTGTGTATACTGGTTTATTTAAGCAATTATAGAACTCATTCTTCCGATACACTTAATAGGCTGCTAGAAGCTTAATATTTTATTGGCTTTTTAATAGTGAATACAAAATGTGTATAAACATAAGACTAGCACGCGAGTAGCCTAGCCTGTTTATTTGTTTTATTATGAATCATGCACGCTTTATAGATCATGTGCGTGTTATTCTTGTTCGGATTTAATTGGCTCGAAATTTTAATTTTGAACTATATTTTGTGAATCTGCATTGTAATGAAGGCAAGGATATTACATTCCACATCACTTGCTTTGAATGTATAATTATTTATTAATAGTTTCATTTTCACCATCGTTATTTGAATAATATAATTGTTTATATGGCCTCTCTTTCCTTTCCTTTATCCACTAACGTGTATCATACTTGCAGTAAGACATGACGTTAGACCGATCTGCAACTCTTACTTATGGTTTCAATAGAGGTTTCCGAGCCCCGTAAGCCCGAACCTAATAGAGAGTATCAGTCTAACGTCTGCCTCAACAGTACGATAACATGTTGACATAACAAATCGGAAAAACAATTCACGCTTATGAATAAATTCGAATATCAAACAGTGTTAATGAAACTGTCTTATGTTTAAGAACTTTGAGACGTGCATGCCTCTAATTTAAATTTATTCTTTCAATATCATTCGTAACTTCATGTCAACATAAATATAGTTCACTTAAGATTAATTTCATTTTGTGATAAGATGCCATACACCGCACGACGTAAATTCAATAGAAAAGTGATCCCAATTGTTTTTTTGCAAGTTCTCGTTTCAATAAGAAACCCCGAAGCCGTCCGAAGTCGATTTGCTTTTCGAAGTCGTCCTCGTATTACGATCGTGACGGATTTTAGATTGTAATTGATTTCGTAACTCCCTACGATAATATTTGAATAATGAATTGTCCTTACAGATTTCAATCGACTCTTAAAACATATTTGACATCGAGATATATTAACGGAATAATAGTGTAAAACATATTTAAATGTTACTGCTCTCATTAATGAATTTTCTTGAATGATATACCTTAAGTAGGTTCATAATTTTTAAAATCAATTAGATACTCCACGGTAGTGTCCGTGAAACGAAATTAAAAAGAGAAAAATAGTCTCGGATCATACATAATCACGTTGGAAGAGGATAACCTCTTTAAATAGTTTCTTTCAAGTTATTAATGTACTGCACCTTCTATTCCGTTGGAGCCGTGCACTGACAGTGAATTGGAACACTTGATTGAAACAATGTAATCACCCTATTAATATAACATAAGTTAGCACTTCATCGAAGTTGCGAAATTATCTCTATTCAATTAAATATGGGTTCCTCTACTGTAAAAACCTAGCATTTAAATTTATGATTTTCGAAACGCATAATTTGTCAGAATACAGTTCAGTGTCGGAAATTTCATTCTCGGTTTTTTTAAATATTTACCACAAGAAAAATGCAATGAAATAACTGAATATTGATTGACCCCGAGTTGTTCCCTTGTATTAGTACTGGTGTAATACATATACAGAATTCGGTTCTTTCGATAGGTAGCTGCTGCTAGTTATATTTAAAAGAAACGTCTGCGTGTGTACAACATGTTGTTGTCTCTTTCATCCAATAGTTTAGACTTCAAAGTCAAACAAGAAAGAAGAAACAAAGAAAACGGAAGCCAAAAAGTTGGGAGTCAATTTTAGAGATAATATACGCGCATAACATTTAAAAAAAAAAGAAATCTCTCTTTTTGTTCTTCAAAATACGTGCGCTTGTGTTTTTAGACTATATAATATAGACTCTTTATACACCCGCGCCCTTTAGGCTATAATAATGTTTCAAAAAGTGCTGATAGGTAAGCACTATTATAACTGGCTGCTGTCGTCACAGTTCACCGGACTCGGTAGTCGGTACTATACATCCTCTATACATTTCCTTGTTGTTTGTGTGTTAGCTACTATAGTCGTATGTATAGTAATACATGCTGCTGTTGTATGTGTACCATCACATACTTTCTGGGTGGGCGAATCAAAATATGGATAGAAGAGGGGGGCCAAACATCATTGTAGCTACTTTATTCATATCCCCTCGTCTCTTTTACAATTTTTTGTTTTGTTGTTGAAAAATATATATTTAGATGCGTCGTGATTAGCCCCAACCATCATGATGTTGTGTATACAACAACCCCCCCCTATGGTAAGTATATCCCTCATAAGAGATACTCTTTAAAAACCTCTCAGCACCCTCCCCGCCCCGTCGTTCTTATTTGTAAAGAACTTTGCGGAGCCGAATTGAATGGATGGTGTATACATTGTACATCATGGACGAAGCTTTTGTTGGGTATATCGACAGAGACCCTCCATCTCTCCAGCTCTCTTTGCGATGTTGTTGCTGCACTCGACGTTTGCGCTAGTTGAAAGCGGAGAGAGAGAGAGAGCCCCCCTTGAAATGTGTATAGAGTGTACTTTGTGTCTGTACACCATCAGCTTTAAACAAAAAAACAAGAAAAATATTTTTCTATAGTTTTTTTCCCCCCCTGCACTTTTGTCTCAATTTTTGGTTTTATTACTTGAATAATAACAGCATCAGCCGAAGCTTTTATCTGTCTAGTGTTTCAATGTAAAAAGATACAGTGGCGGATAGCTCTATATTTCTATTCATAAGAATATCTATGCTTTTATTATTAGCCGAGATCGAATTACCTTTTTTTCGGAGTTTCAATTGAAAAAAGTGAAATTCATTAATTATTTTTTTTCTCTGTTTTACTCGGTCTTAGTAATGATTGCGTATTTGCTGTTGTAAAAACAGAGGAATAAAAGGGCGGTTGAGGGATAACTGTTTTGTACTGTTTAAGCGTGACGACCGCCGTTTTGGATCGAGTGTCAACGCTTGTAGCGCTGCCCAAGCCCAGCTGCTCTTTTATATTCTATAAGCTTTTTAAAATACATTAACGTAATTCAGTACAGACAAATAAAATAGGGAGAGAATTTTTTACTTTTTTTTGTTATTTTTTTGGTTGATGCTGTCACAATTTCCTAGAGGCGGCGCTGAAACAAAGGAACTGACAAAAAAAAATTTTATTCTTGCGTGTCGATGTTTATTTTTATTTTTATTTTTTAAATTTTATTCGAATTTATAGCGGGCGGTTTATTGTATACATACAACGAATCATCGGACAAACGAACAACATTTTTTTTACTGGGTGCAGTAAATAAAAAAAAAACGATTTTTATTTTTTGTTATTTGTCCAATTATTCTCTTGTGTGTCGAGTTTGAAAAAAAAAATTTTCCTTTGATCGGACACGATATATTTCTAGGGGTTCTCTATATCTATCAACGTCTCATCCTGTTGTCTATTACACGCCGAGTAAGTGTTGCGGAGAGAGAAGAAGAAAGAAAAAAAAAGCGGAATATAAATATAATAATAATAGTGAAAGGAGAATAATAATATTTTTTTTTTAAAAGAAAAAGGAATTTGCCTCTGGGCATGAGCATCGACACACATCTGCTCACTATAAAACACACATATATAGGAGAATTACAGATCGATGCGCTCCGATAGTCTTTGCCGTGTACATTCACAATAAAACATGAAAAAACATACAGATGACGATTTCTCCATTTACTAGTTATATATATAGACTATACAGCTACATAGATATTGGCCTTCTCTCTATTATGTTAGACACAAAAGCCGATTGAATCATAATGTAGCCAATAGCGTCACGCAGAGCAGGTAATAGAGTAAAAGACTAGCTAGAAATATAGCCTTTGGTGGACTTGTTATCGGACGATGTTGCTGGCGATTAGTATTAGATTGAGAGAGCTGAAAGAAAAAGAGAGATTAAGTAGCTCTATTACATTTGAGCTTATATGTATAGTATACTTTGTTTGCCTTTATAGCACAGCAAATATAAAACGTGCTTGAAAGAATTCAATCGCGCGCGTCTGGTGAATATGGGTCCTCATCGTACCTATTATTATTTATCAGCCGAGACAACAATAAAGGTAGATATAAAGGTGATTGTGTAGAGAGAAGAAGAAGAAGAAGAAGAGAGAGAAACCCTCCTGAACAAGAAAGATGACGACATAAGAAGAAGAAGAAGAAGAATCAGAAGAAGGCTCTTCTCATCGTCTATATATTGTGTCAAAGAATATATCAGTTCAGAGATATAGTACATAAATCTAACCAAAAGGGATGGATGGATGGATGGCTGGAGAGAGGGAGAAACACCAGGTATATATAGGCCTGATGTATAAGAAACCGTTGCCAAGGGTTACCGAGAAGAATCAACCAGACCCTCCACACACATACACAGCATTTCCCAGGGAGAGAGAGAGAGAGAGAGGGGAGTGAGCGAAAGAGAGAAACCCCAACCATCAGCAGACTATAGACATATATACAACGGCAGCGAGTTGCTAGCCGTGGCTTCAGTCGCAAACGGGCCACCGAACGAGCCGCATCTCCGTACTACGCGCTTAAGTGATTTTTACGAAAAAAAAATTTTATAAAAAACAAAAATTCTTTTAAGAGGAAAAATACAAAAGATAAACAAGGTTTTTGTTTGTGTGTGAAATTTTTTTGAAAAAATTTGATTCGAAATTTAAGTTTATTTTGTGTGGAATTTAATCAAATTTAACGTGCGGATTTCTTAAAAAAAGTGCGAAAATTTATCGATACAAATTTTTTGTTTTAAAACCGGTCGAATGAATTACGTGTACGTTATTTAGGCCTATGCAATTGTGGATTATTTCGATCGTAGTGCTGTTTTTGATGGGATTCAAAAAGTGAAATTTTGAAATTTTCCCCATTTTCTTCGGATTTCTATAAATTTTCTGCTTTCCTTTTTAACTTAATATACAGGTATAAAAATAAATATCTTATTTTGGGTTTTAATTTTAAATGAATTTACTGATATTATATCTAATCAAATTTAAATTTATTTTTGAAATTTCAACAGTGACATTTGGAAATTGGAATTGACATGTTACTGATGCCTGTCGCATCGTTACGTGCAGTGACATTATACACAAAATGCCCCGACCGACGTCTATTCATCTTCAGTGCAGTGCCGAGAAGTGATTGACTGTGTTGAACATCTTCATTCAAAAAACAAACAAAAAGAAAAAAAACTTTGGAAATTTGATATTGGACATTTTTTTTGACCGCCAAATTTAAATTTAAAAAAATAAAAAATAAATGAAACCTCAACTAGAGATGAAGAAGAACCAGGAATTGACGACGGATAGTGAACAGTTTCCACGACGGGACCGGAGAGAACAACAACAACAACAGTGTCAAAGAAGAGTAGCAGATGATGCAGCCGACTCTTCTTCTTTTTCTTCTCCTTTAACTTGTTCTTCATCTTCATCCTCTTTCGCATCTTATTCCTTATCATTATCCTGCTGGACGATGATGATCCTACTGCTGATCTTCAACGCTCCACTTCCAGCATCTTCCAGCACCGCCATCGGCAACTGGATGTAATTATAACCATTTTGAATTTTTTTTTTTCGTTATTTATTTATTTTTTATTTAAACATCTGCGCCTTTTTGGTTGAAACCAATTAGCCCACACGTTTTATTTTTTAAAAAACAAAACAAGTCGCTTCTATATAATAGGCCGAGTGTATACATTTGACATGTAGGTAAGAGGGCAACTGCCAAAGAAATAAAAAAATATAAAGGAATGGTGTTACGAACGCTCAATGACCTGAAAGAGAATAGAAATAAAAGCGTCCTCCTTTTTTCTTTTAAAAAATAAAATCAAATAAAATCCCAACAAAAATATATATATATTTATAATTCTTTATCCATTTCACACTTTTCTCTTTCTCTTTTATTTATTTATTTTTTTCTTATTCCATTCCATTCTTTTCTATTGACACGTTCACATTCAACATGACCCATCGAAAGAATTATTAAGTGGAGGGCCGGAGACCGGTCGGGTGAGATTCCACCATGTTTTATTCCTGTCGTCCGTTTTTTTTTTTCTATATTTGAGGTTGTTGTTGTTGTTGTTGCGGTCGTCGTAATAATAAGACGACACACAACAAGAGGAGACAAAAGAGACGGAAAGAGACTGATGTCTCTCCTCTATATTTTGGCTGTTTTATTCTTCTTCCTATTCAGCCATCAGCAGGACTGACACAGAACTGCTGCTGATGCTGATACGCATATATATTTGTGTCCTGTCTTGTGTGTATCTCACTGTGAATAACACCACACACACACAGCAACAACAAAAAGCGTCTGTGATGATGGGTTATTTGGTGGTCCATCTATTATATACATCAACTGTATTATGAGGATCGAGAAAGAACTCTTGAAGAGATTTTTCTTCGTCGTCGTCGTTGTTCGTGTATTGTATTTGCTGGGCCGTTGTTCATATCATGCGACTTAAGAATGAGATTATCTATCCTCGTTCCTCCTGCCATCCGCCTATATGGCTGTCCCTTTTCTTTTTTCTCTCTCTGTCCTCTTGTGGATGTGTGTCGCTTTTTTTTTTCAGGGCCATCATCAACATTCATCTGATGTACACAATAACCGTCAGGGTCTGTTGGAGGCCATCGTCTTTTGTGACAGATCTGCGGCACGGTCCCCGCCGCCCGCGATATCGTCCGCAAATCACAGCAACACACAGAGAACAAATGTTTGAATTTAGCGGGTCAAACAAAACCTTCGATAACTTTCTCTCTTTCCAATAGACTGTGTTTTTTTTTAATAAGAACAATGAACTTTTAGCGAATATATTTCAGATTCCGTATCCAACTTTTTTTTCTTAAATTTTCTTTAACGAGCGTGGAATTAAAGAAATACAGAAGAGCCGTAGGAAAAAGGAAAAGAAGAAAAACAAAACGCGTGTACACATAATAATAATGCCGAGACCGCAAAAGCAAATAAGGCCATTTCCCTTTAGCGTCATCGTCATCAATTTCACTATTTGGTTGCTCTGCTGGCAAATGGTTATTTTGCCCTATAGCTGCGATGAGACAAAAGTCACTGTGTACAAGTCTCAGGTAAATGCGACCAAATTCGAATCTTTTCATTACGTACATCGACGAATATGTCCCGTCGTCGATTGTCTCTCTTTTAACTAGAAACCAAAATTTAAAAAAGGCAATTGATTTTTTAGTTTGGGTTTGATTGCCTTTGTTGGTTATCCGTGGCGTCGTATAAAATCAAAGAGGAGACAAAACATTCGTCGTCGGCATTCGGCAAATAAAAAATCTCATTTTCAATTGAATGAAAAGTTAAATTTTAAATATCTAATTTCACCCAAATATGGAGCGGATTTTAAAACAAAATAAAAAACAATCAGACACTTAAATAGTACACAATTTTACCTTTTGCGGGATGTATTGGATCTTTCGACGTGTCCAATCTATCGCACATACTTTTGTCCGGCGGGATGAGATTTTCACTTCCAAGTGAAATTTATTTATAGGCCATTAAATTATTTTGTGCGATACAAAAGAAGACGAAATTCATTGCCCTTTGATAACACAAATCTTGATGACTCTGTCCGATTCGAAAGTTTAAAAAGACGAAAATACAATTTTTTAAACAAAATTTCAACATTTTTTTGAGTGGGGAAAGAAAAAAGAGGGGGAGAGGAAGTCTTTCTTAGATACAGAAGAGAGGACCCGAGAGGCTGGTGGTAAATAACATGAAAAAAAAAAACCTTCAGTATACCCCCTCATCCATTAAGCGCCAAAAGCTAAAAGATATAGGCCTCTCTCTACTTCTTCTTCTATTTTTTGTTCAGAAAGAGAGAGTCGGAATTTTCCTTTTTTTTTTCTTTTTTTTTCGAAATTGTCCCTGTGTGTGCCGCCCTGCCGCCTCAATCTTCTTCTGCCGCGATGATGCTGTATTGCCTTGATATAGTGCTGTGCAGTTGTTGCTGCTGCTGTTGCTCTTACTCTTTTTTCTGGTGAGAAAAGAAAACCCAACGTTCCCATCTTTTTTTTTTCTTATTTTTAGTTTTTTTTCTTGATGAAAGTGTAGAGAGAGAGAGGGGGGAGGAGAATAGAAATTTAATTATTTATTCAGAAAATATTTTATAGTATTCAACTTTGATGCTGCCATCACCGTTTCATATGATCATTTCGGCGATTGTTCTCCTTTGAAATGTCGATTTTCTGAATTTCCGACGGCCCTATTAAATTAATAATTAATAGTCTAAACAAATATATTGGATGTGCGATGTAACCGATCTCATCGCGCCTTCAATGGTGTATTATTGATCCTGCTGTGTATTTACACACAGTCTAGTATAGAAAATTGGTTGATATATCGCCTAAAGAGTTATTTCCTATATGTAAGGCGTAGCTACTACACACAGAAGGGGGAAAATCACAAAAACAATCGGATTTATGCGTCCGTTTTCCACACACACACAAACACACAACAAAAAATTGTTATTTATTTTATTTTTACTGCGCGTGTGTTTCGTGGAAATTTATTTTCTCCGACGAAATGGAAAACCGCAGAAAAGCAAAGAATAGAGTCTAGTACACACTTAATGTATAGAGACTCTCTTTATACGTACAGTATGTAGTACCGGTTATTGCGTAATGTGGTGATGGTAATATATATCCAAGTCGCTCCACATCACAAACCACCCACCTCCCCATGCGTGTGATATCTTTGCCCTTTTCTTTTTCTTTCATTTGATTTGATTTGAAGGCAATAAAAAGAACTATACAACAATATAAGAAAATAAAAGAAAAACAAAACAAAAACAAAAAAAAAAAAAGGATGTTAATTGTCCTTGTATTATATACAGCAGGAGAGTAAACCAAATCCAAACCCGGGGCTCTAATTAGCGCCAACACACACAGCACAGGACAGTAAATTAACCAGAAAAATCGAGAGAAAAGATATGGTTAAAAAAAAAAGATTTCTTTTTTTTTTCTTTTATTCTTTCCGCGTGAATTAAAGAAACGAGTAGACACACGTAAGAGGAGGGAGGAGGGGGGAGACCTACCGCGAAGTTTTGAAATATAAAAAAGAAAACAAAAAAAAACAGAAGAAGCATATCATTCAAGAGGAATGAAGAATAAATTTTTTTATTTTTAAAGGTGGGAGGAGGAGGAGGGGGAGGAAGAATCGGGCGTGAAAAAAAAGAAAAATAGACGACGGGCGCTTACACATTAAAGCGGCGCGGCGTTTTTGAAAATTGCTTCTGCAATTAACTCCTCCCATTTTTATATGTACCTCATTTCAAAGTGGGTACAAATAATCCGAACGCAATAAAAAAAAAGGAAAAAAAAATACCCAACAACAACAACAACAACAACAATTGGAATGAACACAAAAAAAAATAAGAAGTGTAATAATCATTTGCTGACGGCGGAAATGGATGTTCTCATTTCTTCTTTTTCTCTTCTGTCTGTCTGTCTCTGTCTGTTCGTCCTAAATATTTTTGTTATATCCACCTATAAATGATGCAATTACAATTTGTTGGTCTCGCATTCCTCAAAAGAAATTCTGCGACTGAAAATATATAATTCATCCAGTTGGGGAAGAAAACGAAAAATCAATTAGTCAGCTGTCCCGCGTTGAAACGGCACGCGCTTTTTGATCGAATTTGATTTGAAAAAAACCCCGCCGGCTTTTAATTCTCATGTGATGTCGGCGGATAGAAGAAGAAGAAGAAGAAAAAGGTGCGGCGACTGACTGTCGGTCGCCGCATCGAGTGCGAAAAAAACCAGCGGGGAGGGAATGAGATACACGATAGGGTAAAAAACGAGTTGAATCAGGTGAAATGACGATACAGCTTTTTTTTTGTTTCCCCCCCCAATTTAGTTGTGAGATGCGGTTGACCCTTTTGTATAGAGACACAGATGTATATAGAATTCCCAGTTGTCTTATTATTCCAATTGTGGACAATCTGGCCAAAAGATTCCTCCTCCAGGCTCCAGCAAGTCAAAGAGTTTTAATTTAAAAAAGAAGAAGAAAGAAGTCAAATGCATCAGACAAATGACT
Organism: Daphnia galeata; assembly: GCA_030770115.1. Lineage (NCBI taxonomy): Eukaryota > Metazoa > Arthropoda > Branchiopoda > Diplostraca > Daphniidae > Daphnia > Daphnia galeata. The sequence goes on from CM061114.1 coordinate 8,368,259, forward strand.
TGGCCATGATATTCAACATTCTTTGTGCTGTTATCTCTGGTTTTTGAGCATTTCATTTTCTTTCTTTCTACCCCCAAGAAGAAGAAAACAGACAACAGAGACAATAGGATAAGCTGTTGCATCTCTACACAACAAAAAAATAAGAAAATGTGTTGTGTTTTCATTCAAAAACAGAATTTTGTTTCTATTTTTTGGGACTCTCAGCCCCGAAGGTGTTGCCGACTACGGATATGGTGAGAAAAAACGCGCAGTCTCACAGCACATTCAACTTGTTATTTTGAAAAAGAAGAAGATTTTTTTATATTTTTTAATATTTTCATTTTACGACTTAACTGCCTTGTGCCACCCCTATAGAGACGATAGAGCGAGAGCTGTCTTCGTCTCTTTCTCTCTCTCTTTATATATAATAAAGAAAAATGTCCAACGATCTCTCACCTTTTGCCGTCTGTGTGTGTGTGCTGGGCTGCAGTTAGTAATTCCGCGGGACTGAGATGTTATAAAAGTGAATAAAAAACACACACACACACACACATAGTAGGAGTAGTATAGTAGACACCTTTCTCTCTCTTCTGTCATCCCGTCTGTCTGTCTCTCTCTCTTTTATGTAACATTTTGTAGACATGTAACAACTTTATTTGTAGACGCTAAAAAAAAAAACAGAAATACTACACCATCGAAAATCTAACGAAACCACAAAACGAACATTTTTAAAATGTCTTTTTATTTATTTTTTTTTTTGTTTAATTTCGGAATTTTTTCTTAGTAAATAAATTCCAAGCGAAGGACATTTTCTTTGCGCCGTGTTTGTTATTGATTGTTCATGTGTGTAGCTATTTGGGTATATATAAGAGAGAAAAAGACAAAACATTGTTATGGGGACGTGAAGATGGAAGACAAAGATAAAATGAAAAAAAAGAGAGAGAAATAACCTGATTGAAATCAGCGAAATAGAAACAACAACAACATCGTTCCATTGTTTGGTTTGTTTGTTTTTTCTATAGGATTCATGTGATGTGGTTAAAAAGGACAAAGTTTCCCAATATAACTCTGATATGTAGTTATATGACGTCAGCATTCACATCAATCGATGAATATGTAATTGTATTTAACTTTAATTTCGAATTGTCTAGTATATCCCTATAAGCGGGAACGAAGAGTTTTAAATTTTATTTTTCTGTTTTGTTCCTTTCTTCGCGCTGCGGAGATTTATGTGCAACCGTTTGTTTATATTTCGCCCCTTCACAGTAGATATTTTTGTGTTTTTCTGCTGAAAAACGTTTTTCTTTCTTTCGTTTCTTTCCCCTCTCTCGTTTCTTTGATTCATTCTCTCCACTTACAACAACAACAACAACAACTCTAGACACACTGCCAGACGGCCAAAAACAGAATCGCAGGAATGTGATGTTGAACTGCTGTTGTGTATCTTTCTTTTTATTTAACGATATGACCCGTTTCTTTTTTGCGACGTGTTTCTCGTCGACTTGTCTGGCTCATTTCAGCGCAACTTCTAGTTTAAAAAAGGGAAATGTTGTTTAAATCTGTTTTATTATTGTTATTATTATTATTAGGAATCTCGGCGTTCAGGGCTACGAGGTGTGGCGAAATCCTCAGCTTTACATGGTGGGAGCTCAGCCGCTTTGCACGCAAATCCCTGGACTGTCACCGGGCCAGGCGAAATTGTGTCAACTCTATCAGGATCACATGAGCTCCGTCGGACGAGGTGCCAGGGCCGGCATTGCTGAATGCCAATGGCAATTTCGCTACAGGAGGTGGAATTGTTCCACCGTCGAAGATTCGACCGTCTTCGGACCCGTTTTACAAATCGGTAAAAAAACATTTCACAAACAATTCTTCTTCTTCTTCTTCGGCTATATATCGGCTGTATTTATAATAAACAGATGCCCATCAACATCGTTGTGTAACAGCATATGGTCGTCTCCTATCGCTATAGTAAATTGCCTTTTTTTTTTTAAAAACACATCAGTCAGGAAATACACAAAGTTTTCTTCAAAAAGGGGAGACGCGGGCGCGCGTCATCTGGCAGAGCCACTGAACACACGAAAAAAGAAAAATCACAATGGGGGATCGAATCCCCCTGTAAAAAGATATTCCTAAAAAAAGGCGAAAATATAAAGTAACACAAGTCAAACATTATAGGGGGGTGTATGATGATGATGATCGTCGTACTATATGCCCCCGTCGATTCCGGCATTTCGGCGCACAGCTTATAATACGAAATTTATATCGTCTCATCCGCGCCGTTTTATATATATTTCTTTTTTTTCTTCCATTCATCACCCTGGCGACGACATATAACGTGCCACCATCATAAAGCTCATCGATCAACAAAAAAATAAAAATATAAAAATATACTCTGATGATGACGCGGAGACCCGATACTACTCGTGTCTGTACATCAAATGATTGTACATATTTTTTAGATATTTTTCAAAAAGTTCTATATATAGCGCTGTATAGCTATAGTTATAGGATAAGATCACGGAAAAAAAAAGAAAATCTGTGCTGCTGCTGTTTCGATTCTCTGTATGGCAGTGGTGGAGTGGGTCTCATTAGCATAGAAATGGAACGGGTAGGAGGAATGATTTCACAAGACAGTACTCGCCGAATCGGAAACAATCAGACCTTTTTTAGAAATCTTCTTCTTCTTTTTTCTTTTTTCTTTTTTCTCCTTTTGTTGAGATGATGTTGCATGACGTTATTGGTTGGTCACATTATTCTTAATGGCCGTAACAGATCGCCTTGGGTATTGTTATGCGCCCTGTGTTTAATATTTTAATATAATCAGACTCGCTTTATTAATGAAAGAGAGAAAAAGAAAAAAGGATTCGATACAGTCAGTTTGTCATTGCAAATGATGGACGAGATCATTTACATATGCACGGACCGCCTTGATTGTTTCTCTTTCTCTCTTTGGGGTTTATTACACGACATATAGACACGGAACGGGATAGAAAATGTTGATTGAATTTGATTACATTTCTTAAATTGAATACATTTTTTCTTCTTCTTCATCGGTCGAAATAAAATAATGATGATGATTACAAATCATAATTTGAATTTAAATTCCCCCCCAAACCAAAAAAAAAAACAAAAAAACAGGGAGTCGTGAGGCGGCGTTCGCTCATTCGATCGCAGCCGCTGGTGTCGTCCACTCGATTTCACGGGCCTGCCGAGAAGGTCAACTCTCATCTTGCGGCTGCTCGCGAGCCCTTCGACCCAAGAATCTCAATCAGGAATGGATCTGGGGCGGATGCGGCGATAACATTGAATACGGATACAAGTAAGAGACTAATCATTGAAAAGATCCAATCATCACATATTTTTCCATTCATTCATTCGAATAATAATAATCCAGTCAATCATCGATCATTTTTTGTATTGATAATAATAAAACCGAAATTCTTCCCTATTTTTATTTTGAACACGGAAAAAAATAGATTCACGCAAGGCTTCGTCGATGTCCGTGAACGCGAGAAGAACTACAAGCGTGGATCACGTGAACAAGGACGCAGCTTGATGAACTTACACAATAACGAAGCCGGTCGTCGGGTATGTTGATGAACCTTATTTTTCTTCTAGATTTTATTCCAATATAACAGTAACAATCATTTCCATGTTAACTATACAAGTATAGATGGGGTTTTAACCCTCCATCACCCCCTTCTATATTATACAGTGAAGAATCCTCATCATTTCCTCCCCTAAAACCCTCTGGCCCCTCCAGTTGACCGTGTCATCACGTTTAGTCAAACATTTTGAATGAGAATTTCGCTAGTTGGGGTTTTAGTACGTACCGTCGTATAGAAATTCTGGAAATTCTAAACTCGGAGGGTAGAGTAGTACATAGATTTGCGTGTCTTTTACGTCCTACACTTCAAACATTTTGATGAGGATAGAGAGAGAATTGGGGGGGTTATATACATACACACACCCTCCCTTTAGAAAAATGGGCGGAATAATTAGCTATAAGGACCAATTGAAAAATATGCGCTAGCCGGTTTTTCTCTTTGAACTTTTTGTGTGGATGCGTGTGTTCAAATTGAGATTTAAAGTTTCTCTCTCTATCCCCTTCACTGTGTCTCACCCCCCTATTTTCTCTCTTCTTTACTCCTTTTTTTTTTTGGTTGGGTGTGCTAGCGTTTCATTTCCGACTCATTTATAATAAAATAAAATTAAAAAAAAAAATCAGAGAAGGGGAGAGAATGACAGCGGTTCCCTCTATGTACCCGCCGCTTTTCATTTTTAAACACGTGATTATCTCAGCGGGTGGGACATCTTTTTTTTCTTACCTCGTCCCTTAAAATAAAGAGGGGGGTCCTTCTACATAAAGTATACAATAAATATATACTCAGTGTTACCTGAAATTTAGAATTTTTTAAAAAAAAAAAGGTAAAAGAAAAATACAAAATTTTCAACTCCTCCCATGTCATCCGCCGGAGAAATTCAATCCTTTTTTTTTAATTTGAAACAAAACCAAAACAAAAAAAAATGTGACTAACCCCCTTCCCTTTTTTGTGGGGTTTTGAGAGAGAAAAGATAATGATGATGACCGTTTTGTCGGGTCGTTTATGTGTCGTGTCATGTCCTTATAACAATTATAACATTGTCATATCTCCGACCCAAAAACGGAAGAGAAAAAAATTTAAAATTTGCGCTTTCAAAAATGTGATATTTCAATAACTTTTTTTCCTTTTAGCGTGTCTAACATCACAATTTTTTTTCAATTCACATGTTGTCCGCTTCTGTTGCTGACTGCTGATATTCTTCTGTTGACGACGTTTTTTGAAAAAAAAAGGCCGTGATTAAGAAAGCGCGTGTCACATGCAAATGCCATGGAGTCTCCGGCTCATGTAAGACGAATTATGATTAGCTTTTTTTTTTCATCTCTCCTCACTCTACACCTTCTTTTATATACTTTCTTTTGAGTCCTTTGTGTGGCAGTTCACCGGCTCATTTCAAACAACCGAAAATGTTTTTTTTTTCTTCCCTTCTCAACTCAAAATGCCAAAAACTCGAAATGTTATTCATCTTTTTCTTTTGAAAATCTTTTGACTTGTAGGCTCGTTGGTAACGTGCTGGCAGCAACTGGCGTCGTTCAGAGAAATCGGTAATTATACACAACACGACGACGACGCGGCTTCTTCTTCTTCAACTTTTCATAAATTTATTTTTTTTTTCGGTGGAAAACTTTTTTCATGTCTTTGCGTCATCTTTCGACGAGATTAATGGACACCAGAAAGAGAAAAGTCAATTGCAGTTGTTTTTGTTTTTTTCATGAGATTTTTTTTCTCTCTATTTCGGCATCATCGCGTGTCCATTGAACATTTCGGGAAAATATTACATTATAAAATGGGGAATTGGAGGGGGACCCGACGGACGCGGGATATAGTAACGGCTTCTTTACACGCCATCTAACGATTGAGAAAGCAAATTCATGATTGCCATTTATCGGGAGTTTCTCCTTTTTTAAAATAAAAATAAAAAATAAATTGAACACATTTCAAAAACAAAATGAAATTTAATGATAATAAATGATTATCATAATTCGATATTTATTGAGCTGTAATTTCAGAATAATAATAATAATGGCACAGTCAATTCTGATAATAACGATAATCGTTAAAAATCAAATGATCATTTAATTGCAGGTGATTTCATGAAAGACAAGTACGATGGAGCGACCGAAGTGAGAGTGAACAAACGAGGTCGTCTACAAGTGAAAAATGCCCAGTACAATTTGCCGACAGCTAACGATTTGGTTTACCTGGACGAGTCGCCGGATTATTGTCTACGCAACAAAACCATCGGATCATTCGGTAAAATTTCAAAAAAATAAATTGCAATGAAATTTTCAAAAAAATTTGATTTTAAAAAAATAGGTACTTACGGCAGGCCGTGCAACCGTACATCTGCCGGAATGGACGGCTGTAATCTCATGTGCTGCGGACGAGGTTACAACACGCTCAAGACGACGGTCAAAGAGCGTTGCAAGTGCAAATTCCACTGGTGCTGTCACGTCGAGTGCAAGACTTGCATCAAAACTGTCGACGTTCACACCTGCAAGTAGACAATACGCAAGCAAAGAGACACTAAAATTGACAAGAGAATAATAATAACAAAATAAAATAAAATCCTCTCAAACTCTCTAAAAATAATTGAAACACAAAACAAAACAAAAATCCCAATTTGTTCTTCTCTTTATTCTCTCATAATTATTATTCTGCTGGCTACATAATCCACCATTTCGGTTTTTTTAAATTCATGAATTATTTTTATTTTTCATCACTGTTTTTTTCGACGTTTTATATTCGATGTGTATTATAAATATCACGTGATTTTTCATTTTATTTTTCATTTTTTTCAAATTCAATTTTGTTTTTCTTCTGTGAGTGTGTCGCTTTAATATTCAAAACGGGGAGAATTGAAAAAAAGATTCACAATTCTTTTTTTTTATTTTGTTTTTTGTTCGTGGAATTTTCGTGTGATTTTTGTTTGAATTACTCGGAATTGTCGATTTATCCTTTTTTTTATATTTGAAGGTCTGATGATGCTAAACATGTTCTTCAGTATACCGTGTTTTGATTAATAATGAATTTTGATGAATTTTTTTTCTTCTTCCCCCGTTCGCGCCAATACTCGCCTTTTTGTAATTGTGTATACGCTGCCGGTGTGTGTATCTGTGCGTGTGTGTGTGTGTGTGGGAGCGCCAAAATTTGGATTGATTGAATCCGATGATTTTATTTTTTTCCCCCATTTGTTCCGCTCTCTTTTTGAAAAAAAACTAATTCATTCATTAATTATTATGTTTTTTTCTCTTCATCCAAAAAGCCAAACGACGAAAACGTGTGCGATTCTCTGTTCCCTCCCCCCCCCTTCCACGCCCTTTTAAACATTTATTTGATGACAATTTGATATTATTATTTTTCTTTTTCGTTGTGTCCAGAAATTACAAACAGACAAATTCGGGGAGTGGAGGATAAGCTAAAGAAAATGAAGAAAAAAGATAACAAAATATTAAAACTTATTACATAAGAAAAAAACGATATGACGTCATGATCAATTCAAAATTCCTCGTCCATCAGAACAAAAAAAAAAATACACAAATTGTACACCTCCCCGCATATAAGAACAAAAAAGAAATACACTCAGTATTAACCCATATCTAATTAAAATAGCATTTTGATCTTGATTTTGAATGACTTGAATAGTTGAATGTTTTGTTTTCATCTTTTTACATAAAAAGAAATTATTTCAGAGCTCACCTCGTTTCAAATATCGTACATACGCTCAGCTCTACTAGTATATATATACGCAGTATTAGTTTAACCATATAGTAGAAACCTAGGTTTCTTACTATAGTGGTTAAACTGTTCACCGGATAACCGATTGAATGCAGTCAATTGGTTAATAATATTCTTCACTTTCACACTACCTCTTGATGCTTCTGGTTAAATTAAAAATTTGCATATAGTAGGATTACTGGATTAGTTTATAAATAACCGAACATGCGTTTCTCTCTACTCATAGAAACTCTACCCAACTGGGAATAGCATCCTTGAATTAGATCGATATTCCAAGAAGATGTAAACATGTTAAAGGTATGATGCAAAATACACCATTTATTTGGAGTTCAAAATGGTGACGATGGTGACTTAAATCGAGACTTAAATATAGTTCACTATTCAATTAGCTTACTTTAGTTGTTCAAACCTGGGGGCAATGTGTATATTGTATAACTTAAATTACGCTTTCATAGGGACAAAAGGACTCTCAGGATTGATAAATAATGCAGATGAGCGAGTGTCCTCTTATTGTTAGTTTTTTATTAAATTAAATGATACAATTTTATTCGATCTTGAATGAATGTCAAAATTTCCGACAATGAACTTCCTTAAGCGGATTTGTGACTTTTTTATTATATTCATTCGAAAATCAGATGTATAGGGATAAATAATATTTACCTTTGTGTTTGACGAAGTTAATGTCAACTGACATTAGTATTAACTTTCTTTTAAATGGACGAGTATTTTCATTATTTGTTTAGCACTGTTGAGCTGTCTGATCTTTTCGTGTCATTAACCATCATTCCCAATATGTAACAGTGAGATGATGGCAAGCAGCGATTTAATCGATATCCCGCATCTTTAAATTCGCTTGCCATCAGACCTTGTTTCGTCTTGGAATGGACTGTCACACCGAACGATTTAGACGCAAGCGGTATAGTTTAAATGAAAATGTAACATATTTATATTATAAGGGTCTCGAAATTTTAATTGGTAAATTAGGTAATCATTTACCTTGTTATTTCTATATGTCATCAATTTTGTTAAGTGTCAAATATTTTTATGACGTGCCAATTCTGTTTAAAAGAACAACTCATTGTTCAAATATTTTCATAGTGAGTTACAAAATGGATTATTACATAAAATACTTCTTCACCGTAGCCTTATGCATATAGGCGTCGGCGCCTTCGATGCACTGCATTGAGCCGATGGGCTCGGCGTTTTTAGTGAAACGACAAAATAATACAAAACCAATGGGTATCACTTTTCCATTGAATTTAATTCGTTTGCAATGGGTTTATTATCGTAAATTCAAATTTATTCCTGACGAGGATACGTATACGATAGAACTCAAACTATCCGCTTTTATGAGGAGTTGAGGACGAAAGACGCTCTCAGGCTTGATAAAGTAATGTCAGATAAGTGTATTTAGAGTTCTGGATTACAGACATTCGATTGTTGTTTTTTTTTCACTTGTAGGTTGTAATTTTATGCGATCGTAAATGAAGATAAAATCTCCGACAATGAACTTCATTTGGCAAATATATGCGTTTATACATCATGAAATATCCAAATCAGATGTTGATACATAAGCAACGTCAACGTATTGATTGGTCTGTTATAACATTAATGAGAGTTGTTACTGACTCTCCTTTAAGAACAGGGGGAATTATATTAACCAAGCGATATGCCATTCAACCATTACAGGCCATTCCATATAAAAATAATCCGCTCGTGCATCGCACTGCATCTTAATGATTATGTCTTAAGACTTAACCATTACTTGCGACAACAGAACTGGATTACTTTAATGAAAAGTCATGTGAATGGTAGAATGAAGTAAATTGTTAACGAAATATTACTCCATTTTAAACTATGGCACTTTTATACATTAACTGGTAAGATTCATTGATCATAACTAGACTAGTGTCTGTAAATCCGCCCATATCGCCCAAAGTAAATATTTAATCACTGGCCGATTCTGTCTGAAAAGACAACTCATTTTTTAATGATTGTTTATACGCTGGCGGCGTGTATTTGTGTGTGTTTCGGCGCCAATATTTGATTGATTGAATCCGATTTTTTAAGAAAATCATTCCACTCTTTTTTCATGTCAAATTATTTTTGTTTCCTCTTCATACAACCAAACGACAAGTAAAATATAAAAAAATCTATTTAATATCTAATGCTTTTTTGACACCGCCCTGAAAAATGTTTTATTCGATAAATAATAACTATTGTTGGCAAAAAATCTGCCATTTTAAAAATATTTTTAATAATCAATCAATCATCTTTGTATTTCTGAATGAAAAAAAATTACATGATTCAATGAAAAACAAGTTCAATTTCTTAGTTTCTTCACGCGCTAGAAAGAAAAAAAAACACATTCCACGACTCTCCAGTCCCCAAGTAGAAAAAAACTTAACTTATGTTAAGAGCAATATAGGGATAAATGTGCTTTAGAATTTCCTTAGCAAAATTAAACAGAAAACTTGGATAGCTTTGGGCTAGCTCTTGCAGTATGCTCGAAATTTTTTCCGGATGTTCTTTTTCTGCCTTTTCCCAATCTTCTTTCGTTATCTTTGAGACTGACTTGGAACGGATGGAAACGTAAAAGTGGAAGACAACATACTTCCTCATATGAAACGCTGGGTGTGTTTTATCGGTAAGTAAGAGAATCTGCATGTTATGACGTGTTGAGAACATTTGCTGAGCCAATAGATAGAGACATTTATTTTTTAATGATACAACGAATATTTTTCGGCTACTGCAAGCATTTCAAAGGGCATCAGTTTCATCGCCGTTTCCGACAGTCGGCTAGTGTAGATGTAACAGAGAATTTCCTGAAACACTTCCGGATCATCGTCTTCAATTTCCATTTGATTCGCCTTCCCATTTTATGGCTTCCGGTCGAAAATAGCATTAAAAAACATACTTCTTGCGGCCAAAAAGCTTTTATGGGCTTTAAATTCACGACCACGGACGTTGATGGCGATATCAAGAAAATTTCATATATTGCTGTAAAGATTTTCCAGTGTCTGGGAAACCAGTGGATCGTGTTCGCTGAACTTGCTATTCCAATAAGCACTTAGGCATAATGCAATGAAGAACGATACGTTCCAAATAATTGAGTATGTAAGACCTATTTTATACACTAGGTGATTATCATTTCGGTCCATTCTTGCGGATGTTGTTTTCTCCTTTGAACTCGAGGACAATCGAGGAAATTTTGATAAACAAAAAGAGACTGATCGGCACTAATGAAGACTTTTTCTTGGGGAGACTAGGAAGGAGTGAACGAAAGCAACTGAGTTTTGGCGCAGTGGCCAATATGCAGCTATGGCACAGGCTATATAACTGAGGCCTAACTGAATTGAAATTAGAATGCTATGCTGGCTGGAGAGGAGAGGGAAGGAAGACCGATTAATTTTATTAAAACTAGCGGCATAACTACTCATCCAATTCTTTCACTTATCTCTTGAAGTTTCTGCTTTCTGATTAAACATACAAGTATATAGTATTAATTCTAAAATGACATCATCGGCTGACATCATGGGCACATCTCGTGAATAATCAATATAATAAATTTCAACCCCAGAATTAAAACTCAACCAACGGGGAATATAGCATTCACGAAGTAGATCGATATAATACGATTATTCAACGAAGTTGTAAACTAATTTAAAGTAATGCACCATCTACTTCGAGTTCGCAATATCCTGATTTAATTATAGTTCACTATTTAAATACTTTAGGTGTTGAAACCTGGGAAAACTTTTGCATAAAATTGTTTAGATTACGCTTAAATAAATATATGGATTAACAGGCTCGATAAATAATGCTGAGTTCTAAAGCGCAATGCGGTAATGGTCATCCCAATGTTGCTTTTTTCCCTTGTAGGTTGCATTTTTATTCGATAGTCGATGAAGTTGAAATTCTTGACAATGAACTTCTTATGGAAGAATTGTGCGTTTTATACATGAGTAAAACCAAATTCAGATGTAAAGGGTTATATAGTACATTAACCCATTTATAAGACGAATTTAACGTTAATGGATATCGGTACACCATTTACTTATAATTTTGAGGATTTACGCTTGGATGTTAAGAGCTTAATTCTACTGCATAGCATTTTTATTTGCTGTATGATCAAATCTGGTTCCCCTTGAAACTAACTTGAAACGTTTTCACGTTCATTTATTCAGTTAAGGGGATAATCCGATATGAAATAGTACGGAAATAAAGAGAGTAGAAAGAAGTGTAGTACAGCTACAATATCAAGACATATTTAACCTATAGAACAAACATACATTCATTGATAAAGTCGGTAATCATTAGGCATGCCATTCGCTAAAAATCCATCAACTTTGCGCGATGTTAAATATTAATCACTTGTCAATTTTGTCTAAAAGGACAACCCATTTTTTTGTGATCGTGTATTCTGCCTGTGTGTATTTGTGCCTGCGTGAGCGTCAATAGCCTATTTGATTGATTGCTTTTTTGGGGATTTTCTTTAAAAAAAACTAAATTTTACACCTCACAGGAATACAAGAACAAAAAAGGAATAAGAAATTCTCTGAGTATTACAAAAAAAGGTGTGAAATTTTAGGATATCAATTGCTTGCAAATAATTTAATCGATAACTATATATTTAAAAAACCTTTTTGGGGTTATCTTTATCGGCCTTTTCCCTATTTTCCTTCGCTGTCTTTGTGACTGAATAAAAAAAGATGGAAACATATGTAGGTTGAAGACAACATGCTACCTCAAATAAAACGCTGGATGGTATTCATCGTTTCGTAGAGTAATGGCACCTTTTCAAGCAATTTTTCTTGAACATTAGAAAAAGACGGAAAAAGATCAACTGAGTTTCACATTCCTTTTTGAAGTGATTCAACGAATATTTGTCGGCGACTGGAAGCACTTATAAACGGGCATCTTTTTCGTCGCCGTTTCCAACACTCGGCCATTGTAAATGTAACGGAGAAATTTTTGTGAAACACTTCCGGTTATGCGGAATTTTCTGTACAGCCTTGCGCTGCCCTTAATTTATGTTATGTTACATTTTTAAATTTTTTTATTCGATTATTTTGTTTTTGTCGTCTCCAGAAATTACAAACAAACAATTTGGGGGTGGGGAAGCAAAACACACAAACAAAAAAAAAAAATAGAATAAAAAATGTTAAAACTTATTACATTACAAAAAAAACTTTTTCATTGACGTCGCAATCACTTCGAATTCCTCGTCCATCAGAACAAAAAAAAATCCACCACAAAATGTACACCTCCCCACAAATAAGAACAAAAAAGAAAAAAGAAATACATTTACTATTATTTAAAAAAACACAATTTGATCTTGAATGTTTTGTTAGGTTTTAAATCTTAATTTAATTTAATTATCAAGGAAACACAAATTCAAATTTTTAAAAATTCCCTCCTTGTTTTTCAGACAGAATATCGTCTGCTGTGATATTCAAAAAATTCTGTTATTATTATTATTATTATTATTATTAGTTTTCTCACAAAAACAAAATCTCAAATTTTTAAAATAGAAAGCAGCGAGATTTGGATGACCAGTGAAAACAATGGGAAATGATTCTCAATATTCTTGAACCTCAATACGTCAAGTATTCCGAAATGGCACGTCCGAATCGAAAAACACTATGATGAAGCAACTTTGTCTCGTTTTTTTAAATTTTAATAACAACATTGGGGCAATTGTCTTCCACAACGAGGTCAGTTTCGATGAGTAGTTAAACACATTTCGAATACATAGTTAAACGACTCTGAATCAATCATTACTGTAGGCCTGCATCCATTGTCTATCAGAGAACAGATGCAAAATTGTGTGCCTAGCACCAAAAGACATTTTTCATAATTTCATCAATCCTATTATAGATTGTACAGTCTACGAATGAACAAATTTCTTTTGTTTTTAAATTATTATTTGCAGGTGTATTCCTCGCTTTTGATGGTGCAAGTCTGGCACTTGACTTCGCAGCACCAGTGAAATTTGCAGTTGCACTGGTGTGACACATGATTGAATTGGTGGGTGTTGTATCCCCGTCCACAGCAGAGAAGGTTGCAGCCATCAGCACCTGCCAAAAAAAGCAGAGAGAACATGAACCTTGTAGCATTGCCGGTTGTTGCTGTATAAATCTCCATTTATTGATGCTGTTTGCAGCTTACCTGCTGAGGTTCGATTACACCTCCTCCCGACGACACCCAACGACCCCGTTGATGGGTCCACCTCGCAGTAGTTTGGCGAAGGTTGAAGAAAAACCAGCTCGGATATGCGAGGCTTGTTGTGTGGCTTCCTACGCAACTGCAGCGTCAACAGTTTACGTGGTTTGCTGTCGTTGCCGCTGCGACTCTCTTTGGCGACGACGGCCTTGGCTTCCCGATACCTGAGAGACACCAAACATCAAAAGGCATTCAGTGCTGATGTATGTGGCCCATCATTTCCGTGTTGGATAAAAAAAATAATTCAACAAAATGAATTCAAAATGTATACTGTTTCATCAGAGCATCGCCGATGTCCCTGAAGGCCGGCAATTTTTCCCAACAGGTTTTCAGTGAGCAACTGCCGCTGACTCCGTGGCATTTGCATTCCTTCTTCAACATTGATTTGACAATCTAAGATTATACATATCAAATTAAGTACAAAACAAATCAAATCACTCAGTCAAACGCGTTGATATAAATTAAAGTCACTCACTTTTCTACCGGCTTTATTATTGTGCAGATTCATCAAACTCCTGCCGTCTCCTTCGGTTTCTCTCGAGTCGGCGAATCGTTTGGCCAGAGATGCTCCTGATCGTACATCAGCCGAACAACCGCCCCATTTCCATCCGTTTCCACCAGGAGAAGCAGCAGCGGCTCCACCTCCTCCACCACCATTATTATTACCTCCATTATTGGCCGTGGCGGCATTGTGAGCCCGATGAGACCTGTGCATCGATCTGATCAACTCCTTACCGCCCCGTTTGGTTGGATCGCAACCGCAAGAGCTGATAGCTCCTTGGCTGCACGCCTGAGCGATAGCGTACGTCAGGCCGGAGCTCCACACTGCATACAGATAAGCTGCTTCTCGGCTTCCTGAAGTCAAGAAGAAAGAAAAAAACCCCAAAACGAAAAAAATAACAAAAGGTTCTCTTAAGTTTACTAATCAGATCAAAAAGAAAATGGGAATTTTTTTTTCTCTTTTGAAATTGGAAAATTGCCATTGACTCTTCTTAGAATCCCTCTGACGCAATTTGTATTTTTTTCTTTACCTTCTCATATAGAGAATATAGATATACTGTAGACACACTTATGTGTGTGTGTATTTTTTTATTATATCGTCTTTCTACACACAGACGACGACCCAAAAAAGGCGAAAGCGTCGTCGGCGTATTGTGTGTCTAGATTATTACTCTTTCGGTTGCGTGGATGTGTGTGTAACTGTGTATCATAATTATCTTTCGAATTTATCTCGATTCAAACGCATAGAATATAATTCGCGACTTTGGTGTTCCCTTCTCATTTCGCCGAACGATTCACCGGCAGATGAGACGCTCTCAAGCGCACCACTTCCATTTCAAGGAATTTGAATATAGAAGATAAAATGTTTTTTTTTGATTTCTTCGTCGTTTTCTATGCCGTAAAGAATGAAGTTTCTTTCAAAAGAAGAAAACTAAAACGTCTACATTTTTTCTTTTATTATTCATCGCAATTTTAGGAATTCTCTTTGCTCTATCGCCGTCAGTTGCGCAAACATGTGTTCCTTTTTCATTTGGCTACAAAATGAGAAAGAGAAAAGGAAACTGCTGTCGCCAGGTTTTTTTTGTGTAGTTTTATTTTTTTGTTTGGGGGCCTTTAAGTCGTCGAAATGTTTTGAAAATTCACGACGAGGGCCACCGGCCACCCAGTGATGCCAAACCCAGCCGCAGATTGGGAGCGGTGTGTATTATACAATTGCAGTTGCTATGACCAAACTTGTATATTTATTTTACCCGCCGCCGCCGCTGCCGCCGCCGTGCGGTTTATACCTACCGTGTTTGTCACTGATGGTATATACACACCGGGAGGAGGACAGAGAAAAAAAACATTTGAATTACATTTACCCGGTGACCGCAAGAGCCGAGCGTAGAGTAGCGCGCAGACGTCGATTTCTTTCGTCTTCTTTTGACTATTAGATTGTCCTCATTTACTTAACATAACCAAAAAGGAAGCCGCAGCACAGCTCAGACTACTGCTGTCCTCCTACCCACTTAAATTGTAATTGAACGACGGCATTTGTTTTGTTGGGAGCCGCTTGCGCGTTCGGCGGTAGCGCGCGCGGTTTGTTTACAATTTAAAATGAAATCAAAAGGAAAAAGAGACAAAATTTTTTGGTTAAAATTGTGTGTTCAACTTACCGACAACGACGACGTGACCGAATCCGTTTCGGCTTCCGATTGCCGTACAATTCCATCGGTGGTACTTGAATTGCTCCTGACACTCGGCTAATCCCAGTTTGGCTCCGTTGCTGATGGCCACCATGGCGTCCGGCTTGGCGGCGCACAGCAGCCGCTGCTTGTACGTCAATCCCGGTATCTTGCCGCATATCAGGTCAGCGCTCAAAGCCATCACCGACCTGCGTATCCACCCCAACAACAAAACAGGGAGAGAGAGAATAAACGATGAATTAACTCTGAGAGAAAATGGAACGATGAAAAAGAAGAATGTCATCAGGCTCCTGCTCCTGCTGCTGGCGCTATAAGTATTTAGAGATACGGTCACGTGAAAGCTTTAAACGAGAAAAAAAAAGAACATTTTTATGACTCCCGTTGTACGTGACCAGCGAGGTCGACACTTCTTTTGTCCTCTTGTGTTGAGTTGGAAATTTTTTGTTGAATGTTTTTGTTTCACAGGCGACACCCATCACAAAAAGAAACGAAATAAGAAAAATTGTTCTCTCTTATTCTCTTAGGTTTCAGCCTCGTCGGGATTTCCTGTTGTCCAAACAGGAGGGGTTTTTATTCCATAAATCAAATGAACGTTTTCAAATTGTTTGGAGCGCGGAAAAACAACAAAACAAAGAAAACACGTGTATGTATGTGTGTTTGGATGTTTATGTTATTATTTTACACGCACGTTGATTTAATTGCGTGTGTGTTGTTGTTCCTTCTCAGTTGTCTTGTGTATATAAACCTGATGGAATGCCAAGCGCGCGCGTTCAAATCACCCGCGCGCTATATCCTCTCCTCCCCACTACCAGTTTGGATTTATTTGACAGTTCAATCGCGAAGAAGAAGATTTCAAAAAGAAAAAGAAAGAAGAAAAGGGGTTGGAGAGAATAAAAAGATGGAAGAATTTTTTGTTTCGGTTTTCGATCGATAATTTAACCAAAAAACAAAAACAAAACAACAACAACAGAGAAATTTTACGGATAAAAAGAAGAGAACATTGACAGGATGCTGATTGGAGTTTTCTCTTTTTCCTTTATTTTTTAAAAAAATAAGAAAAAGAAAAAATCTGGAAGTGGGTGTCGAACGAGAGGGTTGCATTCTAATCAGGTGTGAAATGACTTAGCCCCTAGGCCATTCTAATCATTTTTATATTTATATTTTCCCTCAAATAAAATAACAAACCTCTTTCTTCTTCTTCAACTACCTTTTCTTGAACAAAAAAAAAACCAAGGAGGAATAACAAGAAAACACAATAGATTTTGAGTGTGTTCCCTTTCTCATTTTCTCAACTTTTCTTCGAAGAAACAAAAAACGCACGAAGAAGGTAGAAAAAAAAATGTCTTATTGCTCACCGACTGATGAGTTGGGCGTGCTCCTTCCCATTTCCCCGCTTCCCATTTAGAAAAAAATAAAATAAAAAATATTAAAGAAAAAAGAGTGAACTAGACAGAGAGAGAGAGAGAGAGCATAGCAGCAGTATATTATGTCTCACAGCAGGAGGGGGGTTTCTTTCTTTCTCCGACTGTTTGAAAGAATTGAAGGGGGGCCTCTCTATCTATCTGAACAAGTTAAGAAAAGTTAAGAAAGAACAGCAGTTCTCACGTCAAGGAGAAAATAACACCCTTGTCTACACTTTAAAAAAAGAAAAAAAAAACTTTTATTTTCTCCTTTTTTCTTCCGAAACAAAAAAGGAACAAAAAATTCTTATACGGTTTGATGTACATTAAATTGGTGGTGGTGGTGCTTTACCTGCTGATCAGGTGTACATACACGGTCGGGTCACCCCCTCTGTGTCTAGTGTTTGTGTGTGTGTGTGTATGTGTGTGTGTATACATACAACACATTGGAAATGTGCCGACTGTAATTTTCTTTATGTTCGTGATGTGTTTCTTCTTTCTCTTCTTATTGGTCACGGTCTTAACAGAGAAAAAAAAGAAACCCCCAAAATACTTTGAAATAACAAATTTTGGAGATAAAAAAAAATCAAGTGATGAAGTGTTCCTCTTTTCTGTTTTGTTTTGTTTTTTTTTTTTGTTTTTCGGTGCGGCCTATTTTGTGTGTGTGTCATCAGTTATCCAGGTGGCGTTTATATTTCTTCTTTTTTCTTCTTAGAAATTTAAGAAAAAAACAAGAGAGAAAAGAAAGAAAGAAAAGACCGAAAAAGAAAAGAAATCGATCGGCTCATTAGTCGAACTTGACAACTACTGAGCGCTATTTTTTTTCTTTCGCTTTTGCCCTTAATGGGCACCTCTTACGGTTTATTTCATCTCCATGTTTTGTGTGGGCCCCCCCCATTCAACCATCCATCCATTTTTTTGTGTCGATTTTTGTCTATTTCGACCTCCCACTACGAGAACTGTTATTATATACAAGTCGCACAACTCTCTCATCGTCTATAATAGGACGTTGGTTGGTGTTATTGCCGTTTGTGTTTTCTAGCGGGCGACGATCGCGCGCGGTGGACTTTTGCCCGTTATTTATTGCACGACCGTATAATAACTGACTGATTTTGCCCTTCTTCTGTATATCGTCTGCGCCCTTCTTCTTCTTCATTCGGGGCAGGTGTTGTGTCGCTCTCCTTGTCAACATCCGAAGAAAAAGTGAAGACGGAGTCCTCAGTCAACAGCAGAAAAAAGAATGTGTTGTTGTAGACGCTAATACTGCTGACCTGTTGGGCACACACACACACACTGTCGATTTGATATATCTAATTGAATTTCCATCTTGGTGAGCTGTCGAATCGAATTGGGAAAAGCACTCAAACCAGTGCCATCGTTCCTCTTTTCTATACACATCACAGAGTCAGAGAGAATGCCCCAAAGAAGGAGACGAGCCGCGGCCTCAGCAGCAGCAACTCACAGCTGGGCCAGAGCAAAAAGTCACGTAGTTGTGTTTGTGTGTGAGGACGTACCGGAGCACGCGCCATCTCATCGAAAGGTATAATAAAAAAGGAATAGAAGAAAAAGAAGCCAAGCGAAAGCGTTGGTCGTTTTTTTTTTTTTCGTTTTGGACGACATTGATCACTGATAACGGGCGCAACTATCTCGAATAAAAAGGGCCTTCATACTCTGCATATTAGCCTTCTGGGGCGCTCTCTTTTTTAAGCTTGAATTTTGTCTTCTTGTTTCTCTGTTTGTCTTCTTTCAAATTCCCGTAAAACGAAAACAAAGTGGAACAACCACCAACGACTACTGCATATAAGCCAGCAACGAGTATACAGAGAGAACGACGACGACGAGGGACTCACGACCATTAGCATATGGTAATGAGATTGTGAGCTGTGTGTGTGTGTTTTATTTCTTTCTATTCTTATCCAAATCTAAAGCTGAGCAGCAAACGAGTCGACTTTTTAGCGAACAAGAGATTAACGAATGATTTATGTCTGTATATGTGTGTATACCCCCGTGTGGAGCTGACGACAAGCTCGACGACTTTTCCCTCCCTGTTTATATGCGCAAAATTGTGAGTGTTAAAAAGTATATAGTTGTGGTATAGCGCTATTAAAAACGTTATTTTTTTTCGCTGCTTCTAGTGTCCCCTGAGGGTCACCAATAATAGTTACGGCATCAATCATTAAAAAAAAACACACAGGGTGGCAAAATAATAATAAGTTATAAGTAGAAAAAGAAGTTTTTTAAAGAGGAAGAAGGAATTACCTGCTGGAAGGTCCGATCGGAGTGATGAGAGAGATGAGCAAAAGAACGTGCCAGTGCCGGGCAAGTGAGAGGAGAGTGGTCGGCCCGAGCTGCGGAGACATGATCCGCCCCCACGCAAAACCATATCACAACCAAAAAAAAAGAAAGAAAACCAAAGTTGGTTCTCTGGTGGGACCTTGTTGTTTTATTATTCCAGGCGGTGCGGGATTGACAATTTTCTCCCAGTAAATTTTGTTTGAATTTCAAATTTTCGCGGGAATATTTTCACACACTTGTAAACACATAAGAAGACGACACAAATTAAAATGTGAAATAGAATTTGGCATCAGCCACTAGCGGAGAAAAGAGGAGAGAGAGAGCAGCCGAGTTGATGGTGCGGTGCGGCTAACGTCCTCTTAAGAACTGTGTGTGTTCGGGAGCTAACCCACCGACACTAGACCGACACCTTCTACCAACACTACCTACACACACCAGCTGGCTGGCTGGCTGGCCTGACTTGTTGCTGCTGCTGCTGCCGCCGCCAACGTCCGACATCCACACAAAAAATAAAACTCGCCTTTTTATTCTTTTCTCTTATATAGTATATATTTCCCTTTTGGTGAAATCCCTCCTTCCTCTCTCTCTGCTGGTCTCAACCCCCTTATCCTCTCCTCCCCATGAGGTAAACCCAATGCGAGTGTGTGTGTGTGTGTGTATAACCTTCATGGTGCGTTTAGCAGTTGTTGTATGGATATATACATAAAATGTGGTGCCCTGTCACAATTTCTCGTTTGACTGGACCAGCAGGAGCAACGCGTTTTTCTTCACGAGAAAAAACAAAACAGAATAAAACTTTTCGTCTTCATTACGCAAATGCGAGAAAAGAGAGGACGAGAGAGAGAGAGATACGCAATCTGACTGTCGCTATACATTATTCCCCGTCTCGAAATAGGAATTCTGGTTTATAGAGACACTTTCGACAGATAGTTAGTGTATATATCTATATATATTGCGCGGCGGGAATGTTGATACTTCCTATTTATTCACAACTCCAATGAAGACTACATGGAGAGTTTCTATTTTTTCGACACAGATGGTGTTTCATATATTATATCAAAATACTTCGCTATGGACTTGATTATTATGGCGTCGATGTTGGAAACGCGCTAGAAAAGGATTTTTTTGTTTTTGTTTTTTAAAAAAATATAAATAATTCAACGATAATTCTATATTATCAAACTCTCCGACATGGTTAACCAGCATGTCGCGAAAGAAAGGAAAGATTGCGCGACTTCTATAGCAATCAGGCGCTACTGCTGACTCGCTAAACGTTTCACGTCCTCCCCGCGCTTCTTTTATTTGCTGCTGCTGCTGTTCAATAGTCAAATGTGGAAGCTTTTTACTTCCTTGTTTTCTTCGTCGTTGATTGTTTTTCTTTTTTTCTCTTCGTCTGGTTTGTTGTTGATGCGACATTTGCTGCTGCGCTAATGTGCGCACATTACGGATTACGTGAATGATTCTTCCTAGATTGGGTTTCCCGTTAACCCCAAGGACATGCTGTGCGAACAATTTGGCGATGCGCTGTGTATGTGTACAAATGGTCAATTCATGTGCGCATACCGATAATACCGATCCCGCGCGCAGTGAAAAGAGGTTACGTACCATCGCACCATATCACATGGGCCGCGCGCAGCCGCGCAGCAAATAGTTTGGATGATCCTTATTTTAAATTCGGTTGATATTTCCACTGGTTTTGGAAACCTCCAAAAAACTTTTTTTCAGAGGAATTTCAAATGAAAATTGACTTTCAAATGAACATGTGGTTTGTTGAATCGAGAAATTTCGGTATGTGCTGGGCGCGCTGGACGAAATATATAAAGGAAATCGAATCGAGAAGAAGAAAAAGAAGAAAAAACGGAGAAAATCTCTTTTTTCTCAGCGTACCAAAAGTTATGCGTCGTACATTATTCATGGAGACAAGATAATGAATCCCCACAAAGACGAGGGGGTATATCTTCCAACGGAAAACACGGGTTGAATGCTATTGGTTTTTTTCTTCTTCTTTTTGGTTGAAAAAATACTTCCATTTTTGCATTACAACTGGGCACTTTCATATCTACATCTAAATGGTCATTCAAGTAAATAAGGGAAATCTTACATGTTATACTCTCAACTCCTGGGTCAATCGCATATCTCTTTGCTGCCGATGTGAACATTTAAAGTCGTTTTAACTCGAATTACGCACAATTTTATTAAGTTAACTTTTCCACAGTGATTTTGTATTTTTGTTTTATCGAGACAAACTTAAATTTAAAGTAAATACCGTAGCGTTTAATTACAAACAAATAATTTGACATTAAGTAATTTTTAAAAAGGGCGATATTTGACTTGATTGAAGATTATTCGTTGAAAACACGATTCAGAAGAATTTGAAGTGTTGAGCAGCAGATTTTACAAATTTCCGCGAATGCGCCGGACGAGTGTAATGTCCCTAACCTTTTTATTATAAAAAATTCAATCATTTCCCCCATCAAGAAACGGAAAGGTATTTTCAAACAAAAAAAAACAGTTGATACCATTAGAGTCAGACGGTTGGCGTTGACCATCGTCCAGACGGAATCTTCAAATAACTGAATCATCATGGCTTCGGATGCCACTTGCAAGCATTCCAACGCTTCACTCGTAAACCTTTTGACGTGTAAGTGGTCTATGAATTTATGTCCCGTTGGTTTCTATATGGCTGTTAACTTATAGTAATTGGGTAAGGTGAATTACAAACCGAAATGCAGAGTTTCCCGTCAATTCCTGGCTGATCTGTTTAATGACTCGCGTAAAAGGGGACCGTGGAATCAATAACCCCGTCCCTATAATAAACATCATAAAAAATCTGCATTATTAAAAAACACAAAAACAGAATTTTCCATTTTAAAAACCCAAAAAATAAAACACGAAATATCAGGGAAAAAGAATTATTATTATTATACCTCTTTGATAATGGCGAATCTCTTTGAGAGCTTTTGATCCGGGCCTGTAACGTTTTTTGCCGGCAGAATCACGAAAACTCGAAGATTTCGGTGGAGGTTGCACTGCTGATGGCTGGGCTTTTTCCGTTGCTTTCGTGGCTCTTTTACTTTTAGACACCAGAGTTTGTGACCTTGTAATCGGATGGTTTGATGCACAAGCACAAACACCAGAACCAACATTAGATTTTTTCAATCTAGCCATTTTCTTTCGTTCTTTTGGATGATAACTCTTAGAAAAAAGCAAATTCCTGGCTGTAACCTTCGTTGAATAATGACTTCCACGGCGACTAGATAAACGACCACTAAATGAAATCCCACCCGCTGTACATTGTTTTTCAGCAGATAATAAAGCGCTAGCTTGCAAAGTCTGAGAAAGGAATTTCTTTGTCTCAGTTACAGACTTAAAATTTCTTCATTCGAATTTCCTGTTTTTACTTTAAATTTTACCTAATAATAACGGAATTTACTGGACTCGTCGAGTGCAATGCAACTTTCTCATTTTATTTTCTTTTTGTACGCAATTTTTCATTTCGTAAAACCCGCCTTGACGACAGAGCCACCTGTGAGTAGAGTATAGCGTTTTCTGTGTTGCCTACGTTGGCAATTGGTTTTCGATCCCGTATTCTCGTACTCGTAGTAACCTAGTAGACGTAAGCAGAAAATGGAGTAAATTTAACGTGTGTTGTTGACGTTCTTGACGATAGCTTGTAACTTGTCGACGAAAGTCATTTGATTATTTAGAATGAGCTCTATATTTCCGTGTATGGATTGGAACGATGCCGTCGTCATCAACACCTCTCAGAATTTGTATTTGAAACCTCTTGCTTGTATCAGCATTTCGGTCCAGTTGCCAGCCGACATGCTAAAAACCGCGGGGAAATCCGTCTCCACTTTGGAAATAATGGATAAAATCAAAACGGCCGCAAAACCCGATGAAATCATTGGGATGAAAGTATAGATTTTTCGAAACATTGTTAACAAATACAAACCTTGTATTCCAGAAAACAAAATATGCCATCTATGTTTCTAAGGTATTGAAAAGCACGCTGCAATATGTGCGATTTGAAGCTCACCTTGACAGTAGACAGCAGGTAAAGATCATCACACAAATAAATCATTTTTAACGTTTAAAGTAATGAAAAACATCCTTTATAGATAGCAGGGGTTCTTCACCGGCTTGACAGAGGCATCCTAAGATTGAATGGCTTCCCAGATCCACTGAAAATGAGAGCTTGTGAATCCAAACTGATCTACCCATCAAGACATGACTGGGACACATATTTTCAGCAAAGCAAGAACATGAATGAGCTCAAACCAGGAGAACGGCCAGATACTATTCACATCAATCTGCTGCCCTGCCAATGGTTTATGGTCCCACAGTCAAGCGGGTAATTAATTTCAGGTGAAACAGGAAACATTTTTTTGTCTTCATTGTGTTTTTGATATCTTTTCCACAGATTGGAGAAAAACAGTTTTATCAAACTGAAACCAAGTGAATCTATGCTTAGGGCATTTTTTGAAATGTTTGGACCTCTCCGCAGTGTTGATATTCCTATGCTGGATCCATACAGGCCAAAAATGGTTTCTAATCCCACAAATACTTTTGCGTTCGGACAAGATGGACTATTTGAAGCGTTTATTCAGTATCAAGAGTATGTAGGATTTCTTAAATGTATGACTGCCTTCAGGGGCATGAAACTCCTTTATAAAGAAGGAAACAGAGCTTGGACAGCTCTTGTACAGGTGATGAATCCAATCAAAATATTTAAGTAACATTTGCATGGCCTTACTTTATATCCTCATCTTGTCTATAGGTTGACTTTGATCGCACTCGGCACCAAAGCGAAAGATCTCTAAAATTCAGGAAAATTGCCAGGGAAAGATTAATCCAGGAAGAAATTGATAACGAAAGAGCGGACAAAGTTCGAAGAGAACTGGAAACTTTAAAGCACGAAGAGAGCAGGTCAGGCTGATATGCCATAAAAAACTCCCTCCAAAAAAAAATGAGTTATAACAAGAAATCGACTGCAACATGACGTTGACGCTTTTCCTCGTAGACGTCAGCAGACAGAAGAGCGACTTAAGGAGGAAGAGGAGTCCACCAGAAAGAGAAAGGCCGAAGAGGAGGCCAGGGTCGTGCTGGAAGAGCACAAGTTGGTGCTTGTCCAAAGAAGGCTGGAGAGTTTGCGGTTATTGGACGCGATTTTCGAGCGGGTTAAGGTATTTTGAATTTTAATATTTTAAACAAATCTTTTGTTGTGAACACTTTTATGCAGGCTGCACTTGAAGAGAAAGAGAAGCGCAAAAAAGATCTTTCCAAGAAGAAAGATAAGTCTACAAAAAAGGTAAGGCTTGTTTGATGATTTCTCTTTGAAACACTTTTTGGTCATTAATCATTTTTCTTTAAGGACAAGGAGGCTAGACGCCAATTGAAGCTTGAGGAGAAGGAGCGAAATTTGCGCGCCAAACTACTTAAGAAATATCAGCAGGTCGGGGAGAAACAGCTTGAAGAGCAGAGAGAAAGAGTTCGACACATGCTTCAAACATCATCCGTCAAATTGAAAAGCACCGTCAATGTTATGCCCGAGCCGAATATTGTAGATAAATTCTCACCAGTTACAGCGCAAACTCAAGAACAATCTCTTCATCTACCTCATGAAATTGAAAGGTAATTTGTCAAATCACCAGTTTTCCATATTCTAACCGATAACGATCACTTTTCAATGTAGAGCGAATAACGGCCATTCCATCAGACAAGATCCTTTGATGAATCAACCCAAGTCTCAACGCTCGATTCCTGTGCAGTCCAATGAACGACAAAAAGAAGATAATGAACATGTTGATCAACAAAACCACCATCACCGACATTCGTCCTTCAACAGGAAACGATACCCACCAAAGGAGCCCTTCCATTCAGCTCCGCGCCAAAATCAGAATCGAGGTGATTGGAAACGGAGTCGATTCGACAACGGGAAATCGAATTGGGTTTCCCAACTGGATCAAGAATTGTGGGATGGACCCAAGGTAAACAACCAACGACTTAACGCACGTGGAGGGTACCGAAGAGGAGGTCGTTACGGAGGAGGAGATTTCCACGGCCGAAGACCACGCGATTTCCCACCGACGAAAGAAAGATACACAATGAAATCAGAAATCAGATTTTCGGCGCCTGGAAGCTCAATGTCTGGCGAGAATACGACGATGGAACCTGCACTAGCTGTTGAGCGACTTACTTGAAAAATGGACAATTGGAATAATCTATTTGTTTTATGACATTTCTGGAGAACATTTTTCTTGTAATAAATGGTAACGTAGGATTGACTATCGAGACTTCATCACTTCATCGGTATTTAGTTTTATTTTATAGGAGCCATTTGTCGTCTTCAGCTTAGACGGTTTATTCTTAAAAGCTTTTGTTGCTTCTTTATTTTTTATTGAATTAACTACAAATTAATAACCAATCAAATTTAGTTACGAATAATATTTTAGAATTCAGACGGAAGAAATAATTGAAAAAAACATTAAGTAAATTTTTTTAAATTTTATTTTATTGGCCAATCATTGACAAGATGATTTTGAATTCGTTGGGCATAATAATAAACTCATGGAAAGTTTTCAGGAAATTATCATAATCTTCAAATACGGTACTTTAGGAGCTCTGGGGTCCTTTATTCATACGGTGGTAGGGTTGGATATAACTGCTGGTATGGTGGCTTTGGTACAAGCTGATATGTTGTTTGTTCAATATTACCAGACTGTTGGGGGTTGTTTTTGTCCGGGAGCGGGACTTGTCCAGTTTTAGTAACGTCGTTCCAATTGCTGGGAAGTTTCTGTTGGTCATCCCAATCAGGCCAATCGTTAAACTCTCCCAAACATGAACCGTCAAACATAGAAAAGAACATGACCAAAACAAAACCATTAACAAGAACTATGACTGAGGTCTCATTTCGGTGCAATGCACTACAGGCAATGCCCACAGTCAACAATATTGAGACTAGCATTAAAAATGAGTTCAAGTATCCGTTTTTTCCCTTCCAGCTCATGTTCATTACGTAACAAAATAACGTCTGGTACAAAATGAACACTTGATGACTTGAAGTGTAAAATACATCGACGTGGTAGCCGACCGGGCAGGGAACCAAGTGTCAAATGACGTTGTGCACGTTACGTCAACCGATTGATAACTGTGCGGACCGCATAGGAGTTCAAGCTTGGCTGGTTTGCAGGCCGAAATGAAGTTGTATGCCAATACAGTAAACGACCAAAAGAATCTGAGTCCTAAAATAACCAGCACGAAGAAAAATAGTCCTATCAGCATTGAGCCCCAACGGCGAACCAAGCGAATCATAGGGGCGTTCGGGGGCGTTTCTTTTTGCTCCAGCAAGCATTCCCGTTTGGGATTCATAATCCAGTTTCTTCATGACGGAAATTGTGTGTCCTATGCTAATTACAAAATAGATGAGTATCCCTGCCACAAAGAGATATTTGGACCAGTCAATTTGTTCTTCTGGCGCCATCGGGTAGTTTATACTTTTGTCATTGCAATTTATTGTGACGGCTGTCTCTTTAAAGGTTTTCCCATATTCTTGGATGCCAATGAACAAACATGTTTCTACTACAAGGGCTACAAAGATGACTATCAGGACCCTTGCGTAAAAATATTCCCCGAGTTTTGCAAATCCGGCTTTAACTTTTTCGTTAATTTTCGACATTTTGAAATCGTATTCAAACAGTTGTACAAGTCTGAATATAATGGGGGGGTTGCACCGATATGTATACCCTCGCAGACGGAAGCCTTAAGCACAGCTCAGAAAGTGATGATTTATCATAGATTGGATGACCAAAACTTACAATAAATTATATCTTAACTTGAGAATTTAACGAACAATCTTCTTAAATAATATTCGTGTACTATAAAACAAAAATTTTAACATTATGCTTATAAAACTTACTCACTATCACCATGCACTACACAGACCCCTTTCCGTATTTTCTATAGTGGCTCCACCAACGGGTGGATTATGAAAGTAAACTCTGTGATAAAGATTCCAATTCATCTCGTCAGGACCATAAGCTACTATTCGTCACATTTTTATCTTCTTTTAAATTTTATTTATTCATATAATGATTAGCGGTGTGATCACAGCTAACATAACAATGATAAATATTGAACTTGATAAAAAAAAATGTGATTGGGTTAGCAAAGGGACCCACAGCCAAGTGTCCAGCTCCAGTCAAAGCAGACTTATAACCATAGAACCAAGTGCTGTAGTTTTGTTTAGATTGTTAAATGATGTTCTTTCTAAAGATCTTTTGTTTGTTACTTCATTGTACGGTGCCTTTGATAACATGGGCAAAACCTCTGGGTATGTGAATAAATCTTTGTGCCAATAACCATATTTAGATTTAATTGCCTTTAAAACTAATTTTTTGTGCCTGACAGACATCACAAATGACATCAAATTCTTCCCGCCAGAGTCGTCGGGTCCCGAATTCAACTTGTTCGAAGGAGACATTGCCGGAATTAATGGCTTTGATATTTTGGCTGGCCAAGAGGTTATTCCAGTTAATATTTGTAAAATGAAACTGAAAATTTGTTACTAACTTAAAGGGATTTGTTTGAGATAGCCGAGAAATGCCATAGTATATGAAAATCTACTTTGGCCCAACGGCATAGTTTATTACAGCATCGCGGACAACTACAGTAATAATAAACCAGCGAATAACTATATAATAACGCATATAAAATAAATTTAAATCACATTAAATATTCTTTTTTTCAGCTGCCGTTGAACTCGACATCATTTCTCAAGCTATGAACGAGTACGAGACGAAAAGTTGCATTAGATTTGTACCACGTACGGATCAGCCGGACTATGTTTACATCGAGAAAACTGTCGCCGGGTATAACAAGAAACAATTCATTTCAATACCAATATTGAAGATAAATTTTTTAAACGTTTTTCACCCTCATTATAGTTGTTATAGTTACATTGGCCGAATCGGTGTGGGGCAAACAGTGTCACTGGACAGCAGCTGCTTCAACGGTGGTCTTCCAGGTACAGTCATACACGAACTATTGCATGCCGTGGGTTTCTTTCACGAGCAGAGCCGTACTGATCGCGATGATTACATTGTCATCAACTACTCCAACGTCCAACCAGGTGAACAGAAATTTTATTTCTAAATATTTACCTAAATAAAATTAATAACAGAAAACTTGTATAATGCTGATGAGACTACTGTTATGACTGTATACTTGTATATAGGTACCGAAGCGAATTTTCTGTCTTATGGTCCTGACGTTATTCAATATCTTGGGGCCTCATATGACTATGGTATTTTTTAAAAATATGCTCTTATTATTTTTGAATTATTGCTTTACATTTACAATGATTTGAAATCATTGCCGAAAAGGTTCCGTTATGCATTACGGAGCTTATAGTTTCGCTATCGATCCCAGTATTCCAACTATTATTACTCGACAGCCAGATGTTGAAATTGGACAGAGAAAAGGATTCAGCGAAGTACCTAAATCTTTTCTTCGTTCTTGATGATTTTTTAAAATTGAAATGCATTTTTCTATACAATTATTTTTAATTCTGGAACCAAAGTATGAAAATTAGATTAATCGTGCCACTGCTTCTTTTGTTTTTATTTTTGATTTCAGGTGGACATTTTCAAACTTAACGCCCTTTACAAATGCAATTTGGCATAAAACTTTCTTTGAAAAATTGCAGCGAATGACGCTCAAAACCAATTTCATTTCCAGTTCGGTTTCAGCCAGTTCTTTGCCTTTTGCGCCTTTGCGTGAAACCTTATTCCTTCGTTCCTTAATAAATATTCTCATTTCAAAGGTCATATGTGTGTGCATTTCAAATATTGTTTAGCGTTTGTTACCATGGATGGATTGTATAAAGACATACAACTACGTATGTATTTGGACATGAGCTAAAGGTCCACGATGGATTTACAGTATACTGTACATGCTACTGCAACGTCGCTTAAAATATTTAAAAGCAATTGCAAATCAGGATGTACAGCGAGCTACTTTTCGTCGCTTTTCGTATTTTTAATTTCCTGTAGTATTGTGTTCAGCGGAGCGCTGTGGATTTATTACTCTGAGCAATCTGAATTTCTTATCAGAATCCAACTATGCAAATCAATAATCTCGTCCAATTTGACGGTAACATTGAAATTGAAATAACAGCCAAGCAGTATTGACATAGCAACATGGATCGAAGATTGTTCCAGATGGATTTAGACGGATTTAGATAGAATTTCATTTCAAAATAAGCATCAGCTCACGCTCCGCGCAAACAATTTACTTGCGCACGACAGCCCATAGAAAATATACAGGCCCGCAATACATATTATAAACGAGTTAACCACCTCGCTAAATTGCGCAACATTATAATCATAAAATGTTCAAAAAGTTATTTAGCACAACACACAATTTTGAAAAAAGCCAAACAATGAAACAATAAATCTAAATGTGACGCTCTAATTAGGAACCTATAACAACTCATTAACGTAGAAAACAGCATGATTACTTATTATTTGTAACAGTCTCGGAAACTGGAATCATTTCATAATAATAAATCCGATTCGACTCTCACAAATACAAAAATTATTAGAAAGTCAATTAAGATGACATGTTCTTATAAAAAAAATTTCCTCCCCTCAATACGAGAGCTTTATAAATTCTATTTGATAAACCATACGTGTGGAACTCGAAGGTCGTAGGTCTTTGTATTATGGTCAATTATCTCTTATCTGTGATTTCAATTTCTTCGTCAAATCCGTTTACTTTATACTTGCACCAGAATGCAAAATGTTGCTGACAATTGTAATGTGTTTTGACAGCGATGAGTGCTGTAATCTAAGTTTTTTTGCCTGTATCGTTTATAGCTCCGCAAACATGAACGTTCACTATCCAAACCAACAAGTAACATATAAAAGGCTTGCGTAGCTTTGATGCAAATTCGATACAGAGAAGAGGATTCAGCGAAGTAATTTTTTTCTTCTTACAATTTGTAATTTTCATTTTAAAAACATTTGGCATTTGCATATAACGTTATATACATATACTCAACAGTGTTCGGAACGTCAATTCGATTTCGTGACGTTTGACGTCTAGGCAAAACGTCACCGTCAATTCAAAAGCAGTACGTCAAACGTAAAAAAAAAACGTCAACGTAAAGTGGAATTTTCTTAACGTCAAATATGACCTTCAACGTCATAAATATTTTACCAAATTTAAAACTTTATGGGTTAGTCCAAAAAATTAAAAAACTCGAGTCTGAAACAGCTAGGATTGCAATTGGGGATCAATCTGCTCGTAACAATGATAATGACCACGTATAGAATGTAAGGAAAATTGCGCATGGTATTTTATCTCGACGACGTTGTTGATTCTTAAAGTTGAACGTCAAACGTCACCGTCAAACGTCAGTCCGAAATTTGGCTCACGTCAAAGGTCGCGGCAAACATCAAATTTGACGTTACGTCAAATTTGACGGAACGTCACCTATTGACATTCCAAACACTGATACTCAATAAACCAAAATATCAAATTAGATTATAAATAAGGAGCCCCCTTTAAAATTTTTTCTTTTTCATTGATGCAGGTGGACATTTTCAGACTTAATGATCAGACCTATAATAAAAAAATATCTTTGAAAAAATAACTTAGATTAGTTAATTAATTAATATCCGTTAATATCAATTATTAATTCTAGCATACATAGCCAATCTTTTTATAACCTGTTATTCGATACATGGAATATACGTATGCCTAAGCCTAACTAGCCTGTGTTATTATTTTTCATTCAAAGGTCATTACTATGAAATATGTATTATTCCCTCTTGGCTTCCAAGAGGGTCCTGTGGGGTGTTATTAGGACCGGTTTTTTCGGACAATTAGCGGGTTTCGTCCAAATTCTTTCTTGGATCTTGTCTGTTTGGGGTGGGCTTCATCAAACTTGTTGAGACGAACAATTTGATGTGAAAATAATCCCGATCTGTTCAGCGGATAGTGAGCGCCTTCGATCAAACCGCTTTTATCGCGGTTTGGATTTAGGGAAGGGGGTGGATTGTCTTTGTTTTTGGCGTGTGGTGTGGGGGCTGGAGAGGGTGAATTTTCTGTCGATGGGGTTGGGTCGATTTTTCAGGGGGGGGGGGGGGGGAAGGGTGGGGAGACTCACTACTTATAGTGAGACAAGTTATGACTTTGACATGCATTCGCATGCATTAGCTCCATCTAATTTCAATAATTGTTTTATTTTCATGAACATTGTTACTATCGATGTTCTGATTCCCCCAAATAAACCCTTACGGACAAATCGTATGTTTACTACTTAAAAAATGTAATTGAAACTTAAATTTTTTTGGAAAATGCTCGTGAAAATGTTTAAAATACTCATTTTTTCAAATAATTATTCTTAATTATTTTTTACTCGTATCAATTATATGAATGCATTCCGATTAACTGTTTTGAGTCTTTTCTCAGAATAAAAGATTAAATGTAAATTCCTCAATAATTTAACACCAACTACGAACACCAAAAATGAACGATTGATTCTATAATACGCTAGAATTTTATTGAATTTTTTAGATAGGCTATATAGACAAAATTTAGCGATATAAATTTACTGAGGTGTACTATCCGGCATAAGGTTCCATGTTTAGACTGACGGGAGGCGCGGAAATTTTGCGCATTTTCCTTCAGTGTTTTATTTAATTCCGAGAAAACGGCGAAAACGGTTCATCGGAATGCATTCATTTCCATGACATTTGTATGTAGTAAGCATGAGATTTTCCCGTAAGGGTTTTTTTTGGTAGAATACCGAGAATAGTATTATCGACAGTAACAAAGTTTATGAAAAGAAAAAAAAATTATTACAATGAGGAAAAAAACGTTGATGAACTTAAAAAAAAAACACCAAGAGGGACCTGCCGCCACACCGGCACCTCCTGGTAGTGTCTATAGCATTTGAAATACTAATGTGGAGTGTTGTGTGTCTGTTACCATGGCTTGATTCAGTGATTGTGTATATACTTTTACCTAATATGTATATACCTTGATATGTTGATGACTGATGAAATGTATACTAGACAATGGTAATACTTAAATATGCTTCTTGCTATGATGGCGCTAGCATATTTGAAAGCAGAACCAACCAAGGGTGAAAACGAGCTGCTTTTTCAGAGCAGTCAACGACTCAGCGGCATTACGTAAATAAGTTATTCCTGGAATACAGACTTTCAGTTCAGTAGTCCATCCATATGCGCAGTATAAATAAAAAATCACATAAAATTCAAAGATGACATTACAAACAACCACATCAAGATTGTCATAGCGACATCAAACGAAGGTTGTTTTCTTGTGTACCCACAAAACTCGAAATCATCATAAACAAATCAATACTAATTTCAGCTACCATTAAACAAATTATGTAACCACAATATTATTTTCGCATTTAAAAAAAATACAAAATGATCAATACATCGTTGCGTAATTCCAGAAACTATTTACTGCTTGAGTATGATGCGTCAAGGGCGTATGGCCCTATGCAATTATTTCATTTTCCATAGACGAATTCAGAAAAATTATACATAAATCTGTTTTTTTTTTAATTTCAAATAAAATGTTTATTTTTTTTTACTTTTCCATCAGATCCTAACTTTCTAATACGATCAGTTGTCAAACTTATTTGAATAACAGTCCACCATTGCTGGAACAAGAAATTCATTTCACCATAAGAATGTAGGCTATCATCCGTTCCGCGCATAACAGTTGCGCAGTACAGCAGATACCTATGCTAAAAATGAAGGTTCGATAATCATACTTAAACAGTGTCACGTCTAAGGATCCAAGCACAAACTGACCGCATGCGGACACGAGAGAACGGAAGAGAAGAACACATGATGGCCATCATCAAGCAACTAAAATTAGTGGTTGCTTGTGTAATGTTAATTATTTTGAGAGAATCTATTGTTCATGCTGATAATGACGATGATGTCAAAGAAAGCTACGTTCAACTTTCACGTCATCGAACAAGTTTACAAGGAAAAGAACTAAGAGTCGCCACCGGTCACGTAAGACAATTTACATTATTTCACGATACATTAATATATTGCTGTTTTGATTTTTAAAAATTTACATCTGTCCCTCTATTTTTCTAAAAATCCTCTAAATGCATGTTGTATTAACTCGGCACATGCTTAATGAAACAGTTTCCTCCGGTGATGTTTATTTCGAAAAACAATTTTTCCGATGTTGCGACTGATGGTTATTCTGGAGTTCTCTACGAACAGCTCCTTTTCCTGTCGAAGAAATTGAACTTTAAGTAGGCCTAACTTTATTTTAAAAACTCTCTGTGGCAATCCAAGTTTTGCGTATGTGAAACAACTGAAACATATTTATTATATTGTCAAGGTACAAAATATTTCCTTCGACCGTCAACACTGTTGGAGTCAATCGTAACGGAACATGGAATGGCGTAATCGGAACCATTTTAAAAGGGGTATTTAAAAAAGATCTTACTTAGAATATTTGATTTTCTTAAAATCAATCTTTTCTTGTTTCAATTAGGAAGCAGATATAGGTTTAGTACCAGTGGCAATTGCTCTGAACAGGTACGAAGCAATTGACTTCTGCGGAATGATAGGTGGAGATTACTCGACTCTTCTTGTGAGATATCCGGCTGCTACAGTTTCTTTCACTAGTGCTTACGACGTATTTTCTAAAGAAGTATACAGATTGATTTCTAATTATATAAATAATTTATTATGTCGATTAAACTTATGTAAATTTACAATTTCATTTCCCTTTGCTTTGAATATATTAATTTGGGATACATACTGCGAACGAACACAGATCTGGATCGGACTTCTTACTTCATTAGTTGTGATCGTTGGAGTTTCAAAGGTCATAATATGTATTGATAAACGGCTATTTCAATCGGAGTTAATTAGACAATTGACGATGAAAAGTGGAGATGTAGCTTGGTACATGTTCAGTACCATTATTTCTCAAGGTAGGCCTATATTAAATTTCATGTGGCACGAATTTAATTGATTGATGATCGTTGATGATTAATTGATAATCCAAATGACCTATTTGATTCTTTTTGGATAAATTCTAACAATAAAAATAACAACGATCATAATACAACGTGTGCCACCAAGGGGGCTACTTTAGATCCACTCGAAATGCACAAAAATTTCTTGCCGCGACATGGTGTCTTGCAGCTTTCGTCCTCGTCAATATCTACAGTTCCACTTTGACCTCTTACATGTCGTTGACATTTCAAAAACCCGAAATCAATTCATTCAAAGATTTGGCGGCTTCCGCATCGTATCAGGCAACTGTAGCGATCGGATCCATTCAAGAATTGGATGTCATGGACAGTGTAAGTCAAATAATTTCCAACATCGCTGTATTTTTTTTTTGTAATAACAAATTTTATTTTAATTTGTGGATCAGTCTGTGCGTAACAGTGACATGAAATTAGTTGGCGACAAAATCCGCAGGTGTAGCGATTGCAGAAAATCGGATAGAGTTGCAATGGTTGAAACTGTTTTAAATAAAGAGAACTACGTGGCGATTATGGTAATGAAGTTTCGTTTAATTATACTATATATGGCATGTAATTGTATAGGAACAAAAAACGTCCCCAATATTTATCTTTTGTCTTCAATCATTTAGGTAGCGAGCGCTGCAAATTCATTCATGCAAACTTACAACAAAAATGAAAAAAATTGCCGCCTAACTATGAGCCAAGAAAAAGTTTCGTGGAAACCCATGTTCCTTGCAGTTCCGAAATCATTTCCTTATAAGGAGGAAATAAATTTAGAGTAACGTATAACGAGCTTCGTAATTACAAATTAATTTCGTCACGAAAAATAGGCCATATATCATCTAATAGCCTAAAGATCGTTTTCATCACATTAATTTAATTTATTCAACTCAGGATGCTGTGGTTCATCGATTCTGGACTAAAAGAATATTGGTACGGTAAGTACGATAAGATGCCGGATCTATGTCGACTGAAGTACAACCGAAAAGGCGTTTCCGTCAATAAGAGATCTAACAACCGGATCACATTGAACCAATTTTATTTGCCTTTCCTCATTCTTTTTGGTGGATACTTGCTGGCTTTCATTCAATTCTGTCGCGAACGACTTTTCCCACCTCGCTAAATTGCACAACATTATAATCATTAATCATATAGATATACAAACAGTCTTTTAGCACAACACAAAATTTAAAAAAGAAATCTAAATGTGACGCACTACAAGAACCCACGACAGACATAATATAATGTCGATAAATTATTGTTTATTAGTTATTACCTACTTTTAACAATCGTAGCAATTGAAGAATATTCCTGTAGTCGAAAACGGAATCATTTTCATATGTAATAAATCCGATTCGATTCTCACAAATGCAAAAATTATTAGAAAAAAAGACAGTTAGGTTGATGTTGTAATTGTACCAAACCTTTTGCCCTCAATATACAACAGCTATTCTGAATACAAACAAGTATTGGACACTCTAAGGTCATATGTTTTATTTGTCGTTTATTTTTAATCTGTGATTTCAATTTCATGATCAAATCAGTTTAAATATACTTTATACTCGCACCTAACAGACTGCGAAACGTTTATTGCTGATAATTGTTATGTTCTGACAGTGATGAGCATAATCTAAGTCTATTGTCTATAATATCGTTACAGCTCCACAAACATGCAGCACGTTTACTACGGTATCCAATAATCCAAATCAACAAGTAACACTCAAAGTATATAAGGCTTGAGTCGTCGCTTTGGAATATTTAGTTTCTTTTTATAATAGTGATTATATAACAAAACCCATGGTGCGCACGGCACCAACATGTGCCGTGCCGTCTAATAAAAGTCAAAAATATCATCATTTTAGTTCGAGATAAAATGATGACAGCAAAACAGAAAAGATTGATTTGTTTACGAGCGGTTGCTATAAAAATCAGATCGCGGTGCAAACGCACGTCGTCAAATCAATGAAAATGACACGTCTAGCCAGCACCACTTCTCTTCTTCTTTTTTCTTTAGTAGTTTCTTTAGGATGGGCCAGCCCAATAGGTATATGCTTTGATTAATTAATTCATATATATATGAATTCTCTTTTAACTATAGCGCCAAAATAAAAAAATCCAATACCTTTTTTATCATTAGGAAATGTTCTATTGGAAAGGGATCCGGAATATAATCCGGACTTGTTTGAGGGAGACATAATGGGTGTCTTGCCCGGTAGCGAGGTAATCTCTAATAGAAATTAATGCTGTGTTAATCTTATGTATAAGGAATTTTACATCGATTTTGATTTGTTAAATTTTTTTGGTTTGCATTCAAATGAGCAGCCAAGGAACGCAATTCGCGATCCCAGTTTGCTTTGGCCCAATGGCGTTGTTTACTACACTGTCGGATTGGGATTCAGTAAGTCTCATTTATTTCATGTCCATCATGATGCCTCATTTTTAGATGTAGTAATCCTGATTTATTTTAAAGCAATTAATTTCATCTGCTTACATTTTATTCTTTGTGTGTACTGGAAACAGGTGCCCAAGAACGTGCAACTCTTGACGAAGCCTTCGCACTCTACGAGGCAAACACTTGCATCACTTTCGTCGAGCGAACGAACCAAAGAAATTACGTGTCCGTTCAAAAGACTGGCGGCGGGTAAGTCCTATACTATACTACATCTACACCTACCTGTTTATGAGTGCTTTGTTAATGCCGCTTTTTGATTTCGTGATTTTAAATAGGTGCTACAGCTACGTTGGTATGATCGGGGGAGCTCAGACTCTGTCTCTTGACGCAGGTTGTTTCCGTTGTACAGCCACCGGATGCAAACCAGGAACACCGCAACACGAATTCTTGCACGCCCTTGGATTCCATCACGAACAGAGCCGGACGGATCGTGACGATTACGTTACTATCAACTACGACAACATTCAGCCTGGTACGAGGATTTATTATCAATACAAATTTATTCAGTACTGCTTCTATGATGAAACTGCAATACTGTTACTATCACAAAATGTATTTGCGTTCAAACTAATTTAATATTATCCACGTATAGGCAAGGAAAACAATTTCAAGAGCTACAGTCAACTCGAGATCCAACATTTAGGAGCTCCATATGACTATGGTATTATATGAAGACACAAGCGATAATATTCGGTTTTAATAATTATTGTTCTTCTTTAATTTTTATCCGAATAACTATCAAGGATCCGTGATGCACTACTCAGCGTACGCTTTCGCTGTTGATCCTAGCATCCCAACTATTATCGTACCGGACGGCGTCACCATTGGACAGAGAGAAGGTTTTAGCGAGGTATAATAATTTAAAATATACAAACATTTGCAGACAGAGAAAGGAAGCCAGCCGATATGTACAAAAAACAATATATATCTTCTTACAGGTTGATATTTACGAAGTGAATACCTTGTACGGATGCGCTGCCAAGAACCAGGTATAATTAACTCACATAGTTTTGAACCAATCAACAAATATTAATTCAATGTTTACATCTTCCTTTATTCTTTACATAGAAAATATAACATCAATCTATCGAGAATTTTTTGTTATGAAGGCTTAACTGGATTAAATAATATGACTTTAAATCCTAAACGACTAACGTTGACGATATATCATGTGTTTCACAATACACACAAATTCTTTGTCTTCATACTTACAAAATGTTTGCCCTGCTCGTGATTCAATAAATTCACCATTTCAAAATAAAAAACTGCTGACGTCTTTTTACAAAGAAATTTGTTTCTAGACATCTAGTTAAGTCTCCACAAATTTACACCAGTGGCAAACAATGCAAATTCCTATTTACTTTTTTTTTACATCAATAAAAAATGTTGAACCGTATCGTGATCGTGCATGGTCAAATTAATCCTTGGTTTCTCAAGGTTACTGCCTATACCTCATAGCCATTAATTACTTTATGCAATGCGCACAAGAAGGTTAATTATGCACGCACTATCCACCACTCAAATTCTTGTAAGTAGACTATTACATAATACACACAACCACACAGATCAAACAGAGGATGGAGGGCAAATAAACCCTAATTTTGACTCCCTATTATTGTTGCATGAAAAAGTAAAAGTTAGCAGAGTGGACCATGCGACGATAATCTCATTTTCTTCTTCCGACAACATTTTTTTCTGACGCGGAAAAGGACAGCGTTTTCAGGGAAACGCGCACGATTGACTTTACCACAAGGCCTTTATAAAATAAAAAGGCGTTTCAAATCTAAAGAGACCAGTTAATAGAGTTTCTATAAAAGCCGTAGCTTTGTGACATTGCATATCAATTCACCTTCTCTTCTATTCAGCGCAACAACAATTTTTTCAGCGAATCAACATGAATAACTCAGTAAGGCAATTCTTTTAAATATTGTTAATAATAAGTTTGTCTTATTTATCTGCGATCATTCCAAGGTGTTTGCTGTCGCTTTTCTCGTCTTGATGACAACATTGACTGTCTCTGCTCAATTCCCGAACGGTTGGAATTACAGCCCTTTACTTTTCTATCCCTACACCGGACAACAAGTGGCCGACGTTCGCGCATCTCATGGCAGCGCTCGTGCCAAACGTAGCATCGAGGACACACCAGAAGTGAAAGCCGCGACAATTGATCATTACCTTGCTTATATTGCCGCTGCTGCTGCAAACGGAGTTACTGCCAACCTGCTACCCGCCCGGTATGCCTTGGTGATGCCTTGGGGAGCGGCTCAACAATTTCAAGTGACTCCCGGAGTAGCCGCTCAGGCTTTTGCCACCACGGGTGTTGTTAATGCACAGCCAATTCCTCTGGCCAATCAAAACCTCGCCAATTCGGTTGCTGCTGCTACAAACGGACTCCTTTTCAATCTACCCAATTTGTTCCCCCAAGTCAACTGGAATGCTCCAGCGCAGTTCGTTCAGGACACTCCCGAAGTTCTCGAAGCTAAACTGGCCTTTTTCCGTGCATTCTACGAGTCCTTTTTCCGGTCTAGTTAAATCTTTTCAACAGACCATTACGATCCATATTTAATACTAACTTTTTTCTCTCTGATATGAACAACAAATTCATCTTTTCCAAATTTAATTTTTCATTAGAAATAACCACCGTCTAAGCAACTTGTGTAAGAGCTATATGATACCTTCTTCGACAGTTTCCGCGTTTAAAGTGAAATAAACACGCGATTTTTTAAAATAAAAATGTCCTTTTCTTTTGATCGCGTTATCTGATATGATAGTTTCTTATTTTCAGTTCCAGACTTCGTCCAGACTTCTAGTTATTATGGCACTTGATGAATAATGAAATATGATATACCGTGCATACTTGACCGCTTCTGCAACCAACCGTTTGAAGACGGTTGATGGAACACTTAAATGAAACGCATAAACCATGGCCTGTATACAAACATCAAATACAATGGGTTATAAAATTATTTTTGTCTTTTTCTTGTGACATCGCGCATGCAGCCGCACCATTTTCATAGGTACCTTGATTGTATTGCACATTATTTTGTGTGCATAAGATCATTTTAGAACCAATGTCTCTTCTTGTTTTGGTATAAACCAACTAAGCAACTCACGTCATTTGATTATCTTATGTTTAATCTAAGATGGAGACGAGTCCTTGTTGTGTCCGGATCCGTGCAATGACAGTGTAATAACGTCGTTGATGGCGATAATATTTTGACAGCCGAGTCTATGATTGTAGTTTATCCGTTTATTGTAAACATATACTATGTTGCGTAAAAAATTATATTCATTTGATATCGCTGTAACATTGAAGACCGTTTAAAATATTGAAACAAATGCACTTCGACGGTGCGTGCAGTACAAATACGTTTCAGTATAGACACCAATGACTTTTGATCACAGGTGTCTATTAGGAAAACACTAAAGATAGTCTGAAATTGCAGCCAATCTATGTTTGGTGTTAAACTTTGGCGTCGTATATAAAATACGTTGTGTAAATTACTCGCAGGCATTCGTTAGTCAAACATCGAGAATGCTGCGTCTTACCTCATTCCTTCTCCTTTGCTTTGCAGTTACCTTAGGATGGGCCACTCCTATAGGTATAATTGCATTTTTAGAAAATGATTAAATCTACTTCAATAAAATATTGACTAATTTCATTATTAGGTAAGGCCCTAGGAGAAAGAGATCCTGAATATAACTGGGATCTGTTTGAAGGAGATATCATGGGTGTTGAACCAGGGCAAAAGGTATAATTTTTCGGCAATATAATACTATACATACGAGCTAGAAAGAGTGGATAAATTGTATGCAAATGATTAATCATGTTTTTCTGTATAACGAGTAGCCAAGGAGTGCCGTTGTTGATCCCACTTTGCTCTGGCCTAATGGCATTATATATTACACCGTAGACGAGCCCGCTTTCAGTAAGATCATATCAATGAAATTTTTATGTCTTTTAATTCTATTTTATTTTCTTCTTTTTAAAAATATTTAGCTCAACAAGAGCTTGCCACCCTTATGGAAGCCTTTGCTATATATGAAGCAAACTCCTGCATCACATTTGTCAAGCGCACAACCGAGGAGTACTACATCTCCGTTGAGAAGACTGGTGGAGGGTGGGATCACATATTTAAAAAGACAATCTTTTTTCAAAGATAATTAATTGAATATTTCTTATGGGTCTCTTTCAAATAAAGATGTTACAGCTACATTGGAAGACGACCAAGAATTTTGCAGCCACAGACTTTGTCTCTCGATTCAGGATGCTTCCGTTGCACGGTCAGCGGATGCAAACCAGGAACACCGCAACACGAATTCTTACACGCCCTTGGTTTCTATCATGAGCAGAGCAGAACGGATCGTGATGATTACGTTACTATCAACTTTGACAACATTCAGCCTGGTAGAGTTAAAAAATGTGTTCGAGTTCAGCATGTCGCATGCACTTATCAAAATATTTACAGACATTGCACATTTGTAGCCTACAGTATTTCCAAGTAGTAAAAATTATTTCATTAGTATTTTAGAAGTCTGCTATAATTATACCTGTATGGGAGTTGCCGTCAACTTAACAAGATTTAATTTTTCCATATGATAAAGGTAAAGAAGGCAACTTTGACAGCTACGGCACAGACGTAATCACAGACCAAGGATTCCCTTATGACTATGGTAAGCATATCCTAATCACTTATGTGATAAATCCATTTCGTGGCAAATTTCTATTTTAATGAATTATTCAAATCGTGTAATATGAGCATCTACATTACTGTATGTACTAATTTGTTTATATTTGACGTGGCGATGATACTAAAAGGATCCGTCATGCATTACGGAGCGTATGCTTTTGCTGTTGATCCTAGCATCCCAACAATTATCGTACCCGACGGCGTCACCATTGGTCAACGCGATGGTTTTAGTGAAGTAATAATTAATAAACAATGCATTGAAAAATTTAAATGGAATCATATCATAACAAAATTTAAATTTTTAGCTTGATTTGGCCGAGCTCAATAAACTGTACGGATGTCCTGCAAAGAATAGGAAGGTAGATACAAGGATACACTTATTATTATTATAAAAATAGGTATGGGCGGATTAATTGAATATTGATCTTATTTTAGAATTAAACATAATCAACCGTTACACACAGGATTCATTCATTTCATAATACAGTATCTATGATCAACTAATCGAGAAGAAAAAAATTTCAAGCTGTTTGGCTACTTATATGAGTAATATCTAATAAACAGATAACAAATAATGCCTTTTAGTATTCAAAAATATGGAATTTATTTAGATTGTAAGGTAGCCTAATATAATAAATATCACGGATGGAATATATTTTTTGGCATAAAATAAAAAAAAAAAACTCGAATGAAAAATGTGTTTGAATTACATTTCATATTACCAGGAGAGCGTGTTAACTTAACAAATCAATAGCAACAGTTTAACATCACAGCAGTCTTTTTTGTTTATTGTGGGAAACAAAATCTCCAAATATTTTAAATATCATCATAGAGCTCAGCATAAGAAAAAATATGATCTCGATTTTCCAGAAAGTCATCTTCTTCCATTCCAGAACTTAAAAATCGCTGAAGATCTTTTATTTGTATTTTTGATATTGCAGCATGAAGTTTTCTCAGACTCTGACCTAACGATACAGAACTATGAAGGCCTCCATAAGTGCGATAGTGCGAATTCCCTAAAAAAAAATCACAATAAATAACTAGTTTCATAACAAGAAAAACATCTCTTCTTATTTTCTACGGAAAATTGATAAACGGGACATACTTAAAGAATGAAAAAATTAAAATGAATTAGACAGCATAATATGCTTCAAATTGTCAACATGCTGAATATTTAGGCTACCTGTTTCATGTCCAAATGGTGGATATCCAGCTGATTCGACAGAATCAAGAATTATTTGGGGATAAGGTTTAACGGTTGAGCATGAAGTATTGAATATAGAATTGTAAGTCTTAGTGCGTTCCCATTGACGACGAGACCAACAGTCTACGACGGACTGAAAATCGGACGGACTCGAAAAACCGCGCCACACTAGATGTTGCGTCCAGCAGTCTCTGAAACTTTCGACGCCAGGAGTAATTGGCACAACTTCCGCAAATGCCGAATTTAGGGAATCAAAGTTAGAGACTACATAAAATTGGAAATAATAATTAATCATATATACGTATTGAAGTTAACGTTTTTGATTAAAATTTTCACCTTTACTAGGAAGCGGTATCGCACAAGAAATACCAACTGCTTTACGACATTCTGTATTTAATTGTTTAGCTAAGTCATTCATAAGAAGAAAGCCATTTTTCGTTTGCAGAGGTAACAAGATCGAATCTAGCGCGGTGGCTACTATTGCTCCTGCATGAAACATGGAGTATGGCTGCAATATAAAATCAGACATCAATAGAAACATGATTAGAAATCTAACATCTATAGGACTTGACCCACCTTTAGGTTTTGAAGATGGCAAAATTTTCTTGAGTTTAATGAACACCAATTAGGGTCCAAACTGACTGGACTTATTAATGAGGAACCCTCAAAAAGAGAATTCATTACAAAACCAATATTTGTCAAACACTCCACCCTTCTAGCAACGTTGAACTCGGAATGTGCTGAGAATGAAGGGATTGTATAAGTGATTTTATTTGAGTACTCTTGATTGATCAAATGTAATATCTGTGATGCAACACCACCAAATCCATTGTCAGCATCAAGAAGAATATTAAAGCCCTGGCAATCAGAAATGTAATAATATCATTATTTTACTATTCTTTTACTTTCAATTAAAGCCTAATGTAAGATAATGTCTAACCTGAAAATAATCGCATTCTTCGACAAAAAATCGGATCTGGTTCTCAATGTATTCTAAGTCATCTTCTTTATTCATAGATTTCAATCCTTGAGAAAACAAATTAAACGTTTCTGCTGGATTCAGGTGTTGAAAACCGTTTAAAATATTTAGGGACTTTGGATGTAATTTGCTGTTAAACAATGGTCTCCATTCACAGAAATCATTAGACTCAAATTCACAATCTGGGGGTGATTCACCAACACCTAGTCATAAAACACATTCAAAAAATAAATTTAAAAAACAATTTGTAGAGAAAAATAATATAAATATCCTATTACCTGATGTTGTGTCCTCTCTGTTTATCCAGTTATGATCATTCGGAAAAGTCAAAGGATATTCTTCTTTTCTGTTGGGAAAATCAGTGCCTCCTTTTAAACTAACAGCAATAAGTCTAGGGTTTCCAATGGCTTTGTCCTGTTAATGACACAAGGAGTAATTATCTAAATACTGTATATACATAGAAAAATCAAAACAGCTTAGTGCTTACAGATGATCCTTCACGGAAAAACACACTGTGATCTATTTCTTTCTCTACTGCCTCATACTTGTTAGATGATACTGCAGCTAAAGCATTCTAAACCAGAAATAAACATGTGTTACTGGATGAAAAGCCAACCGACAATTATATATTCTTCATAATATTACGAACATCAGACGAAACAGCATACCAAAAATAATAAGGAACAAAACAAATATGTAGCCTTTTAAAACCCATTTCGGCCTCACCTGCATATTCCACCAATGAGCGCCAATAACATTCGACAAGCCCCCAAGTTGAATAGTCAATATTGCTTTCGCCATCGTAACTCGTAAAGTATTG
Organism: Daphnia galeata; assembly: GCA_030770115.1. NCBI lineage: Eukaryota > Metazoa > Arthropoda > Branchiopoda > Diplostraca > Daphniidae > Daphnia > Daphnia galeata. The sequence continues at coordinate 8,412,882 of CM061114.1, forward strand.
TTTGTATTATATAATTTTTTTAATTCACCACATTACATCAGTCTGCGGTATGTATACAAGCACAGACTACGAAGTAAACACTGAATGACTGAAGAGTGAAGACCGAAATCCCCTACACCTCTCTCTAGGCGATGCTTGAGCTTGCCGCTAGGGCGCAGGTCATATGCCATGGAGAATTTTAAAAGGCTATTACCCCGATTGAGTCGTGCTTCGCACAAACGGTATTTGCGGATTTTCTATTTGATGCAATGTTTTGAAATTAGCACCATTAATTTTCAATGCATGGACATATGCGTTTTATAGATTATACTTCGTCGGGGCTTATAACCAGGTCGAAAAAAGCATTTATTTTTTCAAAAATATTTTGAATTACACGTCAGGAGTCAGAACTGACCGTAAAAAATACGCAACATCAAATGGATAAAGGGATTTCCACAGCCAACACCTAATCTCTCGATTAATAAAAAAAAACACCAACCAGTTTATTAAAGTTGTAGGACTGGCACGTTTAAAGATACCGTGAACTGCAGCTGTAGATTACAATCGATTCTTGCGGATAGAATAAAAACTTTTTGTTATCGTACGATCGCCTTATATTCCATTTTTCTACTGTTGAATTTGTGATACCGTTTTTTTTTTATGAAAGTTAAAACTGTTTCCTATTTTAGTCCCTTATTATCTTAAGTCCAACAACTATAGGACTGTATTCCCCCATTTTCCCAACCACAACAGACTTCTTGTCTTCTCTGTTTGAAAGAATAAAAGTAGTAAGTTAAATCAAACAGTACATTTTAAAAATATGCTGAATTAGCAAAATTAGATTCAAAGAGTTCCAGATAAATAACAGATAAGACAATGTATCCATCAAAAATTTCCGCTCAATTACCTGTAAGAACCTTATTTGTCGTGGAAGATGCATGCCCAGTCGAATGGATACAGATACCGTTGACCGCACGTTTGGAATGAACCCCGAGATTCAACAATTCGAGCATCACCAACGCCAGAAAGAAAGACGCAAATGAGTTTATTGTAGTAGTTATTTAAGTAAGTAAGAGAATGCCCTTAAAATTTAAAATTTTACCCCATTTGATGTGTTTCATTTTCACTCATGCGCAGCGTTTTCCCTTGATGGCATAATGTCTGAAAAAATTCGCCAACTTTCTCTAAGGGTTTTTCCCCCTGATTTCATTTTTCGACTCGATGAAAAGAAAAGTCTTCTACTTGGCGGCGCGAAGATGATTTACGAGGCACAATAATTGTTACTATGTTACGTAACCGTTAGATTTAAAAAAAATTTAGAATAAAGCCTTAAATACACACATAGACTCCAAAAAAATTACTTTCTCTTCTTTCTTGTCGTTGTCTCAGGTCAGGGAAACTAAAAATAGACAGCAGCAAACGGTATATAAAGAAAGGCGCTGACGATTTCAAAGTACAGTTGATCATCGTTCAGTTGGGGAACACTTCTCTCTCAAGATGCTTTTAAAGGTAATAACATAAAATGATTCCGAATAATTTTATGTTATGGCTAACCGTTCAATGCTTAGTTGGATGAATGTATTAATGTAATATTTTACATGCAGGTTAACGTGAATTCGCTGAAATGTTTTCTGCTTCTTGGGTTAGCGCTAATCGTTGGCACTGATGCAAGCAAAGGAAAAGGGCAAGGTTAGTCTAAACCCATTTAAATCGGGTCTACTTCAATGACATACATAAAATATAGAATTATTCTTATTCCTCTTTAAATTTTTGAATATTTCCGATTAGGCGGAGGCTATGGAGGTGGCATCAGTCAAGGCGGCGGTGGAGGATACGGTGGAGGTGCGAGTCAAGGTGGTAGCGGAGGATACAGCGCTGCTCCTCAGCAGCAAATCATTTACGTTCCTGCCCCACAGCCGGTGGCTGTCTATTCCCCACCTACTGTTCATCGCCCACCAGCACCGAGACCGGTTCCTGCTCCCGCTCCTTCTTACGGTGGAGGAGGAAGTGGAGGATACGGCGGAAGCCAAGGATCATCAGCGGGAGGTCATGGTGGGGGACAAGGTGGCGGCTACGGAGGATCTTCAGGACTGGCGCCAGTTCACGTTCACGTTCATTCAGCCCCTACCCCATCTCATCCCCAGCCGAGCCCATCAACGTCTCCCTACGGTGGAGGACATTCTAGTGGTGGCAGTCAATCTGGTGGTTATGGAGGATCAGCCGGAGGTCACGCTCCCGCGCCGATTGCGCAATCTTATCAACAACCAGCCCCAGTTGCCCAATCTCATCACCAGCCGACCCCAACGTCTTCTTACGGAGGTGGAAGTCAATCTGGTGGTTATGGAGGATCAGCAGGAGGTCACGCTCCTGGACCAATTGCCCAATCTTATGAACAACCAGCCGCAGTTCCCCAATCCCATCACCAACCTATTCCTTCTTATGGAGGGGAACAAGGAGGATCGTCAGGAGGATACGCTCCTCCCATTGCGCACCAGCCCGCTCCAGTTACTTCTTATGGTCCTCCTCCTCAGTCTGCTGGGGGTTATTAGAACCACACATTTTTCTTCTCGAATAATTAATTAATACGCAAAGAATGTTTATAAAATGTTATTCTTTGAAAATATACTGAATTTCTTTCAGAGGTATTTCGATTTTCCAGTCGTTTTATCCTTACAAAATCAACTTCTGGATTATACTGTATTATAATTATGGTCGGCGTAATAACAACCGCATCGATGCCACTTTGTCTTCTTCAAACATTAATCCCATGATCACCTGATACAGATTTAATTTAAAATTAAATTTTATGTAATTACGTACAACAATTTTATTTAATTGTGCGCAACATTTTTAAATTTCAATACTGATAAAACAAGTGATTTCAAATATAAACTATAATATGCAAGTGGGTTAATTGGTATTTTAGCAGCTTTAAAAATAATGACAACAAGTCGGGTCGGCATAAATCGGTGATACCATCGACGTGGTTTACAGAAAGAAATTATAAAATTTTTTTTTCCGATCAAAACACGAATCTTTAAGTTCTTCTTTGGCTAGCGCCATAACGATAATACGCCTTTTGCTTCTTTCTTCTTTAATTTCTCCCCAACCCACCTCGGCTCTCTCTTCCGCTCGTTTCGGAATTAGAAAATCGGATATTCGACACATTAAGTAATCAGATTTATTTTGATATAATCAAATCATAAAGTAAAAAAATTGCCAATAGAAACAACATCAGCCATGTCCGCCAATCTACAGGAACGAAGGCCGTGTTGCAGGCACTACTATCCGCGATCTTACAGTATTTACTTTCTAGGCTGAAACTTCCCAATACTGCCCGCATGAGACTGGCGAATAGACCGTACGTCAGCCTATATTCTGAATTGTTCTATTTTACCTTATCTTAAGGTTATTTCTCTTGTTTTCTGCACCATTGATAAAATGTTATAAATTCTTTTCATGATATTTAACGATGCTCAGCACATTTCAGTTTATTTCTTGTTTTAAAATGAATAAAAAAAACTTTAAAACAAAGTTTGTTCCAGCAGGAAACCGTTAAAGTTTGTGTAGTGATTCCCTTTTGGAGAAACACCCCACGAAATGGAAGAAATACCCACCTCGAAGCTCCGGTCAAGTAACTCGACCAGGTCAATCAAATGAGGGCGCTTAATATCGTAGGAAATAACTGAACCATTTTAAAACTTTTGGCGAGTGTCGGATTGCGGTTCTGACGGATGGCGGATGTCAACTGATGGCTGCGCATCAATTTATAGGAAGGTTGTACAGCCAAATTTGATATATGCTGGCTTCTATCTTTGATCTTTTTTTTAACTTTTACTTCTATAATGATCGTTGTAGGTATTTGAATAAACTTAGTGGGTGAAACCAAGTCGTCTTAATCCAACTTCGTTTCTTTAGGTGATATGAAAATGTCAAGGATTATCATACTAAGGTTATCAATAAAACGATAAAGTTTGATTTCTTACTTGTTTTTTATTAAATATGCAAGAACAATGTTTTTGCCTTTTTGGGGTACAGGCCTATGTTTTCAATATTGTTTCTTCGTTCATCTATGGTTACGTAACTTTCTTTAATGTTAACACCTTTTTTTTCTAACATCACTTCAGGCAATGGTCTTACATTTCCTCCCATTTTTTATGGCTATTCATAGGATATTTACATTTTCCGGAATGAGGAAAAATCCATGATGGCCGCTCAACTTTTTCAAGCCTTTCTTCCTTTCCAAACGGTTGAGTTTTCTTGATTAGACGTAGATTCAAGTGTCGTAGTGAACGGTTGTGTGTTAACGAGGTAATAGTTCCGAACGCTCCTATAGTAGCCAAACAGACAGTGATCTGTTCACGGGGATCTGGAAACGGACGGTTCCCCCACAATGTTGTCCCCGCATGGTTGCACCGAAAGGGTGCCGTGTAGGATGACATTTACCCGTGAACATGTGAGAATGTTTGTGAAGTGGAGTCAGATCTGATTTGCAGGTTATGTGGGAAGGATGCCTGTGGATTTAGTTCTGTATTGTGTTGATGCATACTGCATAGCACCTGTAATCGTATCGCACAATAAAGTCATTTACGTAATCTGATTATGATAAATGGAACAGCACTCGGTGCATTGCGACACTTAACTATCGATAGTCAAGTTCTCACTAGATGGTCTCATCTCCTTTTTCTTTTATTTATTTTTTTTTTATAGAATTTTTGTGTCGATTACTTACTAGGTACGTGCTTTAACGCTTGAAAGTAATAAAAGTTTCGCGTCCAATTGGAATCAGTTGGTTTTGCTTGCAAAGTGGCTGACAACATTGTCAATGACTCTAGTTTATGTTATTAGATTCCTCTTCGTTACAGGAAATATTAGAAATTTCTAACATTGTCTATTAGTCTAGTGAGCGTCATGTTTCTTCATCATTGACCAGCCATGGCCTATACGACAGATGTTCATTAATAGTGCGCATTGCGGCCGTGAAGAAATAGCAGTTTATTGGGTTATAATGAATAAGATCAGGACTGTTATTAGTCGGATCAAACCATTTCATGCTCATAGGGGAGACTCATTCCGGTCTGAAGTCACGCTTTGAAATAGTAACAAGAATATTGAAGAGACAAATTTAGGCGTAGACAGTCGTCAATATAACAGTCGCAATTTTCAATTTAAATGTTAGTTGTTCTGTAAGAACCTTATTTTGGTGGACGATACATGCCAAGCCGAATGGATATACAGATGCCGTTGACCGCGCGTTGGGAAAAACCCCGAGATTCAACAATTCGAGCATCACCAACAACAGGAAGAAAGACGCAAATGAGTTTATTGTAGTAGTTATTTAAGTAAGTAAGAGAATGCCCTTAAAATTGTACATTTTACCCCATTTGATGTGTTTCATTTTCACTCATGCGCAGCGTTTTCCCTTGATTGCAAAATGTCTGAAAAAATTCGCCAACTTTCTCTGAAAGGAGCTACTCTTCTTTTAGCTGGACGAAATGGGTTTTTCCCCCTGATTTCATTTTTTGACTCGATGAAAAGGAAGTCTACTTGGTGGCACGAAGATGATTTGCGAGGCGCGCAATACTTGTTTTTATGTTATGTAACCATTAGATTCAAATAAATTTTGAGAATAAACCCTTAAAAATACACACATATAGGCTCCAAAAAAATTACTTTCTCTTGTCGTTGTCTCAGGTCAGGGAAACAACAAAAAAAAACAGCAAACGGTATATAAAGAAAGGCGCTGACGATTTCAAAGTACAGTTGACCATCGTTCAGTTGGTGAACACTTCTCTCTCAAGATGCTTTTATTAAAGGTAATAACATAAAATGATTCCGAATAATTTTATATTATGGCTAACCGTTAAATGCTTAAGTTTTAGGAAAACATTAATTTTAATATTTGATATGCAGGTTAACGTGAATTCGCTGAAATGTTTTCTGCTTCTTGGGTTAGCGCTAATCGTTGGCACTGATGCAAGCAAAGGAAAAGGACAAGGTTAGTCTAAACCCATTTAAATCGGCTCCACTTCAATGACATTCATGTAGAATTGTTCTTATTCCTCTTTAAATTTTGTAATATTTCCGCGATTAGGTGGAGGCCACGGAGGTGGCATCAGTCAAGGCGGCGGAGGTGGAGGATACGGCGGAGGTGCGAGTCAAGGTGGTAGCGGAGGATACAGCGCTGCTCCTCAGCAGCAAATCATTAACGTTCCTGCCAAAAAGCCGGTGGCGGTCTATTCACCACCTACTGTTCATCGCCCACCAGCACCGAGACCGGTTCCTGCTCCCACTCCTTCTGACGGTGGAGGAGGAAGTGGAGGATACGGTGGAAGCCAAGGATCATCAGCGGGAGGTCATGGTGGGGGACAAGGTGGCGGCTACGGAGGATCTTCAGGAGCTGCACCAGTTCACGTTCACGTTCACGTTCATTCAGCACCTGCCCCATCTCATCCCCAGCCGAGCCCATCAACGTCTCCTTACGGTGGAGGGCATGGAGGTGGTAGTCAATCTGGTGGTTATGGAGGATCAGCCGGAGGTCACGCTCCTACGCCGATTGCCCAATCTTATCAACAACCAGCCCCAGTTCCCCAATCCCATCACCAACCGATTTCTTCTTATGGAGGGGAACAAGGAGGATCGTCAGGAGGATACGCTCCTCCCATAGCGCACCAGCCAGCTCCAGTTGCTTCTTATGGTCCTCCTCCTCAGCCTGTTGGAGGTTATTAGAACCTCAAATTTTTCTTCTCGAAAAATTAAAATTAATCCGTAAAGAATGTTTATAAAATGTTATTCTTTGAAAATATAGTAAATTTCTTTAAAAGATATTTTGATTTTCCAGTTAATCAAATGCTTCTGGATTTTTGATTTTACTACATTTTGAATTATGGTCTATTATAACAACCAAATCGATGCCACTATGTCTTATTCAAATGTTAGACACATGACCATCTGAATGGCCTGATGTAGTTTAATTTTAAAATTAAATTCTACGTAAATTACGTATATTAACTGTATTTTATTTAATTGTGTGCAACATTTAAATTTGAATACTGACATTTCAAAAAAAAACTATAATGCAAGTGGGTTGATTGGTATTTTAGCAATTTTTAAATGACAAAAAGACAAAAACGAAATAATATGAAGTAAGAAGCAGGAAAATTCTGTTGAACGAATCCTCGATTAGTCGACTGTAATTATTAATCACTCAAATATACGAATAGTAGTCAATTCAGATCCCCCACACAATTGTGAAGGAAACGAAACCCTCTTTGGAATCGTATTATAATTTATATTACAATAAATAACAGATGAATAATAATTAAATACTCTTAAAGGGGTAACGAGAATGCCCGTATCAGGACTGGTAGGCCTAGTAAAAAAAATCGCAACATCAGATGAGAAAAAGGAATTTCGAGGGTCAACACCTAATCTCCTGATATAATAAAAAAACACCAACCAGTCAATTAAAAGTGTGGGACTGGTACGTTTGAACTTACCGTGAACTGCAGCTGTAGGTTACAGTCGCTTCTTGCGGATATAATAAAGTCGATAGTCGATAAACCCCCTCACAAAGTTATATAAACTGATTATTGTGAATGATGATTAACTTAGCCTATCAGAACAATTTGTACTATACCTTCAATAAGCTAAGCTAGATAAAATAACTGGGGTTCTCTAGAGTCTATAGCCGCTATAATACATTTTAAAATTGATACTTTGATTTCTTGATTGAAAACTAGCGGAGAACTGAAGAAGTTTATCGATTCATTATTTGTACGAACAGTTGATTGTGAATGTTGTTCCTGAGGCGATTAATATAACTTTTTTTGCGGCTTCAACTCTCCGTATTCGAAGTCTCTCAAGTTTACAATATTTAAATTTTAATTAAAATATAAATTTACTTCTTTTTTTAAAAGATATGTGCACACCTCCTAACGGCTAAACCTCCAGGTTCCATGAACAAATGCCTAGGAATCCTAAGCAAGTTGGCCATTGGAACGACTGAGCTAGTCATCCTTTCGGCCTTTAGTAACTACAGGAATACTACTCCAGTGTACGTACTTCAATCTACATCTACATAGAAGCTCATATTTGGTGTAGGCGAGGGGGAAGATGCCCTAGAACCCTATCGAGTCTCATCGTTAGATACGCCTCCAAGGGCTCTGACAATGGAGTGATGTGCACACATGTACCAACCGAGAATTAAACCCGGGCCCCACGAACGAAAAGATAGTACTCTAGCCCATGGTTGTAGATATAATGGTTCCCAGTCACAGTGTTATAAGGTCCCATAAGGCAGCTGATTTTTTTGTGATCTTTGGTTACTGCGACAGCCCCGCGACCTGGTGTTGGAAGGGTGAAAGCTTACACTGAAACAACACAGAAATTTTCTAAGTCCCTCGTATGGCTCGTAAACAAAACAAAGTTGTAGGGCTATGATGATAAACATGCGTAAAACAGATTGATTTATGATTTCTAATTGACTAATTTAGTAATTTCAGATGAAAAAAAAAACTTAATATTACTAATGTGTATATGGGTCAAAATGACATCTGCCCTAGCCTGGTATCGAACCACAATACCCGAGATCTACAGTTCGACGTCTTAACCATTTTACCATGAATGCTTTGGAAGAATGGGAAAAACATTGGTGGGAGATGTTGTCTATGTGTTAAATCTCGTATGGACATGGAATTATTGTTGTAAGTTAGAGATTGTGTGTGCAGATGGCAGCACTTTCGTAGTAACCATGCCCTGAGGGAAGATCATTGACGGAGAACTTTCAATTTTTTTCTTATGGGACCTTATAACACTGTGACTGGGAACCATTATATCTACAACCATGCTCTAGCCAACTATCCATTGTGGGGTAATAGTTCTAATTAAAGAAAATCTGTGGGCTGTTGGGACGTCTTGTGTTTAGTCTGTGTATTATTTTTAATGAAAATCTCTATAACAATAAAAAATTTAACATTATTACTGAAACGAAATGGATTATACTTCGTCGGGGTTTTATAAGCAGATCGGGCAATGCATTAATTTCTTCAAAAATATTTGGAATTTTAATACACAAAAAAAATTACGGACCATTAAATTAACGGTAAAAGATATAAAAGAACATATTGGATTGATTTAGAATTTTATTATTCGAATCGGTCATAAATTACAAAAAAAAAACGTTTTCCCTTTGAAGCGGGTTAGCTAATGAAATGCCTCAACCACCATGTCTATTTTGCGGCAAACAAATCGAAACCAGCCGTCATCTCTATGATGTCGTTGTTGACTTTGGGTGTCAAAGGGTCGATAATTATTTCATGGGCGAGAGTATTCAGGGCTTCCTGGTATAGTGGGCGATGCTGCACCAAATGCGGTCGTCTCGTTTAGTTTAGTATCATTTATTTTGTATCAACCGACGATACTTTTTACCGCAAATAAGGTCTATTCTGCCAATATTCCCCAGCAGAAATGGAAATCATGAACGCATTACAATACATAAGGCACAAACTGTATTAAGGTCTGATGGCACACCCCTTAAGCTTAAACATGCTCCAATTTGCTCCATATCATGATATCAACAAAACGGGAATGTAAAAGGAAAATACAACAAGAAGCAAGCTGTTTCGACTTTCGGGGAAAAAACAAGAGAATAAATGTGAATTCTAAAATTTAAAAAAAATATAGCAACATTTCTCAATTTAAACTTCATCTATCCCGGCTTTATTCCAGCGCAGTAATGCCGTTTGGTTGAATCGTTCAAAAGTCCATCGCTGTGTTGGGGATTCATTATTACAAGTAGCAACATAAAGCTCTTTGCGACCTGGATCACAATCCAGACAGCGAGGATTTCCACCGTGAATCAATTGCAAAGTTTCCTTATTCGAAAAAAAAAAAATCGTATTTGTAGAAATTATAATTTTGAAATGAATTCTAAATGAAATTCCTACGGGATCGTAACGCCAAAGTTGATTTCCTTGTGAACCATGACATCCCCAGAGTAGAACGGGAGCTTGAGCATCAAGGCTTGAAACGTCCCAACACATGGTTCTCTTGTGCGGTCGAATATCTTTGTGCCACGTCAAAGAAAATTGCTAAATTGAAAAATTTTGACATCAGATTATCTTTCCTTTAAATTCTAATAATCTTGTTCAACATTTACCTGTTCGCCCGATCTCCCAGAACCATCTTTAACGCATTGCTCTAAATTGAAGCGCTCGTTTTCCTTTTTGAATTGAGTATCCACACACAATGTTGAATCGGCTTTACTTCGAATCTAGGAGTAATAATATTTTGATTAAACATTTCATTTCTACACTAGTATCACTGTAAATTTTTTAAAAACCTCGCCGGACGCGAAATCTGGAGGTTCCACGGGAGGATACTTCTTGGGCAAATCGAAGGCGATGTTTTTCATGAACCATTTGAACGACTGAAATAAGAACAAGAAAAATTCAGTGTCTCATTACACAACCGGAGAACATGAAAATGATTTACTACCTTGCATTGAAGACGCTCACGAATCTCGTTCTGAGCCGATAAATCACCAACTTCAAGATTGCGGTATTGGGGACGGCGCAAGTACAAATATTCTTTGTACTCGTCCATCCAAACTTCGGCCACGCGTTTATAATTCTGAAACCAAACCAAAAACCGCAAGATTAAGAGATCTGTTCTTTTTTGTTTTGTTTGTGTGTGCGTCAATTCAAAAATGAATTCCACGTACCCTGCCGACAAAATCGCCTTTGGCGCTATTTGGAAACGGAGCATATTTCCGGTAAATATGCCCGATTCTAGAACAAGGGGCGTCAAACATCTGCCCACCACACTGCCATATCTGATGGTGTGGAATAAATAGTTAACAGTATGAAAGAGCAAGTAAATCAACCATAAATAATGGAAACAGCAAGAAAAAATGTAGGAATATACTTTGAAGGAAAGTTCGTATTGTTCCCCGCCCCAAATTTCCAAGCCTTCATCGTATCCACCCAATTCGAAAAAGAATTTTTTGCTAATGGCAAAGAGTCCACCAGCCATGACAGGGCTCTTAAACGGTCGTGCAGGATGTTTCAAATCTTCTGGGAGCAACGGCAGTCGTTTGTAAAAAAATTCCCAGTCGAATGCTCCACGGGCTCCTTCATCCTGAGCTCTGGCGTTGAATTACAATACTGCAGTTATTATTTCCATGGAACACACTGTGTAACGATGAGAAAACGGTATCTATTTACCTGTAGGCGAATGTTTCAAAATCGATAACGTCTATAAAAGGGCAGACGACCGTGCGATAGTCTTCAGCGATGGGATCTGAATCAATATTCAAAATCGGCCTCATTAATTCACAATTCAAAAGCAAAATAAGGAAACGATAGTAATGGGGTGATTATACCTAATAAAGGAGGAAGCCAATTGACATTGGCCTCCGAATGGGAGTCAAGAAAAATGATGACATCGCCTTTGGCACGACGAGCTCCTGCCATTCGAGCGCGAATAAGACCGGATCTTTCGGCCAGATGAATGACCCTTACTCTCGGCATGTGCTGGGTGACGTAGTCGTCTAGAGGTTTCTTACTGTGCTCTGTATAAATGAATATATCATCAACTACCATTTTTGGGGAGACTATCAATATTATATTTTGAAGAAATATAAAAAAAAAGATGAGAACCTTTAGTAGATGCATCGTCTACTAAAATAACTTCCAAAAGATTGGCAGGTGCCCGATTTAATGCGCTGTACGCCGTCCGAAGCAATACTGAAAAATGTTCATTATGGAATGGTACCACAATACTTGCAGTTGGGAGATCTTCTACATAATTTTGCGCCTTGCAACTAGATATAAATGAAGCCATTACACATGTGTTAATTCTTGTATAACAAGAATAACATACTCTGGATGTCTGATGTCTTTCAGTGTTCGATTGAGATTGATTCTATCACTGACAAGTGCATTGAAGCCATTGACCTTGTACAAGGCATCTTTAATCTTTTCATCCTCCGGTGAAAGATAGAATGCCAGTCCTTGTTCTCCAGGACCTATTATTGCAATATTCATGTGAAAGTTAGAGCTCTACATTTCAAATATTAACACGTTTATTTAACCCTACCACTCTGTTTGGATTCTTCTTCAATTTGCTTGTAATTGTGCCAATCAATTTTTTTTGTGGAATGTGATTTCTGTGAATTCAAAACATGAATGATTACTCAAAAACAGTCCCTGTGTAAATAAATGATGTTAGACAATTTACCTGCCAAAACTCTCTGGTATCTTCTTGGTAGATTGGCAAATTGGCTATCGAGTCCTTGAGCCAGGCAGCTTTTCCCTCAATATCAACTTTGTTGACAACATCTCCCCCTTTTGATAAAACAAATACCAAAACAAGGCCAGATGCCACACAGAAAAGTAAAATCCGAACGGCCAAACGATAGTGTCGTCTCGAAAATGTGATGGCGGGCATTCTCTACCTGAGAGAGAGAGAGGTAACACTACAACCGGCGCATATAGAGCCAAACGTCAGAAAGGTTTTGACAACGCACCGCACTCGGGCTCAAAAAAAGCCAAGTCTCTATTCTATAAACTGTCCCTGAATAACATCTAAGCTATATACGTGTATTAACGACAAGTATTCAGCTGGTCTCCAGACACGCAACTGCGCTGAACATCCCCCCAAAATTTTTCTTTTTTTAAAGATCACGGTCGTAGATAACACACAGGGCGATGTGAACAGGAAAGTCTAGAATACACACACTCTGAACATTACGAATATCAACACAGAAAACAGGTTCTTGTGTTGTGGGTTGTTGGGTTGGCAGAAGTTCAATGACTGGCCGCTAGGCTACCATGACAACAACTGAGAGAAAAAAGAAGTTCCTCCTCGTTTTTTTTAACTACTTATCGCCCACTTTCACTTAAGGTTTTATTGAGAAAATGGATGATTAAGCAAGTTACGAGCCGTTTCCTCAATTAACTGTCCTATCCTTAGACTATTTGTTATGAGAGATGACGAGGGAAGCAACAGCTGCAGTTGCGGTTGACCATGGAACACGTTCACACGTCCTGTTATAGAAACGCGCAAATTTTATTGACCGTGAAGTTGTTCGGACCTTATTACAAGTCACACTCAATATAATATACTAGAAAGATATCAACTCTATGTTTTATTGTGTGAAATGTTTTCTCATCGGCGATACAAAATATTTCGCATATTTTATTTTTATTTTGTAAGAACATTGTTTTTAAAAGTAAGGCTGAATATAGTTGTGAAAACAAAATCATTATAAGGCACCATCACCACATTAAACAAATTTTCAAAATACAAACAAAAAAATTAACACGCGTTGAAATAAAGTTTCCAGCTCCACTCCCCGATATTCCAATCGCCAGTACAAATGTTATAACAATTTTTTTTTAAAACGCGATAAGATAAGAAATAAATCCCGACTCGCAACACTGTGAGCGGAGTTTACATCGTCAAGAGGTATAAAAAGGAGATATTTCGACATGAAACATTAATTTTTGTTTTTTAAAGACACATTTGTGATGAATTTCAAAATTAAAAAAAAAATCTTTTGATTAGACTGCTAACTGCAATCTAAACACATTAACGAGAATTATATATTTATAATATGTGATACGAAGAAAAAAAAAAGATGATTGAAATATTATAAGACACTTGGTATAGATAATGGAGACAACTTTGTCGGGGTTATTTAACACAAGTGAATGCGGTTGTTCATGGAACTTACCGAACGCAATATATCATAGATATATGGGACACAGAAAAATCGCCCATTCTGATGACGACAATCGATTGGATCCCAACAATATCGTATAAAGGACGAACCATCGATTCTCTCCCGAAATGACGTGCAATTTCGACCGCATTATGTGAATCCCGAGCTGCCGATGGAAGTAAACACCGGCGCTACAAAGGAAACGGATGCGGAAGAGAACAGTCACGGGATAATAACGAATCAATGACGGCCAAAATAGAATTGAGGGTCATCGACGATCGGTCAGTAACCGGGCAACAATTTTTAAAAAATAAAAAAATTATAAAAAATCGTTTGGAGAGAAATTTGACACACACACAGAGGTACGGACACGACATGAAAGGAAATTCGGCGACGTGGGTAAAATTTCAAACAGAGATGGAAATTACCTTCCATCTGGACAAAAAACGAACGGGTTTTCATTTTAAAAGAAAAAAAAAACAATTGAGGGCGAATAACATTTTAAAGAAAATTAACAACAACACATTTTTGAACTCTTTTTAGGAAGAAAAAAGAGAAACCAGACGATATAGGACAAGTGGACAACCAGATCTTTCAGAAACATGGAAATCAAAAAATTTTTGTTTTAAACCGCTGGCCAACTTTAACTTTCAAACGAGTTAAAGAGCGGACAATCTAAAAACTAAAGTCACAAAAAGGGAGAAAAAATTATGAAAAATTCTGGTTGACTTGTCTCTATCTCGTCTCGGTTACAGTGTGTGCGTGAATTTTTAAAGAGCGTACGGCTGACAGAACTGGTAGACGAGTCTCTGCGACCGCTCCGTTTTTTTCATGATGCCTTTACGATAGTATTGGCGTATGGAGCGGCTGAGCTTGTCGTAGTTCATTGCCGGCCTGTTTTTACGCTTGCCCCACAATTTGGCAACCCGAACGCTGTCCTCGATTTTGAACACGCCCCTCTGTCGGTCCAGCCAACGAATGGCCGAACCGTGAACGGTTGGCTGTGACAGTAATTCTTTGAGAAATTGCCACAGGTGAATGTGCGAACCGTTGGGAGATGGCGCCGCTGTTGCTGTTTGTCCCGTCGTCCTACAAGAAGCCGAAGATCCTGCACGTTCCTCGTCATCTTCCTCGTCTTCAATTTCTTCCACTAATCAAATAATTACAATTAAAATTCAATTAAAATTCAATTCATTATATACAATGAAATTTCCGACGTACTTTCAGAGGCCATGTCTTCCGAGCCGGAATGCGTGTGATCCGAATAAGGAGATAGCGCTCCACGTAGAGATGAGGTCGATGCTGGACTGGGTACGGCCAACATGTGTTGTCCGACCGAGAGCATGTTGTTGTTGTTGTTGGATGAAGAACATTGTTGCGGTTGTTGGAGATCCTGCGTGGTGTTGATCCAGCAAGCCAGCAGGTCGCTCATATCCGCGCAAGGTTCATCCACTTGAATGGTCGGGACCATAGGCGCCGATGGAGCGGCGGCCGCTTTAGCCGCTGCCGCCGCAGCTG
Source organism: Daphnia galeata (assembly GCA_030770115.1). Lineage (NCBI taxonomy): Eukaryota > Metazoa > Arthropoda > Branchiopoda > Diplostraca > Daphniidae > Daphnia > Daphnia galeata. The sequence goes on from CM061114.1 coordinate 8,428,105, forward strand.
AGCGCTGATTCCAAGCCGATCGCCAAATGTCCAATTTAGCGTAGAGAGTGTCGCCACCTTGTGGCGCTCTGGAACGGAATTCTTCTTCCGTCAATGCCACCAAAACGGCGCCTTCCATGTGAAATCTTTCCAACGGAAAAGGACCCAAGGCGCATTGTCTTGATGTCCATAACAGCCAGGCTCTGACATCATCCACCGACCACTGGCTCGGATCTAAATAATTGGAATCAATTTAAAATCATCCCGCTAGATGGACATAGAGAAGACTATGGTGAGGATTTCGATTTTCCCGAGAGGGGGGCGTGAATGAAAACCGCACATAGCCTAAGGGGCGTTTATTCTGTTGCTCTCTCACACAGCAGTACATACACACAATCTAAAGGAATTTTATTTTATTTTTCGGGTTTTTCTGATCGTTATGTCGAAAACAGACGATGACGACATGGTTAAAACGAGAAGAGAGAGAGAAGGGAGCGGTTCTCGAATTTAATTTGTTTGTCCATTTGTGTTATACACTATATAGAAAAGAAGGTGGAAACAAAAAAACAAAAACCTTGACTCTCATGCCGTGTAAGGCCTCGCAAACGTAGCGCGAATTGAGGAAAAAAATTTTCAAAAAGGGACCGACCGCGCCATTTCGATAGTCACGGCCATGGGCGCGCTCGCGCGCTCATTTTCAAAAAAATGTTTCAAATAAAATTGGTTTTTCTTTTCTTTTCTGGACTTGATTCCAGCACATCAACCTTGAGATTTCAAATACACTACCACAATAATATAGTTGACCAGTTTTCCAATGATTCCATCGTGGTGTACTAACTATAGTGGGCGTTCTCTGTGATTTTCTTATTCTTTTTTTTTTTGTAGTTAGACTCCCACTTGGAAGACGCCATTTTATTTAGAGACCCACCGGGAGCGTTGATACATAACCAAATAAAAGCACCAACTCTCCGTCGTCGTCGTCGTGCAACAAAAAAGAAAGAAGATGGACAATCTAAACGAGCGTGAGTTGAAGTTGAAAAATCTGATTCTTTTCTTTTTTTTAGTTGATGAATTATTCAAAAGTTGGGAACGAGGGCGGTTTCGTAAGCCAAAAAAAAAAAAAAATCCCATTTTTATACATTTATAAATCTTGTTCACTTCTTCTTTATTCTTTTGTCGTCGTCTTTCTTTCTTTTTTCACGCATCTGATTGACCTTCCCTTTGGGCGCCCTTTTGTTTCGTTCCAAAAAGGAGTTGGAGCTGGAGAATCAAAAAAGGGGGTTCCCGTTCCCGCACAACGCAAAATAAAAGGCGAATGAATTGGCCGCGGGACATACGGGACCTTGGCCCGCCACAGCATCAAACACAACAAGCTCCAAAAAAATAAAACATTTTCAAATTTCTAAAAAAAGAAGAAGAATTTTTTTTAAAAAAAACTTACTGGGAGAAACGCCGAGGATCTCGCAGGTGGAACGCACTTCCTCGTTGACCTGTTCCATGACGAGACTGAGAACAGAAGCCAATCCTTGAGCCGTGTTTGGATTATTTCCGTTGGGCCAATAAGAAGAAGAAGTGGCTGGTTTCTCTGTTTTGATGCTCATCATAATCTCCTGATGTTGTTGCTGTGGTTGTTGTACCTGGTGAGGTGGCGGAAGGGCGGCGATGGCCGATCCGATTTGATTGAGGAATTGCAAATGGCAACGCTGTTGATAATCGTCAGAAGACGGGCGGAGGCACTGACGCAACAGGGCGTGACCTTGGCTAATGCTCGGTTCTTCCTGTTTGATCGTGATGGGTTTACTACTGATGTTGTTGTTGTTGTTGTTGCTTTCCACACTCTCCGATGATGATGGAATGTCGCTGCTGTAATAATCGAACGTGTAATCATCCAATAATTCTTCCAGCGACGAATCTGCCACTGTTTCATCCACCTGATGACATCCAACAGGTTCGCTCTTGATGATCATAGGTGGCGATCGATTATTGTAATCCGACCAATACGACGGAGGTGAATAATTCCACGTTGAAAACGTCGGAGATGAAGGCACAGTCTGTCCGCCAGCGTTGTAACAAGGCACTTCCAGGAAGGTATTTGTTTGTTGATGTTGTTGGTGTTGTTGGTGGTGGCTCTGGTGTGTGTTAAAATCCGCCAACGTTGTTGGCTGCTGGATGCTGCTGGAGGCGACGGAGGAATTCGGCTGCTGCTGCATCAGAGGTTGAGCGAAAACGGAGCTGCAAGGCACCAACTGAGCCATCTGTTAGCCGTCAACATTCCAACATTTTATAAAGCCAAACCAATTTTTCTATTTTTTCTTTTCTTTATATGTATACAATCAAATCAACGATTTCTATATCTCCTTCCCACCCTAAAATTTTTAATTTTGGTCATTTAACGCCCAGCACAAAAGTCAAAAGAATCGACTTTGATCTTTCAAAACTTAAGCGATAAAAACTTGGTTTTCTAGTTGTTTTGTTTTAATGGGTGGTGGTGATAGTTGGGGGGGAAACAATTCGAAAGAATAGTCAAGGAGGGGGGATAGTAAAGAGAAAGTGGGTCGCTGTTGACGTCAGAATCGGAGAAATAACACCAAAGAGAAAGAAAGAAAGAAAAAAGCTTTTTTTTTTTTTAAATTTAATTAAAAATAAAAAACCTTTCCCCCCCTTAAGGCTTTCTTTTTTGAGGAGAAAGCTAGTATAAGCAGCTTCTTCACCTGCGCTACCCAAGACACATGACATTTTATATTGTTTCACAAGTTTTTTTTTTCTCTTTTCTCTTTGCCAAAAATAAAATAAAATTACAAAACAAAAATCGACTTACCGAATCTGATGGACTGTGAGGATAGACGAGCATTTTCTTTAATTGTTGTTTGAAAATATTTCACCAATATAAGACGAAATATTTCACTTATTTTCCAATGTCTTTTTTAATTTGAAAAAATTGTGTTGATAATCCTGGAACGATTCCCCCCAAAAAAACAGGTAAAATTTGGTCTCGGTTGATTTCTGTGTGTTGACTTAAGAGAGAGATTTGAAACGACCTGCGCTCATGACGATCCAAACTCGACTGACGTCACGATGGGTGGCAGTCAGCAACTAAAAAGGAACTCGAAAAAATAACAAAAAGAAAAGGAAAAAAAAAAGATCCAGGCTCTATGTGTGTGTGTGTGATATTTAGTGCCCTCCCATTTTTCTATGTGGCAGTGCCTGGTGGTCAGAGGTACGAGTTGAGCCGGCGGCTAAACCGCCCGCCGATTTATTATTTGAAAAAGAGAAGAAAGATTACGTCTAGAACAACAACCGTATAACAAATGAATTTGAACTTTGATCTTGTTTTTGAAAAAAAATAAAAGTCAATTGTGTTTTTAATAAGCCAATTAAGAAAATAAAACAAAATCAATGAAATCAAAAGTCTTATAATAATACCCGGAGATTATTTCATCAAATGGAATGACATTACGTGTAGACGTGTATAATAACGCATCTGTTGTCTATATAACCAGACATTTTTAGCCGACGTCAATGTGAAGAACGAAGGACGTGAACATTACCAACACATTAGCGTTCATACCTCCCGCCCGACTGTCCGTGCAACGCGTCTGTTTGTTTGTCTTTTCACCCAACGGGCGGACAAGTGTGTTGTCTCTCCGTCTGCAGACGCCATGAACGGAACAAATTTTTTTCACATTTCTGTTTAATATTTAGAAATTCCAGCTTTTAAAAATATAAAAAAATTCATTTATTTTCATAATTCCCTCAAGAGAAATTTGTTGTTATATCGTGTACCCAGCGACGGGTCACGTGGAATCATCAACATGTGTGTGTTTGTATAGAGATTAAGGGCGAAAGAAAACAGTTTCGAACCCGTGGATTTCACATATTGTTTGACGTCAATCATCGAATAAGAAAAATCCAGCAACATTTATTTTGAGATTGTTTATCGTTAAGATTATTTCGTGAGGGATATGATAAACAGCAACACGAACGCGCGATCATCTCCTTTATTTTTTCTAATCGAATGTTCTTTTATATCTTTTGTGATTCCATTGCGGAGCTTTGAAATAATGTTAAACGCACAGTGGCTCACGATATGATTATTTCATATGCACGTACGACGTTCGATTAACGCGTCCTTGCGCAATGGCATTTTCCCAAAGTCCAAATACCAAATCTAAAAAGAAAAAAAGAACCGTAGCCAAAAATTTCTAATTTCTAACTTTAAAGAGAAGAACAACATCAGGTTTTTTAAAATTTTCTATAATCAAATTCATCCCGGTTTGAAGCGACTTTTTACCTTGGCAGTGAATCAAAATGTCCAAAGAAAAAAAAAAAGAACAACGCGTAGTATAAGACACACACATTGAAATCAGGTGTGTCGTGCTGCATCAGTCGGCTCAAGTTGTTCACAAACTTTCTAAAATAAAACAAAAATATTGGATGACCTACGTCATTATTTTATACAACTTAAATAAAATTTTAAAAAAAATGTGGGTTTTTCCCTTTTATACTAAATCTCTCTCCCCCAGCATCAAAACTTATTTCAGTCATAATATATAACCATCTCTCTTTTTCTTGTCCTCGAACTTAAATAATATAAGGAAATAGGCGGACGACATAAACCTTCCCATTTTCACTTTTCCTTTTGTGTAAACTGTACAGGCGGAAACGACGGAGATGATTCCGCCTCTGGTCTTGAAAGAAAATCTCATCCGCTTTTGAAAAAAAAAAAATGAAGCCAGGTAACACAAGACAAATAAATGCTACTGTTGAGCGTATTATTATCTTCTGGGTGAATACATAACTAGTGGTAGTAATAGACTACATAATATTTTAAGAAATGAAGTTTGACTCTGTAAAATATTTATATTATAGTTGAGGCGGCTCAAATTATTATTCACAGCAGCAATAATAAAATCAAATGACTCAGCGTCTTTATTAACAATAATAGTACAAAAAACCACCGTGACTAATAAATTCAACACAAAAGGAAAATTATTATTTGGGGTATTTTTCGCATTTTTCTATTGAAAAATAAAGAAAATATGAATTTGTCATTTTTCCGATGATAATAACAAATAATATGTGTAACTGTACAATGACTCCGGATCTTTTTTAAAAAAATGAATAAAAATTATTTCAAATTTTATGTTTTTTCATCATCATTTTGAACTGTCACAATCCGGACGCCTACGCAAATCAACTTTTTGATGTATGAAATTCACCAGAAATTCTCTGCGGGTGCGATGTTGTTGTGCGTATATTGCGGTTTTACTCTACGGCGTCACGTCCTCATGGAAAAACACAAGAAAAACCGCAAGGTTTTACTTCATTTTCTGATAAAATTTTGGAAGGAGGTTCTTTTCTTGGCTGCAAAGTTTTTCTTTGTGTAAAATAAAAACACGTGTGGACGAGGGCCTATATGGTGAAATTGGAATGTGCCGTTGTTGTTGTTCTCTTCGTGTGTAAAGTTGTCGACCCTGTCCTGAATTCGAATAGATTTATACTATAAAGCTGGTTTAGGCAACCTTCCAACAAATTGCGCGCATTAATTGGAGAAAAAAATGGCGCCCAACGGATAATATAATGGGCTGTTGTAGCCGAGAGTATATGCTACATATGATTATGTTGTAATTAGAAAAAAAGAAAAAGAAAATCTAGATGAAACAATAGAGCTCAGCATCAGCTGGTTTGCAAATTGTGTCAACATGTCGATTGAATCGACGAACCAACTGGTTGCCAAGGTAAACAACAATGCAGCACGTCATTCAAATGAACGTGCCAGCAGCGCATATTAGTCTCCATCTGAAATCGAGGTGATTGAACGGTTTTTACGTTTAGAATTGACTCGGCTAATTATTATTAGTTGCTATAACATCATTACGAATATAACCTAGATTTTTTTCCCCCCAAAAATGAAATAGTATTAGATGTAATTCCAAATAACACCCACACACCATCGTCGTCACAGCAGTGGGTGGTGGTGTATACGGTCACACGCCAATAGTTTTGCGTTTAAAATATTTAAGTAGGCCAGGAAAAGTTGAGAAAATGTTGTTTTTCTTTTTTATTTTACGCAACACTGCTGCTGTTGTGTGTGCAACAAGCGAAATAATAAAATAAGAGAGAGTTCTTTTCCGTTTTTTACACACACAATCACGCGTGATCTTCGTGGAAAATAGCCAATTACTTCATCATCATTACACATGGTGATCCATAGACGTCTATAATTTAGTCGATAGTTTGGATGAACCGAATTCAGGTCAAGACTCTCGAAATATTTCGCCATCGCCAATAGTGTGTATGTCAATCTTTAGTTGTTATTTGGCATACCGAATATTATGTGATGGTGACATATCCCTCCGGGTTTTTTTTTCTCTTTTGAATTGACTCTCTAAAATGGCGCCAGCAGTCAGAAATATATAATTTCTTTTGTGGCAATAATATAGTAAATAATTATATATTGACTGTCTCAGAATAGACGAGTGGCAGATGAAACGAACTACTATTATCAAAGATGACCATCAGCACAGGTAGACGAGTTAGAATTTTTGGTTCTTTTCAAATCATTTTTAACTTTTTTGTTCAATATGGCATTGATGATGAGGATATGCCGATAATATAAAAACGTCTCCGGGTTCAGTTGGTAATAATATAACATTCCGTCCTACCATATTATGTATAGCGTCTTATTCGTCTCCCGTGAGTTAAAATATGAAATAACATCCTGGCGTTTTTTAAAAAGATAAAAAGGTATTTAGTATTAAATACGAACGGGAATTTTCCTCGTTCAACACCTTAAAAAGTCAAACGAAAAAAATAATTTCGTTATTTATTATACAACAACAAAAAAAATTTAGTCAATAACAATTATATAGTGAAATTTTAATTGCATTTCAATACAAATGAATTATATGCGGGCGGATAGCTGCTAGTCTGTTATTAAAATCTAATCAGATATCTAAGATATATTTTTTGGTGTTTACAAAAAAAAAAAAAAAAAAATGAATAAATTTGGTTTTTTAAAATCCCTTCTGGCAGGTTTGCTGTTAATATCTGATATGGCCAGCAGCAGACCAAAAAAAATAAGAAAAATTCTTTTCTGAAAGTTGTGAAATTATTCACACCAGCAGGTAGCATCAGCGCTATAATATAACAAGCTCAAAACACCCTGTCTATTTTGTTTCTATAGCTGCGGATGTGTCTAATATTTGCGTGCATTCTTTTATTTTTCGATATTAAAAAAAGACATAACGTTAAGAAAAATATTCCAAAAAAAGAGTCGTCGTCGCTTCTTTTTATTACTCGGTCGAGAAGAAGAAGAAATCTAAAGCAAAAATGGTTGTTTCCTCGGAGCGATTTGAGCGCTACAGGCGGGACCCGAAATGTTGACCTTGCTGTAGATGCAAAAGGAATGGCCAGCACAACCAAACCAACGTTTCAATGCCACGTCCTTGTCCTCTGACAAAATAAAAAAACTTCTTCTTCTTCTTCTTCTTCTGTGCCATCTGATTGTGATTCCTCGACTGTTTTTTGTCGTCTTTCCTACCGCAGCATTTTATCTATCAGCTCTGTTATCCAATGACGTTGTCTGATCTGCAAAAAAGTATGTCGAAACATCGCATTTATCACCGCGTTCTTCTTCTACATATCCTCAGTCTCAGTGGCATCTGTCCAAATGGTCGATTTTCGTCTTTCTTTGGTTGCTCGCCATGGTTCCTCGCGCATATCCTGAATCTCAAATCGAAAATCAAGACAAAAAAAAATCGATTGATATTCACGTACGGAGAGCAAAATCTCAAGTCCTTGAGCGAGATTCACATATCTAAAAAAACGATTACACATTTTTTGTTGCTGATAGAAGATGGATCAGAAGGTGCAGCCATTTGATTATTTCTATGTTGAATTGTTCAAAGTTCACATGCGCAATCCCATCAGAACGAGTTTCATTTCAATTTAAAGCGACTTTTTTTTCTATCTGTTTAAAAGAGCTATACGTTAAAAACCGGTTGAAACGAGTATTCCGCTTTATAATATCGTATTACCTGCAGGTAGGTAGTACACTGTACATCCATTATAACCATGAAGGTGCGGTTGGTGGTGGCTGAGCGACGAATAAAAACAGATCACGTGACTCTACATTATTAGACACCGTCGCTTGTTTTTTGTTATCTTGCCCTTGCCCATTAGCAGAGAGAGGGAGAGAATTATCAGAAGAAGAAAATATATAAAATGCCAAGGACATATTATATAGTCTGTATTATATACTATCTAGTTAAGTATTGCAACATCCATTTTAATCGGCATCCCGTGCAGATTAAAACGTAACGTGCATAAATGAAACATTCTAAAACTTTTGAAAACGACGATGATGAAATGTCTGGATAATATTCGTGAAAAACGATATATTTATTTAAATTAAAAAATATAAGGCAGTGTCTCAGAATATTTCGAAATTATCTTTTTTTAAAAAGTGCTTGAAATATGTAATAAAGGCGGCAGTGGCGGTGGCGCACCTGCGTGTCAATAATAATAAAAAAAACTGTCCGCACATGGTACTAGACGTATGTGCTGTGTGTCGATCACGTTGATGTACAGGCGTGAAATTCGCCGCATTCGATACTTCGTTACATGTTGTGTATCAGCAAGAAAATATGGTGCAACGTGACTAGATCCACTGCGTGAAAATTGAATTTACCGAAAACGAAACACATTTTTTAAAATCAAATAGAAAATGACGTCAGCTTAATTACAAATGCCAAAATTCTTCTCTATCGTCGTCGTATATAGTTACGCCTTTTTTGTCGACATCAAGGGCAAACTGAGAGAGATTTTCAAGGGATTTCGTTTTTTTTGGCGAAAAGAAAAAAAAAAACGAAATGGCGCGCCAAGTTGGAAAGAATATTTGAATTTTTTGTCTTCTTCTTTTTTTCTGGCGTCTTGTTAGCGATTTTCGAGTGTCGTGGACTCGTCTGGCCAGGATCAAAACAAGCGAAACGCATTCGCAGACACGAAACGCTCGTAATATTAACAAGTTCCAAAAAAAATAAAATAAAAAAAAGCTCTTGAATGGATTGAAATTTGAGTTCAAAGGTTTTTTTTTTCTTTAAAGTCAACAACAAAAAAACAAACCAGAAATATCATTTGACGATGAAAAGAGCTCTGCAGGCCATAATAACATTTTCTTTCGAATGAAACTTATATACTATCGCCTGTAGAATTTATGTCCAGAGAATAATTTATACACAGCACTCTATTCCACGGTTTTTATAAGGAAAGAAATCATTTAATTGGCAATTCTTGGAAGAAGAAGAAGAAAAAACAAAAAAATTTCATTGTTTACTCGTTTTTTTTTTACTTAATGTTATGTCGGCACGCTCTGTGTGAGACGGCAAACAAAACTTACAAAAAAAAGACCCACCAAGTCTAGCAAACTCATCCCATATGTATATACAGTGCTGTGTATATCCATCTGTTAACTGTACAGCCATAAAGAAGAAAAAAAAGACTGAACGAAAAGAAATGGAAGGAACTTTAATGTCTAAAATTTTGTTTTTTTTGGTCTTTTTTTGTGTGTGTGTGTTAAGTTATACGCACACTGTATGCGCAAACCTACCTTGGCAACGAGTAAAATTTATAGACTCGAGCACGGGAGGAGAATGAGGAAAAAAAAATTTTTAGCTCCGGGCGTTACACTCGCGAACGTGATGATGCAATCCACCAAAAAGAAAAAAAAAAAAGTTTTTATTTTTTTTTTAGTAAAAAGAATATCACCAGGTTATAATACCACAACAGAGAGAGAGCCCCATCAGGCTTGTGTGTATATACACACTGATTATGTATAAACAATTTCCTGGTGCATATTTGATTTCACGCTCACGTACAGGTAACTCCTTTTTCTATTGTTATTTAAAAACTTTGTTTTAACGACGGCAGCAAACACCTCAGCGTTCAATTTATGGGTTTCATTTTTTTGGTTTTCCTTTTCTCTTGCCAAATGTTTAATGCCGTCATCGTAATATTCAGTGGAAAATGACTGAATTTCGACCAGTTTTAAAACTTGACTTGTGAACCTATCAATAAAAAGGTAAATGAATCTAGAATTTAAATTTATCTACTTGAAACGAGAAAAACAAAATGATGGATCGGATGTTTATCGCATTCCGATGACCCACCATCATCGGGGCAACTGCGTCTGCGTTTCATCTTTTTTTCTCTTAACAATTGTTGGATGTTCACCCAACAGATGGCAGTGAATCGAACCGTTTTCCTTTTTTTTTCATGCGCAATTTTCTTGGCAATGGCAATCGAAAATGATTGCCAGTGGGAAGAGCAACACACACACAAAAAAGAAGTATAAAAGAAAGGGAATGATCAGAAAGAATGTCAGTAGCGTTCAAATATTTAAAAAAAAAAACCTCCAGGCGCACCATCGTTGAGTCATAACCACAAACGCATTCTTTTCTGTCGACTGGATTTGTTTTTTCCTTCAAATTTGAATCGTAAAACATTTCTGTATTGAGAAATACGCTTGGAGCGTTTAGATTGCCTCACATCGGCATCGTCGCACCAAGTAAATCAACTTTGACGTATACACACACACACTTGATGATACATGGACATAAAAAAAATTCGGCTGAAAAGAAACCACAATCAACAAACAACAACAATCAGGTTGTTGCGGTCACATTCAAATGATAAAGGCATATCCCATTATGTAAAGTTGCCATGAAATGGAGATGGAACATCAAAACGCTTTTTAGAACCACAAACCTCCATCGTCATCCTCATCACGAGATGAAGACGGCCGGTTAGAGTGATGACGACTACGCCCTTTGTTGTGGGTACTGGTAGCCACGGGTTGTTGTTGTTGGTCGTCGTCGCGAATTTCACCTTCTTCTTCCGATTCGCTGACTTGCAAATCGTCGCGGATGTCCTCATCTTTACTGGGTCCGCAAGAAAAGAATTCCGCTTCCGGATCGTAATTGGCGTCCACATCGACATCCATGGCCACTTCTTCCAATTCTTCGTCGTCATCGTCCTCGTCTTCTTCATCTTCTTTTTCACTGGCAGAATATTGAAGATCGTCCAAGACGTCGGTGGCTTTGCGTTTCGATCCTCGAGGAGACGAGAAACTGACCCGAGGAGAATTGGCGGCCTTGGTGCTCGGCGACCTGTTGAAAATGCCATAAAATTCAAAATGAATAATAATCAACTCGCACGTATACAAGAAGACACACGTACCCTTTGTTTTTGGCTGGACGGCCTCGTTTGCCTTTGGGTTTGACTGGACCAGAAGGCCCAGGTTGAGCGAATTGATTCGACGATGATTTTCTGCTCTTTTTAATGGGTCTGACAGGCGATTCGACATCGGGATCCCATTCATCTTCACCTGGACGATCGGGCGGTTCCATCATATCCATGGAATCCATCATGTATTCTTCCTCGTAACCTTCTTCGCACACGTCGAGGAAATCGTTTTCGGCTTGCTCCATGGCCTTCTTCTGAGCAATGCGGATGTTACTCTCCAATTGAGTCAGATGGTCATCGTACTGCGTCGTCATTGTCGCGATAGAAAGGCAAACAAATTAGCATTTTTCTTCTTCTAAATATAAAAAGAGAGAAGGAGAGATAAGACCCCCAAGATTACCTCTTCGAGAGTATCGCGACAAATGCGTCCAAGGGCTCGAGCCTTCTCTGTAAACTGTGATTCCTCTCCGTTGTAGGCGATGCTGTTCTCCAAAATAAGGTCCACGTCATAGAGGAATTCTTCGCGGTTGTGGTACTTGTGCGCTTTGACTTTTTTGGCAACCGTTTCCAAATCCATCGGGTTCTTGACGACGGTGTAATAATCCTTGACGAATTTCTTGTTGACGGGCTTGAGAAACGGCCAAGCCTCTGGCAGAGGCTTCAATTTGCCGTTGATAATGTTGTCGAGAACGTAGGAAAAGGCCACCTGATCGTCATCATCCAGCAATGGATTGATAGCCTTTTCCAATCTCATGAATCTCTCCTCTTTCTGCGAAAGCCTTTCGATGCACAGATCCAGCATTCGCTTGGCAGCTGTAGTCAAAATGCTTTTCTCCCCGTTGTACAGTGTGGAATTCTCGAAAATGAGATTGACATCGGATAAAAATTCTTCGCGGCTCTGGTATCGTTTCTGTCGAAGGGCTTCGCGGATCGTTTGAAGATCCATAGGTCGTGTAACGATCCGGTAATAATCTGGAACTGTTTTGCTGCTCACCGGGAACAAGAAAGGCTGGACATCGGGTAATTCTCTCATTTCATTTAAGATTTCTTCCAACATGGTGGATAACGTGACGACAGGATCGGTTCTTCGTCGATTGGCCGTTTTGACTGTATGTCTGCTCAGGTAGTCGCAATGCGTCACTGTACCTGCTCGCCTTCTCTTTCGACCCGACATGGCTTCCTTGGGAACTGTGAAAATAAATCAATGTCAGATAATCCAATTCATCGTAAAATGTAAAAAATCAATAAAATGAAATTTGAACCTTTGAGCACTAGAGAACGTCGTTTGATTTCTTCGGCGTGTTTGACCAGTTTGCCAGACAATTTCACTTTTGTACCGTCGACGTTGACCAGTTCTTCATCTTCGCTAAAGATTTGCTTTTCAATTTCTTCTTCTTGATCCTCCGTCATGGCAACAACCATCGGTGGCAACGGGGTGGTGTTTTGATAGAGCGGACAAGCTTTATTGGTTCTCATGTGACCCACCTATCGATTGATTTGCATATTTATTAATACAAAAAAAGAAGACGTTTGATATGAGAAAGTTACCTGGCCACAAGCACCGCATTTCATCTTCAAATCGGGCTTCATCTTGACTTTGCGGCGACGATTGTTAACAATACCCAATTTCTCTTTCTCTTGATTACGTTTGAGTCGTCTGAGTTGCTCCTGGATACGACGTTTCTCACGTTTCATCTCTTCCTTTTGATGCTCATCGGGCGTGGCAAATTGTTTGATAAAGGCGTCGTCTTTGGTCGTTCGAATGCGGACATAAGTGTCGATAATGGCCGGTTTGCGCACCAATTCAACTCGAGTGTAATCTTTGCCCTCGGCGTTTTTAAAGGTACGGAAAATTTTAAGGACTCGACCGGCCTGTCCGGCTCCAGCTAGCGGCGGTTGCGATGAACTGTCTTCTTCATCCAATCCTACTCGACTCTTATCTTTCTTCATGGATCCTTCTCCTAGGATCATTTTTTGTAATTCTCGACGTTCTTGCTCTTCACGCTCTCGGCTCAGCTGACTGGACGTTTTCTTATTGGCCAACATGTTTTCAATGTTTTTACCCATTTCTTCGATGTCAGAAATGTCTTCCTCCTCTTCGCTCTCGCCTTCGTCAGTCGACAAGACTTCGTTCGAGGCCAGGACACGATTCTGCAGATCAAAGATGCGTTGACATTCTTCCTTGTATCGCTCCTGATGTTCGGCAATGGAGAAACGATTACCGCGAGAGAATTTGTCCATGCCTTCCTCACCGGCCTTGGCCTTTTCGGTGGAAAGTGTTCGAACGACATCGATAACTTCCCAACGAGAAAGTTTCTTGATTTCGTCTTCAGGTACGCCGTGTTTCCGCAAAATGGCTTTAGCGTTGTTGAGCGACAATCGACGCAAATCGGCGTCGGTACCAGTCACAATACGTTTAGGTTGAGATTCCAGTTCTTCCTTGTTGATCGTGGGTTTGTTGGGAACGCGGACGTAGGAGAAACCTTCGCCACAACCGGTAGGATCTGCCGGACCAGTTAATTGCAAGAGACATTTGTTTTTCATAGCTTGGACGTAGGCACGAGTCGTGTTCCACGGGGCAACTTTGACTTCATCGTCCATTTTTAATTGTTGGTCTTCATCGTCATCCTGTTCAGGAGCAAAAAGGAATTTTTCGCCATAACCGGCGTCTTTCAAACGCTGCTCGGCTGCGATCATGCTGAAATATGCGCAACATTGCTCCGGAGACACTAACGCTCGAAGCTCTTCTTCTGAAGGTAACCGGAAATCCGGACGCAGTACCCACCTGTTGATTTTGTATAAAAAAAGGACCAGACGTGAGTAATTCGGACATCCGTTGGATATGAGTTATTATACTAGGAAATACCAATTGGAGTCGACTCCTGTACGTTTAAAGTCGGCGCATAGTTTCAACCGTTTGCGGATACTGCTTTCGGAATGCGCTGGGAAAGCTCGTTTAATGTCATCCATGCGGATACGGCGTGGAGTGTCGGGGCTCTTCCAAAACAGTCTGTAGATAAACACCTAATTCAAATGAATGTTTATTACATGTTTCGTGGATGTTTGTTTTTCAATAATTATCATTAAATACTTGAAGGAAATCGCGGGTAAAGTTGTTGGCTCGTTTAGAATTCGGACCGGGGACTTCGTACAACGGACATTCCTGTCCGACCGTGTAGAACGCATCAACTTCACGGATGTGGTACGTTGTCCGCGTCCGAATAACAAGGAAATCCGTCGTGGGCAAGTTATGCTCGTAGATTGGCGCACGGTACATGTTGTTTTCAATGGCCTGGATAGACTGGCCCGGATGGAGAGTACCCAAAAACGGTGACGTGTGAGCGTAAGCTGTTTCACCGTATTTATATTGAGGTGGCCCCGTGTCCTTGACGGCTCTGTTAAATAAAAGAATATTTAGCCTCTATAATCTGAAGAATATGAAATTATATTAAAATGAAAACTCACTTTCGTTTGTAATAGTTTTTCAGCCTGGAAGACATGCCCACTTGACTGATTAAAGGCGGATGTTCCTCGCAATATTCGAGTAGAATAAGATCACCATCTTTACCGCTGAGGTCCTCAGGTGTCCGCATGAAAAAGATATCACCACCACCGGCAGCCATTCGTTCGAGCTCTCGCTGTTTGGCCATTTTTCTGATGTGACGTAGAAGAGGATGGACAGGATGAGGTCCAGGGGTAGAAAGCAGTCCATGAGAATAGCGTTTGAGCGGTGGTCGATGGAAACTGCGTAGTTTCATTATCGACAGGTGAGTGGGAATAAAAGGTGCCTGAAGTTCAACCACGGGCGTCGAATGTTGAATGATATTTCCACCAGTACTAACTGAAATATTTAATGAAATCCAATAAATTAATTTGCTGAAAATTGTATTTCGATGAATTAATTTACCTTTAATGGCCGCCTCAGTCGCTTTGGCTGCATAATACTCGTCGTTTGAAATGTTGTAAGGATCTTTATCGTTATTTTCCGAAGGTGGAGGAGGTGAATCGTCTTCCAATACGTTAATGACACCGGCTTTTCCCAAGAGTAACTTGGATTTACGGACGTGAGGATGAGGAATCTTGACTTTGACGGGTTGCTGAACGTACGCTTGTTTTGTGGCAGGATCAATGTCGTCGGGAATGGTTAAAATGACGTTTTCATCGTTGGTGTCTAGAGTTAATATCTTGGGTTTGGGCATCTCCTTCATGTTTTCGCTGTCCCAGATGATGTCATCTTCCCATTGACCAAATACTAGTTCGTCGTTTTCGACTGGGAAAATGGAGTGCCAGACGTCGTCGGCTGCCTCTTCAACGGCTGCAGCAGCTGCAGCCGCCGCCGCTGCGGCTGCTGCTGCCGCGGCCGCTCCTCCGGGTTTGTTTGCAGACGATTTTGCACCACCTTTAGCTCCGGGAGTTGCAGCTTTTCCTGTGGCCGGAGTAGCAGCAGGAGTGGCTTTCTGTGTAGCCAGGCGATTCGTAGCCGTCGGAAGCCATCCTGAAGCTAAGCCACCTTTGGCATTCAATTTTTGCATCACTTTGTGCTTGATATCGTCACCGTTCCACACCACGTCGTCTTCCCAATTTAATTGCGTGATCATGTGGAAGGCTTCGTCTGGAAATTTGAATCCAGGCAGGTCTTGGCCATCTTCATCAACATTATTAGGATCTTTCCGTTTTACTTTAAAGCCGTAATCAAATTCTTCGCCTAAACAAGGAAGAAAGAGTCAATTAAGTTAATAAAAAAAAGTAAATAATAAAGAAACTGTATACCTGTTTCTGGAACTCCAAGAATGTCGTACCAAAGTTGAGCAGGACCAAACCTCCAATCTGCAACATTGGGGCCTTTGTCATCATCAGAATTCTTAATATTGTTAAGAGCGTTAGGATCGTCTAAAGGCTTCAAGAAACGTTCTTCATCATCTGGTCTGCATTTGTCTGGGGTAGGAGTTGGGCCAAATTTAAAAGTAATTTCCACATGTTCAACTTCCTCTTCAACATAGTCTTCTGAATCTGGGGATTTCTTCTTCTTTCTCTTCTTCTTCACACCCCTCCAGATCTGAGGTAGACTGCTAGGCTTACCAGGCCCAAAAAGTCTAGAAAAGCACAGGACTTTGTCGGGCCGAAAATCGGGAAATAGCTCCCTCACATCTATGTTAGCATATTTGGAAGGCAGCATGGCTGCCAAAGGTGTTTCCAAGCGTTTCTTTGCCTCGCTGGCTGAGAGGCTCTTGGATGTTGGTGTAGGAGGTGGTGGCATAAGGATTGAATCATCAAGATATGGCCCTCCTTCATCTTCTGCAAGTTCATTGATGTCAGAGTAGTCTTCAGCAGTAGGAGATTTAGCACCATCATCTTCTGAATCTGTACTTTGATCTTTACTACCAGAATCATCTTCTTTGATGACATTTTGAAGTATTGACATCAAGCCAAATCGTCCAAGGGTGCCCAGCTGACGTTTAGATTCCTCATCAAGGATATCTGCTTCAAGTTTACCCTCTTTGTCAATATTACCAAAGAGAAACCCAGTAAGGTTTAATCCTGATGGTCTTCTACCACCTCCACCTCCGTCTTCTTGAGATGATTGCGAATCGTCATCATTATTATCTGGGCTATTACTCAAATCTCCATCATCGTCACTACTTTGATTTTCGTTTTCTTCATCACTACTTGGCATCTTGGATGTGTTAAAAACCAAGTGTTTGGAAGATTCACGCAATCATAACAAACACAAACGTAATTTAACTTTTTTTTCGTTCTGACGGGAAGCCGAAAATTGTCTTGACTCTTGATGGTAAATACTGGCAGCATTGCCAGGTTTAATGAAAATTAGATATATTTTTCTAAAATAATTAATTAGCGGAATTAGTGATTCTTGAAAGATCATTTGATTACATAAATAATATACGTTATAACAGTAATAACACAATAATATACGTGACAAGATTGAGTATCAACTCAAATGACGTCATTCCACATAGAAATATGTAGGTTATATGGCCCGGCCGAGTTGGCAACAATCCAACAAACTTTCCAGTTTTGGTTTCATCCAGTTTTTTTTTTGTTTTGTTTCACTCGGAATCCATTTAATGCATTTGGGAAAATTCATTCATTTCGCAATATCTCGTTGAGATCATTTACATAATTCATGATTACATGAAAAGGGTTCATACAGGGTTATTGAGGTCGAAGTACACCCCATTGGGGATTCCTCCCCCTCTTCTCTCTTGTGATAATCTATAATAAAAAAAAAAGTAAAAGGCGCCAAAAGGGTGGCATTTTCCCTATCCCCGTCACGTGAAAATGCCTAAGGCTCTTGTAAAATCCGTTACTAACGAATTTTTGGATTGGTCCGCTGAAAAATCGAACTTCCTGTAGATAGGTGAAGGCCTTTTATGCAAGGTAATTGAAGTGTATTGATCACAGGTGGCGCGACACAAAACCTCGCCAAATTGGAATATAAAAAACTAAATACGTAGCAAATGTAGTCTTCAAAATTATTTTTTTAAATTTATATTATTAATAGGATCATAAAAGTATCAATCAAGCTTCGAAAAGTAAGAGAAAGCTGCTGAAAATGCTTATCAAATTCGACCTAGCGGTCGTTACGGCCAACATTGTTGTATGCGCAATCTAAACTAAGGTGACAGGCCTTTGGACTCTAGCTATAGGATAGACACTTTAGAGGGCACCACTGAATTGTTAAAAGACCGTGGGTAGTAACCCAAGACCAGACTCGATATTCTTCCCTTTCGTGCTCGAAGTCTCAACACGTGCACAATCTGCCCGGCTCTCCCATCGTTTCTGCTTGTTGAAAAAAACACCGAAAATGTCTGGTAAAACCGCTGATCCTCTGTCCTTTGCTAAGGACTTTATCGCTGGTGGTGTTTCGGCTGCCGTTTCCAAGACGGCCGTCGCCCCAATTGAACGAGTTAAGCTTCTACTTCAGGTTCAACATGCCTCCAAGCAGATCAAGGCCGACCAGCAGTACAAGGGTAAGATGGCTGAATCCCCCCGTATTCTCTAGTTACTTAATCGGGAGAGAAATTCTACCGTTGGTTCCGAACCGGCTCACGCCGGCACGGCGCCATGTTGGATCACAAAAAATCCTTAAGTTTTTTTCTCAAAGTTTTAAAAGTTTGCTTCAATTGATTCTGTATTCAATGCATAGTCGTTTCGTTCGCCTCATGGATTTTAATGTAAACTAGTTTTATCCAGTTTCTGATATTCAAATTGTGTAACTTGAAGATAAAACTTGGGATTGTGAAAGTAACCATTCATGAATTGTACATGGGATTCATAATTGGGTCAACACCTGGTGATAACTTGTGACTGAGTTATTAAATCATTTCTTCTCTTCTCATTTTAGGTATTGTGGATGCATTTGTCCGTATCCCCAAGGAGCAGGGCATGACAGCCTTCTGGCGTGGTAACCTTGCCAATGTTATCCGTTACTTCCCCACCCAGGCTCTCAACTTTGCCTTCAAGGATGTCTACAAGAACATCTTCATGAAGGGTGTTGACAAGAAGACCCAGTTCTGGACCTGGTTTGCTGCTAACCTCGCATCCGGTGGTGCTGCAGGAGCTACATCTCTTTGCTTCGTCTACCCCTTGGACTTCGCCCGTACCCGGTATTATAGCGTTAAACGTTTAAAGTATAAGAAGTACAGGATGCTAACCATCTATTTGATTTGACTAGTTTGGGTGCTGATGTCGGCAAAGGAGCTGCCGAGCGCGAGTACACTGGTTTGGTTAACTGCCTGACCAAGACCGTCAAGACTGACGGTATTGTTGGTCTGTACCGTGGATTCAACGTCTCCGTGCAGGGCATCATCATCTACCGTGCTGCCTACTTCGGTCTTTACGATTCTGCCAGTGGAATGTTGCCCGACCCCAAGAAGACCCCACTCTTGATCAAATGGATGATCGCCCAGGTTGTGACCACTGCTTCCGGTATCATCTCATACCCCTTCGACACTGTTCGTCGTCGTATGATGATGCAGTCTGGACGTGCTAAGGCCGACATCATGTACAAGAACACCATCGACTGCTGGGCCAAGATCTACAAAGCTGAGGGAGGCAAAGCTTTCTTCAAGGGAGCTCTTTCCAACGTCCTCCGAGGCACTGGTGGTGCTCTCGTTCTTGTCTTCTACGATGAAGTCAAAGCTCTGCTTGGTTAAAAACCTTTCACTCTTGGCTTGTTAATTTTTTTTTTTCGTAGACAAAACTCCCTTAACATCTGTGCAAAATATTCTTATTAAAAAGAATACGGAATACGAGACCCAATTAGAATGTTATCAAGCTCTGTAATAAGTAAAAAGAAGAATTCCATCAGCTGTGTCCATTACACGATCGTTGACATCCACCTCAGCATTTGCGAATCTATTTTTTTTTTTATTTCCTGCCTCGAATTGTTTAATGTGAAACATGATGACTGGGAAAAAAAGTACAACAATATGAGGTTCACTGCCCTGCTCTGTTGATATGTGCAACCCAAGGGCACGTTTACCGAGATTTTTAACGAACAGAGGCCTTGTAAGCCCATAAACGTTATAAAAATCAATACAATAGGCAAGAATTAGTGTACATATTTGTTGCGTTTTGGTTTCATTCCAAATTCTGTCGATATAAGTGACCATGCCGAATCAGTTTGGCAGGTGAACAAAATGGTTTTTTAGTTTATTCTTAGGTTTGACTGATTCTGCACTATTTGGAGCTGAGCTTCTGTTTTAGTCTCGGAATAACAACGCCAAGAGAGGGGTATGTGATGATTGTACAGTTTCTATTTTTAAATTTGTTTGAAGGAGCTGCTTCGCTCCCTCTGACGTCTGAACGTTTTTACACGAGTTGTTGTCGAAGGACATTAGGTGCAGTATCGACTTTTGGCTTCACATACCCCTAGACTATCTTGAATGGAAAAGATGAGAGCTCGAATATCTCCTGCCGAGTTACATTTAGCTGTAAAGTAAAAGAATTCCGTCGCAGTTGAAAATTGTTTGCAAAGACCCTTATTCATGTGATGTGTGTTATCTGATTTATTTTCTAGGTCAGAGTCGGACAGGTCCAGCACGTAAGTAGGCTTTTTTCATCGGGAGCAGATCCTAACGCCATCTATAGAGGTATGACCCTTTTAGGATTGGCTATATCCTCTCAAGACAAAGCTCTTGTCCAAGTGATTTTAAGCGCAGGCGCGGATGTCTGGTGAGTTCGATTTTTTTTTCTTTCTCTTTTTTTTTGCAATGGTGTCAAGTATTTATGCAAGTCAGCGAACACTTACTCGCCTGCATCGATTTTGGATTACACAGTCTCCCGAGCCATGGCTCCAATGGCCGGCTTGAACCACCCCTCTACACCGCGTGCAGGTTAGTTTTTTTTACAAGGTGCACCAGTATATACTTTCCACTGTCCATTGATTTCACAATTGGGAAGCTTGACATTGTGACATGCACAGGCTGAAAGACGACGAATTGGCAGAGCTTCTTATAAGATCTGGAGCGAATTTGAACTCGACCGACTTCTATGGGCACACCCCGCTATGGTATATATACATACGCCATTGATGACATTGCCCAAATTACCAGCTTGCATGTTGTGTACCTGATGATTTACGTCATTTCATGTTGTAAATGTAGGGTGGCCACAAAAGGACAAAGGCCCTTGCTCGTCGCAAAGTTATTAGCTGCTGGATCGCGCGTCGGCTCTGTCGAAGACTATCCATGGAGCCAATGTCCTTTATACCTAGCGGTAATGTTATCTTTTTATTTCTTTTAAAAAAACATTTTTTCTACTTTTTCTAATAATTCATTTTTTTTTTGTTTTGTTTTTAAAATAATAGACAAAATATCTTGGTTACAGAGGCCGCCATCAGTTGGCCATGTTTCTTATGGCTGCCGGCGCCGATCCAACGCGAATGGATTCAAAAGGAAGAAGCGCCATTTACTGGAGTTTGAGGAATAGAGATCACGACCTATTTGTATTCATGATTGATTCATTCAATCCACGTTGTTGGGATTCTATGCTTCAAAAAAGGGTGGAAGAACTACTTAGCGATCTGCCTGAAACTCATTTAAAGATCCTTCAGAATCAATTGTATAATCCGCCGAGTTTGGCCAAGCAATGTCGATTGGTGATTCGAATGCATTTGTTACACAAATTTAACTACCGTTCACTGTTCCTACTCGTTCCTCGGCTTCCACTTCCGGTTCTTATTCAGCGATTCCTACTAGTAATTTTAAAAAATTAATATTTTTAATTATTTATGAGTTAAATTTAATTTACAATTTTTGTGTGATTTCAGTTGGATCAAGAACTGCCCGACGAGGAAACAACACCTTGCTACATGAAAGATATCAGTATGAAAACTTAGAGAAATAAATATTAGCGATTTTTAGAGAAAAATCCAATTCCAAATTATGTCGAAAGTTAATGCAATATTTTGTACGAACACTGCCAATGAAATACAAAATTCAAAATATTATTGGAATTAATTGCAGTGTATTAAAAATCTAATTAACATCATTGATATTGTTTTATTGGGTATATAAACACCACTACTTTTGTAAAACAAAAATTCAAAAATCTCAAAGGGTTGACACAATTTCCTCTTCCAGCATAAAGCCAGTGTAATGAGTGTAGTGGTTAGAGCTTTCGTCATGCAAATACGCCGCCCCTGATGAAATGGTAATTTCTAACCAGACTTGATCACCCTTTTTCAAGTTAATCGTCGACTGAAGGGTCACTTGATCATTTGGATTTTCGCCGATGTTTCCCTCTTCAACCAAACCCCTACCGATTTGATTCCTGTTTAAATAAAAACTAACCATGGATCGAATAGTAGATGATGTAAATTTCATCAGTCCAGTGAACGAGAAGAAATAAATTCCCGTTTTTGGAGCCGTAAATTTCCCTGATGTCAAATTCATGGCACTTCCCTCGTTCACCAGCGCCAAGTCGAACGGAATAGGAGTACCAGTTGATGAAAATGTAGAACTTCTCTGAACGTAGAAATGGACGGATGCTGATTTGACGTCGGCATATCCAATCCATTTTTGTTTGTCTGTAAATTATAAAAGTATTCATATCATATCATCATTATAATCAATAAAAAAAACAGTCCAATAAAAACACGTTGTACCATTGTGATTCAGATTAAAGTCACAATGAACCATTTCCATCTTCTTCAATCCTTTGACAGAAAAGAATCCGCTCAATTTATGTCCCATACGCTGCAGATCCAAACATGAGGTTGGCATTTTACCAATGTCAACGAGGTCGCTTGTTCTAGCTATTGAAAGAAAATTAAAATGTAAAATTATTTTTTAATAACAAAAAAAAAATGATTGATTATGTATTTTACCATTTAATTTTGTAGTCAAATCTGCAACTGCGGACTTTGTGCTGCTCAATTCTGTTCTTGTTGATGCCAAATTTGTCGTTGCAGTTTCCAAATGATTTAAAGTTGCTAAATCATGTAATTCGATGAAGATCAATTTTACAATTTATACAAGGGCTTTGATTCCTTTATATTTCAAAATGAATTATACCTTTAAGTTCTTTTCTCATATTTTCTTCGGTAACTTTCAGCTCGTGAATTAATCGTTGCGAATTAGCTACAAGATCACCAAAGAATATCTTATATTCCTCTTATAATAAAAAAAATTTATCGATATTATTTTACCATTTAATTTTGTTGTCCAATCCGCAAAGGCGGACTTTGTGCTGCTCAATTCCATTCTCGTTGCGTTAAAATTTGTCGTTGCAGTTTCCAAATGATTTAAAGTTGCTAAGCCATTTCATTCGATTAAAATATAAAAACAATTATAGACTAAAAATTTATGGCACCTTTTAGTTCTTGTCTTAGATTGTCTTCGGCGGCTTTCAAATCATGAGCTAATCGTTGCGAAGTTCCTACACAACAACGTAAAAAGAAATTTTTTATAAATTACTTTTCAGTCGCTAAAAAATTATAGCTATGTTTTTTTTCGAACTAGTAGATACCATTTAATGTTGCTGATAAATCATTTATATGTTTGCTTAAATCGGCTCTTGTTTTCGCCAAATCCTGTTTAGTTCCTGTGTACCGGTATAATAAATAGAAACCAACGAAAAATCCATCGAATTAAGAAAAGAAGTTTTTACTTATATTCCCAAATAAATCAAAATACCTTCTAGTTTATTAGTTAAATCCCTCTTCACATGAATCAGTTCGCTATTCGATTTTACCAAGTCTATCATAGTTTTGTTTAAGAGCTCTGTATTCGCTGTAATTCAATTCCAATTATTTGAGTTATATTATTAGTCCCATGTTTGTCGATAACACAAATTGTCTACCTTTTAATTCGTCCTTCAGATCGCTCCATTCGTCAGTGACAGTCAATTCTGCGTGTTCTACAAATTTGATCGGCACAGACAGTTCTGCGTTCATGAAACGGACACGGACTTTGCGATCCTGAAACAATTGAGGATCGCGAAATTTGGCCAAATTGATTCTGCTCAGTTGAATGGGTTTTGGCACGAATTTATCTCCATCCCATTGGATGTGGTTTTTACTTTCTTGCAATAACTTTTCTACGTCTGCTTTCAAAATTTCGACTCGGCGTGAACTGTCGGAATCGTTTGACATTTTCTCTGAAATGACTGAACTAATTCTGCCCACGTCAGCCCAGCTGTTTGCGTCGTAACTGTGTTGGATTCTAGATATATTTCTATTTCGCTCTTCTGAATAATTTTTTGCAAGTTCCCATTTCTCGATTTGATTGTGCTGAATGAATGGCTTTTGCTCTGCTGTTTGCGATCCTCCTATTTCATTTTCTATTGTGCGATTTCCACGACGAAGTTTTTCCTCTTCTCTTGTTTTATTGCTACTCATCGACGATAAATTTTCTTTTATTATCGATTGCCTCTCCGCTTTTTGGAACATATTCGCCAGTTCTTTTTGAGTTCCCGTATCCATTTGATTGATGATTTCATTCAAAATTGTTGCTGTCCTGTCAGGTCGATAATTGTCCTCATTCCAGAAAACAGAGTCCCACATTTTGTCATTTTGTTCTTTGATCATCGTCCTGTATACGACCATCGAATCCTTTAAAATATTATAAATTTGAATCTCCGTGTCTGGAGACTCAATTTCGGAGTCATTAAATGTGTACATTCGAATGTTGGTGGCTATTTCCGTCAGCATTTTCTTCTCGTCGTTTGCCGTCAGAAAAACTTCTGTTTTGTCTCCAAATTTGTGTAAAAGATCCGCGACCATTTGACTGGAAGTGACACTTTCGAAAGTGATGGTCGTCTCTTTGGTTAGCGACGTCTGCGATGACAAACTGTAGAGAAGCTTAAAGTGGTGAAATTGTTCAGGATCGGATCGCATTTCTTCGGCCAGTTCATCACAGATTTTCTGTTCATAGCACGACAGAGAAAGTCTTAGCGTTTTGCTCTTGTCATAAGGCGTCCACACTGGGGATAGTAAATAATCCGCTGTAGGTAATTTGCTAGTAAGAATGGCCTTCTCCAAGGGAATGACTCTCACTCTGTTAGGTTGTATTTCCTGACCAACGATTCGGTTTAAATGTTTGACAACTTCATTTTCGACTTGGTCGTTCCACATTTCAATGCGGAATCTCATCTCTGGCTGTTTCGTAAACCTGTTCAATCTACTAACTACACTTTTGTGGTCCAATAGCGCAATAGGGGAATAGAAATATTTTTTCTCGTTGGTAGTCACCTTTTGATTATTGGTATGTTCGTATATTTCAATGTGGAAGTTGCCATACTTTATAGAACTTAACGAATCCGATGCGATTTGTAATTTCACAGAAGAAACGCTAGAATTGTCCGATTGACTATTACAGAAAACGACAGTAAGCAACAATATAGTAAGGATGCACCTCAATTGAGTTGCAGCCATTTTCAGTAAGAACTTATTTTTGGGAGGCAATATTATAGAGATTTACGGTTTTGATTGCAACAATTTCACTGACACGACCGTTTGCGTATTTTTCAAACTGACTGGTGACTCGATACATTCACTGCGCGTATTTATACAGAAATATGAAGGCAGACTCATTCGAATTGGGTTTTCCCAGAAGAGTGTTGGGTAGCGCGAATAAAGTCCAGCCGAGTCGATAAACAGAGTGTCATTTGATACTCCTAAAGAGTGCTTGTTGATGAAATGTTTGCGGTCGAAGCAGGAGTTGCAGGACATATCGGGACATATTCATTTAGATTTTGAATATACCTACAAGCGCCAAGCAAGTTCTTCTTTATTTTGAACGACGTACCAAACAATTGAAATAAAACAAGCTATTAATATTTTATTAATAGTTTCCAACATGCCGCATTTTTTTTTAAATTGAACTAACAAATCAATCAATAATCGCCCACTTGACAACTCTGTTTTCGTCTTACTATTTCATGACGTCTATTCAAATTTCAAACTGCTAACTTTCAAATTTCTCTTTTCTTTTTTTTACACAAACCAAAAAATCCTATTGCCCGGCCAACCCGCTCTTTTACCCATTACAAATTGCACGATTTGTTCCTATATTGATTGATCCCGCTGAAAGATATCAGTATGAACCCTAGAGAAATAGGCCTAAATATTAGCGATTTTTAGAGAAAAATCCAATTCCAAATTATGTCAAACTCGGTCGAAAGTTAATGCAATATTTTATACGAACACTGCCAATGAAATACAAAATTTAAAATATTATTGAAAATGACGGAAATTTTATTGATTCCCATTCATATTGTATTCACTAATCCGTTTTCAATTGCAGAAAATGAAAAATAATGTAAGTAGAAATCGAACTACAGTATACCAGTTTAATTCGGTTTAATTGTTAATTGCCAGTCAACTTTTAGTTTGTGCATTTGAATGACCGGTAGAAATTTTCAAAAAGATGCGACAACTTCTTCCTCCAACAAAAAACCAGTGAAATGAGTGCGGTGGTCAGCGTCGTCATACATTTGTATTGATGACATGGCATACATCTGAAGCCAAACCTGATCACCTTTTTTCAAATGCAACGTTGAATGCAGATTCAGCGGAGACCAACTACTGGTAGGGGACCAATTCCTCCCTATTAGAGCTCCGTTCAAGTAAAGACCAAGAGAATGTGGATTTGAATTGGCCATCCATCCTGTGAGCGAAAAGTAATAAACTCCTTGTCGTGGAGCCGTGAATTTTCCTGATGTTAAATTCATGGCATTTCCTTCGTTTATCCGCGCTAAATCGAACGGAACCGGAGTCGTATGTGTGTGGAATGTTGAATTCCTCTGAACGTAGAAATGGACGGGAGCCGATTTGACGTCGGCATATCCGATCCATTTTTGTTTGTCTGATAAAACAAAATAATTAAAAGACAACCAATTATAACCAATAAACATGAATATTTCGTTTACCATTTTCATTAGGATTAAAGTCACAGTAAACCATTTCTAACTTTTCTGATCCTTTAACAGAAAAAAATCCGCTCAATTTATGTCCCATTCGTTGCAGATCTGAGCATGAGTTTGGCATTTTACCAATGTCAACTATTTCACTCGTTCTGACTGTGCGAAAAACAATTCAAATTCTTTTATTCTAACTCCTATAAAATATAATTCTTATTTTTAAGTTTATTACCATTTAATTTTATTGTCAAATCTGCAATATTCGTTTTTGTGCTGCCCAATTCCGTTATTGTTGCGTTCAAATTTGTTGTGGTTTTTTCCAAATCATTTGAAGTTACTAAACCATTTCAGTTTATTAAAATATTTTTACAAAATTTCATAACTGTAACTTAATTTTATTATAATACCTCTCAATTCTTTTCTCAGATTGTCTTCGACGACTTTTAGTTCGTGACCTAATCGATGCGAATTTGCTACAATCGTAAAACAAAATTTATCTGTGATTTTCTCATTTAAATCGCTAAAACAATTATGAAAGTATTTTACGTATACTAGCTATGAATTTTTTCGACTGAAATACCATTTGATTTGATTGTCAAGTCTTCTACGCTTTTCCTTAAATCAGCTCTCGTTTTCTCTAGCTCCTGTCTAGTCACTGTGTGTAATAATAAGTTATTGGAAGTACAATTAAAAAATTTTGAATGCAAAAAAGGTAAAAGGACTTAATGCAACCTAAAACAAAGATTTTTTTAAATAATTTTTTCCCCCATGCTATAGATTAAATTTTTCATAAATAGATAAAGAGATAACCTTTAAGTTCTGATGACAAATTTCCGGTCCTTATGTTCATTTCTGCTAATTCTTTTTCAGTCGCTAAAAATTTTTTAACGGTTTTGCTTTAGTATTTTAAAAAATATTTCAGTGTGACGATGGGATACCTAATAATTTGGTTGATAAATCATTGACATTGTCAGTCTTTTTCTTCAAGTCAATTTTGGTCTTCTCCAACTCCAAATTAGTCCCTGTACAATGTAACATTATATTTTTATTTCTTTCCCTGGATTTTTTTTTTTTTTTTTCAATATTCATACTAACCTACCTTCTAATTTATTAGTTAAATCCATTTTCGTACTAGTTAAATTCTTTTTCACATTACTCAGCTCGGTATTCGTTTTCGCCAAGTTTATCGCAGTTGTTTTTAACAGCTCGATAGCGTCTGGAATATAATTGCAATTATTTGTTTACTTATTAGTCCAAGGATTCAACCATTATTTTTTACCGCTGAGATCCTCTTTTAGATTGTTCCATTCGTCAGTAACGGTCAATTCTGGGTGTTCAACAAATTTGATCGGTACAAACAGTTCTGCGTTCATGTAGCGGACACGGACTTTGTATTCATGAAACGATTGTGGGTTGCGAAATTTTCCCAAATTGATTTTGCTGAGTTGTATGGGTTTGGGCACGAATTTCTCTCCGTCCCATTGGACATGGTCTCTACTTTTTTCCAATAACTTTTCCAAGTATTCTTTCGAATTTTCGTCTGGGTTAGAACTATCGGGATCTTTTGCCAATCTCTGAGAAATAGTTGCTAAACTGATTCTGTCCAGCTCTTCTCTTGTTTTATTACTTTCTGTTTCTTCTGATTGTCTCTCCCCTTGTTGAAACATATCCGTCAATAAATTTTGAGTTTCCGTGTCTAGTTTGTTGTTGATTTTATTCAACATTTTCGTTGTGTTGTCAGGACGGTAACCATCCTCACTCCAGAAAACAGAGTCCCACTTTTTGTCATTTTGTTCTTTGATGGTCGTCTTTGAAGTTTCGAACAGCAAATCCTTTAAAATTTTATAAATTTGAATATATGTGTCTGGGGACCCGATTTCTGTGTCATCAAATGTGTACATTCGAATGTTGGTGGCCGTTTCCGCTAATATTTTTTTCTCGTCGTTGTCTGTCAGAAAAATTTCATTTTTATCTTCTCCAAATGTATGTAAAAGTTTGGCGACCATTTGACCGGAAGTGACACTGTCGATGGTGATGGTTGTCTCTTTGGTAAGGTACGTCTGCGAAGATAAACTGTAGAGCAGTTTAAAGTGGTGGAATTGTTCAGGATCGGATCGTAATTCTTCGGCAAGTTCATCGCAGACTTTCTGATCATGACACGATAGAGAAAGCCTCAGGGTCTTGCTCTTGTCATAATTCGTCCAATCTGGAGATAACGAATAATCTGGTGTAGGTTTTTTGCTAGTGAGAATGACCTTTTCCAAGGGAATGACTCTCACTTTATTAGATTTGATTTCATGGCCGACGATTTCAACCAAATGCTTGACCACTTCTTTTTCGATTTTGTCGTTCCACATTTCAATGCGGAATCTTATCTCCGGTTGTTTCGTAAACCTGTTCAATCTACTAACAGTACTTTTATGGTCCAATAGCGCAATAGGGGAATAAAAGTATTTTTTCTCGCTGGCAGTCACCTTTTGATTATTTGAATGTTCAAAAATTTCAATGTGAAAGTTGCCATACTTTATAGAACTAAACGAATCCAGTGAGATTTGTAGTTTCGTCCTCTGAAAAGAAACGCTGGAATTGTCCGATTGACAATAACCGCCAGCTGCAATAAGAAATAAAATGGAAAGGATGTAGTACCTTAACTTGGTTGCAGCCATTTTCCGTAAAAACTTATCTTTGACTGGCACTATAGAGACACACTTTTGCAACAATTGAAATAAAAAAACCGTGCGGTAAACTTTATGGATTGGAAGATAAAATTATCTGTTAGTGAGGCGATAGCCATACAAGTAAAATACAGTTGAATTGACCCGCCCGTTGACGTATATGTTTCAAACTGATAAGAGACTCGAGACATTCACGCTGCGCGTATTTATACAGAAATATGAAGGCAGAGTACTCATTCGAATTGGGTTTTTCCAGAAGAGTATCCGCATTACAAATGCAAGTGTTGGGTTGGCGCGAATAAAGTCCAGCCGAGTAGATAATAAACAGACTGTCATTTGATATTCTTATACAGTGCTTGTTGTTGCAATGTTTGCGGTCGAAGCAGGACATATTCATTTAGATTTTGGATATACAAGCGTCAAAAGCAAGCTCTTGTTTATTTTGAACGACGTACCGCATACCAATCAATTGAAATAAAACAAGCTATTATTATTTTATTAATGAAAATATCGGGTATGCAGTTCAGCTATACATGCTATACATTTTCAAATTAAATTAACAAATCAGTAATCGCCAATTTGACAACTCTGTTTTCGTCTTAGTATTTCATGTCGTCTATTCAAATTTCAAACTGTTATTTTCATTTCTCTTTTCTTTTTTGTACACAATCCAAAATAAGAATCCTGTTGCCCGGCCAAACCAAACTAAAATTAGCCCCTTCTACTCTTTTACTCTTACATATTGAACGATGATATTGAGTGAGGTTTACAATGTGGAAGTTTATGATGTATCCCGTTCGTATTTTGTAAATTTTGTTGATCAAATATAATATTTCGTTTTTCAGTTCTCCTGTCTACAATAACCAAATAAAATTTATAAATAAGATTTAAAATTTGAATTTTTATTATGCTGTCTATTTGCATGTAGAGTTACATTTTTCAAATGTTCGAAAGAAAATCCTATTCCTTAATGAATGAAATTCCAATTAACTTTATTCTTCCATTTCTAGCTATATATTCCCCCTTTATTTCAAAAGCAAAATTCGTTTTCGTGTGAATAGGGTAAATATCAACAATTCACAAATCTCAAAGGGTTGACACAATCCCCTCTTCTTCCAGCATAAAACCGGTGAAATGAGTGTGGTGGTTATTGTCGTCAAACAAAAATGCCCCTCCTGAGATGGAATTCATCTTTAAGAAAACTTCGTCGCCTTTTTCCAATTTCAGCATCGACTGGAGAGTCACTTGATCATTTGGATTTTCACCGATGTTTCCCTCATCAACCGAACCTCTGCCGATTTGTTTTCGGTTTAAATAAAGACCAACTGCGAACTGAATCCGAGATGATGAACTTGCAAATTGCATCAGTCCTGTAAATGAGAAGAAATAAGTTCCCGGTTGCGGTGCCGTGAATATCCCTGTTTTCAAATCCATGGCATTTCCTTCGTTCACCAGTGCCGAATCGAATAGAATTGGAGAATCATTTGAGGAAAATGAAGAACTTCTCTGTACGTAGAAATGGACGGATGCTGATTTGATGTCGGTGTATCCAATCAATTTTTGTTTGACTGTAAATTATAAAAATATTAGACAATCAATATAAAAACCAGTCCAATAAAAACACGTTATAGTACCATTTTGATTCAGATTAAAGTCACAATGAACCATTTCCATCTTCGTCAATCCTTTTACTGAAAAGAATCCGCTCAATTTATGTCCCATTCGCTGCAGATCCGAACATGAGGTTGGCATTTTACCAATGTCAACTAGTTCACTCGTTCTGGCTGTTTTTAATGAAAATCAAGATGTCTCTTATAATTCTTCTACAAAAATTAAAATAAATTGTTATTAATTTAGAATGTACCATTTAATTTTTTTGTCAAATCTGTAATGACGGATTTGGTGCTGTTCAACTCCGTTCTAATTGTTTCGTTAAAATTTTTCTTTGCATTATCCAACTGCTGCTGTAAAATACCTGAATCATTTTATTCGATTAACATAAATTAGAGTAAAGTAGTTAGCAGTTATTTTCAAAATTAATTTATACCTGTTAATTCTTTTCTCATACTGTCTTCTTTGTCTTTTAGCTCCTTACCTAATCGTTGCGAATGTTCTACAAGATCGCATAGAAAAATATACTTTTTTCTCTCTTTTTAAATTATTCAAACATTTTTTTACAAAATTTACCATTAAATTTTTTTGTCGAATCCTCATAGGCGGACTTGGTGCTGATGAATTCCGTTCTCGCTTCGCTAACATTTTTTGTTACAGTTTCCAATTGCTTTAAAGTTACTGAATCAATTCGATTAAAATAAATTTAAGAACTTTCGACATTTATTTCCAAAATTTATTACGTATACCATCAAGTTTTCCTTTCATATATCTTTCGGTGGATTCCACTTTGGAAGTTAATATTTGTGAATTTTCTACACAAAGACAGAAAGAGAATACAAGTATATAATATAAATTCTTTTTCAGTTGCTAAAAAAATTTCAAATATGTTTTACGCAGAATTAAATTTTTAAAATGAAATACCGTTTAATGTTGTTGCTGAATCATCAATTTTTTTGTTTAGATCCTCCCTAGTTTTCTCTAACTCCAGACTAGTCTCTGTGTGTAATTAGGAGAACAACATAATTTACATAAATAATATCAAATATTTTGAGCCAACACATGATTTTTCATTTCTATACAGGCTATAAATGTTATGTTGAATAAATATTCAATGAAATGTCCGGCTAACCTTTGAGCTTCAATAACAAATTCGTGGCATTGGTGTTCGTTTCTGCCAATTTTAATTCAGTTGCTATAAATTTTGGAAAATGGTTCATATAAAATTATTTTTTTTTGTATTGCATAAGTATGTAACGATGAAATACCATTTAATTTTTCTGATATGTCATTTACGTTATTGGTAAAAGTGAAAATTGTTTCTTCCAGCTCAGTTTTGGTGTTATTCAACTCTTGCTGATTCTCTTCAAGTAATCACAACGTATTTTTGTTTTATTACATAATTTAGTTTTTTTTTTACAAATTTTAATAATTAAAAAAACAAACAAATACCTTTGAATTTGGTAGTTAATTCATTCAGATTGGTAGTTGTTTCAAACAAACTCTTCATAGTTGTGTTGAGGCGCTCTGTATTGGCTGCAAATTCAATTATTTATTTATATTATACCTATATTTATTAATCAAATGCTTCGTTAGTCTGAGAAATTGTTTTATACCATGGAGTTGTTCCTTCAGATCTTTCCATTCGTCAGTGACAGTTAATTCCGAGTGTTGTGCAAATTTGATCGGTACAAACAGTTTTGCGTTCACGTAGCGGACACGGATTTTGTAATCCTCAAACAATTGTGGGTTGCGAAATTTCCCCAAATTGATTCTGCTGAGTTGCATGGGTTTGGGCACAAATTTCTCTCCGTTCCATTGGACATGGTCTCTACTTTTTTCCAATAACTTTTCCAAATTCTCTTTGGAAATTTCGACTTGGTTGGAACTATCGGTATCATTTCCCAATATCCCAGAAATGTCTAAACAGATTTTATCCAGTTCTTCTCTTGTTTTATTACTAGACGCTAATTTTTCTGTTATTTCTGATTGCCTCTCCGCTTGTTGGAACATATCCGCCAGTTTCTTTTGAGTTTCCGCGTCCAGTTTTTTGTTGATTTCATTCAATATTTTCGTTGTGTTGTCAGGGCGGTAACCATCCCTCCAGTAAACAGAGTCCCATGTCTCGTCACCTATTTCAAATTCTACGTTCGTCATTTTAAACGTTTCAAACAAATCCTTTAAAATTTTATCAAATTGAGTGTCCGTGTCTGGAGTCCCGATTTCTGAGTCATCAAATATGTTCATTCGAATGCTGCTGGACGTTTCCGCCAACATTTTCTTCTCATCGTCAGACGTAAGAAAAATATAATTTTGATCTTTTTTAAATATTTTTAAAAGATTAGTGACCATTCGACTGGAAGTGACACTGTCGATGGTGATGTTCGTCTCTTTGATTTGCGATGTTTCAGATGACAAACTGTAGAGAAGTTTTAAATGGGCAAATTGTTCAGGATCGGATTGCATTTCATAGGCCAGTTCATCGCAAATTTTCTTGTCATCACACGACAGAGAAAGTCTCAGCTTTTTGCTTTTATCATAGTGCGTCCACACTGGAGATAGCGAATAACCTTCTGTGGGCGTGTTGCTAATGAGAATGACATTCTCCAAAGGAAAGACTCTCACTTTGTAAGGTTCTATTTCAGATCCGACAATTTGCTTCAAATGTTGGACAACTTCATTTTCGACTTGGTCGTTCCACATTTCAATGTGGAATCTCATCTCGTGCTTTTTGGTTACCTTGTTGTTTCGACTAAAAGCATTTTTGTGGTCCAGTAGCGCTATAGGAGAATAGAAATACTTTTTCTCGCCATTAGTTGTTGCCTTGTGATTATTGGTATGTTCGTAAATTTCAATGTGGAAGTTGCCATACTTCAAGGAACTTAAAGAATCCGGTGAGATTTGCATTTTCGCCCACTGAGAAGAAGAAACGCAGGAATCGTCTGACTGACAAATACAGCAAGTAATAATTAAAAATGAGATGGTGAAGAGGATGATGCTCCTCAACTGGATTGCTGTCATTTTCAGTCAACACTGGTCTTTAATGATGAAATATAGATTCAAGTTTATAATTGCGCAACTGTTATAAAGGAATAAAATAGGTATTTTTATACTTTATGGATTGGATGATAAAATTAACCGTTTCTGAGAGGATAGTTACTTACCAGTATATCATATAGTTTAATTGCCACGACTGCTGGCGTATGTTTCAAACTGAATAGATGAGACTCGAGCAATTCACCGTGTATTATACAGTTCCAGATATGAAGGCAGACTAATTCGAATCGGCTTTTTTCCAGCCTCGACAGTATATTACATACACAGCGGTTTTGAGTTGGCGGGAATAAAGTCTAGGATATCAAGTGGAAGATAAAATACAAAAAAAGCAAGTGTCATTTGATATTCTTAGGGCGAATGGCCGATTGTTGATGAAACGACAGAAACGTTTGCGGGTCACGCAGGAAATATTGGACATTGGACAAATGGACATCCTTACTTAGTCAGTAGTCAGTACTCTATACAAAAACAACACCATACAAGCAAGATCTTGTTTCGTTCAGTGATATATGATATGAAAAAATAAATAAAAATAAAGCAAGCTGAAAGAAAAAGATTGTAGAAATCTCGAATTTTTCGAATACAAACATTTTTTTCAAACTTGAATTTAAAATCAGTAAGCGCCAACTTGGCAACTCTGTTTAAGTTTTCGTCTTATTATTTTCCAACTAGATGTCGTCTATTCAAACATTTCTCTTTTCATTTTTGTACACAAACCAAAACAAGAATTCATAGCCCGCCCAACCCAAACTTAAGAAAAGAATTAAGATGGCAATTTCTTCTCTTTTACCCATTATATATTGCACGATTGTTATTGTATTGAGTGGGTTTACAATGTGGAACTTGACGTGGTTCGTATCGAATATCAAGTCATCAAGCCAAAATTCTATCAGTCAGCCTGACCAAGGTGTTTTTTTTTCCTATGATGTTCAACGCCGGTTTAGTTGTACTCTTTATTGCTCAACACAGTTTTTTGAAAACTAATCAAATAGGGAGTTACTTGACTCGGCAACGGATCACTTCATCTATTGCAAGAAGTATTTATGTCATTCTCACTTCGGTGACTCTTCAGGTAAATCTATTATTAGTCTATCATTAACTTTTTGCCAAATAAGTCTAAAATATCATTCATCATTTTCAGATCATTGTTGCATTCTGGACACCAATTACCTCATATTGTTTGTGGAAGCTAAATACCGATAGCTCACTTCTTTGGTGGACCTTTTCTGCAATTCATTTACTTGCCTGGGGTTGTATTTATGGAGGCTCAGTACTCCTTGATCTTCCAGATCTTATTGGCATTAGACAAGTAAAGAAATCAATTTTTGTTTCTATTCTCCCAAATTTATAAATATATATTTCGTTTTCAGATTTACTATTTCTGTCTCAATCTGACTGAGATTACAGATCTGAAGTCAACTGAACTTCAAAGACTTTACTCACACAAACGTCATCCTAGTTATGTGGGTATCCTCATTCTCCTTTGGGTCACTCCTCTAATGAGGTACTGTATATATTATTGTGCTACCATTTCTTACTATTACCTACCATGACACCTTGGCTTGACTATTTTTCTAGCTTGGACAGATTTCTTCTTGCTCTGGCTTTCAGTTTGTACATGGCTGTAGCTTGGGAACCAACACTGGACGACAGGCGCTATCATCAAAGACAGCTCGACCGTAAACACCAGGAAATATCGTACAGTAACAGAAGGAAACAAATGCAAAACTCTGAATTAAGAAATTTCAGAGGTTGATTAAGCAAACAAATAAGATAATTGCAGTGATATGTTCCAAAACATGATCAAATTCCTACTTAAGATGCCCTAATCTATAATTTATAATAATCCAGCACACTAAGCCATAATGATTCACATCATCTATACCTGATTTATGCTTTTTTCGAAATTATTTATGTCAACCATAGTATTTATTATTAATGCTTATCCAAAAACGGAAAACTTTGAATAGCAAGCGCTACAATAAGTAAGTTAAAACTACGTCTCTCTCTGTTAGTCTTAAGAGAAATACTTCCAGTACTAACACCTTTAAAAGGATCTCTTCACTGTTCCTCAAATTATTTGATTAATGATATTAAATAACAAAACCTTGTGTCATTTTCTTCTTTCAAACTATGCATGTCGTGAATATACTAAATTCGTCTCCCATCCGTTTTTGAATACCAGATGGAAATACAACAAATTAAATTCGATTTCAGCCTAATTCAAAACTTGGTGATTTGTTTTTACGTGTTTACGTTTAAGTGGAGACAATGATTTTTATTTCGTCATTCATTTTCAAATTTTTTACTCGAATTTTTGTCCTATCAATTTCCAAACAGAACACAACTACACATGATCGTTACATATGAATTACAGTTTCCCTCAAGTATCACAATTTTCATGGATGAGGAGCCTGACTTCTAATGAGGAGGTCGCTCTCGTTCATTGGTTGATCTCTCAGTCAGGGAAGTGCGCAAGTCTGAGCTCTGAACAGTCCGCGAGCAGTTCCAGGAAGTACCATTCTTCGAAGTGCGAGGCGTTCGAGCGTACGAGGTAGGGCCAGAAGTTGAACTGACGGAACTAGTCTGCTTCCTATATTTCGTCAAGGGTCACATATCAGACGTGATGATGATGAAGAGGGACCGAGAGGGACCACTAATAAATAGCAAACTCCAAAAAGATTAAAGATGTGTTTTATAACATTTAAATTCATTCAAATAATCGATTTAAAAAATAAAAAGTAAATTATAGTAATTAAAAATGCTCGAAAGCCATATAAGTCCACTGCAGAGGAGAGAGGCAAACACGCCTTTTGAAAGTCAAGTTCATGTCGATTAATGGATAAGTGCGCATGGGCTATAGGCGTATGCCGATCCAGTTGTGTTGTCCGATAAACATGACTGCCTAAATACCGTATAGAATGCGACAAAGTTTTAGTAGCGTAGCGTTTTAATCTACAATGAATAGAAGTTTCATTAAACATAGTTCTGGAGCTTGTTTTCAGCAGTTATTATACACTGCGGATTTGGCTTCTCAAATCTTTCGTACGGAACGCTTCGTTTGACTAGCATTAAGTCATACAGAATGTATTAAAATCCCAATCTAGATAATTCATGTACTTCCCTTGATAGGCAGATCGCATAGGTAATTTAGATTATTATCTTGTGTCGAGTCAAATCCTGAGAAGGATTTTGATTAAATCTGAATAATTCAAGTGGACGAGGTCAAGCCCCTCACACTTTGTGTTATAATTCAGTGGCGGTTTTGGCTTTATATGCAATAATAGAATATCCTGCCCTTTCATATCTCTTATTCATAGGGGTTCCCATTTGGACAGTAATAATAGCCTGCGCTCACAATCTTGCTGTCTTCCACTTATGAAAGATGATTTGTCTAGTCTAACGCGCCCGTTCCTTCTCCCGCTATACATTTCTCGGTATATAAGAACTGCAAAGAATCGATCTTGCGCTATGGTTTGGAAAATCGATGTTCTTTGAGGATACATTTGGCACCAGCGTCTGCATTTATTACAGGACTGCTGGTGGATGAAGAGAGCGCGGCAGTATATAGGTGGGGGAGAGAAGAACAAGGATATCTTTGGGTCTTGTAATCCAGCCAAGTTCAGTCGTCCACCGTTACTTCTCCCAACCTATCAACGTCGGGCTGTCCAGTGGGCGGTTTCTGGCGGCAACTTCCAACAGTGGCTCGTTACCACTACAGCGCACATATATCGACGGTTGCGTCTAGTATTTCTTTCAGTTGTGATCATACTGTCTGACGTGAATTATCTCAGTTACTTTTTCGGGCTACGTCAAATTACAAAGATCCATTTGTGCTGAACATTTGAGTGACGGTTATATTTCTTTGAAAATAAATTATTAGATATAAAAATAAACATCTTCGATGAACTCCGGACTTTCAAGCGGACCTCATGGAGGTGATGACACTCCAGACAGGGAGAAAAACGCTCTTTATGTAAGTTGATATGATTTAAATTAACTTTCGAATTTTCACAAACGGCATTACGATATAATGACTGTCATCAGTTTGTTCAAATTTAAATGATTTTAAAGAATCACTCAAGTAGCGTGAAATGCGATCGATCTAGTAATTAACTAGCGACATCCTGAAACTAATTAGAACATTTTACGAGGAAACCAAGTTCTTGCGCAGTATAATAATTGCAGTTTTGAATTTCTGTGTATAGCGTTTCTTTAACTGTCAATACGTGAGAACCTTCCATTCGTACGTACGTGTGAATAAGTAAGTCGGAGTTATTCTTTCGGCAAAAGTGGTCTATTTATGAAAATCTACCAAGAGTCAGTCAACAGTAAGGGAAACATGCCCTGATAGCAGCGGGTCGTCTTGGATGGAAGAGTGCCAGAATGCGTAGAACGTTGCCCATGTATAAGAACCACTCTCTATCATGTTCTTCCGTTTCCACTAGAAAGTTAAGCTATATAAAGCCTCAAAAAAAAAAAAAAAAAAGAACGTCAGGCACGCCCTTTCCCTTTTTCATCGGAATCCAAACAAAGCTTTACTATTGATCGCCCTTATAATTAAAAAGACTCTTGGTGATGATTCAAATAAACATAAAAGGATACATCCTATAGCGAATGATGTGGATACAAAAAAAGGTAACTTAACATTGATTAATGGATAGATAAATGAAACCAAAAAAATAATATGGATAGCAATAAGTTAATAGAACCTTTCATCTATAGAAAATATGTGCCGATGTCTCCGCCCGACGCTAAGCGTGTTTGATTCGCCAGCGCACCAACGCAATATGTAATACTGCGACTTCCCCCCCCCCCTAGGTGGTATATAGATAAGTATACAATTAATATGTTTCATCAGAAATGATGGCGAAAAACATGACCAGAATGCAGCCGAATGCAATCTAACGCTAATCCTGAATTAAATGCCACATAAGTCCTTATCTCGTTCAACATTACGCGAATAAGTTTTATCGATTCATTATATTAGTAAAGAAGTAAAGAACTGTACCCAACGAACCTTAGACTTGCGTGTATCACAACATTGTTTTGTTTAAAAGTATACTTCTCCACGTCAATATAGGTTTGGAGTCGGTAACGGTCAATTGAATTGAGCGACGTAACATTCTGAAAACATGGTTCGCGCTTGCATCTCATTGTTTTTGGCGAATCTATATACATATTCTATATTGTGAAGACAGCGCTATATACAATGTGCGGAAACAAAAGACAATTGTCTATATATTATGAATATTGATGCAGAAATGTGTTTTGATGTAACTGATAAATAATGGTCAGATGTTGACTATCTTTGAACTTTGTGAAAGCAAACCAAAGATTACCAATGAAATTCACCATCAATGTAACTATATAGTGTTGTCTGGATTTTCTTGCTTGAGACTTCTTTGCTATTCCCTAGACGAGATAGATACACTATACGGTTCTCTTTTCTTGAGAAGATGTTCTTCTCTTGTTTAAAAATAAATGATTACTAACAAGTCGAGACCCGGGGTAATGATCTAGTCGTGAATAGTATTCATGAATCCGGAGCTAAACTACAAACAACGATGTGACGACTGCGCATCATTCAGTGTACTACATAAGAGTTGTGCAGTATAAGTAGCGTATAGCGTGTAGCCTACTCTCTCTTTACGCATTATAAAGGAATAATAAAAGAAAAAGGAAGAAAAAGGAGAGAAAATGCACAGACTAGATGATGTTTTCATGAAGAGGCGCCATTTTTCCTTTTCTTCCTAGACGCCAAAAAGCTGCTGCTGCCGCTTTAGTCTATATTGCATCGTTTTGTATTCCTTTCAACGGCAAGTTAAAGCCGCTCAGCGTATACATGCACACGAAAGAAAAGTGGGATTTTAGTTTATTTTTAAACTAGCTATCTGCACCATCACTATACCACGCGCGTTCTCATTTTTTTAGTGAACAGTCAGAAACGTCATAATGTTGCCTAGGCTACATGTACAACACTCAATATAGACGTTCCCATCTCAATACACACTAAGCGACGAAGGTTGTTTTTTTTTCACCATTTCTAAATGCAGGAGAGAAAAAATAAGGAAACATTTTTAAAGCGTTATCATATGAGCATGTAAGCTTCTATAAACGGACGGACCGGGCTCGATGGTCGCCCTGATTCGATCGCTAAACATGGCCAATTCCCACAAGACCAACCACTTGACAGCTATTTTACTACACAGTCTTTCATCCCGTGCTGAACCTGAAATGGGGAAAAGTTTTTTTTTCCCCCATTTTGTTGCTGTAATCTGCGATATGCGCAGAAATCATCGCTATAATCGAAAGCTCGAGTGACAGCGGACCGATAAAATAAAACGAAAAATGACATAATGTTGCACAAATTTCTGTTACAGATTTCGTGACGAGTATTATATATTGACATTTCCAAAGCCAGGATGTAACAATATACATTTGAAAAGTTTGGAAAAGGCAACTTGGTTATTAAGATTTATTACTTTATTTTCTGATGTGAATGATGTGACAAGAGCTACAACTATTAAGGCTAATTTTGTATAAAGGATTTCATAAAACTTTTGTTGGATGCTCTATCATGTCCTGACATCAAACTCTGCCAGATAAATAATCTGACGATTTTTGTGTAACAAGATAAAAATATCCGCAATAAATTCTCTTCTCGGACATCTTTTTGAAAACAGAAACTACTTTATTGTAGATGCAGAAAACTTTGGACGCAGAGGATTTATGTGCCTTGGAGTTATTGTCCGATTTTTGCGTAAACATTTGTAAAATCTATAAACAATTTCCATGGTAGTGTTGGATCAACATTATTTCGTCCGTATTTTACGCCCGTTTTTGTTTTGTTTTTTTGTATGAAGAAACCAAAAATGTATCGTGGAAAACAAAGGGTGGAAGGATTCGCCATTTTAAGAAACTAGATCACCGTTCCCCTTCATTATAAAGGAACTTACAAAAATATTCTTGGAAAAATGGGTTTGGTTCCCATTTTGTGCGAAAAATCTTTTTTCTGATTCTAAACACTGCTAAGCATTTATCAAGGGAGCGGAATAAGATGAAGGTTAAAAGTGGGAGTTTTCCTACCATCCACCCTAAGATTTTTTCCCACCCATTTGTTTTCCATAATCACAATTTATCCAGTTGATGGGGGTATTGCGCTTGTTTTATAGTGCGGGCTCTAATACAAATAAAATCTGGTGCAATCAGACAATTTTTCTTAAATCCATAATCTTTCAATCAAAATATTCAAGTGGTAATAGCTCCATAAATGCAGTCTCTCGTGTTACTAATGATGTTGTAGCGCACAATTTCAACTGTCGGATCCCTCGCGTATATAGTAATAGACTCTTGTTTTCAATCTCCGACACATCTCTTCAGCTAACGCGCGTATTGATTGTCATTCGAGCGTGCCTTCCGAGTTTTCCATCAGGAAATGTTTCAGAGTCGTCAGATCCTATCGCTCTGTGTATTACTTTTGCGTGATTGATGCTCTATACTCTTTACGTTGGTTTTACTACAGAGATATATATCCGTGTCGCCAAGCAAAGATCGGAAGGTAGGTTAAGATGACGAGAGAATTGTACACGCTGCGTCAACAAGGAAACGAATCCGATTGTGAGATGGGGGAGAAAAGGGGATCCCATCGATCCTTCTCCTAGTTCCGACCGGTCGTATTATAGTTCTTACAAAAGACTAGTGATCCAAGAGCATCAACGCCAGTTTCTTCAATCTTTTCTGTTCAGTGTGAAATTCGCATAAAAGTTTGTTCCTGGCAGGCCGCGTAAAAAAGAGGCTGAATTTTTATACCTAAGTGACAGGATCGTGATTGTAAAAAAAAATTCCACAGTTCTGTCAAAATGGCTGCCATGGGTGAAGAGGCGAAATTCTATGCTGAAGAGGTACTGTATTTTTCAACGTCAATATATTACATTTTCTGCTCTGATGCTTCAGCAGCACCCCGATAGTTGAACCGTTGAACCATATACATTTAATTATGATGAGAATTTAATCTTGTTTACAGACGTAAATAACCATAAGACTATATCTGTTTAAAGTCATTTTCAATATGTATGTATTTCGTCCCAAAGTTGTTGGACATGTGAAGGAAATTTACTTATTTGTGAATTGTTCTACAAGTTTGATGTGAATGTTTTTTGTAACTGAAATTTGCTGTGATGTCCTTCGAATTCCGAAGTAGAAAATTGCCTGTTTCGGTAGGGGTATAGCCAAAATGTATATACAACAAGAGTCGAAAGCATTGACGTAACGTAAGCAAAAGGTACTATAATCGGACTACTAGGGCGGTATAGGGCCACTGCCTCTCGCGTATATCGTAAACATTGGGTGAGGAATCGATATTTCCTTGACATCGCATTCCCTGCATGAACTCTTAGTATTCCATGCCACTGCTGCTGTGTCGCTTGAAAAGAAGAAAAAACAAGTTTCATTGAATTACCTATTCATGAAATTACTATGGTGCAAGTATTGTAGCCTATAGTGTTTTCTTCAAACATCTCAATCTAATATACCATTTGTAAACTTTGAATTTACAGTATTTTGAATAAATCCAAGTTAGCTAAACTACTAGCTAGGGAACTAGCATTCATCAAATTACATAAAGAATGCCGCCATGCGTAACATCACATTGGCAAATGTAATAACCCTAATGGCCGAAAACGTTCCAACCTTTTTTTCTTTACTTACTAAGAAAGAAAAAAAGTGCCAGCTCTAATTATGATGCATGACTGTCTAGCTAGACATTATTATATGTATCGTACAAAAAATCGTAAAAACTCTTGCCCTCTCGGGAGCTAGGAAACATTTTCTTTTTTTGTAGGATTCTTCTACGCATATAATGTTGTGAGGATGATACATCAATCGTGATCGAGTCCCTTTTTTTTATCCATTAGGAGTTGGTGGCGTCAGCTCCCAGTCGGAAAAATTGGAAAGGAATGCTTATCGCTATCTGCGTCATATTTGCCATTCTGGGTGGGTATTATAACCATAATATATTCTATATAAAGCAGCAGTGAATCGTCTATTGAAAATTGAATTTGAAAAATAATTTGTATTTTTGATACACTATATAGGTTGCATTTTGGCTTCAGTTATCGTCATGACTCCAGTAGATGATGGACCTCGCGTAAAAGGTAAGGCGAATTTTCAATGCATAAGCCATGTTTCCTTCTTTTCCAACAAAGCCTTTGTACTGATTTCAATTTCACGTTCGTATTGAAAAGAAATGTGTTCGCCTCGAAGCAAATGCAACGTAATAATCCCCATCTTTAAAAGTTACTGCTATAATGATGCGCATTGCGTATATTATAGTGATTACAGTTTTGCTTGTAACCTTTAGTCTCTTTTAGCCTTTGAGGTTTTGTTAGCGCGTTCCTCTCTGTTGGTCTTTTGTTATTGATATTCTGGCACGTATTAAGAGTAGTTAACATGCACTCGATGAGAACAATGTCTCGACAATAGTTCACTTGATCCATGAATGGGTGAAGATGAGGTTAACAACGGATGTGTGAGACATTGGAGTGGTGCCAATGTCAACTTCTTGCCAAGGAACGCAGACAATCGCATTGATGTAGGGCCTGTTGTTGGCTGCTGTAATGAATCGTCTTTAATGATGACAGAATTTGCAATTAATTGGCTATTTAATTATTACCCAAACTTGACAATTAACTAAATAATTGCTGTATCACCTTACATTTCTTGGTGTTATCGCAGAGTTTCAGTTGATTGAATAAATTGATTTTCTCGCATAATACATAACATTTGCGGCGTATTTTCCTATTAAATAGCTCAGAAATAACAAATTATCTCTAATTTAATGATATCACAGGTTCACGATTTTCTTTGGAGGATGTGCTAGGCGATAAATTCCAACCACTGAAATTCAACGGATCCTGGTTGAAAAACGATCAGCTCTTGATCACCGACGGCAATGATAACTTACAAATTTTGGACGCTCCTAGTGGCACTCTTCAGCCGCTCTTGTACAACGAGTCTATTGTAAGTCAACCAAATATAATAGCTGGATAATATGTTTAGGTTTCACAATATTCCGTACTCACCGAACTTTTTATTGTATTATATTCATCAATCGACAATCGACAACAGCCGGTTCCACCAGGATCAAAATATTCCTTATCGTCGGACAATCGATTCCTCCTTCTGACAACCGATTACAAAAAGGTTGATTATAGCTCAAATTCTTTT
This sequence comes from Daphnia galeata, assembly GCA_030770115.1. Lineage (NCBI taxonomy): Eukaryota > Metazoa > Arthropoda > Branchiopoda > Diplostraca > Daphniidae > Daphnia > Daphnia galeata. The sequence goes on from CM061114.1 coordinate 8,472,285, forward strand.
AAAGAAATCGAACAAAAGCTTGTCTTATTTTTGAGTGCTAAATCGTTTTATTGGGAAGAACCCAGTGACTTTAGTAACTTATCAATTTTGTAATTGTCTTGCGCGTATATAGAGACCGGGAAGCGGCGAGGAATTTGAAGCGAAAGTTTACGACCTTTCCACCGGGTAATTATTTAGACTTTGCGCTAGGACGTGAATTGCATCGCGTTGGTATGAACAATAATTTATCTAATGTCTCCGCTTTTTTTTTAAAACGGCCAAAACAGAATCGTTTATCCTATTCCTTTCGCCTCTCCGGATGAAAATGTGCCAATTCAGGCCGTCATGTGGAGTCCCTCCGCCCGTAGTGGCGCACTTGTATACTGCCACCAAAATGACATTTATTACATTCCGGATATTACTATTGATCAAACCGAGAGAATAACTTCTGATGGATCTTTTAATGGCATTTCTAATGGTGTGCCCGACTGGACCTATAGAGGTAAATGCCATCTATTTAGAGTTAAACACTTTTGACGTAACATAAAGCTTGATGGTATCTCTTAGCGATGTCCAAGCAACCGGCAATGTGGTTCTCTGAATCCGGTGATCGTCTGTCATACATCGCATTCAACGACACCGCCGTACCCGAGATCAAGCTTTCGATTTACAGCGAACCTGATTCTTTCGAATTATACACGGAGCAAGTCCTCATACGCTATCCAACGGTGAGTCATTATTACTATTATAAAATAACGTATGAAAATTGCTAATAAAACATTGGAATTTGCTGTAAAGCCCTCGTCACCGATTCCTCGCGTCAGTTTGCGCGTTGTTGATTTAATGGAAAAAGATATGGTTAAGGAATTGCGACCACCACTCAGCATAAAAGACCAGTAATCAGTTTGCGTCTCTATGTATTGCATTCCAGATGATTCATTTATTGTTTACCATTTTCTAAAAGGGAGTATTATTTAACAATGGTCAAATGGGTTAACGATCAAAGAATCTGCGCTATTTGGACTTTGCGCTCGCAAAACGTTTCGCTGATTTCATTTTGCGATGCCGGCCCGTGGCATTGCCAAACGGTAAAACCCTTACTAGTATTCATTTCGAATTCAATTGCAGTAAAAATACATAAATCGTTGATATGACAGGTATCTACTATTGAAAGTGGTTTGAAAGGCTGGCTCGATGTTGGCGCTGATATGCTGTTTCATCCTAACGGAAACTCTTTCCTTCACTTGGCGCCAGTTCAAATCGATCATACGCAAGATTATTTCACAAACATCATCATGGTTGACGCGATCAAAAGGCATTCGTGGCCTGTCACTCAATACAAATCAGAAATCCACCACCTACTCGGATGGGACACGAACAATGGGCGCAACCTTGTGTAAGTCTAAATGAGATAAAGCACAAACTATTCAACTCTGTTTTGCATCTATTTTTGTGTTTCTTTTCTCGATAGGTATTATTCCGCATCAGCCGAAGGAGGTAGATCAAAGAGACAAATCTACAGAGTTGAAATAAACGGTCAAAAAGCTGATCAAAACACTGTAGAGTGTCTAACCTGCTCCATTCTGGCTCGTCATCTGGGCGAGACTTCCTCTCTTTCAACGGCCACTTCTACTTCTGGCTCGTCTTCCTCATCAAAATCCCAATCGAAGAATTCGATTCAAATGAATTTCACGAGTTCGCATCCGAATCACTATCACGCCAACTCTTCGTGCCGTTATTCTAATGCCATATTGAGTCCGAGTCTCGAATATTACGTGCACGAATGTTTGGGTCCCACTATTCCTTACGTGGAAGTTCGATCACTGCCAACTAATAAATTGGTCAAGTTGATTCAAGTGAATCACCAGTTACAACTAGATTCGTTAGGCAAAGCCTTTCCTCGTAAGATACAACTTAAAGTTCCGTTACTTGTCGACAACACTCCTTGGAAGAGAAGCAAACCCGACTATGTGGCGGTTGAACTTTATTTACCACCAGGATTGAAAGAGGACGAATCGACAGTCTATCCTTTACTTGTTTGGACGTAAGAAACCCAATTTTCTAACTATTTGATGCTGTAAAGAACAAGAAAATGTTTTATTCATGCGACTTATTTGGTTGGTTATTGTGTTACGTTGACAGGACCGACGAGCCTGCAACGGTTAGCGTGACAGATGAATGGAAAATGGATTGGGTATGTACTGCTGTATTTAAAGTTTACCAAAATAATAAATAAAAAAGTATGTACTAAATGTTTCTTTGTTTCAGGCAACTTACATGGCAAGCGGACGGGACGTTATTGTAGCGAAAATTGATTTACACGGATCACAGGGAAGTGGTCATCTGCTCCGGAATTCCATTTACAGACAGCCCGGGGTCCTGGAGGCGGTAGACTTGATTCAAACGACGAAGTATGTTTCCCTCTTTCATTCTAGCATGAAAATAACACAGCATATGAGAATTGATTTTGATAGCAGAAAGAAATGTTGATCCTAAATCAGGATTTTTCTTTTATTCCTGATAGAATTTTGCAAGAAACATTTTCATTCATCAGTCCGATTAAAACCGCATTGATTGGCGCTCACTACGGTGGATTTCTCTCCATTTATACTCTGGCAAACGATCCAAGTGCAGTTTTTGGCTGTGGGATTGCGATATCGCCCGTATCGTCTTGGAAGACACTAGGTATTCATAGTCTAAATCAATGCCCACTTTTAATATTTGAAAAATGAAATAAAATGTTAATTTTTATAGCCGCTCCTTACGCTGAACGTTATCTCGGACTTCTCGGCGAACGCGACGGACAGCGTCACTATTTTGAAGCTGATTTGACTACTTGCACCAAGAATTTGCACACAAGAAAGCTATTCCTTTTACACGGAACTTTGGAAGAAAAATATCACGTAACGCATTCGATGCTGATCGCCAAAAACCTCATCGAAAAACGATTTTCATTTCAACAACAGGTAAGTGACTAATTTTCTCAATTTTATTTTAAGGTATTCATTTTATTGACTCTTTTTTTGTCATATAGTTGTACCCAGACGCAAATTATCAGATGATGTTGCGAAACGCCCAAATGTACGAGAGCATAGATAAATTTTTGAACGGCTGCTATGACGGAAGAGAAATGCCCGAACTAGATAACACACTCCACAAGGATAGAGCAGATTAACAATAATCTACTACCGTCATGATTCTCCGCCAATTAAAAATCTTGATAGTATATCATCAAATCTAGTCATTCTTACAACTACTTTTAATGAATTTTTTTAAAATATGCACTATTATAATATCTTTTTCCATAATTTATATTCTTGATCTCACGACGTCACAATTAAGTGACCCCCTTCAATTTTTTAACACTCCATCAAAATATATGTTAATTAACCAAATAGCCTGAATAGTGAAGACGCACAAAACAAATTTTTTAAAAAAGGCTCTCCAACTCCAAATATGGGTTTTAAAAAATCACGTTAAAACTACAGACAAGAAAACATTTCACTTATTACACAGTTTATATATATATATATATATACTTTTCTGTTTGTATTTAAATTACCTTGTTATTATGATTCCCTCATAAATTCTCATTACCTTGCATATAATACCCTCGAAGAACTCTTGATAAAAACTCAGTGTAATTATACGTTAAAACTTTAAAAACACAACGAATTTTTATTTTAGTGGGGGTACTTTTATTATTTATCATGTACAATTTGTTCAAGGAGGAGGGAGCATCTTAAGCAGTGGCTCGTATACCAGTTTTGCGGCTTGAGTTGACATGAAAAAATCGCCGTGACTAAAGACTGGAGCGTTCACTTCGACGGAGCCCTTTAAATTTCCTAATCGCATTGCCAACCATTCGATATCCTAAGATATATAAATGTTATTTTTTAAATATTTGAGCATGATGTGGATGTGGGCGGTCATCGCTTATAGAAAGATGCCGACTCATTTGTTTAAATCAAATACCCGAGGGGTTGAAACTGGATCCGTTTTTGACCACAGCAGGTACACCGGGGCCGTGACTAGTTCCATCTGGTATTTAGGAGCTTCGACTGTTCCGTAGCGTTCCAAGTTACCAGTTTCACCGTAGTCGTAACGTGTGAAATTCCCACCTAAAATTATACAGAAAATAGTAATGCGTAGTTTGAATGAAAACAGGTTTTCTGGTTTTCATTATTCATCAGTAAAATTGTAATACCTGAGTTGTAGTTGTCAAAGAACTGAAACATTGTCTTTGGAGATCCTCCGGCGGGATAATGTCCAACGAGAGTATGGACCAAAGACTAATGAAAGTCAACATGAGATGATTTGCACCAATTTTAGAAATGTAAATATGTGACTATTATAACAGTATTATACCGGATTGGTCGTTTCAGAAAATCCAAAAACGTAAAAATTTATAGTTTGACACGAAGCGCTCCCAATTTCGCTGGAATTGCAAATAAAGCGTAGAAAGCGACTTGACAGGCCGTCGCTAGGAAGGAATAAGCCTGTTCTAGTCCACTTCAACACGTACTAAATAGAGCAAATCAAAAATGAAACTTATGCCAAAAAAATCGCGTGCAATCGCAAGGGAAAGTATCGTCATAAAAAGTTGAAACTTTGAACACTCCTCTCATTTCTCAAGGCGTCTTTTATCTTGAGCAAAGATATCAATCAGAAAGGAAAAATGTAACGCCAAAACGTATAATAGCGGATACTTTCTCAACGATTGCACATGCGCATTGATTCGTTTAAATTAAGAAAGAAAAGAATTTAATGTAGAATTACTTTGAGTGGGTTACTTAGCGGTGCAATCAATTTAAAAGCATTATCTAAAACTTGGACGGTGGATGTGGGAGCTAATCCAATCATCACTTCAATCTTATCGTTAAGTTCCGGTCTGAGGTTAGCGGCAACGTAGAAAATGGCACAGCCGAGTGAATAACCCACATAGGATACTTTTTCTTGGCCGGTTACTCTCAGGATGTAGTCTATGGAATTCGGAAGATCATATTGGCCAAGTTCTTCCCATCTAAAAAATAGAAATAAGAATCAAATTCAATTCCAACTAAAATTATGAGAGTCAACAAAAACTTACGTAAAGTCCCAAAATTGTTCAGAATCGGCGTCTAACGTTTTGTGTTTCCTGGAATACGTGTTCCCTCTTGAATTTCCCATCCACACGTCTAACAATAAAACAAAAATGATTACAGTGAAATCATGGTGAATTATTATCAAACAACTTACCGTAGCCGTGATCTGCCAAGATGTAAGCTGAACAGTTTTGCAAAATATTGAATCAATCAAATGTTCAATCATTCATGTATCAAATTAATTCAGCCGACGGACAGTAATATAAATACCTAAAGAGCCATTGGTCGGGCCAGCAGCCCACACAAAGTCAGTCGCGAAGATTCCGTGTTGTAGAAACACTGGTTTCTTTTTACGTGAGTTTTCCGTGCTGCTGTCGTGCTCGTTGACTGATGCCGGAATTCGATGTAACTCAAGGATGTAACCATCTTCCGTGGTCACGTGATGAATTTCTAGAGGATAACCTCGACTTTGAATTATCTCCGGCTAGAACGAATCCATAAAATTAAATAATACAATAGCAAAATAGAATAGTAAAATTGAACAGAATCCACGGAAATGTAACGGTAGTTCGCTTACAACTGTCATAAAAGTCTCGGGAGGTGCCCTCACGCTGCCATCGAGCTGTGAATAGAAGACTATCCTTTGAAATTGGCTGACTGCTATGTCCATCGGATCGTATTCCACCAATTGAAAATGATTGAGCACCATCCAGGTGAGCAGGACAGTGACCACAGTGTTGGCAACCAAAATTACAGTTGCCATGATGATAGTTGTAAAATTATACCGGGAGTCCAAGTGTGGTGGACTTTTGATCGCACCAAAAGAAGCGCAGCAGACGCAAAACGAGAAACAACACCTTCAGGAAGCAACAGCAGACTGAAAAACGAACCCAAGTTACCTGTTGTCTATACCACGTTAGCTCCTCCTCCTTTCCTCCTCCTCCATCTGTTATTTCCCATTTCTATTTTTTCCTTTATGCGCCTTTGAACACGGTCAAAGACCTTGACTGCTGCGCTCCCTACGAGAAAGAGAAAGCGCGTCTATATGTATGGTGTTTAGGTATCCTACCTACCTGCAGCTACGGAAGATGTCTGTTATTTTAAAAAAATATTGTGTTCTATTGAAAAAACTTCCCCAGGGTTAAAAATGACAATTGAGTCAGGCCGTCGAAAAACTCCCCCGATAAAGGTGTTTCCCTTTCACTTTGATACACTATAGGCCTAATCATTTACTGTGACGTAATTTTTCGCGAGATAAACATCAAAGTTTTAGCACATGGACAAACATTCGAAATTTAAGTTAATTCCCTTTGTTTTATAGAGACATAAAAAGTGTTGACTTTTATGATTGACAATCAGCTAGCGTAAATGCCATTGGCCTCTTGCTACCGCCGCTTTATATGGGGCATTCAACCATTGTCACAGGAAGCAGCACTGCAGCAAGACCATGAAGACATTCCAAAGTGCATACGACGCCATCTAAGGATACTAACCACACACCCGCCAGCAACTTCGGGGTTTTCAAGAGAGACCAATGACTGACGGGAAGAAAGAAAAACAAAAAAACAAGCGAAATTTAGGTTATTGTCTGGTTTCTAGTGTTTTATACCTACCAGACTGTGAAAGTGTGAAACCAATATGAATTTTTAAAAAATGTAAGACACTTTAACTCAGCCAAAGATTTCAATTTGGGGCACAGGTGTATTACAATCATGAACAATTTTGATGGGGAATGATCCACGGTTCTTTGATACTCCAAGAAGAAAGAATTTCAAAACTTAAGGATTTCAAATATCCTTGTCAACATTGAATTAACGTAAATATAAATGAGAAATCGCTAGGGATCACTGCATCTGCATGTTGCCTGGTCCACCTTGACCCATTGCTGGGCCCATGGTGTTGTTGATGGGCATTCCCATGACGGGTGTCATCGGGTTAGCGCTCATCGGAGCCTGGCCATAAGGACTGTGGATTGGCATACTGACTTGGCCCTGAGTTTGAACTTGTTGCGGTAGACCTCCACCCATGGACATTGGGCCGGCTTGCATCTGCATCGGATTGATTGGCGTTCCCGGGCCCATGTTGGCCATTCCAGGACCGCTTCCCAAACCCATTGGCACCATTTGATTTGGTTGTTGCTGCTGCTGGAGCTCGACAGCGTTTCCGGTGCCTACAGCCATAACAGAAGGCTCGTTGGGCAGTGTCAAATTGGCTAGGAGATATCGAACAGCTAAGTAGATGGAGCACTCGCCCGGTTGCAGACCCATCATATGACTGCATTCGCCAAATCGTTTGAGCATCACGCTGGCGGTGTTCGTCACTGGACCCAATCCTCCTATGTTACCAGTTTGGTCACGACGCTCTGCTAGTTGCGTGACGTTATTGATGGAATCGTAGACAAGGGGCAGCACTAGTGAAGCCCCTTCAGCTTCTGGCAACATCCCAAGACGTCTAATTTACAAGAAAAACAAAGCAAAACAAGAAACATGAATTACGTTATTTTCATTCAATAAACTAATCAAGACGCTGCCTCTTCGGCTTACCTGATGTAGAGGAAAAAGAGCATTTTGTTGCGAGCTGTCAAAACAGAGGAGGCACCAACGGGCACGATTGAAGGAGCCGAAGGAGGAACAGTCAGACAAAATTGAACGCTCCACTTCAAGTTTTGTTGGCCGAAAGCGTTGGGCATAAGCTCAAGCTTCATCAATTGAACCAGATCGCGGAGGATGTGATGTGAAGCGTTCAGCAGGCGACAAAACGCGTGGATAGCCATTGGCTTGAACGGGATGGCCATGACACGAACTTCAAAGAAGCGTTCAAGCACCTGCAATTCCTCGAGCGTCCATTGCTCGCGGTACTCGGGTCCACTAGGACTCAGTTTTAGTAGCAAGCTTTGCATGTGCATGGGATTGACTGTTACGCGGCCATGTAACGATTCGCACCTACACGCAATAAAACAAAAAACGAAAGAGTTGCGTGAAAAGAGAATCCAATATTACAACTAGGTAATAAACAAAACTACCGGAAAGCAATGACTCCGGGCTCAGTAATAGGTAATGCGGACGGGCAATCTTGTGAGTCTTGAATGATACGCTGTAAACTTCTTCGCATGGAAATACAACCGAGAAAGCGTTCCAATGGCGCCATCATACTTCCGGCAGAGAAAGTCTCATCCATTTCTCCTGCAATGATAAAAAAAAAATTCATTAAAGAAAAATCGTTTCATATTTCCATTAACACTTGACTACCTGGGAGGGTACTTGGAGAGCACAGGACATCAAAAGCTTCGTGAGTCAAGATGGTCGGGACAGCTCCAGCCCAAGAGCGTTGTGGTAGAACGCGTGAAACGAATGAGCCTCCAAAACCACCGCCAGCTGAACCGGACGGTCCTCCATGAGGACTATGATGACTGGCAGCTGCAGAAGGAGGACCTCCCGGTCTGGCGGGTGAAGGGCGAGGCATTCCAGGCGATCCGGGCCAAGTATTAGGAGCTGGCGAAGCTAAACTTTGCGGTGGGAATGGGCTGCTCTCGATATTGTGGCAACCACCGCCCATGCCAGCCGGATTGGGTGAAGGAGTGGGCAACATACCGGCCGGACTGGGAGCGTGCAGCGGATTGGGTAGTGGGGAGCTAGCAATACCAAATGCACTTCCGGGACCCACGGGTGACGGATGGGGCAGCATTGAAGGTGATGGATTCACTCCGCCGGAAGGTGGAATAGAAGGTGGTGAAGCCAGAGAAAAAGAAGACGTAGCTGGACTAGAACCAAATCCATGCTGTCCTTGTGACTGAACCTGTTGCTGAAAATAGTAAATCATAGGAATAAATTCATTGATGAAACAACATTTTCTTCAGATATTTTTACCTGCGTGATATTGCCCATGTGGGGACTGGCAGGTGTGTGCGGATTGCTAGTTCCGCTAGGAGTCAACGGAGTCTGGAATCGAAGTCCAGCAAGATCTCCTCGCTGCTGACCTGCAGGCGAAGCTCCAGCTGCTCCGGATCTCGAATGCCCAAGGAAATGTGACGGTTCATTCGTGTGTTCCATGATGGGAGAAGGTGGATGATCGTCTTCAGATTGAGACCGTCTTCGTGACAACGCCGCTTCATCAACATATTTGGAGAGGAAAGCCTAAAAATGAAATTTTGTAAAATCTGATTCGAATTCTATTGCAGAAAATTGATATTTACCTTTAGACCTTGAGTAGGACCGAATTCTTCAATGACTTTGCTCTTGTCAAAAACGCTAAAGGCTCCATCACGAATTGAAACCTGTCCGTCCGATTGAAGGTGAATGTCCAAACAGTAGAGGTTGCAATAGGCTAATCGCAAATGTGTAGGCGAATGAGCCATGACAGTGAACGTTTGAACGGGAATAGGAGGTTTAGTCGATAAGAGACCAACTTGTAGGGTTGAAGGCAGTTTGGCAAGCGATGCAAGCGGTTCGTACGTCTCGTGTAGAACGCGGGCCAAGTAACCACAACTGCGTTCCTTATTGAGGAAAAATTCCAATTGCTCCCGAAGTGGGCTGTGAGGATTAGAACCCAGTTGACCGGAACAACCCAGCCCCAAATGGAAACGTCGTTCGTGAGGTTTCCAAGTGATGGCAGCTGTGGCCATACGAGCTGGACCGTAGCCCAGAACGAGCTTCTTAAAGTTGTAACTCTTGACGCTAAAATGTTGCCTCTCTTCCCTTATTTGCATCACGTTAGCTAAGCTGAGGACGGAGGCGTACAAGTTCGCAATGTGCGCCCAGTCTTGCAAGATGGCATCCACAGTCCGGCCGGCATCATCGGCCGTTGTGACGTCGTAAGACAGGTAAACGGGAAATCGTGATCCTTGTTCTGTGGGTGAAACGGAGACGAGTGGCGATCCGTAGAAGAGAAACTCCAGCATCCAAGCACGCGATCCCTTGACTTGCATTCGGATTGTGGCCGTCAACAAGCGACGATTCAGGTCGTTAAAAGCTTCACGGCTTACACCATCTACTGGAGGGAGACTGACCAGTTTGAGAGATAGCCCAGCTCCTAGCGCTTCAACCGTCAATCCCTGATGAAGGATATCACGTTTGGTCAACTGACTGGCAAGAGAAGCGAAAGGAATTCGCTCGTCACACAGAGCAACCACGTGCGAAAGATCTGGCAACAAGTACGCTGGGTGTTTGCTGCGTTTGCATGGGCCGGGAGTCGAATCACGCGCTACTTCTAAAGTCCCACCTTCCCTTTTACGTTTGTTGACTACGGCAACCTCTTGGGTCTCTATAGCTGTGCAAGGGCCGTGAGTCAACAAAAACATGTCTAATTCATTTACTTCCACCACCTTTAAACAATGAAAATCAATTAATTAACGAAGAATTACATTTTAAAAATTAAATTTCTTTTATGAACCTTGTAATACATCTTTGGCAACTCGATCGCAGTTTCATCTGTAGACGAACTCTCTTCAATAGGTACAGGTTTGACGATTACCAAGTGACAAACGTAATCAATGTCTTTCGCTTTTTCCTAGATTTTAATCAAGTTAGATAAGGTTGTTACACATTTTACTCTGCATTGAAAATACCTTAAATTCGACTACGATCCATGAATTAGGATGTTTGTGAAGTCGAAGGAAGAATTTGTGCTTGCTTAGACGGCTCATTGGGCTGTCGGCCGGAAACATGAGTGGCAACTTGTCGTAGACTGAGACGGGCAAATGTTGAAGGGTTTTCTGACAGCGACGCTGAGTGATCCAGAATCGTAGTTCTCCTATGGCTGCTTCAAAACGACTCTTATCCCCGTTTAGTGTATTTTGTAATTCATTCATCAGAGGCGCTGGTGGATCGTCCTAGGAGAGAAAATAGATATTTTAAAACCCTCATTTTCAAACAATAAAATGATTACAAAGTCATTACCTGGGGGATGTGAGCTTGAAGACTGCCGGTGCGTGTATCAACGGTGATGAGTAACTGTTCGGAACGAAGACAAGGCGATAGAATGGGAAGATGAAGCACTGGAGGTGATCCTTGAACAACGCAGTCTGTCTGCTGGTGTCCCAATTTTGGTTGCAATTCCACTTTGAGCTCTGAAAGGCGAGTACGTGTTCTCATGTAAATGGTGTGAGTCAAAAGCTTTTCCAGTGAGAGTTGATCAGAGCGGATCGACTGTTCGGCCATTTCAGAATCCTTAGTTGACAACGGTGGATTGTGGAGAATCTGCAGAGGTTTTCCAATCACATCTGAGCCACCTGCATGCGATGTGCATACTTGAGCTGACACCCTGTAACCCAAATCCGACTTTAACTCGCGACTTGCGAGATCCTTCCAATAAGAAATAGTCAGGCTTCGTCCTGTCACGTATTCTTCAACGCGAATCAACTCGCCTAGGCGCTCCTGACACAGGCGTTTCGTTTGGGAATGCAGAACCTCCAACTGAAGGGACTGACTGAATGTGTGCAAAACTGTGTACAGTTCGAGCAGGGGGTTGTCACAGTCCCTTAAACGAGACTGGAGAAGTTCGTGGATGAATTGAACTTGAAACTGATGTACAAGACTTTTGCCATCTCCTGTTTCCTTGTCTTCTACAAGGATGTTGATTTCCAGCAAGCTCCAGGGGACATTAGGCCCATCGCCCATGAGTGTCAGAGTAGCCTCAAATTCGTGGTCTACCGTAAATTTGACACGACCATTCTCAATCCTGTTCTTGCGCATTTGAGTCGGCAAAGTCGTGGTGGCCAGTCGATATTCGATTACCTACACAAGCAAAATAACATTAAGTAGGTTATTCCACAGATAAAAATGTTTATGTTTGATTTTACATACCTGGCTGAGTCTTGACAGGGTGTTTTTCTTCTCCACAGCTGTTATTGGATCTGGAGGAATGATTTTGTCACGAATCACTAGAGGAAGGCGAGAGTAACTACCAAGGGTCAACACTTCAACAGCCGCTGGCAAGTGGAAATTAGGTAGTCTAGCATGGACAAGGGTTTCTCTCGCCATCCTGGATAATGCATCAGCAGTCTCAACAAATATCATAGACTGTTTATCAAGAAAAGCCATGATGCTTGCTGATTTGTCAACTTTGGACACGCTAGCAGCCCACTTGACGAGAGCCAGTAACCTGACAAATAACTGTCTTGTCCGAGTAGCAAAATTGTGGATTTCAATCTTTCTTTCCATGTCAGTTTTCCTGGGAAGCAATTCCGCAAGCACAGAGAGCTCATGGTAAGTCCTTTGAATGATAAAGTCTATCAACAGGGTCAATGAGATGGATCCACCAGGTCCCCCACCACCTTGGCCGGCAGGAACCATCGCCCCGGCCATTTGATGGCCTTCCAAAGGCGACGGTTGTGGTATGGGTGCCATATTATGAAACTAGTTCACGATTTCAACAAAAAAAACGTTCCCATCGACGATAAACTATCTGGCGTGTTTAATTAGATAGTAATAAAAACAAAAGTACGACCAACGAGCCGTGCAATTTCGTCAACTGTTCTCGACCGCCATGACAGCAGCCGCTTCGTACACAGTTACTGAAGAGCCATCTGGTGGGTGGCGGGAGACTCTCTTTAGATAAAAACTGTGATGCAATCCGTTATCAAAACAAAATAGTGCCCTCGAGGCTTTCTCCTAGAGTTTTTAAAAACAACATCGAAGGACATGAGAGAAGAGGGCACACATGGAACGAACACAAAGGAATCGTTGTAAAAATCTAGTTTTACGATTTCCAAAAAAATATAAACGTAAATAAATCGTCGAGTCGATAGTTGCTTTTTGCATGTTATAAAAGTAAAAATGAGACACCATAAATCTCAGTTTAGTCCATAACTTCGCTTGCGATAACGCACACATTTGCGTATTCATCGTCAGGTCCAGCTCGTGGTTTTGCGGCGATCCCCAAATTTCGTTCGCGTTGAGGCTCATTAGAAAGGAGATATTGGTAAATTTGGCTCCTTTCTGTCAACCCGCGATTCCAGTCAGCACACACTCGCTAGTTAAGCTAGCGTTATTTATTATTATTATGGCAAGCGGTCAATCACACTTGTGGCCTGTCTGCGAACATTAACTCATAGTTGGTCGCCTCAGTGATAATTACAGCAACTTCAGATAACGTCAGCAACAGCGAAAGCGGGCATCGCCAGTTAATAACCTCAATCTGGAATCGTCCTTGAAGGAAGAAGAACAATATCGTATAAACATAGTTAAAGCCAGAAACTAACCAAAGCGTAAGCTACCTAGTTTCGAAGCTCAACAAACCCACTTTCCCTTTCGTTATTATTATTTTATTTATTTATTTATTTTTTTTATTATTTATTTTTTTTTCATATGTTGTGTATTCTTTCTTCTTTTGCTTGCGAGGGTCTATTTGGTCTTGTTTGCTGCCGACCGTGTGTCCCAGTGCCTGGCGTTTAAAAGATTCTTTTCGAGGAACGGAGCAGCACCCATGGAGTCCCCGAGATTCGTGGCTCTTTGCCCACTTTCACTTCAGCCTTGAAAAATCCGAAAACCTACTATGTATTTTTATAAGAATTTCGTCAGTTCAATTCAACCTATTAGAGCCGATTTCAACGCCTTTATTTAGTAGCTCGTGGAAAACAGGATATTGATTATATAACTCGCCACATTTTCTGTTTCTGGGAGAAAATCGTTTACTTTTTTCTAGAAGAAACAAAGACCGTGCAACGATAATATTTTCTCGAGACGTTGTTTTTCTCCATGATAATTAGTCTATTACAGTATTATGCGTAATACTTCTACGTATCAGCGATATTGATATGCTCTATGCTGATTGTGATTAAGGTACAATGCACATATAAGGCTTTAACACTAAGCATTCATTAGGCTCTCCATACAATTTTACTAGAATACATTAGGTGATATGACCTCGCCCTCCTTTGCGAGGATACGGTCGATGCTGGACTGTAGTAGAGGTGCATAGGTTTGTTGCGAGAAGACAAAGGGGAGGAGAAAAAAGGGGGAGGATATCTCAGGTGGTTGATTTTACCGTTTTTATTTTCTTTTTCTCTGTCTCTAGCACACGCCTCTGCAAGAACTCTGGTATATATAGATATTTAGTAAGTAAGAGTGTTTCCAGTCTCGAAGAAATCATTTTGTGGCCAGCAGTCTAGCCGATATCGTCTACAAAGTCTTGGTCCTTGGGCTGGAAGCCTGTGCTGGAACACTTTTAACACACGTCATTTGTATCGTTGGGGAAGTTGACTATAACATTTGTGTTTAAAATGAAGGGTTCGAAAACTTCGACTTTTTTCCAATCTGTTGCAAGTTTCATGGTTGTTTATTGTTTCTTGACGCTTGATACCCGTACGATTTTGTCGCCCTTCATCAATAATCCTCTGACACAAATCAAAGAACTGTTCCAGCACATCCTCCAGCCCTCGCTCGAGCGCAGCGTCATCAAAGAGCCAGAGTGCTTCATGACGACAGTATATATACAAGACTTTTAATCGCAACTTAATCGAATTATTAAAATCAAGTTTAATTGTTTACCAATCACAGCCAGAAATCATTGCCTTTCGAGGCTATCCCGTGGAAATTCATCACGTTGTTACCGATGATGGATACATCCTTGAACTCCATCGCATACCTTTTGGAAGACGGGAAACTCGCTTCGAAAACAGCACGCTCCAGCGAAAGCCGGTGTTCCTTCAACATGGCATGATGGCCACCGATCATTTCTGGCTATTGAGTTCATCTAACAATTCCTTGGGCAAGTCTTTGTTGAAACTAATTAATAGGCTAATTATTATTCTCTTCTTAAAACGTTTATCAAATAAAATTTGATCGATTTCGTCATGTAGCCTACATTCTGGCCGATCACGGATATGGTGGGTCATTTAATTGATGAAATATATTTAAATGGTAAAAAAATTCAATTAACTGTATTAATAAATCTATCGTGCAGATGTATGGCTGGGAAACGGCAGAGGGAACATTTATTCTAGGAAACACGTTTCTCTAGATCCAGACACTGACAGAGAATACTGGAACTATTCGTAAGTTCTAAGTTTGTAATCTGGAAACGTCTGGATTTTAAAGAGTTTTATTATTCTCAAATGATCAATCTCATAGGTGGGATGAAATGGGCAACTATGACATCCCTGCCAGTATAGATTACGTCTTAAATGCAACCGGAGAAGAAAAATTGGCCGCTTATTTTGGATATTCTCTTGGCGTTAGTTCGTTTTTTATGGGCGCCATCCAGCATCCGGAATTAAATGAAAAAGTGGAAGTCATGATCGGCCTTGGGCCGACTGTCAGTGTGGCCCATTTAAATAACTTTTTTCGATTTGTGGCGCCATTCGTGAAACCTTATCAAGTAAGTACTACACAATAACGCAGTTGATAAATTTCATATGTGCAGCGTCAAAGCATGTTGTTAGTTATACATGGATTCTGACCTTGGGCAAAAGAAAGCTCATGTTGTAACTTTGACCGCAGTTTTTACAGCAGCTGCTGGGAATTGGTGAGGTCCATAGGAACGACGGTTTCGCCCACCAATTGACTCGTCTCGTCGGTGAGACTTCTCATTTCGGGGTAGAAATCGGCAGACACATACTCTTCCAGATATTCGGCTACTCAGAACTTTACAAAGAGGTCTGTTTCGTAAACAAATGATCTGGTCACAGTAATGGAAAAGAGTTTTAATTTCTTATGGGGTTGTTCTTGGTACTTGCAGGCGGACGTATTTCGGTTAGCGGGACATTACCCGGCCGGTGGTTCAGCCAACACCATGGCCCATTTCTTCCAAAATTACAACTCTGGTACATCACTATTATATAAATTGCATCTTTCTCTCTTTCAATCTGGAATTCGATTGATTTCATTAGGCGAGTCATTTCTTTACTTCGACTACGGCCCAGCTGATAATTTGATTCGGTACGGAACGACTTATCCACCCGAGTACAATCTCACTCAAGTGACCGTTCCTGTTTATTTGGTGCACGCCGATAATGACCCGTTTGCACCTAATGAGGTAGGTCGCGCAAATAATTCCATTCCTTTAGTAAAAATTTAAATGAATTTTTTTTTTAATTATTTTTTTCTAAAGGATGTAGCGTGGCTGAAGCCTAGATTGGGCAATTTGAAAGGTTCCATTCGAGTGGACAGTCCTTCGTTCAGTCACGGAGACTTCATATGGTCGCCTCGTCTGGCTGAGTTGGTTCATCATCCTGTTATCGACCTACTACCATCACCTTTTGTCTATAAGAAATCTGCTCAAATGAAGTAGAATGTTTTACCTCATTAATGGGAATCTCGATTGCGGGTTGCTTATATCATATCGAGAATTTTCGCGATCGCATTTATTCCCTCACCTTGTCTCACGATTATTTTACATGTATGCATAAGAAATTTTATTGATTTAAAGAAACGGTCTTTACACTTTTAAAGTCTTTATTAAAAACATATATGTAGCAAAGCCAATATGCTTGAATTAAATGATGCAATAAACAAGATTTTTGTGTAACTTTTGTTTTTATGTATAGATACTGGGTATAAACGTTCAAGCGGAAAATCACCAAATAATTTCAAAAAAATTTAAATTTTTTTGTGACAGCTCGTACAACCGCAAAAACGAATTTAATATTATCAAACTTGTTTTGACTTCCGTCTATGTGTGAAATTTTTTGAAAACCGCATTCACGAAAATGACGTCAGATATGCACTACAAGGCTGTAATAGTAATATATAGTATGCCTGTATGCCCATTGGCATCTGTACCAATATAGTTATGTGATATGAAAGCACATGAATTATTTGTGTGGCCCATCATTTTTTTCACGCGTAATTCTCTGTTATTGCCTTATTGGTAATGATGTGCTCATCGATGATTTTCCGCCTTCGCTGAAGTGTGTCGACTTTTACAATGCGATATCAGCATTTACTTACATTAATCGCCGAGTTAATAATAGCCGCTGTATAGAACCGACGAGAATCGGTCTAGACGGGTCGGCGGACCAGTTCTCGATGCCTAATATTAGTTTTGACTTAATACATACGGAGGATTTCTACTCAATGTTGACGGAAAAAATCGAACTCGTCGACCAAAATAGTCAAATTCACCGCTTCAAGGTTGGTTAAACTATGTGTGAATGTATTTCAAAATCTCTTGGGCAACGCAGAACAGAGAAAATAACACGATGGTTTGAGGTAGTTATACTAGCACAGTTACCTTTTTTGTCTAGCGTTAAATTGGCAATAAATAAACGGGAACTTCATCTGTAATAGCTATTATCAGCATTATTCTAAGCAGATGAGTTCTGTACCTGGTACAATCCAATCCCGGATGTTGTAAAATATATGAAGCTCTAACAGCTGCCATCATTCCGCCTGACGTAAAAACCCAATGAAAATAACATGGGAAATCCCGCTGTCCCCATGCCAAAATAACGGGGAAGTTTGAGGAAGGTCAAATCAGCAATCAAAATCGTTGATAACGAAATTGATTTTTTGCTACGCTCACCTCTTTACTCACATTCATCTTTACATCGTTCCCATAAGATGACGTCAGCAGTTTTGGGCTGAATAAATTTCCCTTCGATTTCATTCAAAAGCATTGAATTTCAATGTAGTAGAAAACACCAACGACCTTAAGAATTTGACGCAGCATACAAAGAAATTAAAACCAGGATTTATAAAAATAAATAGAAATTACTTGCATGTTTTCTAATATGGTTTGTTGCAATGAGTGCATCGCTCTTGATGTATGTCAGTGTCATATAAAGGACCTCAGAACTTACCCGAGGGGAGAAATAGGAGCGCGAAATTTGTAGTGGCAAGATGTCTGTGCAACTTTTTTCAAACACAGACGCAAAACACTTTCTACTTAAGAAATATGTGAATGATAATCATTTTCATAAGACGGTGACTGACCGCGACTCATAAACAAATTTTTGGATCGTCTTGCGATATTTGCGACATTTTGCCAGGCATTTCGCCGTACCTGCGCAATACATAGTTTGATGTCCGTTCACAGTATCATTTATTGTGCTGTACTGCTATGCCTTATGGCATGTATCCTCTTACATTATATATTCGTCATTTTTTTCTCTGAAACATTGTCGAAATGCAAAAGTGAAAATTGTGTGTAAAGTAGAAACAGTCATTATTTTACTTTTGCCCCGCCTGTTTTTCGTTTTTAAAATAATTGTAAATCCGAAATTGGATCACACCTGTCAGAATCTGAGGTTTACATTGAGTTATTATTGCTACCAATGTGATCGATTATTTTATGAACCCAATGAAATGAAACCGCGACCTATCGACCAAAATTGCGTTTAAAATTTTTTTACCGCTAGCCATTGACTATCGTATCTACCACGTCATTTTAATTTTATACATGATTAATGGAAAAGAAATGTCATCTAGAAACCTCTTCGTCTTCTGTGTTCCAATATATGAAAAGGTGACTTTCAAGACATTTTTGGGAACGGATTGTTGCATTTTCGATATCCAAAATCAGCGTTTCGGTTCTAATACCATATCCCTCGTGAGTGAAAGCGTTGTCTCTACTGTCCGTCAATAACTACAAGCAAAACAGCTGTTTTCTGTTTTGTTATTAACTACAGCACACATGGTTACGTGATGATATTTGGTTATTAATGGTGCTTTTGTACTACTTTTCGTTGTTCCACTCTCGACTGCATTGCAGCACGTCATTTATGTTGCAATAAGAATTTATTGCCAATTCAGAACTGCACTGTAAATCTCACGTAAAATGAGTAAAATCGACTGATAACTTTGTATGCAAAGCAATATAGTAATAAACTGGTAAATTTACTCTCAAACGATAAGGACTTCAATCTAATTAATCGTGTATGTTTGTATATTGCTTAGATTCAAATATAGAATAAAATCCCGTTTTAAGTTAGCAATATCTCAGTCAAGGTAAAATAGGAAAACTTTTTTCTGCAGCAAAGAGCATAAAGAGACAGAAAGAAAGTATGACGCTAGATAAAAATTGCTTGTAGAGGCTACTGTTGAGTTTAACAAATACAAACTGCTGTTTTCTTCCAATCTCTTTTATTCTGAATTACAATTACTCTCCTTTTACTTTTAGACAGCGTGGTGAACAAACAGATTGACACGAAAAGACAGAGATTACACTTCGTCTGCTTCTACACACTTATATAGTTATATATATAGAGAGAGAGTACAGCTGGAGAGCAGAGTTGCCAGACAAAAAGAAATGGAGTGCTGAAAAAGAAGTTTCTTCAACATCCCCACTCAGACCGAGATTTCTGTGACTCCAATCTTCTTTCTCATATCTTGAAAGACTGGTCCTCCCAGCGGCTTGGTAAGGATATCGGCTAACTGGTCCTTGGTTCCAACGTAGTCGACTGCAATGATCTGCTTCTGGTACTGCTCTCGGACATAGTGGAACTTCACATCTATATGTTTAGTCCTGCGGTGGAATTGCGTTTGACACCAGCTTGATGGCTCCTTGGTTGTCACACATAAACTTGGTGGGATTGAGTTGCGTAGCGCCAATACTGCTGAGGAGTCTTCGCATCCAGGTTACTTCTTTAGTTGCTTCACACATCGCGACATATTCTGCCTCAGTAGTTGACAATGATACACACGACTGCCTCCGACTTGCCCACGTTATTGGGCCACCATGGAACATCAGTAAGTAGCCGGAAGTTGAGCGTCGTGATTGCAGGTCTCCAGCGTAGTCTGAGTCAGAGTAGGATAGTAGTAAATCAGGAAATCCGGTGGCGTGATACGAAATCCCATGGCTTGCAGTTCCTTTTAAGTATGCCATAATTCTTTTGACGGCGCTCTAGTGGGCCATCTTTGGTTTGCTGCAGTGCTGAGCCACTTTCCCACTGCAAACACTATATCCGGCCGGGTACAGACCATCAGGTACATAATGCTCCCCACTGCTTCTCGGTAAATAGATTGGTCGAATTCTTGTGAACCCTCGCCTTGGAGATCAATAGTCATGAGATCCGTAAACGGGTCAGCAGGAACAATTTTCGAGTTGCAATCTGTCATTCCGAATTGATTGAGCATCCGAAGAACGTAACTTGACACTGAACTGAACTGCTCTTGTGATAGCGTGATGGTCAGTGTTGGTCGATTTATTCCGATTTTTATGCCAATGAAGTGATTTGCTGCTTTATTTCTAGTTGGTCACGTAAGTAGTCAATGACTTCGGATAATCCTTGTTTGCTAGTTCCACATAGCAAACCATCGTCGACCCAAATGGCCAGGATAAGAACTCCCTTGTCGTCTTCGCGAAAATACACACAAGAATCAGCATTGCTCCGAATAAATCCAAACTTGATAAGAAAGCCATCAAACTTTTCGTTCCATGAACGGGAGGCTTGTTTTAACCCATAGAGACTCTTCTGTAGTCTACAGACATCTGTGGGTTGGCTGGGTGAGCAAAAACCTTCAGGTTGATCCATATAAATTTCTTCGATGAGGTCACCGTATAAGAACGCCGTTTTCACGTCTAGTTGCATTATCTCGAGGTCCCGTGCAGCAGCTACCACCAAAATTGTACGAACTGACTCATGCCGGACAACTGGAGCGAAGGTTTGATCATAGTCGATTCCTTCTCTTTGGGAAAAACCCTTTGCCACCAGTCGGGCTTTAAATCGAGTTGAGTTTCCTTCGGCATCACGCTTGATTTTGAATAGCCACTTTTTCTTGATTGTACGTCTGTCACGCGGGAGCTTTTCCAGACGCCAAGTTCCATGAGTAGCAAGTGAATCAATTTCTTCTTGCATGGCCGCTTTCCATTCTTCAGCTTGTGGAGATAAGGTCGCTTCTTCGTACGAAGTTGGTTCGATGAAATCACGACTGATGAGCGCACTATCACAGATACTTAGAAAATTTGGATCTTCGATCAGTCGCTTCGGTGGTTTTCTACTTCTTTGAGACATTAGATTAGGCGGGGATTCATGGGTTTGTTCCATGTCTTGACGATGAGTCGACACTGCTGGTGATTCAAATCTGTTGAAGTCGTCATCTTCGTCTGTGGGGTCAAATCCGTAGAAGGAATCATCATCGCCATCCATGGTTTCGGTGTCGTTAGTGACAACATCAGTGTTATGTTCAGCAATTGGTTTTAACCTTTCATCGTCTGCATCTTCCCAGTCAGTGTCTGACAAAGGATCAGAGATAGTTTTCATGGCTCCACACTCTGCATCCTGAGGAGGTCCGGACTCTTCCCTAAAGATAACATCTCTTGAGATTTTAACTTTCTTCGACGATGGATCAAATAGTCGGAACGCTTTCTGCGTTTCACTGTAACCGATGAACCTGCATTTGAGACTTTTTGAGTCAAGTTTAGATTGCTCGTCTTTTGGGACGTGCATGTGGGCAGTGCTTCCAAAGATTCGTAGATGAGTCAGGTTGGATTTTCGCCCATGCCAACCTTCATACGAAGTCATGGTTTCCATTGCAGAGCAGAGAACTCGATTGAGAAGATAAACTGCGCAGGCTGTGGCTTCAGCCCAAAGCTCAAGTTCAAGTTTAGAGGAGTGCAGCATGCATCGAAGAGACTCAAGTATGGTGCGATTGTACCTTTCAGCTACTCCATTTTGTTCAGGAGTCTTCGGGGCACTGCTTTCGTGGCGGATCCCTTTGGTCTGCAGCCATGCTTTGGATTCAGTACTGAAGTATTCACCGCCATTGTCCGATCGAATCGTGATGATGGAGTGTCCTGTCTCGTTTTGTAGCTTGGCGACGTAGTTTACTTCATAAAGTTGACAACACCATACCCAGTGAAGTCATCACGGAATATTACAAAGTAGTAAGATCCTGCAAGTGATGCTATGTTCATTGGTCCACAGACGTCGGTGTGGATCAATCCTCCAATTTTTCTAGCTCGGTTTCTTCCATCGGTCGGAAATGCGAGTCGGTGTTGTTTTCCCATTATACAACCCTCGCACAGCTCCGGGAATATTACGTTCTTGTCGATGAGTAGACCATCTGCCATTTCTGCTTTAAACATTTTCTTGATTGTATTGTGACTTACATGTCCAAGTCGCTCGTGCCATACTTGAAGAGATGCTTGTTTTGCAACAAGGGCTCTGTCTTCATGAGTATCCCCTGGTGCAATCGACTCCATGTCTATTAGATATAGCTTTTGGCTAACCCGAGATGCAGTTGCAATAATATTGATATTCTTGATGAGGGTCACGTGTGAATCTTCGAAGATCGCTTTAATTCCACGTTCCGTTGCTGCTGACAAGGAGAAAAGACTTCCTCCTAGATTTGGAGCAAATAGAGCATCTTGAATAATACCATCGTGCCAGACACCGTCCACTCTTGTTCTGACCAGAATGTCACCATGTTCCAGGTGGAATGGATTTAAATGAGTCGAATATTGATCTCTGATCAGTCATGTGTTGGGTTGCCCCTGAATCCACATACCATTCGTCGTCGTCACAATCAAAGATAGTTGAGCGATATGCATAATCGGCATCGTAGAATTTCTTCTTCGCGACTTCTTTAGGGGCCGGCTTTTTCTTTAGAATGGACTCGGCTGCAAGGGCTGTCTCTTCAGTGGCGTCACGTTTCCCTTTTTCATACATTTCTTTTCTCCAACAATTATCTTCGCGGTGAGACGATCTGTGGTTCAGTTTAGTGCAGAATGCACATTTTGGCTTCCTTGCATCACTGCCACCTCCTTTGATATCATTGTGGTCTCCTTTTGTATCAGTTGTTGGCTGCCATTTGGATTTTCTGTTGGCTGCTCAGAGTGCTGCGTCATCTTGGCTTTTGACGTTTAGACTAGCCATTTTGTCCATGTTCTCTTCGGCCAGTAGTCGTACTTCAAGCATCTTAAGAGTCTTCTTGCTCTCGTCACAATTATTCCACGCACTTAAGAATGACCTGTAGCTTGATGGCAATGTCATAAGAATTTTTGTGACTATTAGGCCTTCTGAGATAGGTGAACCAATCTCATTTAGTTGTCTTGCAAGTGCTTCAATCGTAGAGATGTGCCTCATGACATCATGTCCTGATTCGTACTTGTAACTCATGAAGCTCTCAAGCAGCATGTGGCTGTTTTCTTTTGAAGTGAGTTCGAACTGAGATTTGAGACGATTCCACATCTGGTGTGAAGTTGGACATCCAATTACAGTCAGTTGAGAGTTGTCATCAAGAGAAGATAGAATGAGGTTGCGAGCTGTGACATCATGTTTCTTCCATTGCTTGATAGATGTGGCTCGAGTGGTAACACTTGCAGCATTTGAGTTGTCAGCTAGGGCTGCGATGGGTGTTGGTTCAAATTCTGATCCATCTACGACATCCAGTAGCTCATAGCTTTCAAGAACTAGACTTAATCTAGATTTCCAAAAACTAAAGTTCTTCCCATCAAATTTTGTAATGTGAGATATATCTTTGGCTGAGAAATTTGCGGAAGCAAACTTTGATTCTGTTTAAAGAATTGATGTACAGCTTTGGTTATATTATTATCAGAATATACCTTCGTCAATTCTGGGCCCATAACCTGTTGAGTTTAACAAATACAAACTGCTGTTTTCTTCCAATCTCTTTTATTCTGAATTACAATTACTCTCCTTTTACTTTTAGACAGCGTGGTGAACAAACAGATTGATACGAAAAGACAGAGATTACACTTCGTCTGCTTCTACACACTTATATATATATAGAGAGAGTACAGCCAGAGAGCAGAGTTGCCAGACAAAAAGAAATGGAGTGCTGAAAGAGAAGATTCTTCAACAGCTACTGGGTACTCACTGATGATGTTAAGCTCGAGGGGAAAGACATTTGCTATCAAGAAGAGTTGGGTTTTGAACTTTTGATGGAGTAACGGGACATTGCATGTAAAAAATGGACAATGCCGACTTATATTGTGAAATATGGCTTTGAGCTGCATCAACGACACTTTTACCTACATTTCGCGAAGTTCCTAGCTCTTCAGATTACGCAAAAATTAAATATTCCTTGTTAAAACAAGAAATATTTAATTTTTAAAAAGTTCATCAAACTAACGGGAAAGTCCCCGCACTCCCCGCTAGATCGGGAAGAAAAATATCTCAATTGAGAAAAAAATAAATTCCGATGAATTCGCATTGAGAATTTCTATCTTACTTGAAGTAAGTCGTTGAAGTAAACAATCGACTATTCACTAAATAAGTAGGCTAAATAGATTTTTCATTTATAGAAAAAGAATATCAAAGCTATCTCGCAGAAAAGCATCGTGTTATCAACAACGATGTATATAAATCGTTCAAATGTCAACGGCAGTTAATATTTATTATTATTCAGATAATTATTTTCTTATGGCGAGTTTTCTTATAAGAAATTTCGCGAGCTACAGAAATATAATGACATTGAAAATTATGCATAATCAAGGCTTTAAACATCAATTAAATTAACCCGAATTAACCATTATAAATTTAGTTTTCCGTAGGAATTATATTCTGTACAGGTTTACTTAACATACGGAAGGGCGGGAAGGCATAAGAAGATCGCGCGCATTAAAATTTCCCGGGGATGCTGGCACCACTTGTGGGTTGCGAGGTTCCCATAAATCCTATAGGAATATAAAAACAGTAAATTAATGTCTCATGTTTTAACTAATGTATGTGTAACTAATAATAACTCCGTGCGACTTTATTCCGTGCAGCGGGGCGAAAAAAAAATTCTAGGCTCGCACATGGCACGCAGTTCAAATGCAGAATATCCTAACGCCATCTATTGGTAAGAATGGTCAGCTTTCCTTCCGTCTACCACAGACGTCGGATTTGAATTACTAGATTGAACTGTAGGCAGCGTACGTACGCCGCAAGGAAGGGATTGGAATTTAAATTAACTTTAATTTTACCAATAAATATACGACAAATATGCAGGCATCCGTTATTGGGGTTGCAAGGTTCCCGTTGGAATATAAAAAAAAATTAATTAATATCTAAAAGTTTTAAGTAAATATGTATGCAGCTTATACTAACTCCGTGCGATTAATTAATGTCTCAAAGTTTTTAGTAATAAATATGTAGCTAATAATACAAACTCCCGTGCGACTTTGGTGCTGCGGGGCTGGAGCCCCGCCGCCTCACGCCACACGGGGACGGGTCTTTATCTAAAGCTCATATTCTCTTAATATCCATTCAGATACTAAAATCCTGAATCAATATTGAATGAGATATTAGAATCCTGATTTAATATTGAATGCGATATTGAAATACGCCTCGTGGCGGGGCAATCCACAAACTGTTGAATTATATAAGCCCCATCACCCTATGTCGTAATAAATTTTTACTTTGCAGTGACGGTAGAAATTAGGTTTGGTGGAATTGTGCCCATAACTAGGCCTAGTTATCAGCCTAGAGATAAAACTATAGGCAGTAACTTTATAAATGATTGGATTTCTCGTTTAATCCTATCCTATTTCAAGTAACGTTTACTTTTAATATTATTTATCCCTGCTATCTGTGTTATCGTCTGCTATAACAGCTACTGAAATTCTGTCAAAAAGTAGCAATTTCTCCGTCTGATCAAACGCCTGAATAGATTTCAGACAAATTTTCAGAAAAGATGTAAAATACCCTCAGCTAAGTAGTAGAGTTATTGAAATGTAATAAAAATGTTGATTACAATCAATAATTGCAAAAAACTAGTGCATCCATATATGTAGTGTTACGATAACTGCAAAAAGCCATCTGTGTAGTGTTACGAGAACTGAGGGTGCCCATGTAAACCATACTGCAAACGAAACTTTGACCATCCCTAGCAGCGGTTCTCGGTAGGAAGTTGGTAACGGTTAGAATTTACCATGTTTTTACCGCTGGATATTGGTAATTATATAGGCTTAATCACTTTTACCAAAACAAATGGGGGCCATCCAAGCACTGTGGGCTAGAATACGCATTGTTGGAGTAAACTTACGGTTAAAACCCCGGTAAATTACCATTTACCGGTTTTTCTTACTGGTTTTTTACCAGATCTTTACCGTGAACCGCCGCTAGGGATCAGTAACCCTTCGGGTAATTGAATGCTGGCATGCATCCCTTGCGGGTTGCTAGGTTCCTGTAGGAATATAAATTAAGGCATTAATTAAAAAAAACAATGCTTCAGGATGTATTTAAAAAAAGCTATTGAATCCAAAATAGTCAATAGATCGCATTAAAACTTTTTGGTATACTAGAAACATGTTAAATTTTGAAACTAACAATTAATTCTTAAGATCAATGATTTCTTTAAGTTTTTGTAACCCTATACCTCCTTACAAACAGTAAAATTGAATATAATAGTCCTGGGGCATGCAATGGGAGCCGATTAAAACTCCCCGTGGATTAAAATTGGTTTATACCATAGCCTATGTATTTATACGGGGTAAAACACAATAAGTACAATAGACATTTTCATCTAAGAGTAAGTTGGTACCCAATTTGTCGCGTTTTTATTTGATTAATACTAAACGGAATGCAGCAGCATATGGTTTGAAAAAAATGACAAATTTCAAATTAAAATATCTCGAATACAAACAAAGAGATTTCAATTAAATTTGCCCCAAACCTTTGAAATATCTTGCTTGACAAGAATAAAAGGTTCAATCATTTTATTTCCGTTTGTATAGCCGTATTTTGATAAATTAGAAAACCGAAATATTGAAAATTTTCAAATGAATATCTCGAAAAACGGTCAGATTTTGATTAAACTTGCCTCAAACTTTATTTTCAAAATAACCTTTTGTAAGTTTTAAGGGTTGGACAGATCGCGCTTATTTTCAATGCATTAAAAACCTATTGAACAAGTACCGGAACGCATTTTTAAATTTGTGGTATTCCACAAACATGTTTAATTTTAAAACAATCTCATCTATCTTATTTTTTAAAAATACGGCTATAAACCCGAAAAGAAAATGATTAATCACCTTTGTCTTGTTAAGCAGGATATGTTAAAGGTACGGTGGAAGTTTAATCAAAATCTGACCGTGTTTATAGGAGATATTTTAATTTGAAATTCGGAAATAATTTGATTTACAATTACAAATTTCCCGTAGGGATTCTGTACAACTTGTCTTATGACTAGGAACACGGAAGGAAAGTTGCAAATTTTTATCAATTTGCCGTAGGGATTCTGTACAGTTTTTTTGGCATACGGGAGCAATTTTGCATTTGAACCGCGCACATCGAATATCTCTTGCGCGTAAAACTTGTTTGAATGCGCGCCTAAAACCTAAAACACCATCTAACGATCAAATACTCAAACTATGTATAATGGCATTCATGACGGGTTGCAAGGTTCCCGAATAAAAAAACATGCTAATAGTAATAGTTACTCCGGCGACTTTGGAGGTTAATATCTCTTACTATAGGTTTTTAAAAGTAATATATATGAAGCAGTTGTAGCTAATATCATTAACTCTTTGCGACTTAAGCTCATTTTTTTTTAAATATTCATTCAGATACTGAGATCCTGAATCAATATTGAATAAGATATTGGAGGGAAAATTGAATTGAAATAAATACAAAATAAAATGATACATTAATTCCGTGGAACTTTGGTGTCGCTAGCCCACTAACCCGTTTTCTAAAGCTAAAGTCGCCGGAGTTAGAATTATTAATAGCTACAATACATATATATTACATAAAAATATTACTTAAAACTTGGAGACATTAATTAATCGCACGATACTTAAAACTTTGAGATATTCAATTAATAATAATTTAATAATATTTTATTTCGAGAAAATTGAGCTTTAGATAAAGGTGCGGCGTGGGGCGCACCAAAGTTGCACAGAATTAGTATTAGGCTATTAGCTACATACATTTTACTTACAACTTAGAGACATTGAATAATCGTGCGGAGTTAGTATAAGCTACAGAAATATTATTTACTTAAAACTTGAGATTTAATTAATATTCCTACGGGAACCTCGCAAACCGCAAGGGATGCCACTCATGCCAGCATAGATGGCTTTGGGATATATTTTTTTTGCTTTGAACTGCGCGCCTCGATTTTCGGTATTTTTTGAACAGCGCGCCTCGAGTTTTGGTATTTTTTGAACCACGCGCCTTGGAAACGTCATCTGTGAGCCAAAATAATGCCGTTTAGGCAATTCGTTTCAATTCGTCGATTGTGCTGAGTTTGATGAGTACGGTCAACTTCTGAGAAGAGAACGTTGGCATTTATATTAATATAGTTAGATTACGTGAATTTGTTTTTCCCTTGTGGAGATTATAATTTAAATATTTTCCTAGTTCTCGAAAATATTCGTTCTCTATGAAATATAGACCTTTTTTCAATTGGTTCGTACCCGCATTAGCCAAAAGTCGTGCGGCTAGTCGACTAGTGCGCACCATATGGCGGGTGATAGCCGAAACTTGCTGCAGACTTGGCTTGATCCAGACGGTAACTGTCTGGTGTTTAGCTGTCGTTTACTGCAATTTGCCCAAACTGTTGTGTTTTTTGCGAAAAAAAGTGTTGAAATGCATGCCAAGTGTTCCTAAAGTTTTTTAAAGCGTTGGCATACATTTTAACAATTCTTTTGTGTTTTTGGACAAACTCTTTTTGCTCTATAAGCCGTAATTAGCAAGTGACTGACGCGTACTCCCCCCTGTTTGCGAACGCACTCGTACGGATATTGCCATGTTTATCTCTCTAAAATTGGTCTTATGAGGAATTCTCATAAGATAAAAGGGGGTGTCCCAAAAAAATATTCATGTTAATTTTACAATGTATCGAAGGATACTACCAATGATTTTGTGTGAAAGGTAAGTGAACGAAATATATTTTGAAATAAACTTAATCAGTATTAATAGCTTAATTTCAATGTTTAGTGGTATTTTCACTAAATTTAGAGAAGATCGTTGTACGGGTTGGCCGAGAAATTTTTTCAAAATGCCGTTAATTTTAGTTTATGTCCCAAGCATACCCCAAAACGTTATTTGTCTATTATACCATTTGCAAGGAGGTCTGGGGTAAAAAAGACTTAAAGAAATCAAATTAAAAATGTTATCCTGTGAACTAATTGTCAGGTTTCAAAATTGAACATGTTTGTGGAATTCCACAAATTTTAAAATGGGTATTATGGGTAGTCTAATACCTGTACAATATATTCTGGACTAATGTTTACTGCTTTATTCCACAAAGTATTAATGAATCAAAAAGTTGATTGACTGGGTTCTAAAGCCGCCCATAGGAAGAATTTATATTTTTCGCTTATGTTATAGCAAGCATAAACAATGGTATAATCCAATTTTTTTCTATGGCTGGTGTACTTGGGTCCCCTAGTATGCCCCAAAACCATTATTTGTCAATTATACCATTTGTAAGGAGGTCTGGGGTTAAAAATACTTAGTCATTTTTAATTAAAAATGTTATCCTGTTCAAATTGGCAGTACTGCCACACTCCCTAAGAAATATGTCCACTTTTTTACGGACAATATTGTTCAGGACAAATATGTCACCTTTTTTTACAGAAATTATTGTCTTCTAAAATAGTAGACAGATATATCCCATTTTCTAAAACTGAAAAAAAGCTTACGAGAAAAAGAAGCTTAAAAAAAATTATCTCTTACAAAACAAGACCACTTTCGAAGTGGACATATTTCTAAGGGAGCATGTGGCAATTGTCACATCATCCTTTGCAAAATAACAATTCCAATTTCTGACGCAACAGATATCTCCTGCGACAAGTACCACTTGGCTGGCCGCCTAAGGAAGAACAGGTGGATCCTGATGCGCAGATTTCTATCTCACCACTCGACGATGTACAGGCATCGTAGGGATTTCCATATCCACCGTCATATCTTTCTTATCCAGAATGATCTATCAGCTTATTTTAAAACAGTGTTATATGTCATTCTTGATGTTAGCTAACAAAAAGCTTACCGTTTCCGCGGTTTGAGAAATGAAATGAACTCAAATGTACAATCCCGACGAGACATAGAAGACCGACAGCCTAAGGGAAATACAGAACTTTGCAAAATGTTAAATAATAACAAATAAATTCATGTTATCCAAAAAATAGGATTCATAATAATGCTTTAGTAAACCAATAAAAGTATCTTATTGGCGCTCGTTGTTTATAAACAACTTATTTGACTAAATTTGATACATCAAATGTTGATCCCACTGAAGAAACTGAAAAAACGGCCCGTTTTTAAACCTTTTTGTACGTATACAACGTATAACTTCACTGCAAACGTCCATGTTGTATGTTTGCACACATAATCGTTGACCAGTCGAAAGCTGACGCCGGAATATAACGCGGCTTAGTTTTAGCTCATCACGTCACAAGTTTTGACCACCACAATTGTACTGTTACTGAACCTCTTTAAAATGACGCCAGCACGAATTTGAAAGCTACCAGGAAAATCTTTTGAATAACGACCATTGAACTACATACTAATGTCGAGATCTTCCGTTTTGACGCTGTATCGGCCTGACGGACCGTTTCCAAGAATATAGGCCCGTGATCAACGAATGAAAAATGAACAAATTAAAGATTAAACTTTGTTTGGTTTTCATAACACTAACACATTTGAATTAATCTGAAATCTGTGGCAATATGCCTATATTCTTAACTGGTTTCGTCAAATGTTGATAAACATTTTTATTCTCTCCGTTTTTTCCACCTTACTCTGGAGTTCAAATTTGTTGCTGTCTATAAAAAGACCCAGATCCGAATGACACCACCTTTCGAATGAAACAATATCCTAACAAAAATGCAATACACACAAAATAAAAATTTGGATTGGCTTTTAAATTCTTTAGTGATATAACCGAAAAATCGAGCGAAAAATAAAGCAGTGATAAAAATCTATCGATTTTCTATAGTCAAGGCATAAAACTGTATTGCTTATCCAAAATGTCTTGAACGGGATTGTGATGTAATAATGTGTAAGTTATTGAATTAAGGGGTTGGTGTAGTACTTACTACAAACAGCGACGCTGTCGATGGGTTTACAAGGGGACGAAAGAGCTCCACTCCAAAACAAAAAACTAGGAGATGGATTCGGCATAAAACAAATATTTACATGTTCAAGTTGTTAACATTTTCGACCGTTTCCCAATATTAGTATCGCCATCTTTAAATTCCATACGATTCAGCAAATCATCAACTCACCAAAATTCAAACAAGTGTTTCCTCCTCCAGCATCTATCCAGTGAAATGCGTCCAATGGCCACCTCCTTCGGACGTTGCGTCGTCATACAGAACCACCCCCGATGACATGACATCAATTTGCAACCAAATGTCTTCGTCCTTTACTAAATTCAGGGTCAACTGGAGACTCAATGAGCTGAATTGATTAGCGACGGTATTGGACTCTTCCGTTTGAACCCCACCGATAGAAGTACCACCCAAATAAAGTCCTATCCTTAAACGCGCACGATCTGGAGATGTTGTCTCTGGAAAACTCGCCAATCCCGAGAAAGAGAAGAAATAAGTTCCCTTTCGTGGTGCCGTGAAGATTCCAGATGTCAAATCCATGGCTTTTCCAACGTTCACTCGTTCGGATGACACTCGAACGGAATGTTAGCATCAGTTGCACTGAACGGATCTTTTCTTTGCACGTAAAAATAGACGGGCTGTGATTTAATATCAGCGTGACCGATCCATTTTTCTAAATTTCCTGATTTTTAAAAATTTTAATAAAGCTGAATAATTATCGAGAAGTTTATGTTCACAGTTACCATTATTGGGGTTTGGATTAAAGTCACAAAAGACGGCGTCGATTTTTCTTAACCCCTTGACCAAAAATATTCCGCTGATTATCTGTCCCATCGACTCCAAATCCTTACACGACGTTGGCATTTCGCCACCCATGTCGTTAATGTCCCTCGTTCTCGCTATCTAGTCAAAAAATGTTTTATTTTACAATGAAAATATGTACAAAAGGTTTTCAAATAAATCTCACCGTTTAATGTTGTTTTCAAATTCTCGGTGGTAACCATCACTCCAGCCAACCCCCGTTTTACTTGCAAATAATAATAACAATAGTTTTCATAGTACAATAAATTTCTCATTAGTCAAAGCTTTGCAAAATATCGTTGTATTCATTTCCCAATATCTCCAAAGCTGCTTCGACTTCGTGGAATTTTTCTTTTATCGAATTATTGGCGACTTTTTTCCGGTAGAGTTGCTACATATAGACAACAACATACATATTAAGAAATGAAGCATTGAGCGTCATCGACTAATAAGATTTTTAAAAATACCTGAATTCTTTCGATGTCGTCGTCATACAATTTGAAATCGGATTCGTATCCATCGTAGATTGGCTTCATCACAGCCGATTTTGTTTGGGAATGATTAAGTCCAAGTGCGTGGCCGAATTCGTGAGTAGCCACCTGAAACAGATTTGTCCCTGAGCGCATGAATAAAAGTTTTCATTAAATAAAATTAACGTGACGTTACTGATGATATTATTTACCGCTATCCCCGTTGATGGTCCATGTTTCGTCATCGTCGAAATGAGTGTCTCCAGACTCGGGAAAGAAAGCGTGACCCAAGGTTCCTCCCGGACCGTCGAACGGTTGTTCATTGTCGGCGTAATTCCCGGACTCAAAACTTAAGACAAAATTTAAGGATTGAAACAAGGCCAAAATGACATTTAACAGGCTCTAATTACCGGATATCAATGTCAACTTTCCCTGTTTCCACAACAGCGAAAGTCAATTCCGTCACTTCCGCCCACATCTGAAAGGCTTTGACGATTTCTCGGTCGACGTCCAATTTTTCCAGATCCGATGTGTATTTAGAAATGCGATAAGTCAATCGCTTTTTATTCCAGCGATCTCCTGTTGTATTTAAAATATTCTAAGGTTACCTCAAACATTACACAACAAACACAACAACAGTCGTCTAAAATAAACAAATAAACGCACCTTGAATATCGGCGTTACGCTTCGGGCGGATGGAATGACCTTCGCGTATTTTATCCGGAACACCGCAACGCGGTTTACTCATCCATATCGACGTTTCTTCATCTAAAATAACTACACCAATTTTATAAAACAATAATCATTTTGAAACAATTATAATAAGGATAATAATATTTTCTTACCCGTTGGATTTAAACCGGCAAAGGATTGGAAATCGCTGATGGCACGACGGACCGTTTCACCTGAAACGAACGAAGTTGAGGTATCGCCAATAGCCGGTAACCGAAACTCGCTAGATATTTCTACTCATGAGAAAATAAAGGATATTCAGCGTCGTCATGACGATGGACTATCTCAGATATTAATACCATTGCATCAGCGTCGGAGAAGATTGACGAAGCTCCAACAGCCACATGTAGATTTAGCACAGCAACAAACAATACTAATACACTTTTTAAAAACATTTTGTACCGAGAACAAGGAACGATTCAGATTTACATGTCTGAAAATGACGTCAAGTCTGTTAGAGAGGACGAACATGACTGAAGAGAAAAATCAGTAAATGTATACTACGTATAAAAGCGCATTGGGCGTTTCCTTTTTTCAAGCCATTCCCATCACTACGTAGTCTAAGAAATAGTTTTCTAACGTTTTGTTGCATATCGAATACCTTGACCTTGTTTTTTCGACTCCCGTAGAGTTTCGTCAGCAATCAACGATGACAACAAAGAAAAAAATTAATTCAACGACAATAATAAAACAGTTTTTTTTCAAATTCCTATTCAAGTTAGCGCGCGACTTTTCAAAAGACAAAAGGAAATAAAATAATAGCATCGTTCCGCACCTTTAATTAAATTAAAATATCTGTATTTTGTAATGCCCATAAAAGACCCACAACCGTGACAACACTGCCCCAAAATTAAGTGAACCTTCAAATTCATGTGTGTATTTTGTGTGAAAGAAACCGAAAAATGATAGGGTTCTCATTGAAATACAAAATACAAGTTGATTTTCTATTTCTCTTGATAATCAAGGCAGAAACCAGTATTGGCTACATCGGCTACCGCCTGAACAAGCATTGGCCCAGCAACCACTGCAGCTTCAGTGCCATCAGTTCGATAGAAAATCCGGAATGGCGTGATCGGAGCTGTAGACATTATTTAAAAATTCCAATAATCAATTATTGCTGTGTTATATGAATTGAGGACTGAAAGACTTACTGCAAACTACGGTGTTGAAGGGTTTACCAGGAGACGTATTCAGTTTGCTTCCACAGAAACGGTCGGCTTCAAATCCGGTATTGGGATCTCGGCCACCGGCAATCAAAAGGAAATCGTAAAGGCAAGTGGCATACGATGAAGGAGCATCACCAATAACTGTTCCAGTAGCAGAATTTCCCATTCCATCAAGATCAGCCGGTGGAGTTGTAATAGAAAATGCACCTCCTCCATTTACCGTTGGGCAAGGAGACAAACAAATGTGACTTGCTTTCTATTTCAATGGATTTTAAAAGAAACAAAAGTACAAGTCTACATATGACGTTAAATTATAATGAACGAATGTTATTACCAATCCTGAAACAGCAATTTCCGTTCTGAAACAGATATTGTACTTTTGATTGTTCAGTTGACGAGTCGCCATTTGGAAAACGTCCATCCAGTTGTACGACTTGATTCTTCCGCTTGCACCAGTGAAATATTGAAGGCAATCCAGTGGTGCTGAGTTATAGGAAAATCAAAAGATCAAATTACTTATTTTTGTTTTTTGTTTTTTTAATTTGAATTACTGTGAATTATACCAAGATAGGGAGCGCCACACGGTAGCATTGCAATTTTGATGTTCCATGAACGATTCATTGATACGTCGCTTTTCAAACTGAACAAGAGTTTAACATCAGAAGACGACGAGACGTCAAAATACACTGAAACATGTTGTAGATTCATCAAATAATGAATAAGATTTCTATCAGTTGTATACACTTATACTGTGCTGTCCGGCATTGTCGCCGCAAATGATGGGCACCGAGGAAGTCGATCCGGTAACTTGAAAAGTGTCGACGCAAGTTCCGGCCACTGGCTGGACGGTGGTAAATGAAATAAAATCCAAACTAAAAAATTGAATAAGTGGAGACCAGCATCAACAGAAATTCAATTCACTCAGTCAAATGTTATTAAATTACCGAATTTGGCAGATCTGTGGTAAGGTGTTTGTTTTAATCGTCAACGAGCAGTTGGAATAGGCGTTGACTTGCCAGTTGGTGTTGTTTCTTATTGCTTTACCGCCACAAGTATCGATAGTATTTTCTAAAACGTCGTGTAATAAATGAATGTATATAATATAAGGCTTATATTATACGGTAACCAGTTAACTAAATTTAATGCTTACCATTTTCACAGGATGAAATTGAAAATCCAACGAAGCAAAACAAGCCCAGAACCTATGGCGTTAAAAAAACAATTAGCTCAACATTTGAGAAATTTACCCAAAATATTATTATACATTACCAAGAAAGTAAGATGCATCGTTGAATAATACGCAGAGGGATGAGCTAGTTTAGCCGCAATCAAAATGTGTTGCAAAGGAGCTAATAGCTATCAGAACTGATCAAAATATCTTCACGGGACAGAGCTTTTAAAGTGATTTTCTCCGATATGCAGATTTGGCGTGTTTTCACAGGTGGTAATGATGTTGACACAGATCTGATGAAAAATTGGAAATAATCGAATCCAAATCCGGTTGGTTCTTGCAGGTTGATGAGCTTATAGTGGAGGTAGTCGTGAGTTATGTACAAGTGTAACACACATGTTAATTGGACAATTGCAGTGAAAATTCTGATAAACAGTTGTCGTTCAGCAAACAAACTCCTTGTCGATTCGTTAATGCTGAAGGTTAGACAACTGCATGAAAACCTGTACAGTGATGAACACGTCGAAATCAAACTAACGGGCGCACGGAATACAAACAGGGTGATTCAGTCGACACACAAATCCAAAGAGGGACACTTGTCAGTAATACTTGACATGAATAACACTGCAATAAAGCTAATCAGCCGGCTGGTACTAATTCAAATACCGCATGAAGGATAGAATGTATTATAATACTTTCAATATGTATAATAACATATTTATATTGCGAACATATTTATATTGCGATAAACACACACACCATACCGACACCCAAAAATATTATAGGGAAATATTGAAATAATTTTCTTTAGAGATTAAACGATTG
Organism: Daphnia galeata; assembly: GCA_030770115.1. NCBI lineage: Eukaryota > Metazoa > Arthropoda > Branchiopoda > Diplostraca > Daphniidae > Daphnia > Daphnia galeata. Next base: position 8,508,394 of record CM061114.1, read on the forward strand.
CATTGGTAAATAGACTGTCGTTTACCTTTTTGCGTCTGCGTGATTAAATGTATTTTTTTCTCTAGATAATCCAGACCAAATCCTACATTTCCCGAATCTGCCGGAGCCGGAAGAATATTCACTCCGGCAACAACAGCGTCTTCAGTTCCGTCAGTCCGATACGTCATTTTAAACTGCTTATCCCTGAGGTATATTTATATACGAAGGTCCTTAAAGAATATATAGTATAGGGGGTAGGTTATAGGGTAGAGGGTAGGGTATTAGGGTAAAATTCAGAGGGTTTATTGTGCACAAAAAAGTCCAATATGTTTGTTGGTATACGTTTTTTCCCTGCTTAACTAATCGTCACCAAATTTTTTACGAAATTCTAGCATAATTTAGCGGAGGTCACCGTCGTAGTTTCAGTCTGTTTTTATGACAGTTACTTTATTTCATTTGCGTACTGGTTATCTAGTAGGTTGCCGAATCCTAGTAGGTGAAATTCTTGTTGCTTTTATTTGCATAACCTCGTTTCTGTCAACAAATTTAGTTACCAGAATGAATGTTATCAATAAGTCGTTAGACTAAAGTATAGTTTTCCCAAACCAACTACGCTATTTCATTTTTTTGAGAAATGAACTTTATAAACTAGTTTATTTTGAGATTATTGTTGCAAAATATTCTGAATACGTTTAAAATATGTTATCTTAAAAAACGATCGAAATGCCTTACTTTCGTAAGCCATATTTTTCAGTAAGAAAACTATATATTTAGTGGTTAAACTATTTCTAATTTGGATTCGGATTTACTCTCACTCATGATAACCGTGATTATGATAATCGTGGTAAAAGTAATCATGTGATCAGTCTATTGTGTAATGATAAATTAATCTATTTGTCAGGCATTAAAAATAACATGTTAAATTAAATTATGATGAATAACGCATCATTCAAATATTTTATGTAATATAGTTAACTATGGGGATTAAATAATAAATAACATTTAAAAAAAAGCAAGGTTTCTAATTAATTAAATCGGGTCAAGGTAATAGATAAGAATCTTTTAACCAGATAAGACCCAAGATAAGAATATTATCTTACAACTAGATAACGAGTCTTTATCTGTTTGCTTGCCGAATAGTGAAAGTCTTGTCGCTTTTATTTGCATACCTTTGTTTCTGTCAACAAAACCAGTTGCTAGAATGAAATATCAATTAGTCCTCAGACCAAAATATAGTTTTAACAAAACAACTAATTTATATCACCTATTTGACAAATGAACTTTATAAACTAGTTAATTTCAAGATTATTAATGAAAAAATATTCTAAATTAGTTAATAATATGTTATCTTAAAAAGCGAACGAAATGCTTTACTTTCGTTAGCCATGTTTTTCAATAAGGAAACTATATATGTAGGGGTGAAACTAGAAAAATTTGGAACTTTCAATATCAAATATTGAAGATGTGTATAACTATGACATCCGTGAATAAAACAAGTCATGTGATCACTTGATAATAAAACGATATCATATTATGATGATATTATATCATTGGTAAAATCTATTCGTCCGTCGGACGGAAATATAGCACCGGGGCTATTCTTCCGTCCGACGGACGAATAGTGCTATTCCTTTCCAGGGCTATTCGTCCGTCGTGAAGGAAATTGCATATGCTTTAAAAAGGGGAGATTTTACAAAACTATTTCCACAAGTTAAGCCTAGTTCTCTCAATAAAGAGACACTAAAAGAGAATTCAAAGACACGTTTAAGTGTGTAAGAATAAAGAATACATAGAAAATAAAAATAAAGGATAATTTTTTTTTCGTATAGAACAAGATTAATTATAAATTTAATGTCTTTAAAAAATTAAAAGTAACGTCCACCGTCGGTTTTTTTCAGTTATAGATCTTATTGTAGTTATAAGTACACGTAAAGCAAAAGTGGTGCGCAGCTTACACCAATGCGCACCACTGCAGTCTGCAGCCTAAAATTTTTTTTATGTATGAGTCTTATCACTTCTATGTATGCATGACTATTACTTGGTAACTAAGTGGGTGTATACCAACCGAACAATGCATTTGCTATCAAGTAGTAGTCAAGCATAAAACAATGTTTAGTTCCACTATAGGCCACAGTGGTGCTCATTGGAGTAAGCTGCGCACGACTTTTGGCTTTTCGCGCACTTATAAATACAATAAGATTTATAAGTAATTAATTTTACGATGATAAAATCTATTCCTCAGTCAGACAATATATTGTTTTTCAATATAAAATATAGAGTTACGTTCACACAAGAAAATTTAACTGTTCTCAAAAATCTACCTTTCTTGCGTTACGTATAACGTCATTAGGTTTAAGCAACATATGGTTTTACACATACAGACTTCAGGCTTTTTTAGTGTTGCGTAAAATTATACCAGTTTTTTAAACGGTTTTACGCATCAAAAAAATTGTTCACATTCCAAAAGAAGGTTGCTTAAACCGAATTACGTTATATACGTAAAGACTTCCGTTCCTTGCCCTGAATTCTAGTACCCTACTTCAAAAAAAGTTACTTTTGATTTTTTAAAGACATTTAATCTATAATTGATCTTGGTCTTCACAAAAAAAATAGTTATCTTTTATTTTTATTCTATGTTCTTCATTCTTACATACTTTTTATTGAGAGTTCCCATAACTAGACTTAACTTGCGGAAATAGTTTTGTAAAATCTCCCCTTTTTAAAGCATATATGCAATTTCCTTCACGACGGACGAATAGACTCTACCTATATCATTATATCATTGATCATTGATATAGCTTCTCAATGTATCAGATATTTAGAAATTAATGATGAATGACAGAAAATTCCAATTAACATTAAAAAATAAATACGGCGATATTTTATAAATGAAAAGTAATATAATACGAGTTGCGATTAAAAAAATCGGAACATGGTAATAGATATTAACTTTAATAGCACAATAAAGGAAAATAACAAAATAAAATTAATACGAGAATGGCCCTATAGTGCAAAATTCTGGAATTAAACAAGTGTAACAAACCAAAAACGTATAAGTATTTTGAACGGATTTTCATATTTTTGATAGTAATAAAGTTAGTAATAAAGTTGTTGTAAGTAATAAAGCTTGAAAATAATTCATCCAGCTATTTGTTAGACAACCCATCATAGTTTTATTACGATCATTTTACTTCATTTTGCCTCGCAATTTTCATGTCTTCCAGTCGACTTGTCATGGAATATAAATTATGTGGATAAATAAATTTGGTTTCATAGCGATTAATCAAAAATCCCCGAAGGACATTACCGAAGGAATCTTGTAAATGCCCATGTAACAACCTGTCCTATCACGCAAAAAAGTGGAATGGAGTGGAAGTCCAATATGTTTGTTGGTATACGTTTTTTTCCTGCTTGACTAATCGTCACCAAATTTTGTACGAAATTCTATCATAATTTAGCGGAAGTCAACGTCGCATTTTCAGTTGGTTTTTATGACAGTTACTTTATTTCATTTGCGTACTGGTTATCTAGTTGGTTGCCGAATCCTAGTAAGTGAAATTGTTGTTGCTTTTATTTGCATAACCTCGTTTCTGTCAACAAAATTAGTTGCCAGAATGAATGATATCAATTAGTTCTTAGACCAAAATATAGTTTTACCAAAACAACTAAACTATATCATTTTTTTGAGAAATGAACTTTATAAACTTGCTTATTTCCAGATTATTAATGCAATATATTCTGAATATGGTAAAAATATGTTATCTTAAAAAACGAACGAAATGCTTTACTTTCGTTAGCCATATTTTTCAATAAGAAAACTATATATGTAGTGGTTAAAATTTTTCAGTATTAGAGTTACTCTCATTCGTAACAATTGTCAATCGACAATCATGACTAAAATTTATCATGTGATCAATTGAATCTGTATGAAGACAATAATCAATACGTCTAGCATTAAGATAAAATGATGATGCATCATTCAAATTCATTATATAAAATAGTTAATTATGGGGATTCAACAAATAAAAACATTATTTAAAAAAAAATTCAATTAAATAAATCGGGACAAGGTAATAGATAAGAATCTTTTAACCAGATAAGACCCTAGATAAGAATCTTACCACTAGAGAACGAATCGTTATCTGGTTCATTGACGAATAGTGAAAGTCTTGTCGCTTTTGTTTGCATCCCTTCGTTACTGCCAACAAAATCAGTTGCTAGAATGAATGATACCAATAAGTTCTCAGACCAAATATAGTTTTACCAAAAACAACTACATTATATAATCTATTTGACAAATTAACTTTATTAACTAGTTTATTTTGAGATTATTAATGCATAAATGTTCTAAATAAGTTCATAATATGCTATCTGAAAAACGATCGAAAAGTTTTACTTTCGTTAGCCATGTTTTTCAATAAGGAAACTATATATCTAGTGGCGAAACTGGGTAAATGTAGAAATTTAATAATAAATATTAAATTTGCGTTTATCTAAGACAACCGCGATTAAGACAAGTCATGTGATCACTTGACATAATTATGATATAATTTCTCAATATATCAGAATATATAAGATATTCAGGAAAATAATGATGAATGACGGAAAATTTCACTTCACATTAAAGAATGATTACGGTGAGATTTAAAAAATAAAAATAAATGTAAAAAAACGCGAGTTGCGATTAAATAAATTGGAACATGGTAATAGATATTAACTATAATAGCACAATAAAAGAAAATAACACAATGAAATTTTTACGAAATATGGCCCTTGTACAAAGCTCTGGAATTAAACCAGTGTATCAAGCCAAAAAACTACTAAAAAAAAAGTTATAAATTGCCATGTGAAACCTATCACGCAAAAAAGTGGATGTAACACCTGTTTAAAACACTGGTATCAAAAGGCATCAAACAGGCATTTAAAATATCAATTCAATGTTTTTAGAAGTAATTTAATAATTTCTTATCAGTATTTTGAACGGAGATTCATATTGCTGATAGTAATAAAGTACTTGAAAAAAAATTCGTCAGGCTATTTGTTCGACAACCCATCATAGTTTACCATCATATCCCATACATTTGGCATGTCTCCCAATTGACTTGTCATGGCATATAAATTATGTGGATAAATAAATTTGGTATCTTAGCGATTAACCAAAAATCCCCGAAGGACATTACCGAAGGAATCTTGTTTGTAGCTGCATAATAAAATTACTTCTAATCTTTTTTTCTAAAAAACAAAACAAAAGAATACTTAAATCTAATCAACTTACTGCACACTGGGACGCTAGTCACAACGAGAATGATTACAGGATTGAGAGCGTTGCCACAGAATCGATCCGCTTCAGCATTCGTCGAGTCCCGAGCACCGGCGATGAGGAGGAAATCGTACAAACAAGTGGCCGTGTTAACTCCATTCAATATTGCACTTGTGCCAACTCCAGAAAATGGTGCGGCAGAGTTGGCTTCATTGGCGAAAGCAGTTTGAGCAGCCGTGAGTGCATTAGTGACGGTGTTTTGTGAATTGTCAACTGCCGTTTGGGCATTCACCATATCGGTTTGGGCATTGGCAACGGTTGTCTGAGCGTCAATGACAGCAGTTTGTGCGTTATCAAGAGCCGTCTGAGCATTATCCACCCCGGTTTGGGAACTATCGACCGCAGCTTGGGCAGCAGCAATGGCATCAGTTTCCGCTGTTGTTGGGGTAAAAGGATCGACGACAGCAGCTTCTGCAGTGGCGAGAGCAGTTTCGGCGTCTGTAAGAACAGTCTGAGCATCGGTAAGTGCCGTTTGAGCAACTGGAATGGCAGATCGAGCAGTGATAAGCGCACCTTCTGCTGCTGTTAACGCGTCAGTGGCGGTGGTTAAGGCCGTTTGAGCAGCGACAAGAGCAGCTTGATTAGTGGCTAGTGTCGCTTGTACTGCGGTAAGAGCAGAGTGTTGGTTGAGGCCGTCTGGGCGTTGGCGAGGTCCGCTGTGGCTGCAGCGACGGCAGCGGCCGCATTAGCCGCACTGGTGCTGGTTGGTGTTGTGATAGAAAAGGCGTCACCGCGCAAACTGACACGCACTTTTGTGTTGCCTTTTGTTTATAACGAGTTGAAAGTTAATTTGTAGAATTGATTTTCATTTTAATAGGAGAATAATGATACAAACCTAGGATAAAACGAGTTCTGTTCTGAAAAAAAATATGATAATTTTGGTTGTTGAGTTGACGAGTTGCCTTTCCAGCGACGTCCATCCAATTGAACGACTTGACTTGGCCCGTGGCACTGGTGAAATATTGAAGACAATCCGGAGGAGCTAAAATTATACCGGTATTTAAAATTTATGTAATATTTTCGTCCCAAAGGAACTTGTGGTTATAACTTACCAAGATAAGAGGCGCCAAACGGGATCTTTGTTATTTTAATATTCCACGAACGTGTAAACGTGTGGACGTGTGGACGGAGAGATGACTAGCATGAATTAACTACTATAACTTATCACATTTTGTTTAACTAATTGTAAATTACCGAATTTGACAGATTTTTGGTTCTTCACCAATGGTTTTAATTGTTAACCCGCAAGTGGAAGTAGTGCTAACAGTAGCCGGTGATTTCCAATTCGTGTTGTTACGTGAAACTGTAGCACCGCAAGTGGCAGCAATTGATTCTCTTGAATCATATTTAATCTGGAGTTTAGGTTTTGTGAGCCAAGGATGTTCATTTCATTTACTTACTGGAACAACAAACAACTTCCCTGCGGCAGAAACGGCTCGGCTCACCCGCAGAAGACACTACATGACAATCTTTGAGTGCATATACCTGTTGCTCCACTTGCTAAAGTGCAGGTAATATGGTTGTCAGGACGATGTCCCCCGTGATGTCCTCCATGATGTTGCCTCTCTAAAATTGCAATATTTCATCGAATAAACCGTATGATATTATTTAAAAATAAACCATATAATAAGATATATACATACCGTTGCTGATGAAAGGAACAGAATTGTAACATGCAAATTTTGCCAATACACATTTGGGTTGAAGCAATTTAAATTATACCTACAAATTTAGATGCAGAATCTTTCGAAAACGCGGGGACCACGACTGTCAATAACGGATGATACAAGCAACGTGAAAAAATGGGGTTTTAAACTTTTGTGCAGACTTTACATGCAGCGGTTTTGAAACCCGGATCTAATATTCTAAATGCATTACAAATTTTCTAATAAAGCTGATTAATCATATTCAAACACAGATGGCTAGTGTATAGACAACTCCAATAGCGACGCCCCATCACCGTTGGCAACAAGTGAATCAGCAGCAGCAGATTTAACGGAAGCTCGTTTAAGTTTCCTTGCATCCATAGATTTTGATGATCCCGTTTGGTTCTGAATAACTTTAATTATTTTATCCTTGACTGTTTCCTATAAGAATATAACAAAATTTTACGCCAGCCACTGTAATAAAAAAAAGATAAGCAACTTACATATGAGCAGTTCCTTCCCACGTCTTTCAGACAAGGATATTTATCGACAATCATGTCGGCGAAGTTTCTGTAGTGATTTTTGAATCGATGAGCTCGATGAGTTTGTATTAGATGCTTGGCGCAGACCAAAATAAATTGGTTGAAGTAAAGAGTGAATTGACCTGCTTTGATAGCTTTCACCAGCCTTTCATTTATTTCCCAAGGTTCTGCCCCTTTGTTGAAAACGTGGAAGAGTGACCGGGACGAAACGATTATCAACTGAATTCGAAATGAAAAAATTATTTTTAACACTCTGAGAACATAATCATCTTAGACAGAAAAAAATTAAATACCAACAACCGGCTCGAGAGGATTGGATGAAGTTGACGTTGATGATTTTCCACATCAGGCTGAATACTAGTCCCTTTTGCAATAGCAACTGTATCATGACGAATTATTAATAAGAAACAAAAAACATTAAGATTAAACCAAGAGCTAATGATTATTCCCTATAGTAGCCTAATAACATACCAGCAGCAACGTGAGCACCTGCTAATGGCTGAATATGAAGTGCTGTGTTTTTTTTCTTTGGCAGACAAGGGTTTTCATCATTTCCCAAAGTATCCGTTACAGTAGCTGAATATCACAATAAATATTTAGAAAACTTCAATTTCTACATAATAAGATGGTAAATGATTAACCTATTTGAGTACTGCTGAAAGCATAAGTTCGTTTTTGACCTATCTTAGCCACTTTAGATTTTGCTGGTGACTTGATTTTCTGGGCATGGGAGTCGGAATCAGATGTGCTATTAACAAAATCAGTACTGCCTGATGAACTTGCTGCACTACATTCTGATGACATAGCAATAGCAGTATCAAAATCAGTGCTCTTCTCAGTGCTAGAGTCTTCGTCACTTTTTTCCATATGACCTATTGATGTTTGATCCTCGTCTCCTTGAATACTTAAGACAGCAGGAATGGTATTCCCTTCATCCAAGTACGAGTTGACTACATCCATGTTGGCTGCATCGATTCCAAGTTGATAAACATTCACATCATTATCTCCTAAGAAATAACAGCAATAGCAAATATAAGATAAATCTGGCATAATTCCTAAAAAGAAGCAACAACAACTTACCACCATCATTCACTTCATCCAAGCACGAGTTGACTACATCCAAGTTGACTAGCATTGACATCATCTAAGAAATAACAGCAATAGCAAATAAGATAAATTTGGCATAACTCCTAAAAAGAAGCAACAAGATCTTACCACCATCATGACTTTTACCAGCATTGTTATCTATCGGAGCAGTATCTTCAGTTTGTCGTAGCTTTACTAGAACAGTATCTTTTTCCACATTATCAAACACCGTAGACGAACTGAGGTCTATAGCTTGCCCGTAGTCTTCGTCATATTTTAGCAAAAAAACATCATTAATAGGTGTTAATTTACTTCCACCTAAAGAAATAATAGAGCAATCTGCCAACAATTTTTTGTAAAGCAGACGTCGTTACTTTGTGTACCGTTTGGTATGAGAATACATTTGACTTGCGTTGGATGCTTCAAAGAACCAAAATTCACAAATATTTTTTTGTTATTAGCCATGCTTGAATTATTATTTGAAATTAACACGAGCGAAAGAACTGACTACTTTATATCAGCGATATCAGCAGACAACTTGGTCGGAAGAGGCCTACACACTTACCATTCCTTGATTTCATTTTAAATATAACTAAACACTCTAAATGAACGTCAGTCCAACTCCTCGCCACCTGCAAGGCTTCGTCCGCAGCAAGCAGCATAAAATTTTTTTCCCAGCATTACAATTGAAATAGATTTGCTTTATTTTAGAAATGATGTAATTAGAAATGATGTAATTAGGAATTACATGGATTTCATTATCATAATAAAAGGAATACATTGGAGCATTAAAACTTAATTCACTACATGGAACAACAGCAAATATGTTTAATGGGCGAACACAAAAAGAAACCCGATCGGGGCAAAAACATGTCGTTACCAATTCCTCCATTACCAAATAAACAATGCCCGCCACAAAAAAATCAGCAATTCTAAAAAAAACTGGTTTGTTTTCCAGAGAACATGCTGGATGCATTAAAAATACCGTTTTCTTGTTGCAAATTATACCAGCGATTTTCAGTGACTTAAGCGGTTGGAATTTCGAATCGCTAATCAAATCAGTTGTTTCGTAAGCGATGTGTGCCCACCAAGCGTGCTTAACATCTATCGGTGAATGATGACCGTGAACAGTGAAATTTTCCGTATTGCTAAAATTGCAATTTCTATTCATAATTTTTTTAAATCTAGTATTCTTTGACTCATACCGGAAGCACCAAGAATTCCTTAGAGCGCCAAACATTCTGATTTGATTAGCCAAATGAAGAAGCGAATGAAGTTTTGGTGTTATTGTCTTTCCAGATTCATCAGGGTTTTTGGGGTATAGCAAAACATGGAAATAAATTAGTTACGATGTCGCCACGATCAATTAAGCAAGAAGGACAATGCAATTTTGCTGCACCTACTCCTTCCTTAAATCCAGCAACAAAGTTTGACGCAGGAATATCCCCTACAAAATTCACTAACATCCCAAACCACGTCCGTTCGGTGCCTTCAGAGTATGGCTTCATCACAGCCGGTTTTACTTTTGAATGCTTCAGTCCAAGTACATGACCAAATTCGTGAGTAGCCACTTGAAACAGATCTGTCCCTGTATAACATCAATAAGAATATCCTCATAAACATATGGAAATTATAACATTTTTAAAAACAAAAGTCTTTTAATAAATTAAAGAAATATCTGGTATTTACTGACTAAATTATTTACCACTAGTATCGTTGATGGTCCATGTTTCGTCATCGTCAAAATGAACATCTCCAAGCTCGGGAAAAGTTGCGTGAGCAAAAGTTCCACCCGGACCATCGAACGGTGTGTCATTGTCATCGTGAATACCGGATTCAAAACTAAAGATATAATTGAGGATTGAGTGAGAAGAGTAACAGGACAATAACTATACGTTTTATTTGTGAAAGGTTATTACAATTACCGTATTTCTATGTCGGCCCTTCCCGTCATCTTGGGAGTGAATTTGAATTCCGTCACTTCCTCCCACATTTGGAAAGCTCTGGCGATTTCTCGATCGCCGTCCGATTTTTTCAGTTGCTTCGTGTATTTCAAAATGTGATAAGTTAAATGTTGTTTTTTCCAGCGATCTCCTATTAGCATTATTGAATGTGAAATAGCAGATCACCCCAAGTTACGCACAAACAGTCGGTCCCTCGGTCTATACATTACCTTTCTTATTTATGTTACGCTTCCGGCGGGTGGAATATCCTTCGTGTATTATATCCGGAACACCGCAACGCGGTTTACTCATCCAAATCGACGTTTCCTCGTCTAACTCACCTACATTAATTTTAAAATAATAATAATTGTAAGACAATTCTAATAAGGATAATAATATTCTTACCCGTTGGATATAAACCAGCAAAGGATTGGAAATCGCTGATGGCACGACGGACAGTTTCACCTGAAACGAACGAAGTTGAGGTATCGCCCAATTTGGGATCCAAGTAGCCGAAATTCGATAGATATTTCTACAAATCATATCATAATAGAGCAAAAAATTAATCAGTGTCGCAATGAAAACTATTAAAAAAGTAAAAAATAATTAATATGATGATGGACAATAAGTTACCATTGCATCAATGTCGGAGAAAACTGAAAGAGCGTCCCGTTGATGAATCATAGCACTTAACAACACAAAACTTAAAAGCATTTTATGTTTTTGTGAACAACGAACGAATGTGTCGCTTTCGAATTCCACGACTGGTGATGGTGACCAGTCCGAAAGAGTTGGAAAACTGGACTGACTGGATTGAAGAAAAGGACATGGATTAGTGTAGAAATCAGAATCACAGTGGGTTTTTCCTTTCAAACTTGCTAGCATTTCAATCAAGTTTCCTTATATAGTTGCTAACGTCTTACAACATCTTCCGGGAGGAATGGCTCTGAAAACTCTTTACGATTTTGGAAAAGGCTTTTTCACGAATGCAAATAAATAAATTGGGCTAAAATATAAATTGAATACACAAAGACGCACATCAGAAGCAATAGGGAAAGACTATTCAAATATTCAGTTGTCATAACGATAACTATTTATAATGAAATACCATTGCATAATAAAGAGCGAAGATTGATGAAGCGACAGCAGCACTTTGATTTAGTACAGCGAATTACAACACAAAACCTTTAAAAAACATTTTATATCGAGAACAAGGAAAAAGGAAGAATTGACGAATAGAATATGTCTGGTTCTGGACAAGTCAGTTTTAAGCCTCACTTGCACAGGAGGTTTTAGAAAAGAAGAACAATTAAACATGACAGAAAATAAATGTCTAGTGTAAGCCGTGGAGGGTGTTGCCTTCCAAACCATGCCCTTTCCCGCGAAGTAAATTCTTAGTCTCGTCATATCAATCACCTAAACAAAAAAAACTTTTGAAAAACAAAATTCAAACAGGTTTTTTGTGTCATTCTCAAGACAAAATTTCCTTCAATTTTGTTCGGTTCAAGTTAGCGCGCGACCTTAAGGCGCAGCTGCAGGTAACGAAAATACCTTCATTCCGCACCACCAAATCTGTCAAAATAGATATAAGATATTCTACTCCAATATCAAAACAAGTTCGAGTGCAAAGCAATCAGTCTGTATTTGATAAATAAACGTGTTTTTCAAACCAGCAATAACCACCGTAAAATAATACAAATAAAAGAATCCAAAACTAGCAGGAGGGAAGAAATAATAGACACATTTTTTTAATGGTTACACTCGACGCTAATTCAATTCACATGCGTCAATGACGGCAGATTGTGCGTTATCAAGAGCCTTCTTCGTGCCTACTTGTCTATCGGTGAGAGAGAAAAACTTCGGACAGAAGTCTTAGTATTATTAACGTCGGTATGGGCACTATCGAAAGCATCTTGGGCAGCTGCAATGGCAAAGGCCGTTTGGGCTTGGGCAGGGCCGTTGTGGCTACAGCGACGTCAAGGAATATACACTGGAGCAAATAAGAGTTATTATAAGTAAATTGAGTATTTATTCCCATCTTTTAATTGTTTCATTAATTGGCTACTTACTGTGTTGCCCCGCGTTGTCGCCACCCTAGCAGCGGTTCTCGGTAGCTAGTCGGTAACAGTTTGAATTACCCGGTTTTTACCTCCAGTTTTTGGTAATTTTAAGGGCTTAATTACGTTCACCAAAATCTGTGAGGGACTCTGACAAAAAGAAGAGTGTATGGCAATATTTCCAAGTTTATCTTAGGTTTTTACTGGTATTTTTAATCCTAAAGATCATTCTTGGAAAGAGAGTTGAAATAACTCGTTGGAAACAGGTAAAAAATACTATGAATAATGAAGCGCTATTCCACCTGTTTTTCACTAGTTTTGGACTCGTAATTTTAACCAAATTTCAAAACTCTGAAATCAGAAAATTTCAGGCTAATAAAACTCTTTTTTTCTTCGTATAATATACCAATTTATAACCGTCATCAGAAAAGGTTTTTTAAATCGGTATTTATCGGGTTGGCAAAATGTAATTTCTATCGACTTACATTTTCTATGAAACGGTAAAATTCAAGTCTAAATGACTCTTTTTTCTCCCCTTTTTTAAACTTACTTAAAACTGACACAAGAATAGGTTTTTTCTATCCGTTTTCATCTCGTTTACCAAGAGTAGTTTTTACCCAAATAAATTTTCCATGACACGGTAAAATTCAAGTCTAAAATCCTCTTTTTTCCCCGGTATTTTAAACTTAATTAGAACTGACACCAGATAGGGATATTTTCATCCGTTTTCATCGAGTTGACCGTCAGTAATATTTACGCACTTTCATTTTCAATGATATATCGCTTTTTCTACCAATTTAACATTAGGTTGAAACGGTAAAATATTGGTTAAATTCTTTTTTCATTCATTAGTAAATTATATCACATTTAAATTCTAAGTTACGGCAGTCGGTATTTATGTTACCGTTATAAAACTGGTTGGCAACCCACATAACACAAGTCAGTCCGGTGGATGTCCAAAAGATGTCAATTTCGGACATTGGTCCTATCCTTTGGATGTCAGTTGGAGATCCTAGGAACATCCCAACAGCCGAAACGGAGATCTAAGGGATGTTCTTTTTTTAATTTTTGTCCGCCCTAGCCAGCGCCACAGGATGTTCTACCAACATCCGAAACAGACATATTCCGGATAAAATTACAACATGTTGAGGATAACGTTTAATACGTAATTTCCCTCAACACACTACTTTGTTGTACATGGCTCCTATCAGATTCGAACACTGAACCTTTGAGTTGCTAAGCCAGCTTGCTAACCCCTAAGCTGCTAGACCTTGCTGTTAATCAATAAATTATATATTGACATTATATCTATCAGACTTTAAACTTTTTTCCCAAGCTACGGTAAATGATAAATCATTGTAAAATACCGATAGAGAAAACTTAGAAACTCTAATTTTTTACCCAATTAAATAATCATTGCATAAATAAACCTAATTGCACAACAAAAAAAGTTATTTTCGAACCCTTAAAAACCCAGATTGAGACTTATTAATTCGACTGACAAAACACGACTGTCTTTTATCGGACAGTCAGGCAAACAACGTCTTTTGTACTAAATAAAACCAGGCGTGTTGTCTGGGATATAACTGTTATAATGTTGAGGAGACTGACTGACTCGCTGAAGGTCGCAAAGAGTTGATAGAGAAAAGACCTGATGTTCACTGGTTCTCTCGAATAAATTTAACTTTATTTTGTTGCCATTAAAAACTCTATCAGTAGATTTTAACTTAAGTATTACAAATTTCCAAATATTCCTACATTTTTCATTGCTATAGAGTGTTTGTGCTTCCCTAACCGAATAGGAGCATCATTTACTGGCGTTTTTTACGCCCAAATTATGTTTGATTTCTTCATCACATTCCCATAGAGTGGTTCGCGATCGAAGGAGGAACAACTCGAAGAAATGCTTGGGACGATGTCAGTTTTGCCTCAGACATAGTTACGCCTACTTCATTCCTCCCTCATGGTTTGCACTGTTTCTCTACAAATACCGTGAACCACTCTAAAGTCTAATTTCTATTTGTACAACATAAATTTTCCGTAAATAAACCATGTTTTGGTTCAAAAAGTGTTTTGTAATCAATATTTTTTGGTGTATTTTTCATTCATTCTCATCTAAGTGTTAAAACAAAATATTTGGTTGCTTGATAAATGTAAAGTCCTATTAAGGATTTCTGTATAACATGAACAGGCTGTACTTATAGGGCCCTCTAAAGGACGTTCGTTTAGTTCATCCGTTGGACGTCCTTTTGAGAGCCGCATATGGATAGGCTGTGTCTCGGCTGATCGGCTCTCATTCGGACATCCGACGGCTGAACTGTGCTATGTGGGAAAGGATAAAAAAGCCTGTTATTTCCAATTTGAATGTGGTATATTTTGCCAATAATTAAAGACTATAACGAGTAAATTAAACCCAAAACTTGACTTGGTGGAAACTACGACAGAAACTCCCGTTGAGACAGGGGGGAAAGCGCCGTATTTTTTAAATTACACTTTTGTGCGGTGTTGAATGAGGTGTTGTCCAAAAACCGTGGTTCTTGGGAAAGGCCAAAGGGTGGGTTTGGTTTCGTTTCATTTAGAGTTGTATTGGAGTGGGCGATTCTTGGGTGGGTAAAAACTCACCCGGATTTGTTTGGAGTTCGATTGGGGTGAGAATAGGGTTGGTGGATTTTCACCAAATTACCACCCTAAAACCACGTTTCTAACACTTGAAGTTAGCAACTTTTTCTATTTTATCATTTTTACTGAATTTTTAATGAAAAGTCAATAGTTTATTCGTTTAAAAACACCATTGTTCAATATAGCTTTGCATAGCTACAGTAAATCTGTAAATCTTACTATTTGATTTCATTTATTTTATGTTTAGTTAGGTAATTTTCAATAACTTGATGAAAAAAAGAGTCCCCATTACATTCTTTGCCTAGTTGGTACATACTTCACGTACAATAGTTTTTACCAATCATTAGTGGCTCACACGGTAGGAAGCTGAAATATGGTTTTCTGAACTGAGTCCGCTACACAAGTTCGATACCAGGTGCAGGCGTAGAAACATTTTATGCGTTATGTGGAATTTGGTTGTCGAAATAAAAATATGGGGATGTGGTCGGGTAAGAATTAAAAAAACGGGTAGGCGGGTTGGTTTCACCCGGTGGAATGGTCAAAATTAATCAAAAAATAAAATGGTAAAATTAGGAGTTTGTAGACCGCAAAAACACCCAATTACAACCCATTTATTTCCATATTCGAATATTGTAGATACGGTAAGATTACCACTTATGTCGGGCGAAAAGACGCACTCTTGTGGTAAAATTGTGGTTAAAAAAAATAGTATATTAAAGGTAAAAACATCCTTTGCATTCCCAATTTGAAAAAATTATGGGTTAGAAAATACGGTTGAATTACCAAGTATTGCGGGCTAGAAAACGCACTCTTTGGGTAAACTTACGGTTTAAGACCCCCGTAAATTACCATTTACCGGTTTTTCTCACCGGTTTCTTACAAGTTATTTACCGTAAACCGCTGCTAGGGCACAATTCGTTGGTGCCACGAATGTGGACCCAGTAACTTGAAAAGTGTCTACGCAAGTTTCGCTTATTGACTAGGCGGTGGTAAATTTTGTTAATACACATTTGGGTTGAGGCAATTTCAACTTTACCAACAAATTAGATGCAGCATCTTTCGAAAACCCGGGGACCACGACTGTTAATAAGGGATGATACAAACAACGTGAATATTTTCTCATATAGCTGATTAATCATATTCAAACACAGATAGCTAGTGTATGGACAACTCCAATAGCGTCAATAAAGTATATAGTATCATTTGAAAGTAAATTATATTACAATTCATGTCCAATGTGAAACAGTTGGCATAAAATAAACAATTCGATTCGCCAACGTATTTTGACTGGATGAACAGGATATTACAAAATATGCAACAATAGGCACTGAAAAAAGGAAATCAAAACTCCATGTGGCGCTTTGAAATTTTCTTTTACAGCATCCATCCAGTGAAATGCGTCCAATGGCCACCTCCTTCGGACGTTGCGTCGTCATACAGAACCACCCCCGATGACATGAAGTCAATTTGCAACCCAATGCTTACATCCTTATTTACTAAATTCAGAATCGACTGGAGACTCAATGAGCTGAATTGATTAGCGACGGTATTGGACTCTTTCGTTTGGACCCTCGCGATAAAATTGCTGTTCAAGTAAAGCCCATTCCCTAAATATCTTAGATCTAGAGATGTTGTTTTTGGAAATCTCACCAATCCCGAGAAAGAGAAGAAATAAGTTCCCGTTCGTGGTGCCGTGAAGATTCCGGTTAGTATTCAGGGTTAGTAGTATGCCCCAGAACCATTATTTGTCAATTTTACCATTTGTAAGGAGGTCTCGGGTAAAAAAGACTTAAAGAAATCAAATTAAAAATGTTTTCCTGTGAACTAATTGTTAAGTTTCAAAATTAAACATGTTTGTGGGATTCCACAAATTTTAAAATAGGTATTATGGGTATTCTAATACCATTAAAATATATTCTGGACTAAAAAATTACTGCTGTATTCCACAAATATAAATAAATCAAAAATTTGATTTAAATCCAATTTTTTCTATCTTGGTGTACTGTGGTGGTATTTCCCGTATTGATTCTGTACAGCTTTTTTGGCATACGAGAGCATTATTTCAAATCTTACCAATAGATATCGCTAGCTTAGCGATATCCTAGCGCCGCTAGGATATAATTTTTAAATTTGAACTGACGTAGGAAGTAGAATTTTTTAAGATAGATAATTGTGTAGGTGAAATACTCAACTCAAATTTTAAGTAATATACAGTATATGTAGGAGCTAATATTAGCTCCGTGCGATTGATTAATGTCTTTAAGTTTTAAGTAATGGACGTATATGTAGCGAATATATGTAGCTAATACTAACTCCGTGCCGCCCCTTCTCCCCACGCTGCACCTTAATCTAAAGCCCAATTTTTTTCTAAATATTCATTCAGATCGAGATCCTGAATCAATATTGAATAACAAATTGAAATACGCTTCGTGGTGGGGAAAACGCAAGCCGTTAAATTTTATAAGCCCCATCATCCTATGTAATAATAAATTTTAAATTCGAAATAATTAAACTTGCTATCAAATTGCGAGCGTTATAAATTGGTGCTATCAGCCTATTAAATTTTGTCGTTCTAATCACCAAACTGACGTAAAAGAAAATGAACCATCTTTAACAAATTATAAAATGGGGCATACTCATATATGATATATCCCCGTAAAAGAAAACACCATCAAAGTCAAAAATTAAAATGCAAACCTCCAAAAGAAAAACACGATAGTCTATAAAACTTATTTAACCTCCACGAGAGAGAACACAATAAAATTATGCTACCTCCACATGGGAAACAAAATTAACATGGGAAACAATTTATGAATTTAACCTCTATCAAAAACTTGTATCGTCGAAAGTTTTTAATTTTTAAAATAATTTCCCGTAGGGATTGTGTACAACTTGGGCATACGTGAGGAAAGTTGCAATTGCTTACCAATAGATGGCGCTAGTTCTCACCAATAGATGGCGTTAGGATATCTAACCAATATAGTATAGATGGCGTTAGGATATTATATTTGTTGGTCTAAACTGTTTGAACTGCGCGCCTCTTTAGATCTTAAGCACACGTGAGGAAAGTGTAGATGGCGTTGCAGAAAGGAAGACAACGGAGAAAGCGGAACTATGGAACTAACTATTGTTAGTACTACTAATAAGCTGAGACGTTATAACTGCTTTATACGTTTTTGATTCCTATTTTCCAAGGTTTACATAACTTCAATGGGGGTTTCTTTTATAGGAGTATGAGTTTACTCCAATTTGTTAAAGATGTTTAATTTCCTTTTAGATCACTTTGTTGATTAGCACCACACATTTTAATAGGCTGATAGCACCAATTTAACGACGCAATTTGGTAGGAAGTTTAATTATTTCGAATTAACAAATCATTACGACATAAGTTGATGGGGCTTATATAATTCAAAGGTTTGAGGATTGCCCCGCCACGAGGCGTATTTCAATATCTTTTTCGATATTGATTCAAGATCTATAATCAATATAAATAAATGAATATTTAAAGAAAATTGAGCTTTAGATAAAGGTGCGGCGTGGGGCGGCGGGGCGAAGCCCCGCAGCACCAAAGTCGCAGAGTTAGTATTATTAGCTACATATTATACAATTATACATATTACTTAAAAAGGTGATGGGACTTTTATAATTCAACGGCTTGCCATAGCCCCGTCACGAAGCGTATTTTAATCTTAATCAATCTTTTCAATCATCAATCAATCTTATTCAATATTAATTTAGGATCTCAATATATGAATGAATATTTAGAGAAAATTAAGCTTAAGATTAAGGTGCGGCGTGGGGCGGCGGGGCGAAGCCCCGCAGCACCAAAGTCGCAGAATTAGTATAATTAGCTACATCTATATTAACTAAAACTTAGAGACATTATTTAATCGCCGAGCTAATATTAGCTTAGCTTCTATATACAGTACCCACCAAACTATTAGGTACACCCCCCTTTTTTCAGTGCATTCTTATGGCACTACGTGTCCTAGAAAAAATGCAATAACTCTTGAACCGCTTGGGCTAGATTTTTTTCCTTTTTTCCCTGAGTAGATCTAATGATGATCTACATTTTTTATACACATAAAGTTGTCGTAGGATTAACCCCCACGGCGCTACGGTATCGTTCAGTTTATTAGGTACACCCGTTTTCCCCCATAAGCGCCATGTTAAAACCGGCTTTTTCAAAAATCGAGAAAAAATACTTTGCAACAAGATAGTGAAATCTGGTTTGCACACAAAGATAAATTAACATTTAAATAATAATATAACGATATTTTTATAATTTTACGGCATTTTTTAAAACCCTCTCCCTATCCCTCGAACTTTTCGATTTCAAAATTTCTCAAAAAGGGGGAATTCTGCCTATCTCCCCAAGGTTAAGCCGTCAGCCGGACCCCTCTTTTTGAGCGAAAAAACTTCGAGGGATAGGGAGAGGGTTTTGAAAAATGCCTTAAAATTCTAAAAATATCTTAATATTATTATTTAAATATTAATTTATCCAGGACACGTAGTGCCATAAGAATGCACTGAAAAAAGGGGGGTGTACCTAATAGTTTGGTGGGTACTGTATTACTTAAAATTTCAGGTATTAATTAATTAATGTTTTTTTGCATTCCTACGGGAACCTTGCAACCCGCCAGGGATGCCAGTACATTAACATTTTGAGATCTGGAAGTGAAATCGATTCGATATTTCCCGTAGGGATTCTGTACAGCTTTTTTGGCATACGGGAGCATTAGTTCAAATTCTTCAAATAGTGGCGTTAGTGGCGTTAGGATATAATTTTTTTACTGCGCGCCTCGAATTATATTTTGCATTTGAACTGCGCGCCTCGAATTTTATTTGCATTTGAACCGCGCACCTCGAGTTTTGGTATTGCGCGAAAAATTTGTCTGAATGTGCGCCTAAAACCCAAGACACCATCTAACGCTCAAATACTAAAACTTTATTAAAATATCGATTACTAGCTACATATGCTGTATATTACTTAAAATTTGAGTTTAGTATTTCACTTAGGGAGACCGGGGCTATGTGTGACATGGGGCTATAATGAACAGAGCAATTAAAATATGTTAAATTTGTTTAAAAATTATGAAATAAATACAGTGTATGCGTAATGATGTTTTATTTGTCCTCTAAACTTTTTTACTTGAAATACTGTTTATTTTTCGAGTTTTATGGAAAATTCAAAAAAAAATGAATTGAAAATGAGGGAAAATGAGCAAAATCGGTGTCTAGAATTCCGCTAATATCTCCGTCAATAAAATCCGGAAACATATTTCCTTTTAGATTCTTATAGTGGAAATATGAATAAAGGTTTCTGAAAAATTATTTTTTCGATACTCGTCCCCAGTTTTTTTTAAAGTGATGTCAAACACCCCCACCAAATCGAAGAATTTCGAAATTTTCCCAACTTCAAACTCGAATAACTCCAAAACGAAAAAGAGTTTTGAAATTCTGAAAACGCCTATTAAATCCGGCGTGCGGAGACGAACACATTTGTTTTTTTAGTTTTTTTCTAGGTCCTTTTCCGGATTTAGAAAAAACAGTGGGGTACGTAAATCCGGTGCACTTCTCTCGCGAACTGCTTGTTAAGGGTCAATCCATGCGAAATCGACCAAAGCGTGTGGCGACCAAGTCACCGATTTTGTTAAAAATTTGACCAGTTATAGGTCTATATGTTTAGTTTCATTTGTGAAAAGGATTTTTTTTTAAATTAAATAGAACAAAAGTTATAGAATATTTAATTTTTAATGTTTTTATTTTTGCGCGTTTTGCGCGTTTTCTGTTTTTCAATTTATTTTCGTCAATTATCGTTATATATTCTTAAAAATTAGTTGAAAGTGAATTTGTGGTGTTAGAAACCAAGTTCACTTTTTAAAACTAAAAATTTAATTACTACTAAGTTTATTTTTAAGAATTTAGTGTAAAATGGGCCCTTAAGTGTAATCCATATAGCTAGAAACCTCCCTAGAATTTAAGAGATCGGATTGTGCGGTATGAAAGTTGACATCGTCAGCTATATAACTTGAAAAATTCGCCGAGGTTTTTTAAAAATTAATCATGTAGTGTCCCTTCAAAGATTAGCAATTTTTAGGTTTGTTTCGTCTTTTCTCGGCCATTTTTCCTTCACCCCTTCTAACACTTCCCCCTTTTTTTTGCCGTCGTAAAATACCGCCCAAGGGCAAGAAAGGGGGAAAGTGATAGAAGGGGTGAGGAAAAATGGCCGAGAAAAGACGAAACAAACCTAAAAATTGCTAATCTTTGAAGGGACACTGCATGATTAATTTTAGAAAAACCTCGGCGAATTTTTCAAGTTATATAGTTGACGATGTCAACTTTCATACCGCATAATCCGATCTCTTAAATTCTAGGGAGGTTTCTAGCTATATGAATTACACTTAAGGGCCCATTTTACACTAAATTCTTAAAAATAAACTTAGTAGTAATTAAATTTTTATTTTTAAAAAGTGAACTTGGTTTCTTACACCACAAATTCACTTTCAACTAATTTTTAAGAATATATAACGATAATTGACGAAAATAAATTGAAAAACAGAAAACGCGCAAAACGCGCAAAAATAAAAACATTAAAAATTAAATATTCTATAACTTTTGTTCTATTTAATTTAAAAAAAAATCCTTTTCACAAATGAAACTAAACATATAGACCTATAACTGGTCAAATTTTTAACAAAATCGGTGACTTGGTCGCCACACGCTTTGGTCGATTTCGCATGGATTGACCCTTAAGAAAAAATTTAAAAAAATTACCAAACATAAACAAATAACAGGGAATCACTCCTATGCTTTTATTTTTTCTTAATTTATCTTTAAACAATTTGGCAGCGGAAAAAAGTGTCCCACATAGCCCCGGTCTCCTACACAATTTATACGTCAAAATAGTATCACCAAGATGTCATTCCAATATAGCCTATCATTTTAAAAACCCATTGCTAAACAAAAAATTGCTCTCAATAAAGCTACATTTTTATTTATTACTTAATTTATTTTATTTGATCAACAATTTTTTTTTTCTATTTAAAAAAAATTCTACTTCCTACGGGAAACTCGCAAACCGCCAGGGATGCCAGCATTTAAATAGAGTTTGAGTATTTGAGCGTTAGATGGTGTTTTAGGATTTAGGCGCGCATCCCCGGTGAAAATATTTTATGTATTTGCATGTATTATTACACGTAATACTATGTAAAACTATATCATACTACATGTAAAAAAGGTTTTTTTTCGTCGTGAGGCAAAGTTTGACATGTATTGATACATGTAAACATTTAGTGTACTTATTGTTACTACATTTAGTTTGCATGTAACACATAGTGTACTTCATATAATGACATGTAGTAAAACATGTAATATACATTTACTTCATGTATGACATGTTTTGAAACATGTAAAACATAGTGTACGCTATGTAACGACATCCCTAGTAGAACGAGATATCTTTTAGATATCTTTTAGATATCTACATATCTTTCTGGTGTCTTTTTTTTTGTTGGCATCTTACAGATATCTTTTAAATATATACAAAAACATCACCCGTTTATCATATCTATAAAACATTTAGAAAATATCTTTATAAAAACATTTAACCTAAGATATCTAAAATAAAAATAAAAGAACCAAAACGGATTCGAACCCTGATCCTTTATGTTCACTATACCCCTCGCTAACCACTACACTATCTCGTTCTTTGGTAAACTTAGAAATTATATAGTCAGACTGTATTAAACGGACTTTAACTTTTTCCCTTAAGTTACAATGACAAATCTTTAGTAAATCCTGATAGAGACAAATTTAAACTCTTTTTAGACCAATTAAATAATCTTTGCGGCCAGAAAAAAAATTATTTTTGGACCGTTAAAAAACCCAGTTTGAAACCCATGAATTAGACCACCAAAAGCCGTCTTTTATCAAGCCTATTCGGACGGTATAGACGACGTCTTTTTTATCCCAAATAAAAATATGTGCGTCTAAATTAGACCGCCAAAAGCCGACTTTTATGTTATCCAGCCTATTCAGACGATCACACAAAGACGTCTTTTATCCCAAATTAAAACCAAGCGTGTTGTCTGGGTATTGAGACACAATGAATGAACAATTCGAGTATCAAGTTATTTAGAATCAAATCATTGAAATCATACAATGTCAAATAAAAAAAAAATCCTTCAAAATATACTTTCCACCACTTTTTTCAACACATTGGAGATTAAGGTAAAGTTGCTAATCTCCTACTAGGAACTGAGGTCCTGAGTTTCTAGCAAACATTTGAAAACGGCAGCCAACGAAGGAGGAACATTGGACCATTGTTGTTTTTAAAATGTAGTTTAATCACGCTTGGATAATTTAAATGTTTGGATGGGCGGATTAGATACAGTACCCACGTAAAGTTTGGAAACACGGGGGGGTTTTTAGCGCGTTTAACAGGGCGTCTTACGGGCTAACGTGTCCCCAGTATTTTTGCGATAACTCTCGTTAGAGTTATCGCATTTTCAATTTAAAAACGCCATTCTATTGGCAAAGAAATGAACTATCACCGTGGTTATTTTCAAATCACGGTGATTTATAGTTTAGGCGGAAAACGCCAAGTTTAAAGTTTGGAAACAGAGTTGTTTCCGTCATATGGCGCCTTGCTATTCGGGCCATATTCAAAAAATCATAATAAATTAGCTATTCATGATTTCGCCTTGAAACTTGCATAGCTGATAGATGACATTGTCTTCTACATTCTAGCAAAGTTTCAAAAAAAAATCTTAATTTGCAAAGAAATTATGACTTTTTTTCTAACAAGTCAAAAAATTTTCGCTGGACTGATGGGGGAGATTTCGGCCCCAGGGAAGAATGGAAGGAAGAAGCTAAAGGGAAGGGGAGCTTAAACCCATTCTAACCTTCATCTCCCCCTTTTTTTTCTTTCTTTTCTCTCCCTTCCATTCTTCCCTGGGGCCGAAATCTCCCCCATCAGTCCAACGAAAATTTTTGAGCTGTTAGAAAAAAAATCATAACTATTTTGCATATGATTATTTTTCTTTGAAACTTGGCATGTATGTAGAAGACAATGTCACCTATAAACTGTGCAAGTTTCAATGCGATATCGTTGTTTTTGAATTTATTGTGATTTTTTAAATATGACTCCATTAGCATGGAGTCATATGAAGGAAACGACTTTGTTTCCAAACTTTAAACTTGGCGTTTTCCGCCTAAACTATAAATCACCGTGATTTGAAAATAACCACGGTGATAGTTCATTTCTTTGCCAATCGAATGGCGTTTTTAAATTGAAAATGCGATAACTCTAACGAGAGTTATCGCAAAAATACTGGGGACACGTTAGCCCGTAAGACGCCCTGTTAAACGCGCTAAAACCCCCCCCGTGTTTCCAAACTTTACGTGGGTACTGTATGAACTCGATAGTACGACTGGCTAGTTGCAATAAAGTGGTTGCATGCACTCTTGCAAAATCCAACAAGATTTTATAGCTTGCTAATAATACGATTTCTATACGCAAAACAGCTGAAGATTTCAAGGGAACCGCAAATCGTCTACCTAGAATCCTACATGTTGCAGATAATATCTATTATCTTTAGTTAAAACATAAATCCCATTGTAAAAAATTATATTTCTTATTTATGCTCTATTAGTAGTGATGTTACGTTATACGATTTTTGAAACGTTTACGTTATCCGTTAAATTAACGTAGCTGGGAATTTTTTACGTTAAGTTAATACGTTAATTAACGCGTTATCCAGAACAGCACGTTAACTTAAATTCTACGTTATTTTTACGTTACGTTAATTAAAAAAAGTTCTTGATTAGCACATGTATAGCTTTTGACAATTAATTATAGCACAAATAAAAAAAAATATCAATTTTCTCCGTCTTGACTCTTGAATATGCAATTTTCCCTTGAATTAAAAATTCCCTTTTTTAAATTGATTATTTCAGAACTTTATTAGTTGTTTATCCGGTATTCCAAAAATACTTGATAGACCCCACTAAACTACAAAACATAAACCCTTTATCTTACTTTGTAAATTAAGATTAAAATTTCCCTGTTGAATTATTAATTCAGAATTTTGAATGCTTTCTATCCGGCATTTCAAAAATACTTAAATTTCATACGATTTCCAGCTTTTTTCCATTCTTTATAGGTCAAGTTTAGTAATCATGAAATGGTGCATGGCTTATATTTTGAAAGGGAAAAAATAGGAAAACTAGAGTCTATTCGAGAATATTTTTGGAGAAAACATTAAAAGTTCTGAAATAATTAATCCAATAAGAGGAATTTTTAGTCTTAATTTACAAAGTAAGATAAAGGGATCAGAATAGTAAAGAGAAAAAAATAATTCATTTGTGAACTAGCTATGTTCAGCGCGCTACCATACGGTAGCCACTTGCATAAGTTGACAATTTCTATCACCCCTATGCCCGATCGTAGTCTTTACCCTCTTAGCCTGTGCTCAAACTAGTCAATGTGGTTTACAAGTTTCTTGAACTTCAGTAATCCTCATTCAAAGTGGTCAACCTATACAGGAATTTAGAACAAACGACGCCATATTTTTTTTTAAATAACGTCAAAATTAACGTCCAAAAAAAATTATACGTTGACGTTATGCGTTAAGTTAACGGACCCCAAAAACAGTACGTTAACGGATGTTTTACGTTATACGTTAACTTAAACGTAACATCACTATCTATTAGTATGTCATGTTGGTATAGTGGTTAGCGAGTGGGGCTACCATTCTGAAAGTTAGAGGTTCGATCCTCACAGCCGACAAAAAACAAATTCTGGAATGAATAATACGAGAAAGTGGAACAGAAGCGACGTAGTATATTTAAAACTATTTCCCCCAAACCAAAGATTTATTTAAAATATCGATCAAAGATGTATAATAGATATATTTAAGATATCTAAGAAAGATATATATTAGATATTCAAGAAAGATATCTTTAAGAGATGACAATAGGTTACTAGATAGTTATCAATAAGATATGTTTCTGGTAGATAACTCTTTGTCTTATAGATATCTAAAAGATATCTCGTTCTACTAGGGATGTAGTACTACATGTAGTGTACATGTCTGCAGGAAATCATAAATCTATAAACATTACCCATAGCAAGATACTATTTCCTTCCTGCAATTTGTTGTTCAGTCATTTCATCCTTATAATATTTGTTTTATTATGAAAAAAAACATACCCTTAGAAAAGTTGGCGTAATTTTATATTAGAAATTTTTACAATTTAAACAAATTAAAATTATTTTTTGTATCTATAATTTACTATTGTGCTGAATTGTAAATTGCTAATAGCATATTATTAATTTACCTTTCATAGTATCTTATTGACCTCACTCCATTGTTAAGTTATAATACCACTTTAGTATGATGAAAAGTCAGGAGAAATCGAAGCGCAGCTAATATCGGTGAAAACAGTGAACGGATGGGTGACCCAGCTATAGCTGCAGCTCATCTTAATTGTATTATTTAATATAGATGAATATATATTGCTTTATGTCATAATACTACATTGTTTACATTGCAATACTACATTGTAGTATTACATGTACTGTGTAGTATTACTACATGTAGTGCTACATACAAATGAAAAATCTATGCAGTAATACATGTAAAAAACTACATAAAATTACATGTAATTTTTTTACCGGGGATTCAAACAAGTTTTACGCGCAATACCAAAACTCGAGGCGCGCGGTTCAAATGCAAAATATTAAAATTCGAGGCGCGCAGTTCAAATTTAAAAAACTATATCCTAACGCCATCTATTGCTGAGATTTGAGCTAATGCTCCCGTATGCCAAAAAAGCTGTACAGAATTTTCTTCCGTGTTCCTTATCATCAGTGTTTCCTATCTTTTGAAAAAAATAAGATAAGATACAGATAAGATAAGATACTTTTGGTATTTTTTGTGTATCTTATATCTTTCTCATAAATTTCGTGTAATATCTTATCTTATTGGTATCTTTGATAAATTTTGCTCAAAGATACAGATAAGATACAGATACTTGCATTTTATCTCATCTATTGAATTTATCAGATAAGATAAGATAAGATACTAAAGAAAAGTGACGGATTTCTGTTTTTTGGCGCCCCTTGTGGCTTTGCGTCACAAAATATGTTGTTTAGTATAACCTCAACCGCTCTTTCACATTCACAGCAGTCGAAAATTTGTCAAACTCTCGAACACTTTGTCCAAATTCACACTTTTACCGACTTTTACACGTGTTAAATGACTGAAGTCATCGTTAATCTTAGCTTACACTCATTATTTTTCAAAAATAATGAAATAATGAAAATAAAGAAATCTATGTTGCCTAAGATTCCTGCCGCTACTAAAGTAAAGGCACTTGAGTTGCTGAAGACATGTAGTACTTCATTCAATATTATTCTTGACATTTGGTCATAAAAACAAATGATGGGATACATCGGATTCAAGTGTCAAGCAGTTACACAGGACTAATTCTAGCTTGTTCATGTCTTTTTAGCCATGAAGCACATGCTTTTTATGCTTATCAAATGCAATACGAAAGTGAACGCTGCTACAATTTACCTATAGTAAACTTTTGTTTTGTTTATTATATGATTCTTGTTTCATTTGATCAGTATGCTCACTATGTTGTATTGTCAAAACTGGCAAAAAAATGCAGAAATTCAGCAAAGAACACTGATTCAACGATTACTAAACTTTGCTACATTTTTTTTTTTTTTTTTTTTTGAAACTTGTATCTTTTCAAAGTATCTTGTATCTCCTCGGTATCTTATCTTTATCTTATCTTCTCAAGTCATTTTTTCCGATTATCTTATCTTATCTTTTCAATTTCTAGGAGTCAAGTATCTTATCTTATCTTTTTGGACTAAAAAAAAAGATAGGAAACACTGATTATCATGCGATCAAGTTGTATGTGTACAGAATCCCTACGGGAATTGAATTGATGGATGATCTCTGGAAACGAACTGAGTAATAGTACGAACTTCATCAATGATCTGGAATTCAAAAAGAAATATTTAAAAAATAGCCTCAATAATAAAACCAGAGATAAAACCAGTTTTAAAAATTAATAATAAAAAGGTGGGCGCGATGACTCTCAGTATTCATATGGAAAATTTTGTGACGTTTTTGCTTTCCGACTGGGTATTTAAATTTAAAGAAATAAATCTTCAATTCACCTGAAAATAAATTCCTTATAATAATAATAAAAATATTCCATAATCATTAAACGCTAGTCTGTCCGCGTACTGGACTTTGGAAGGAAATGCGTGTATCTTATTCTAAGACAAATCCATATCATGTAACTTGAAACCGGGAAAGGAGTGATACGCTTCATTGGTACATAACATTCATATTTTCGTTTTCTTATTACTTCTTGTTACATACCAGAAATCGTATAGTGACGAATAAGTCTCGGACCATAAAAGAACTAGGATATTAGTTGAAATATAACCGAATATCGTAATCATATTTCATCGATATTCAGTGTCACATTTTTACGCGCTATGAATTTATCCGAAAAGTTATGGTACCTAAATTTGGCAATGGGGGTATACGGTTGTGGTATGTACATATTCTTAAGTGTTATTACTAAATCAGAAAAACCAGTTGATAACTTTGACGAGGCATCATCAGGCCCATTTTGTAGCATGGCAGAGTGCCATCAGATGCTACAGGACCGTTTGGAGACAGTTGAAAGCGTTGTTCGAACCATAGTTTCCATTCTTTCGATTCAAAAAAGCGAATTATTTACACCAGTCAATAAAATGTTAGCGCAGGATGAAACGGTCAAGGAAATCTTATCGCGTTCAGAAATAACACAAGTTATTCAAAACTCGGTGGATTTTTCAACATTTGGAAGTGGTTCAAATGACACCGTTGAGGATAGTCCTTCAGATGCAATGAAAGGTATTAACTTTACACTTAAATAAAGCTTATCAATAAATATATATAATAGAATCACTGAGATGATTTTGTTTAATTTTATTCAGACTACTCTCAGCTAGAGAAAAGTGTCAAAAATTTGAAAGGAGCAATCAAATGTTCATTAGAAAATTTGATAGACATCAGTACCAAAGGTTTATGACGTCTATGACTAGACATTGATTTTATTTTCACCATTTTCTGCAAAAGCTTCATTAAATATGCTATGATTTCTTACAGATTATAATTTAAGTGCCAATCAGTCTACGAATATTAAAGCTTCGGTATTAACTAATGAGTCACTTGAAATAACATGGCCCATACTCTCCGAGGAGTGTCTCAAATTCAGTTCAGGTGTTTGGATACGGATTTACCAGGAATCTCAAGAAGACGTGCTCCAGGAAGAGGGCACTGCCTTGTCCTTTCCTCAAAAGTGTCTTTTTAACAACACGGATGGTGCTTCGCATTCAATCGTCCTTTTCCCGCAGTCAACAATCTCAAAATCAACTGACGAAAATGATCCCAATCTCTGTTTCTTTTCCGTGGCCAAAAATCTCACCCAGTGTCGCGCTTATGTTGTTGAAGTCATTCCAAACTACCAGTCGCTTCGAGGCAAAACGCTGCGCACAGGATTTGTCGTTCCGCCTAAGGTGACTAGAAAATAAAAATTAAACCGTTTCAAAGAAAATGTTTTAAGTTCAAACGTAAAATTATATGAACTTGTGAACAGCAAAGCGACGAATTCAACATGAAACCTCTAATAAATGTTGCGGCTCATTCAAATTCACTGACGTTGAATTGGAAGGATAATTCCGGGTGCGCGCCGCAATTAACTTCTCTCAACTTGAAAATATTTCAAGTATATAAGAAAAGTTTATAATTAGTTAGCAACTTTACTATTAGTGGACAAGTTTTTAGACTGTCCTTAAACTCCTTTATATTTTGAAAAAAAGGACGGAATTATAGATAATAGAGAAAACGTCATTACAACTATCAAGATTCCTCGCAGCTGCCTGAAGTATTCTAGAAAAAAAGAAAACCTGTTTTCATTGGGGTTGCCGGCTGATGGACATGCCTGTCAACTGGACTGGAAACCGTTAGATAAGTGTCGCAAATACCAACTTGACGTCAGCTCTCAGTACTCAGCTTGGAATAGTCCGCCATCTTCGTGGGAAATATTCACAGCACAAGAAGGTTATAAATTAAAATTTGTTACGATCATAATAATTAATAATATTTGCTGTATTCTCGGAAACGGACAAAAGATTAACATTTTTAATTTGTGGAGCTTTACATATACGTATACGTATACATATCAAAATTTTAACGTAGGAAATTATCCGGTGAATGTAAGTGATTTTTTACGATGTCCAAAAGAAAATTTGTACTGCCCCTTTCATGGCTGTCAGCAAACCAACATTTGTCAAAGGAATAGCCAATGCGGTGACGGCCGGGACGAGCAAAATTGTGACCCGAATAATGTAAACTGCTATACTCACTCTCTCAAAGAATAAAAAAAGGAAACACATTAAATTTAATTTTTTTTAAATAAACATTTTTTTGCTTCATCAGGACACTAAAAATAAATTTCGGTGTGGACAACAATGCTTACCGGAGGAATTAGTTTGTGATGGAAAATACGATTGTCTAGATGGTTCCGATGAAGGCTACAATTGCAGTAAAATTTAATAATAATAAGCGTAGAACTTTTTGAAGCATGAAAATTAATTGTTTTTCTCTAAATCACTTTATTTACACAGGTTACTCATATATGTGTCAGCAATTCACAAACGCATCGGGTTATTTTTCTTCTCGGTTATTTCCTAAGCCTGAATTTGAAATTCATTCAGACAGAATTTTAGATATCGTTCGAAAAACGGTTGTGTTGTTATCAGTGCAACCCAACCATCAAATTTGGCTGACGTTTAATAAGTGTCTCACTTATAAAGACCAGCATTTCATCAAGGTATTATGACACAGTTCATAAATAAAAAATTTTTAAATTAAGTAATATGTTCAGGTTTATGATGGCCCTTACTCGTCCAGTCCCCTTTTATTGTCACAAAGTGGATCAAATAAACCACATTCCGTACGGTCATCATCCAGCGACTTGTTCGTTGAATTTCCATCCTACTATGACATGAATTATGGAATTGAGGCTTTCTATACAAGTGTAAACTTTAAACTACAAAATTCTTAAAATATTGGACAATTATTCATTTGAATTTGATTTCAGATAAACCACACAACTGAGCCATTTGTCGCAGGTGCGTGTAATAATTTAAAAAAATATTTCAGAATTTACTAATGAAAAAAAATGTAATTTCATTACGAAAAAATTAATAAATACATCAATATTTTTTTAAAATAAAAAAATTCTTTTGTTAAAATTCTTTTAGGCTGCGGTGGTTATATAAACGGAGATGGTGTCATTTCTACCCAAAATTATTCACCCAAAAGTATCGCTGACTGTTTCTGGTTTATTGAATCCTGGAATAGTGAAGACAGTTTTCTACTAAGAAATTCTTTTGATCAGAAAAATTCCCAGATGGCATTGTTATCTGAATTGATCTATCCAACCATGATTGTAAGTTTAATGTGTTTAAATCCTTAAATAACTTTATTTTTATTTGTTTATAATATTTTAATTTCAAAAGGTTTATGACGGATGGAATACAAACGGCCTTGTTCTTTACGATGGGAAGCCATCTGACTCGCAAGAAAAAACGACCATATTCTCGATCACCAATAAAATGTTAATACATTTCAAACAGCCCGAAGTGAAAAATTATCGCTCCTTTAACTGGAACGTGTCCAATGTACATTCAATCATTGTTCCTATTTCTGTAATCTGAATTTAAATTCTTTTCCTGCTCAACAGATATCAACACCGCAGTGCAGGAACCATTTTGGAGGAACTAGTGGAACCATAAAAAGCCCTAACTATCCTTTGCATTATCCGCATTTGACGGACTGCCGTTGGACTATCACCGTGAAACCGGGTTCAAAAGTCCGATTACTTTTTGCTTACTTTGTAACTCAAGAGGGAGCAGATTTCATATTTGTAAGTTATTTTCAATCATTAATATCATATAGACAATTTATTGTGAAACCATGATGTTAATAAAAAAATGTCTAGGTTTATGATGGGCCAACTGTACACTCAAAACTTTTGTTGGCGAAATCAGGATCAGTTCCTACCCCTTTTGTTGTAAACTCTTGGACTAATGAAGTGTTAGTTAGGTTTACGTCGGACATGGATATTTCTTTTCCTGGTTTTCTTGTCGTCTATTCACTCGTTTGACGTTTTGTCTTGTCTTATTGGCACGAAATAGGAATATAATCTTTGAAATACAAGTACACATTGTTGATTAAAAAATTACTTTGCACCATAAGTGACTCGTTATTTAAACAAGAAAAGTGTTGTATTTGTATTAAATTGGATTTCCAATATTGGTAAAAAAACATTTGACAATGGATCTATCTACAATTTAACGTACAGTTGAATTAGCGATTGACAAAATAGGTGGGGAGGGGGGAGGATGACAAGCGGCTGCAGCACCAGGAACAGCCTTCTTGATCTGAACTGAATATGTGGCTGGTTTTTGACATGGCGAAACAATTAAATTCGTTCGAAAATGAGCAAAGTGTGGGATGTAGTGATGTGCGGTGTTAAATCTTTCACTTACTTTCTTCCCTTTTCTTTTTCCGTCCCCAGAAGGTAACGGCCTTCATCAACTTAAAAGGTTTGGATTTTTCAAAATCGGCTTCATCAGTATCGTTCACGTCGATCAATGAAGGGAATCCAGTGGAAAAATTTGGACTTTTATGGAGCCGGAACGAACTGCTGCTGTGACTGCCAGGTTTAAAAACAGCATCTTCAACATTAAACAAAGATAATTCATCGGAAATGGGATGTAAGTCGTCTTGGCTGACCTGTTCGGCATTAATATAGACTGGCAATGTGTTTTTATAAGGCGAACAGTTGAATTCGCTTAATATACGCGTTTTAGTCCATGGCTGGTCGAAAACCACCACTTTGCACAAATGCCTGTCTCTTTGGATTCCTTCCAACTCTAGAGTGAGTTTGTAATTTTTCCCAGCTACCGTTTGCGATTCGGCCATAACTATGTTAACCAACGTGATAGGACCAGAATTGATTTTAACCGAAATAGCAGACGTGGCGAATTCTGCAATATCTTGAACTTGTTCGCTGTTGACATTCATTGGCATGAATCCGCCGAGTGGAATTGGTCTTTTATCTATTTCCATTGCTGAACCACCAGGAATCTCTCGTTTATTGGGTGGTATAGAATCCTCTTCAATAATTGCAGAAGGAAACGCATGGATTGGACGAGGCTCATTTAATGTTATTTCGCCGTCTATAATGACGGATGGGAATTTTGTTCTAATCGGCAAGCAATTTGAGTTTCTCAGTATTCGCGTAATCGTCCATGGTTGATCGAAAACCACAATTTCGCAAACTTGAGCTTCGCCGTCAGGTCCTTCCAACTCCAGAATTAATTTGTAGTTTGTACCAGCCACTGTTTCCGATTCGGCTTTGACAATATTAACGAGCACGAAAGGTCCCGAGTTTAAGTTGATCGATAAAGCGGTAGCAGCAAATTCAGCAATATCCTTCACTTTAGCGTCGTTTAAATTAATTGGTGAGTATCCACGCCCTTGAAGAGGCGCTGAATCGTTAGGAATTAATTTATCAGGATAATTGATGCTGTTGGATTTATTTTCGATGGGGAAACAAACGGACGTCCACGACTTAACCAGTGATTGGTCGAAAACCACAACTTCACAGCGAAGATTTTTTTCATCAGCTCCGTCCACTTCTAGCGTCAATTTGAAGTTGACAGCTCCGATTCCCACCTGCGATTCAGCCTTTAAAATTTTGATCAATCGGAAGGGGCCGGCGTTGCTGCTGGCCGATATCGCTGTGGTTGCAAAGTCGGCAATTTCCTTGACTTCTGAGTCATTCACGTCAATCGGCGAGAATTCCCCGAGTAAAGGAGGACTTAAATCGGTTCGAACAGGAGTGCCACTAATTTCACGTTTTTTTAATAAACCACCTCTCACATTCATCGACGAAAGCCCATCAGCCATTGGAACTAATATTCCAGGAATTTCAAAGTTGGCGAATGAAAACGAATCAACACTACTGATGGTCACAGTGACGAAAAACAGAGAAAATGCAGCAGCTGCAGTCAGTTTTCGGGGCATGTTAAACGTTTAATAGGCTGTAGCCATCACGAAAGGAACAACTAACGGGAAGAGTTTGTGAGTTGCAAATGCGAAGGACATGGTGAATACGACCGGCTTTTATAGGATCGCGACCTCGTATCTTACATCCATCAATGATGACGAAAGCTATATGAAAACCGGAATCGTAATTATGTTGTCATGAATTATATCATATTTTCAATTACGTCCCTCGCTGAGATCGTGTAGCTTCCGATTGCAACTAGTGTACTTGGATTCAATAACACTAACGAGCCATAAACGAAAAAAATAAGCAATTAAATGTTTGCTGTAATAATGGTCAGTTTTCATTTTCACAAAATTTCTAATCGAGTTTCAAACTTTTACGTTATCTGGAGAAAGAGAAAAAGTCAATCTGGTATGCTTGGATCGCATACAATATTAATCTGTCCCTAACTTTCTTTTTCTGATTTCTCCAAATTTCTGTACAGTAGAATTTCAAGTTTTCCACCAAACGAATAAAGGGAAAAAAGGAAAAGTTATTCTGGTGAAAACTAGAGAAGAAAAAAAATCTCGTCATATGTGAGACAAATACAGTAGTCACCAAAAATGTTAGATATTTTTCGATTTCCCATAAGCCGCCATGTAAATGATTCGCTGAATTGCGCCTAAACTACAGGGGCTAGATTTTTTTTCCTCAAATACGTAGACTTATAATGTATTTGTAAAAAAAAATCATCGCAGTACGACTTTCCGCTGAGGCTGTACGCGAGAATTAAGAATTATTCGAAATTTTTTTCCTTGCGTGCTTTTCTTATGGCGGACCCGATTTTTTAGGCGGCTATATCTTTTGTTATTTTGAGATATCAAACTGAAATTTTTTTATGAATTGCCCACAAGGCACTTTATTTCATGAGTTTGGTTTATCGGAATATCTCAACCCCTTGTTTTATTAATTATATACTTTGCTATTGCTATACTTCCCTTCCCGGTTTTCTTGCTGTTTATTCATCCGTTTGAATTGTTTTTAATTACAAATTATATTAGTACGTGCAAGAGCGATTTAGCGAAGGCACACAGGGAAAAATCTGTAGAGCTAAGTTTTCCCTATTATTAGGGGTTGTAATACACTTGGTATATAAGTCATGGTTACATGATTGACATTATTATAGGCTAATATTTTTAATTTAGGCTTAAAATCAGTCTCTATTAGACTTTTCTATCGGACTTCTGTTAGTGTTACAATATTTTTATATATGGCTTTTTAACTTTTTTATATGTTTACGTAGTATATATCCACAGAAAAACATCGTTCTGATAACAATGTGTGTATTTAAAAAAAATCAGTCTCGATGTCATATTTTGAATGTTATTGACAAGTACTTCATGACATCCGTGATAAAATTAAACCGATCAGCTGCTGTATATATAGACCGCATGACGGTATAATACCGCATAACGGCGCATGCGTATGAACTTATAACCTTTTGTAGTCAGACACCTTCTTTTATAAATCGAAAGTAAATCGAAATAACATGATATATTTGTTCTATTCAAGATAAGATAAAAAATTGTTTACATATTTCTATCTATGATCAATTGTTTGTGATACAAAGTTACAAACTGCCGAGTCGCACACAAGTTGGATAGATACGTTTTATTCCAACTTTAAAAATGTTGCGTTCCAGTTCATTAATCCTTCTTTGCTTGGCAATTACCTTAGGATGGGCAAACCCCATACGTAGGCAGATGGAAAAAAATTAACTGAGATTTAGGTTGTAAAAATATTAATTATTTTCATCAGGTAAAACCTTACAGAAATGGGATCCTGAAATCAATCCGGATTTATTTGAAGGAGATATCTTCGGTATTGAGGTATATATATAATTCATACTGTATATACAAAGGATAAAAAATGAATGATTGCAACTGTTAAAAATTATATTTCATCGCACATGTGTATTTCGATGACGATTCCTGACCGACTATATGGTAGTCGAAGAATGCTGTGCGAGATCCTACTTTGCTGTGGCCTGGAGGAATTGTTTATTACAACATAGA
Source organism: Daphnia galeata (assembly GCA_030770115.1). Lineage (NCBI taxonomy): Eukaryota > Metazoa > Arthropoda > Branchiopoda > Diplostraca > Daphniidae > Daphnia > Daphnia galeata. The sequence continues at coordinate 8,544,804 of CM061114.1, forward strand.
TACCAGTTTCAGTAAGTCCTTCATTATGTACAATCAACTAAAAGCTATTAGCAATAGGCATTAATTTCAACTTTAGTTTTTAATTGTAACAAACCTTTTATTTTTATTGTTAATTAATAGCTACCGATGAGCTTGCTACGCTCGCAGACGCTTTCGCTCAGTACGAAGCCAATTCCTGCATCCGATTTATTGTGCGGAACAAAGAGAAAAATTACGTAACTGTTCAGAAAACTGGTGGCGGGTAAAAAATTCATTTATTTTTCACTTTCAATATAACACGTTACATCTTTTGTTAAATATACAGATGTTACAGCTCCGTTGGAATGGTCGGAGGATCCCAAACTCTTTCACTCGATTCGAGTTGTTTCCGTTGCACAGAAACTGGATGTTTGTCCGGGACGCCTATCCACGAGTTCTTGCACGCACTCGGCTTTTATCACGAACAGAGCCGCACGGATCGCGATGATTACGTTACCATCAACTATGAAAACATTCAGCCAGGTATATTACAGAATTAAAACAAGTTGAAAAAAACGACGGGTTTTGATATATTAACTCACGGTTTATTATTTATCGTTATTTATCTTCGCAATAAAGGATATGAGAGTAACTTTGATAGCTACAGCCAGGATGTGATTCAAAATTTGGGAGCTCCTTATGACTACGGTAAAAAAAAACTTAGCATTTTATTTCACAACTATTTCTCACTCTGACAATCACAATAGGATCAGTCATGCACTATGGAGCGTACGGTTTTGCCGTTGATCCAACCATTCCGACAATTATTGTACCTGATGGCGTCTCTATTGGCCAAAGAGTGGGTTTCAGCGAGGTAATTTCTGAAATAGTATTACATTTTTTATAAAATGATTATATTCATCAGCACACGTATAAGAGAACGACGTAAAACATATTTCTTTAAATACTTTGCCCCCATCAACAGGTCGACCTTTTCAAGCTAAATGCCCTCTACGGATGCCCAGCAGTTAAAAATCCGTTAGATAAGTAGCCTAGAGAACAATAAGAAATAAAAAAAATCCATTTTAATTGATGGGCATTTCATCGGAGATTCTTTTCAATACATATTATTCAATCCATATATTTTGATTGTTACATTTATTCAAACAGAAGCCTAACATAAGACTTGAAATATTAGACAGACACGGGATTTTTTTTTCTTTTTTTATTCAGCTATGAAAAGTAGTGATTCTTTCACACAAAAAAACTAAGTTTTCTTTTATGTTAGTCTTCCTAAATTAATTGCCGGCATGCGTTATCCGGTAACATAAAACGCGTCCTAGCTAACACAAAGTCACTGTTTTTTTCGAGAAGACATCGGCCCGCTTGCCTAGTGAACCTAGCGGGGAATCGTCAGGCCGTTTCCTAAACACCTGCCGTTTCTGATTTCCTTTATTATATCGTGATTTGACTTTTCAAAAAAGAAACAAATTCTTTGTTTATTTTGTAGGAAGAAATGCATGATAACTTATTAACCCATCGTAGCATGATGCCGGAAATGAATCCAGGGTGAGTTTTGATCGTCCAGCAGTAATCGCGATGCAAAAACCTATGTGTATGTGAGCGGTCATTCCTTTTCCTGTCGATTCAAGTAAAAAAATACCCTTCAATTTGGAAAATGACGGGCGTTCTGCTTAAAATCGAGAAAGATCAAATCAGCGTTGATTGGGATAATCATCATTAATACATCGGTTCCGGTGTTTCTTTTTTCCGATATCCCGAAATAAATTTCCATTTCAATATGTTTTATTATTTCAGAGACAATCCATCAGGGCCAAGTTGCTGCATAGCTGTACATGAATTGTCACGTCTTTCGCAATCCGCATCAGTATATAACTCAGAATCAATCTCCCTTAAGATTGAAAGTGGACTAATATTGTTCTAGTTGGGAAGATACAGGAACTAACAATTCTGTTGAGCAGATTGGCGTCCGCCTCCTTTACCACTTGGCGTTCGAGCAACATGTAAATAACGATTACAGAATTTTCAAATTTAAATTTCTACGCATTATACATTTATTGTTTTCAGTTGGAACATAAGATAGCTTGCTACATTCAGCTGAATACCATTATCGACTTGAAGTTCTCAAAAACCCTAAGATGTTGATAACCACGCTTGTAAAAAAAGGTCTTTTTAAATCGACAGCTATTTTTTCTGCCCGTTTCCCCCTGTTGTTTATTTTAGGGTGGATATTTTCGATAAATTAAAGTTTTCCTTGAGGGTTATACTTTTAAGTATGACGAAGGCAATAAATGTTTCCGATCGTATCGCACGTATCGATTTAGTTATCGATATCTATTGGAGAGTTGGGTTGGCTCCAAAAGCCTTATTGCCTGTTTCGTTTAAACCTATCTTCTTTTTTCCTAGTTTACCGATTTATTTGAAATTTGGCCAAGTTGCTTAAATTGTTACCTTACTAAACCCCGGAAGATTTTTTTTTAGATCTTTTTTACTTTTTTTAATGGTATTTTTGCGCAAATTTTCCTTGACTTAGGGCAACTGCAGTAAGTTTTTGCGAATGGAAACGTCGTCTGCAACCCAATTACTTTATGCTTTTTCAAATGCTTCAAAATTCAAATGTATTTGATTTTTGAAGTTTCTCTTGCAGATAGGGGTGATATCGAGGTCATTATTAAAAAAACAGCTATTTTTTTTATTTAGAATATCATTTTAACACCTCGTTTAACACTATTATCCTAATTTATTGTTGTTCCAAAAATAAACAACTATAAGCTAGGTCAATTTTCTCCCTTAATTCATCTAAAAATCACTGCGACGTGGGATGGTGGGCGTATGCCCACCACCCCGGGCAGGTGAATAAAAAATGCTCAATGGTCTCCGCATTTCCTGAGCAGGGACAATTAGGGTTATTCTTGAATTTAAATCTGTGTTGGTGAGAGTTGAGTAGAGAAGGGCCGGTGAAGATTTGGATAGCTTATTAGGCAAGAATAACAAGCTCTCCTGGTCAGTGCAGCCAGTGTAAACCGTTCTCAATCGTGATCAATTGATGAATCCACAAATATCCAATTTAATCGAAAGCCGACTCTTAAATACCAAGGAGGCTCGAAGGAATTGCGTTTCCCATTTGGGTTACGTTATTGTTTCACGTAAATTTTTATGTGCGTTTTTTTATGCACGTTATTGTTCAAGTAAATTTTTATTTTTTTTGTGTGGTGGATTTAGTTGGAGTTTTATTTTGTTATTGCTTTTTTTGCATGGGGGAACTGGTAGATCACTGCAATCAATGCAAAATCACTTAATTAAGATCTTAATTAAGATCATTGATTAAGCAGTGATTTTCAATGATTCATTTTCATACGGGTAGCCTTAAGTGGATTCATAATAAAATTTATTATCATTTGGTATTAGCATTTGTTTTGTTTAAGCAGGTACAAAGTCTGCTTTAGAAAAAAGGGCCAACAAAACCATATTGAACAATTCCACGAAATATTGGTTTCGATAACCAACTCAGACTCTAATGAAGATGATGATGGAGGAGAAGATCCAGAAAAAGAGGATGATGGAGTAGAAGATCCAGAAAAAGATGATGATGGAGGAGATTATCCAGAAGAAGATGATGATGAAAGTGAACAAGGTCAAAACGAAGATCATCTGGAATCCTCAGATTTCAGAAATATCCTCATGGGGGTAAAATCTTCAGATTCTAGGGTAAATAAATTTAATTTCTTTATTATCCCCAAGATTAAATAAATTTTTTGTATCCATCCTACGGCAGATTCGAGATAATGGCGGTAAGGAACAACTCGAGGATTTCTGGTAGAGAATGGGCTGTTATACCACAGGGAAGGAAACAGGGAGGACGGAACGACCACAGTTCGGCTGGTAGTCCCTGGGAAATTTATACCAGAAGTGCTGTTTTTAAATCACGGCCATGCTTTGGGGGGGGGGGAGGAATTAGGAGGCCAAAACAATGGCGAAGCTATTAGTGACGGAGCACTCCGAATATAACAGGGGAACCCTCAACAAACCTTGGACCACGAGGAATGGATAAAATGGTTACTTCTTCATGTTAAGTTATGGTTCCGAAACATAAGTTAATAGTTATGACATTCTTTCTGTTAATTTTTGTGTTAAACTTAACTGGACCTTTTCCTGCACAGGAACCGTTGAAAGTTGTTGAAGTTCTGGAAGATTATAGTAACACTCCAGTTAAAATTGAGAATCACCACCTTTTGCTAGTGAGACCCCTGTAGTTCACACAAATGGGGTGGAACTGCGGCTGATACCGAGCTCGTTAGTCCTACACGTTTCAGAAATAACACATTATCAACAAACAAAAATGAGAAACGGCAACTCTGGAAGCTTGAAGAAAAACTTAAAGAGTCTTATCGTACCAAAGAAAACCAAATGAGGGCCGATTTCCAACGGACTGTGGAGGCGAAGGAGAAAAAATTGGGGGGGAAAGTCAGCAGAAATTGAACACTTGAAAAAAGATTTTGATTTATTCACAGCAACACATACCAGCAATCTACACTCCATGTGAAACACAAAGTTCCTAGAACTGGCTAAAAAGGAGGAAAAATTGAATCAAAAGTCTGGTGAGCTGCAAATCTGGGAAGAGAGACTGGCCGCTGTGGAACAGAACTATGATCATCTGAAGCAATTACTAGCAAACGATGTTGAAATGGAAGATGCAGCGAACTAACTTGATAACATTAACATGTCTAAATTAGTGGTGGCAACCTAGTTTTTTTTTAGAATACTAGGTAATAGTAGGTTATTTTACCTTGTTTTCGCTAAAACAAGGTACGGTAATTGCAAAAAAAAATAGGCACTAGGTAACAGTAAAAGTAGTAAAAATAACTAGGTAAAATTTTTAACCAGATAATTACCTAGTAATTTAGATACCTAGTTTCAAAATTTGAACTAGGTACAACTTTTCAACTAGGTTCTTCAAAAAGTTTAAATTTCCCAAAAAATGTAAAATGCAGTACCCATACGAAATAAAAAATTACCATAGACTTCGATTTTTAATCTCTTTGTATTCACTTATTTTAATTACTAAAAGAAGAAAAAAAGACTAAGGGTTTATGTTGCGGAGCGGATTTTCGGGATCACTCAGAATAAAAACGCTTGTGTTGAATCAACCAAAAATAGTAACTGTATTTTCTTCTTAAAGGTTGGGTGGGGTTTACAGAAATAAGCACTTTAAATAGTAAATGACGGGAGCACTGTCATGAATGTTGTTCGTCGGACGACGGGAAAAATAGACTAACTTAAAAAGAATTCGATTTTCGTCTGCTGCTAATCGGACAGCCGGTGCCCTTCCTTTTCAAAGGCTAGGGCGCCAAATTGCTGTCCGCGACAGGTTTATGTCAAATTACTTATTGAATCTTCAAAGCTTTCGCAATTATATAGTAAAACTGATGACACGTTTGTTTTTTGCCTTTGCAACAAAGCCCACTGCAAGAAAAAAGTCGCTCTGCGGATGCAGATCGTTGCTAGCATGGTCAGATATTGCAATGCTATTCCAGACAGATTGGAAAACCTCCCTGGCTTTTCTTTCCAGAAAGAAAATGGGTAAATTTCGGCATCGAACTCTCCCTTGTCCAATATATATCCAAGTAATTCTTAATCTCCCTTTTTAATTCTACGAGAAACTTGTTCAAGAAATTGTGAGACTATGTGAGTGTGAGAGATGAGACGTGGTGAGGGACTGTGGGCGCGAAAAAAACGTTGAGCAGCGCACAAAGAAATATCAAGTGTGTCACATAAAAATGAATAAAAAACATCGTTGCCCTTATTTTGATAACGCTGTATAAAAATCAAAATTACCTAGGTTAGGTAATTATCTAGGTAATAAATTTCGAGTCGATAAATTACCCCCCCCCCCCCCCCAAAAAAAATTAATTCCAATGTAATTTAGTATTTTAAAAAAATTATAATTTATACTTTTCGTTTCCCCATAAGCACCATTTTAAAAAGCGCAAAGAAAATTTCGGCGGCTCACCAATTTTTCAATAGATTTTAATGTTTTTAAATACTAAATTACATCGGAATTTAACCAAAATTGGAACAGCAGTTAATATTGCAATTCTCTTTAACCCTATATTTTTAAAATAACAAATTTTAATAAAAAGATACCATTCAGCGAAAAGTTAATTTTTAAAAACATTTTTTAATATGATCCATTTATTTTTTCTTCGAAGGGTTTTACACAGAGAAATAAAAAACTAGTATAAATAAAGCTCATTAAAAAAATCGCTGTATACAATTTGTTTGGGGTGCAAATGCTAATATGACCATTCTATATTGGAGATTTCGTCGATCATTTCAAGTTCGAGTTGGCTGAAGTTGTTTTTGAGTGGGCCGAAAGAATGGTAATTTGTATTCTTAAGTCTCAACGTACTTGATGTTCTTATATTATATCGTTTCTTTACTTGATAACCTTTTCCTGATATTATGGGGTGACGGATGTCCAAGAAATGATTAATGGTGCGGGGTATTCGGCTACTTGAAACACTGCGTAGTGTACGAGATTTCGCTCGTATTCCTTGCCAGAGAATATATGAGTTGCTTACTAGAAAAAACATTCTAAAAAAAATTGCTAGGTCAAATTTATATTTTTTGTCCCGGTATTTGACTCAAATACATTTTCAAACTTTAAGTTAACTAGTTAAAGAACAAAAATTGCTTTGTACAAAAAATATATATAAAACGAAAAAAAAATTATTTTAAGAAGTAACAGTGTTAAATGGCATCATGCGTCAAGTATGCTTTTAACTTTCACAATAAATTTGTTTGACAAGTTTCATTTTATTCTCATTTAACGCCGCCAACCCCTGATTCTCCGTTAAATAAACGCGGTTATATTAACCTGCCATACGCTCGGTTACACGAATAATTCAGAATAATTTGTATCGCCAATATAAGGTCATTTCCATTCACCGCAATCATTTTGCTTCTTGTCTCGAGTGCTGGCCTTCTGTTGTCTGCTACCACCGTTATTCTGTAAGCTTTTCAACAAATAATAATGCAGCCAATAATACGTGGGATGCGGTTATGCCTGGATGACGACATCGCGCCCGTGACGTCATCAACCGACTTGCTGTAGTCTAAAGATGCATGGGGCGGCTATCAGTCTAGTCTGCGCCCACCTGTATTGCATAGATTGCGTTGAGATTGATCCTTACCGCTGTATAAGGAGATACAAAAGATGAATAACTGAGAGAGGAAACCGGTGATCGTTCCGAAGAGACGAGTTTTTGGACATTACCTAATAAGGCGAAAGAGTGGATACTGTGCACTACGAAGAGAAGGAAGATGGGCAAAACGACTAATGTCCAAATATGGAAAATCCCACACATATTTTCTCCTGGAATTTGACCTGTTGGCTAATATTGAGCCGTTATTTAGGCCTTTCGGTATTTTGTCTCCCACCTGTGGGCCTTAGATATTCTGTCAATGAAAAGAGAATTGTTTTGGAATTTCGATGCGCTGAACCACAGGTTCTTTTGAGGGCGTCAACTCATATGTTCAAAACGTGCCAACGCCTTTCTGCTGTTTTGTTTGAACGAATAAAGAAACGCAGACTATTCAACCTTCTTACCATTTTCAGAATCGAAACAATGCAGCAATATGAAATGTAAACAAAAAGAGAAAAGAAAAGGGGTTTTAAAAGCAAATGCTGATATGATGAAAGTGACGTGACGTTTGCTGGTCACGATCTTGCTCGGCTCGTCGCTTAAGGCCAACAAAGTTGAACGTCCTTGACTTTCCATCTCGACTACCATCACCTGCTAATGGTGTCTTAATATTTTCGTCTTCTTTTTATTTTTCACCTGCTTGATTGTTGACCAACCTGTTTTCGATCAGCTGTTATTCTGGGTCTATTGATAAGATCCAAAAGGAAAAATTTTTATTTTTACTTTTAGTTATTTATATTTTATATTTTTCTCCGTTTCGAATTGTCTCAACCGCACGTTTGTCGTTTAAGATTTTAATGTGTTTTGTGTCGGAGGTCGTCTAAGCTCATGACCCACTTTCCATCCCTTTTCATTCGCTTATTGATGCTGTGTTCAACAATCGTTCACACTTGCATACATTCACGTTCTCTGCTGGCCCCGAAATACTTCATGTTTGACAAAAAATTGCGTGTCTATTGCGAAAGAGGAGAAAAGTGGGCCGTCATCTTTGCCGAGTACGTATCAGCAACCTGTCGACCTTGCCAGTCGGAATCAATTTGAATGACATTCTGACAAGAATTTCAGTTCGGGATCAAGGTAGATGCCGAATAAACCCTGGCCGACTGCGTTTGATATTAGTCTAAAATTCTGTCTGAAAATCGCTGAAAATTAATTTTGGTTGATCCAATCGTTTTCGTTTTTTTTTTTTTTCGTTGTGTTTTAACTTCCCGAAAGGCATTTCGCTCCGCGGCAATAAAAGTTTGTCGTCTTTTATTTCGTTTTCTACATTGCCATTTTCGGGTTTGTATTTCAAAGAAAATAAAATATCCATACATGGGACGGTGTTGCGTGACACGATGGGCCAGAAGTGGGAAGAAATTTTAATGAAAAAATACAAACAAAACTAACCTTTTCACACTAGCGTAGTTCCTTGCATTGATGACGTTTAATATGTCACGAATGTTTTCTTGTTATAATGGATTCTTTTTCTTTGTTATTTAGGCGACGCAGACCAGTTTTGTAATTTTTTTGTTGTCGCTCACCACCCCAATACATATATTATAGGTAAGATTTTTTCCACGGACGTATGTATGCAATATCATCTATACAATCTCTTTATTTTAACTGTATCGAGCAACGTTCCTATGTCATGATGAGTCAACGGTGAAGTTGCCTAAACTGCAGCAGAAGTGAACTGACATTTAAAAAGATGAGAATACTGGAAGAAGTAGAAGGACCTTATGCGTTTCTATGTATAGCCGCCTCCGCTTGTGGGGAGTCAAAGCCGGCGGTTATACATTATTCCGTAATGGAAGAGTGAATCACGACGGCCGGAATGCTGCTGCTGGTGTCGAACTAGATGGGGATCCATCTGACATTTTTATTGAGACACAACTTGTTCTGCGCCTTATTGCCTTTTGGCTGTTGTAAATTCAAAGTTGGGAAGAGTTTTTGAAGAAAGAACTAAAGGCGTTTGCTTATATCGCCAGTTTCTAAAGTTTCATATTGATGATGATCAAACACGCCAAATAAGCGCATCCTTTCCCCTTTTAGAAATGCGATTTAAATGTTACTCAATCTCCATCATTCTTTGAACGGTTCCTCTCAAGGTGCGCGCTGGATATTGTTGGCGGAGGGACGACGTCTAGAAAAAGGACAAGGAATCTGTTGGTGGGTCGGCAGTTGGCCTTTCGTCCTCGTGCTGGTTGCAGCGCTCACTCTCCTCCCTCTCTCGATTCACTCACGCTTTGTCCTTGTTGCTCTTGCCGAATTTGTTCTGTTGATCTTCCAGAGGGGGAAAAAAAGAAAAACTCTCGGCTTTCGCCATTAAATCGATCAGTGTTCGTTTTTTCAGCCGATTCTTCGTATTGGTCAACGGGCCAATATCATCCATCACATCATCGCTAGCGTTAGCCACTGGATAAACATCAATTTTCTCGCACAGCTGTTGATCCGCAACAGGTAAATACACTACTTATTCTGACGATTATTAGCGCTCTAAAATTAATTGAAAACTCAATAATTTGACTCAATTTTTCAGAAATCAATGCAAGTAATTACATCATGATGCGATATTCTGTAACGATATACAATATTAGAGTTCCCAGCCGATATATTTGTTGCGCTACGTGTTTTGATTGTAGAGAGAGAGCGGGTCGGTGCCCGTGGCAGTGCAGACCATCTTTGGTCATAGCCTTGGACTGCCGTCTTTTCTGTTTGTGTGTCTGCTGAGAGGCAGCAAAGAAAATCCCAAAGAGAGAGCGAAAGCAGCAGATCTATCCACGGCCTTGCCTCTATAATAGTACGTTAGCTGTGACTCTTTTATAGACTCCCGTTTTTTAGTTGGGGATACAAAAGACTTATCAGGGAGAAAACACGTTTTTTTTAAGTAATTTGATTTTCGTTCGGTTTTTTTTTTAGGAAAGGGTGTTTTCCTTTTATTCTATTTGATGAGTTTGGAGAAGAAGATGGGAATAGTTTACGTAAAAGGAAAGAACCTCACCCTCGTGTGCCGCATGTTACATTAACAAACCCAAACCGTCGCTCCCACCCGGTTTAAAATTAGATCGCGTGCCTTGCATCTCTCTCCGTCGTCACGACACACGCCGCTATTCTGCCACACAGCCGTTTTTTCTTTGTTTCCCCCAGTTTTTGACAAGGCGATGACCCATTTTCCTTTCTTCCTCTCTCACGAAGTAAAAAAAAAATTCCATCGTCAATAACTCAATTGCCGTTTTCGGAAATATTTCGCCCCTCTCGTTTGTAAAATGCCGTCAAAAGTCTTTCGTCTTCATTTCAATGTTGAAATATTCGTGGAACGGCCTCTCTTTCCAATCGTCATGCATGTAGACACACAACACAGCAGGTGATTTTCTTTCCGGAATAGAGGCCCTTCCTAAATTCACAACGGCCTATGTGATTGATAGCCAAGGCCAGCAGACATATACGTCTGACCCGCACCTTATTTCATTACGTAGGCTACTCATTTCAATGCAGCCAACTCTTTTTTTTCCCATGTTATATCACATTTTACCATATGCATAGGCTTTTGAGGCGGTTTCTTTTGTTACATTGTTTACATTAGACTGCTTTTCCTATAGCGAATGCAAATGCGATGGCGTCATTGGGATTAATTATTTTGTCTCATTAACTTTTTGATAATTGAAAATTCTCGACTCGTTATGTATACAGTTATGAGAAGCGAATATGCTAATGGCTCACACAAGCAAACACAACTTGATGATGAATAACTCAGTCATCTGCTGTTGACTCGTCGACTCTTGCGGAAACAATAATGAATCACTGAGATTTATTTAGTAGTTAGGGGGTCTCATAATGTTTATTCTCTCTTGTTTATCTTTCTATTTCGCCTAACTTATTAATATGTGTTATTTGGTTTTGAAAAATCTAAAGGCGGTGAGACACGGATACATAAGAGTTAAAAGAAAATGGCGATGTCGGGAGATATTCATCAGCACCATTATTCGACATCGTCGGTCAACAGCAGCAGCAGTCGTCACCAGCAGTCGTGGAGCCAACAACATTACTCCGGATACGATAACGATGAAATGGAAGTAGAAGAAGATCATGGAGCACAGCTTCATCAGCCACTCTACCCTGCCTCAGAGTGGGATCAAAAGCTAGGTCTGATCTTCTTTCACCACATCAGGAATATTATGGTTATGGCGTAATGATTTGCCCCATCCGCTTTTAAAAATAACTCTTTACCAGTCTCCCATTTTAACTTTGGGTCGTCATTTCCGTGGCTGAACAGCACATCTCATCTCTCATGAGTTCAGTTTCAATACTTGAACGCAGCTCTCAGTCGACTTGTGGTAGTATATGCAAATGGTCTAGCTGAAACGCAAGTAGTCTTCGAGTGTGTCACCTTTGTGTATACATAGACTACTGAACTGTACTAGTAATAAGTAAGAGGGCTGGTTTGTTTTTCCCTTTGTTCTGTTTGTTTCCCTAACTTGCGTTCCCTCTATATCGAGTCGCATTCTATTATTGGAATCTTTGTCGGTCTCTTTTGCTTGTTTATAACTTGACCCTCTTTTTCTCCCCATTCTCTATTTATTTATTGCTATTACCTTTTCTATTTTGTTATTATTTTAACTCATAGTATAATAAGGATTTATTGACTCTGGCTTTGCTTTCGTTATTTGTCGTGCAGATCGGATGCTGGATGAGCTTCAACTGAGTATATCACCTCAGAGGAAAGCAGGAACAAGCAAAATAGAAGGCAGTGAGAGCGTGGGAGCCAAAGACACGTCATCGTCTTATTCCGTTGCTTCCGGGTCTCATCACCAGTCGTCGAGGCAAACTGTGAGCTCTAGCAACACCAGTCAACACCAAGAACATCACCGAGCGACAGCATCCAGCGCTCGTCGTGTTTTTGACTCTTCATCCATCGCATCTAATCATTCCTTGGATCAAGTTGTTAATCCTGTACCCATCAGAGCCGCCAGGTCCCAGTCGCCGGAGCAACAAATTCCTCAGACAGGATCATTGTACACCGTAAGCTGAAATTACACTAGGATCCCAAATTTAAGATTAATTAATATTGGTTTGAAATAGGACGGACCTTTCGGCAAAGCTTTGTCCAGAGGTGGCAGCATCAGCAGCGTTCGGTCGCAGAGTTCCCAGCAGCAACGGGAATACCGAGAGTATCACTCATCCAACAAAACAACCGGTAGCGGAACTGTCCTAGTAGGAATGCCTTCGTCCACGTCAGTCGACGATGGCCGATCCGACGATGACTTCCAAGGAGCCCCGACGTCCGTTTCAGATGTAAATGAATTCTAGCTCACGTTTATAATGTTCGGTTTTATAAACTCTCCGTTCTTGCAGAGAGCCAAAGCTTGGAGTAGTCAAGGTGTGGCTTATAATTTCGCATCGGAAACGACCAGCACTAACAAGATCGGTGGTACAGGAATGGATGGTGAAGTGGAAACGGTCGTCAAAAAGACCCAACTTGTGAAAACATCTTCCAACGGTCAGCAACCACTAGGTTATGGGACAGATGAAATCGATTCGGCACTTAAAGATCTGATGATTGTCAGTGAAATGGCCACCAGGTCAACCCAGCACCATCAGACTCCAGTGATGGATAGCAGAGAAAAGCAAAACGTCCGTATCAATCACACGGCCCAATCACATACGCATCAATCTCAAAACGTTCAATCGGGTTCTTCTGGTCCGGAAGTGATGCAGTCTGGTGCGGTTGGAAGTAACAGTTTTAGCTCTAGCAGCAGCCAACAACAGTTTTATAGTTACAGTAGCAGCAACAAAGCTGCCACATCCGAATCCGTCGAAATGCCGATCCAGTCAACGGTGGCAGATAATCGATTGAAAGTAATGTCAATCAGTTCTTCTAGTTTATCATCTGCCACTCACCATCATCACGTCATTGATTACACAAGGATCAATCAACGACAGATGAGGGCCGCTGGAATCCATTCGCTATCGCAGCAGCAATTTAATAGTCCAATTTGTAATTTTCCGGTAAATTTTAACGTTTATTTTTCAGCAATTTGATCAAAGAACTTGAACTGAATTTCAACTCATTAGGACCACGAGGATTATCCAATGTACAATCTTCGAATTATTCCCGAAGCAGCGGGCCTCTTGTGCAACGTTTCAAAGCATCCGCAACCAATGTGTAACTTAGGTAAATTGAATTAATTATTTTTTAAAATATTGGTTGCTCACGTATTTTTATTTCAACTTACAGAGCGCCATCCCAATTTCCCTCTGTACGCTGCTTCACCTCCATGTCCGGTAGGATCACAGGCAACGAATCCCGTTTGCAACATCAAAGTTCATCCGGCCATTTTGTGCAACTACCCCCATCATCCGGATTACCCAAATTTCGCCACTGGCTGCCCTCCAGCGGACAAGGAATCGATCTGTAACGTTCCTTCGCATCCAGAATTATTGTGCAACTTGCCCAAACACAGCGATTATCCGAAACACGCCTCCCGCTGTCCTCCGCCCGAGATCGAGCCCATCTGCAACATCGACCTCTCAAAGGGACATCCTCGCGTCATTTGCAATTTTGTGCGACATCCGCACTATCCAAAATACTGCAACCCAAAGACGACTGGACAACAACCCAACACCGTCTGCAACGTACCCGGTCATGTCCTGGATAAATGTAACATCCCCGAGCATCCGGATTTTCCGGACTTTAAGGCAAACAAACCGCCAGTGCAAGTTGAAGGAAATATTAACACTCCGACCCCTAATGACGATTTACCACTTTGTACGGTTCCCGGGCATCCTATGCTGCTCTGCAATGTCCGGATTCATCCAGATTATCCAAAGTTTACTCATCCAGAAAGGCCTGAATTTTCTGAGGCTATTGCTGGATTGGTTTGTACCATCCCTAGCCATCAACACGATCGAAGTCCTATGCCTTCCAAGTGTAATATGTGAGTTTAGTACAGTTAACAGTTTGTTTTGAAGTGTTGGTTGGTTTACAAAGTTTTTATTTTATTTTCGTAGACCTGGTCATCCTAGTTATCCAGACTATATGTCGTTGACTGAACCTCAAACTGAGCCGTTCTGTGACGTTCCCGGTCATCCTTTTGGATTGTGCAACATTCAGACGCATCCGCAGTACCCAGAATTGATGGGCCCAGAGGATCGAGACGCTGCTCCTTATTGTTTCATCCCTTCGCATCCTGAACTGCTCTGTTCAATTGAAACTCATCCCGACTATCCAGGCTACATGACTGAAGCTGAAATGCCGTCGGAGCCAATCTGTAACGTCCCACGACATCCGGCTGTAAGGAGAAATCCACCAAATCCAAGTCTGCAGGATCCTTTTGCCAGTCCTTATGCAATACCGACGACCATCAAACCTAAAATGTACCAACGAGGTATCGGTGGGTCTCCTTTGCCCGCCATCAGACGCCCAGAAATGGATCCTGGCCTCCAATCGCCTCCCAAGAAACTTGACGACTTGATGGATACGTTCAACGGTGGCCCTTACCAAGTATACGCGTAAAAATATTTTATGTTTCAAATGGCTAATCGACAAAATTAATTGAATTTCCAGCCATTCACTTCGACGCCTCGTGTTGCAGCCGATCCCACGCCCTTCTCTGCTCCGATTCCTGAGACGAATGGAACAGCTTTGATTCCCAAAGAGCCTTTATTCGCTGAAACACCGAAGAGGACTGTAACCAACGGCGCAAGCGGTCCTCCCGTTTATTACCCACCGGAAACTAACGACATGTTTACGAAGACACCTCCAGATGCCCCCCTTCTTATGGTAATTCATTTAAAATCGGAGATAATCTCTTTTCTTTGTTTTAACTCAAATTTATTTGTTTTATAGCAACAATCACATTCAATGTCTATGGGAGGTGGAGCCAAAGGCAAAATGAAATATTCTGCCAAACATTCTGCTGGGGGCTCTGAATCGGATACCAAATTTAAGGCAGGAGCTGGTGGTGCCGCCGTCATTCCCATATGCCTTCCCGTCTGTTGCGCTATGCCCTGTGTTATTATGTGAACAATTTAAACTTGGACTAAAAAAACTAATTTAGATACAATTTAACGTAAATGATATTGAAATTTGCGACAAAAAGTATTTGGCAGCAGCAAGTTTTAAAAGTGCGCAATTGAACTCGACAGTTGATTTCACTCATCACTAATGTGATTCCATAGCCTATTTATGGTCTACGTTGAACAGAATCCGAATTTATTCTGCAGATTTGAAGCTAATTTACACAGGGAATTGCTATTTGGGCGAGTATTTGGGCTCACATTGATGGAAACATTTTTTCGTTTGCGACTTTAGAGGCTATTAAAAATTGCAATGATGAGAAAGTGTGTGAAAGAATGGTGCGTGGGGTTGATGAAAATACACAGTCTATTAATCAGCTATTTCTGATTACGCTGATCAAAAACAAACGTTGATAGAAGAGATTCAAACCAAATAACGCCATTTTTCCGCTATTATAATTTTACAAAAATCTGCAAACACACACGATAAGGCAAAAAAGAAAAAAAAAAGCGTTAATTTGTGCTCAATTATACAATAAATTTAGCCAAAATTATATTTTTTCTGTGCGTAAATATTATAATAAATTTAATGTGTCAAACAGACTTCTTAGCTTAAATAAATGGCCTGATTGTCTTTCCCCAAAGTCCAAAATGTATAAGGCACACAATTTAGTATCCGGAATCACGGATGGATAGTACTCGGGTGGAGTAATAAATGATGCAGGAAATATGACATTCTTAACACATCCATCAAATTCTATCATATTGATGCTCTTTTACTGTTGCAGCTGTCATAAAGGAGTTATATATTTCAAACGAAAAACTTTTGTATTAAAATAATCGTACAAGGTAATGTTTCCGCTTCTGGAATAACGACCGGAAATATCTCGTGTCGAGAAGTGAGAACCATGGTGACATCTTTGGCGAATTGCCCTTTTCTTGAAAGTACACACAGGACTTTGTTTGTTTATTTATTTCGTGAACGGTCGAGTTATATTTTTTCAAAATTTTTTCTTTTGATGTTTATGGCACTTCACGCTCATAAGGAGTGAACGGCATTACACACCCACAGTGTTTACTTGTAGCGTTCGGAATGTGTATCTCTTTCATAAATTTTTTCTAGTCAGTTTATTATTTTTTTACAGTCACTCGATTTGAATTGACTTTTCTGGATAAGTTTTCCTTGGCAACGGCTGTTTTTCCGCGCAACTTATTTTATTTTGTAATAACAATGGAATATCACGCATGTAATAATAAGAAATGTCGGAGCCATGGTCTCCTCACGCCATCCTCGCCCACTAAGGAGCTCGACAGAATCATGGAATATGGCATCGTCCTCATCACAATCAAGGTGAAGACTAATTTACTGCAATCTGGCTAGGAATAGGTCACATGTTTAGTAACTCCCGTGCCACAGAGGCCCCAACAGCCCGAGGAGGTTTATTGGAGCAACCGCAGATTTCGAGTTTCGAACTCGCAATGGTTTGTTTGAATATTAGGTCGCAGGGTCGCTTTACCATCTGAGCTATTGCCCTTGTTACTCAAAATTATGGAAAACATTCATCCATTGCTCCATGCATATTGCTAATTTATTGGTGGTATGGAAAGTACCAAATAAAAAACACAAAACAAACTCGATCGATTTAATAGCGGATTTGATTTAGGGAAAACAAAGTTCAAATCTGAGGATTTAAGGTGCTGAATAATAGGCAAGAGTATCAAATCAGATCTTTAATCAATCCAATATTAAATAGCTAGGTCTGATAAGATAACACCTTTATCTTTACTCGCGTTGTGCGTTGAGCTACTTTTTATTTGTTAAATATCAACAACAATGACGACGTATTTTTCAACTTTCAATATTCATTTTACAATTTCCCCAATCGAATAAAGACTACCGCTATCCCCAGTAACTTTTTTTGTCTGTAATATTTCTAAATGGCAGTTTTACTGGTATTGTTTTACGCTTTGGTGATTGTTGCCCTTATCAAACTTTCGTTGCGACCTTCTAACTTTCCGCCAGGTATGATTTTAATTGCGACTTTTGACATTGAATTTCGAAATCAAATTTGAGTGAAGAAACTGATTCCATACAATATTGGCTGTGAATTAGGCCCAAGAGGAGTGCCATTTTTAGGCTATGCACCTTTTTTATCAACGAAGGAGCCATTGTTCAGAGTCATGCAGAAGATGGCCAAAACTTACGGGCCAGTCACTGGTTTCTATTTGGGACCCAGTTTGGCTTTCATTTCTGTAGACGGACAAAAAGCTGTCACAGAAGCTCTGAATAATAACGACCTCAATGGCAGACCATCCGGTTCAGTTATACTAAGTAGAACATTCGGGGAGAAACTAGGTGCGTTGCCTAAAGTAGTAAAGTATAAAATCAAATAATAATATAACAAACTTTTATAATTTTTAATCTGATTTATAATCAAATTGTTTTTGGGATGAAAATGACATTTGGACGAGAGTTTAGTTAATTTTCTTTTACTTAAATTTTTCATATTATACAATAACAATATAGTGCGGTAAATTGATTCTATTTCTGGCTAATCGCTATAGGGTTGATTTTTGTGGATGGCGATTTTTGGCAAGAACAGCGGAGATTCACATTGCGTCATTTACGTGATCTTGGTTTTGGAAAAACATCCATCGAGGATCAAATGATTGATGAGATTAACGATTTAATTTCGGATATGACTGAAACTGCTAAATCCGATCCCGGACACGTCGTTGATTTCAAATCCATTTTTACCGTGTCGGCCATCAACATTTTATGGGCGATTATCGGCGGGAAAAGGTTTCAGCGCGACAATGTGAAATTTAAAAAACTGTTGGACAATGTTGACATGTTTATTCGCGGTGGAAATCTTGCGAAAGCAGTTGTCTCTGTTCCAGCATTTCTCGTTCGTCTTTTTCCTTCTCTACCAGGTTTACTTGGTCTTACAGATGATTTAGTTGTTCCCATTCAACAGTTTATTGAAGTATACTTCGAACTTTCTAATATGAACTGGGAAACAAAATATAATCCGTAAAATTGTGGGGACGAACGAACAGGAATCAATTGACGAACATGTTACCACAAAAATAAAGGGGGATTCTCCTCGGGATTTCATCGACGTCTATTTGGACGAAATGGAGAAACAACCTTCTACTTTCAGCAGTAAGTCGTTTTGCCTTTTAAAATAATTACATGTTTTTATAAAAATAGTTTCGTTCAACCTCTAGAAAAACAACTGATAGCTTTAGTACTGGATCTTTTCAGTGCAGGCTCTGACACCTCGTCAAGTACGATTGGTGAGTTGATTTTCAGCTGATGTCTTGATCAAAATAATGTTTAAAATTTTAATTTTGTCCGTTTAATACCTTTCTTTTAGGATTTGTGGTTCTCTACATGATTAATTATCCAACCATTCAACAAAAATTGCACGACGAACTGGAAAATGTTTGTGGCGATTCCCTTCCTTCATTAGCACATCGCGCTAGGTAAAGAGAAATCATAAAAAGTAAAAATATATAAATAATTTTATGCAAACACTCATACATAGTTTGCCATTTACTGATGCGTTTATTACGGAAGTCATGAGAATGTCTAGCGTAGTTCCTCTGGGTGTTCCTCACTTTGCAATGAATGATACACAACTTCAAGGATTCACCATTCCAAAAGTAACTATATATCTAGTTTAAGCTTTTGTTTCGTTGATTTCGCTCACTCATCGTCAATTTTTTAAATTCAATAATGTATTAGGGAAGCATCGTTTCGGTGAATCTCAACTCTATGCTGCAAGATACCGAAATGTGGCATGATCCTGAAAATTTCCGGCCAGAACGCCACCTGGATCAAAACGGAAAACTGTTAAGAAACGAAGCCTTTGCTCCATTTGGTATCGGTAGGTGAAGGTTCCTGACCAAATTATATACCGTATATTATATGAAAATCATAAATTATTTTGCGATAATTTTCATTTTTTTTCTCCTATAGGGAAACGAATCTGTTTGGGTGAGTCATTGGCTCGGAATACTGTTTTTCTTTTCACTGCCACCCTCGCCAAAACCTTTGAATTCAAATCCCTGCCAAACAAACCGCCCCCGACGTTGGAACCTTCAATTGGATTGCTTTCTGGTCCCCAACCTTTCAAAACCGTCGTCATACCCCGAATTCACTAATCAATTCCCAATTGTTACGTTGTGATGTGATGTGATGTATATCCTGCACACAAATCCGAATGGGTGTATTATGCACTTACTTAGAGTGCAATAATCTACCGAGATTTAATAAAAATAAGGAATTTACTAGCTTGACAAATAAAATACCCTATTGAGGTACGTTCACACTATGAGCTTTTATTAGCGATACGTGAGAGTATAACGCTCACCTTCAATGATGACGATGCCATATGCCCATATTCCATGATTCTATCAACCTCCCTAGTAGATGAGGATAGTGAGAAGAGACCATGGCTCCGACATTATTTATTCTTGAAAACTAAACTATATTCAGAAACTAGTAATCCTTATATATAATATCGGGAAAAAATTTATTGACTAGGATTTCACAAAAAGGAAAATTAAGTAAATTTTAGCTTTCATGAACCAATAGTAGAATAGGAAGGCATGGTAACAAGATGTTTAATCAATCTAATATTAAATAGGTCTGATAAGATAACGCCTTTATCTTAATCGCGTAGTACGCTGAGGTACTTTGTTTTTGTTTAATATATCAACATTTCAACAACAATGACGTCGCATTTTTCAAATTTCAATGTTCATATTTTACATTTTCGGCAATTGAATAAGGACTACCGCTAGAACAAGTACTTACTTTTTTTTGTCTGTAGCCTAATTTTTTTCGAAATGGCTTTTTTACTGGTATTATTTTACGCTTTGGTGATTGCTGTCCTCATCAAACTTTCGTTGCGGCCTTCTAACTTTCCGCCAGGTATGATATCATTATTTTAATTGCGAATTTTTGAGATTGAATTTCGAAAACAAAATTGAGTGAAGTAATTGATTCCATACAATATTGGGTGCGAAATAGGCCCAAGAGGGATGCCTTTGTTAGGCTATGCACCTTTTTTATCAACAAAGGAACCATTGTTCAGAGTCATGCAGAAGATGGCCAAGACTTACGGGCCGGTGACTGGTTTCTATTTGGGACCCAGTTTGGCTTTCATTTCTGTAGACGGACCAAAGGCTGCTAAGGAAGCTCTGCATAATAACGATCTCAACGGTAGACCATCAGGTTCGGTTGTTATAAGTAGAACATTCGGGGAGAAACTAGGTGCGTTGACTTCGGTATATAATTAAATAATAATGTAACAAACTTTAATTCTTCATATTATACATAGTGTTGTAAATTTTATCTATTTCTGGCTAATCGCTATAGGGTTGATTTTTGTGGATGGCGATTTTTGGCAAGAACAGCGGAGATTCACATTGCGTCATTTACGTGATCTTGGTTTTGGAAAAACATCCATCGAGGATCAAATGATTGACAAGATTAACGATTTGATTTTGGATATTACTGCAGCTGCTAAATCCGACCCCGGACACGTCGTAGATTTCAAAGCCATTTTTACAGTGTCGGTCATCAACATTTTGTGGGCGATCATTGGAGGAAAAAGATACCAGCGGGATGACCTGAAATTTAAAAAACTGCTGGCCAATATTGATATGTTTCTCCGCGCTGGAAATATTGCGCAAGTCCTTTTTCCTGTCCCAGCATTTCTCGTTCGTCATTTCCCTTCTCTGCCTAGTTTGCTGGGCCTTCAAGACGATTTGTTTGTTCCCATTCAACAGTTTATTGAGGTGCTAATTAAATTTCAACTTAAATGCAACATAAGGATAATTAAACATTCCATCATTTTCAAACAACTTTTATATGTTTACGATATATAGGAATCAATAGACGAACATGTTGCCACAAGAACAAAGGGGGATTCTCCTCGTGATTTTATCGACGTCTACTTGGACGAAATGGAGCAACAACCGACAAAAGATTATACTTTCAGCAGTAAGTCGTTTAACCTTTTTAATAATTTGAAATTTAAATGTTTCTAATGACGTTTTCGTTTAACGTTTAGAAAAGCAACTAATAGCTTCAATACAGGATCTTTTCACTGCAGGCTCTGACACCTCGTCAAGTACGATTGGTAAGTGGATTTCCGATTTTTTAAAATTTTAATTACAGTCATGTCTATAGATTTTTATTTTTGTCCGTTTACTAACTTTTTTTTAGGATTTATGGTTCTCTACATGATTAATTATCCAGCCATTCAACAGAAACTGCACGACGAACTGGTCAACGTTTGTGGCGATTCTCTTCCTTCATTACACATCGCGCCAGGTTTAAAAAAGAGATTGTGAAAAGTAAACAAACTTATGCACACTCACTTATATAGCTTGCCATTTACCGAGGCATTCATCGCGGAAGTCATGAGAATGTCTAGCGTAGCTCCACTAGGTGCTCCCCATCTTGCCATGAAAGAAACACAACTTCAAGGATTTACCATTCCTAAAGTACTGCAATTGTTTACATAACTCGGTTTATATGTGTATTATACAATGTCAACAATGATTTCCTTCGTTAATTTATTAAAATTGATTAAATACGTAGGGAAGCATTGTTTCTGTGAATATCAACTCTATGCTGCAAGACACCGAAATGTGGCATGATCCTGAAAATTTCCGACCAGAACGTCACCTGGATCAAAACGGAAAAGTTTTCAAAAACGAAGCCTTCAATCCATTCGGCATCGGTAGGTGTCATTTTCAGACCAAATTATACATGTACATATGAAAATTGCAAATAATGTTATACTTTCACATTTCGTCTGTAGGAAAACGAATTTGTTTGGGTGAGCCGTTGGCTCGAAATACTATTTTTCTTTTCACTGCAGCCCTCGCAAAAACGTTTGAATTCAAATCTCTGCCAAACAAACCACCTCCGACGCTGGAACCTACAATCGGACTTGGTTCAGGTCCCAAACCGTTTCAAGCCGTCGTCCTTCCCCGTGTTCACTAATCAATTTCCAACTATTATTATGTTGTGTCTACATGTTCACAATAGCCCACAACATCAAAGAGAAAAGTCCCTTGTGTTATCCTTTAATAGAACTTCAGAACATGTTTTACATTTATTTCATATTTTGTTATATTACGTAACACAGATCAGGCTATATGGTAACAGAGTAAAAAAAGTAACCTTGAAAGTTCTCAATCGATGTTTTGCGTTTTACAATGTATTACATTTTTATTATGTATTACAAATATCATGCACGTTCTTATACCAACAATCTGCATTAAGCGAAAGTTTTATTTGTTGAGCTTGTTTCATTACTTTTTTTTTCAAACTGGGTTATTGAATGTCGATTGGCCGTAATCAATTTCATTCACAAAAGGAAAGATTGCTAAGGAATTGGGAGTAAATTCGTGTTATGACGCAAGTGTACATATACTCGAGCGTGAATTGTTTTTTCTAGATTTTACATACAGAGGTTATAATCGAGTCGATAAAGGATGTGTTTGGCTGGTGTTCTTAAAAGACCTTAAAATAAAACAATATTCCTATCAACAGCATAGCCTATGTGCTAAATCATCGTTGCCATAACAGTTGAGGGTATGAACACTATAACGCCCGATGAAATTGGCCTACTTCTGTATATTATAATTCAACATTTTCATGGCCAAATGTACCGAGTGACGGAGTGAGTCAATTGCGATATACATAATCTGCTTGTTTTTTGTTACGCATTCATCATCCTGGTAACCTATTTCTCTATTTAGCAAATTACTTTCGCTCAATCAACTTATCCTATACGCCTCCTGTATAGCGGTTTGTAATCACTGATGATTTCGTATAAAATCGTCCGTCGACTGGCTTTGAAATCACAGTTCTACCAACTGATTCAATCCTCTCACTACTCTTCCAACATGCAGGTAAAACCAAAATATCAAATAAAAGTTCTTTATTTGCATTATCCTCACTTAAAACAATCATTGTATAATGCTGTGCATGTTTCAAACATATAACTCATTTTTCAGATCATCATTTTCGCTGCTCTATTGGCCGTCGCTGCCGCGATACCAACGTACAACGCTCCCGCTTATTCCGCACCGGTCTATTCCACTCCGGCACCAGCAACACCAGCTTATTCCGAACCGGTTTACACCACTACTTACTCCGCACCGTCTTATTCCGCACCAGCTTACTCAACAGAGAAATACGTAAGTATATATCTATAAACAGTTTGAATCATTTATCATCAGCATTGACAACAACTGTCTGTGATGTAATCATGAAAACCCATTAGATTGCTGTGCCTGAATCCAACGAATCTAATGAATCCACTGAGACTGAAACCGCTTACTACACCACCACGTATGCTGCCCCTGCCTACAAGGAGCCTGAGTACACGACAGCCGCTCCCGCTTACAAGGAACCTGAGTACACAACAGCTGCCTACGTTGCTCCAGTGTACTCCACTCCAGTGTACTCTGCCCCAGTCTACACCGCTGCCCCCGTCTACGAGGCACCCGCTCCTGTTCCCGTCTACGAAGCTCCCGTCTACCAACCTCCCGCCTATCCTAAATACTAAACTATCAGCATCGTACTATGAATCAATGAGTATTACTAAATTATTATTCATTTAAAAAATTCAAAAAGATCGTGAATGCGATATTTTAAAAGTAATGTAATGCAATGTCTTATTTATATTAATAGACCAAATTAATGAGCAAAACTTGTTTATACATTTATTTATTTTGTGCTTTAAAAGTTGGAATTTGGTAATTTTCACAGAATTTTCAGAAGAAATTGACAGACCTGAGTTTCGTCAAAGTGGATGGAGATAAAGCCTGTCAGGGTCAGCACATAGTGAATGTATAAAATAGAAGTTTTTTTGTTGAAGATTGCGCCATAGCCCTACTTAGCCTATATAAGTAGAGTCTGTGTCAATAATTCCGACAAGGACGAGAAAGCGCATGACTTGTTTTACATCATGCACGCTTAATTGCAAATAGATATAAAACTGAGAGCCTTGAATTAACGTTCTTCATGTTGTCTAATCATATTTGCTTCATTCCTTTGTCTCATATGCGTTACATTTGATACCTTATTCAGTACCTTTCAATTCTGTCAATTGAACAGCAAAGACTACAATTATAAGAACACAATTATAAAAAAATATTGCTGGGCGATCGTTAAGAGGGCTCAGTTCAGACGAGTTCCGATGGGTATGTTATTCCAATTAATCATTTGTTGATTATGTAGATTGTATTTAGCATTCAGACTCTAGCATACTACTGCAGTCTAGTCAAAGAATCACAGGCGCAAAGAGCAACATTGGCCGCGCTAAAGCGTTTGAAATAAAACCCAAAAAATATTAAAAAATGACGGAAGATTACTTTATCAGCGGACGAGCGGAGGAGAAAAGTGCTGACTCACAGCCCCTCCAAAATGGCAATGTACAGAGACAACACACAAAAAGCCATATATAGAAAAGTCTAGCTTTAAAAATCTTAGTCGCACAACAGTCTTGGTTATACACCGAATACGAGGGAATCAATATTGTGGTGAAAACATGACTGTTTTAATGATTTTGTTCTGTTTCCTGCTTGCTGTTTTGGCATTCATCAAGTTAACGACCAGACCAACTAATTTCCCACCAGGTAAAATGTGTTAAACGCGTCACTTGTATTTTATTAGCAACAACTTCATATTTTGTCAAACAAAACAGGCCCAAGAGGAGTACCATTGCTGGGATATGCACCGTTGATGGTCATGATCTTGGCAAGACAAAGGAACCAATTTTCAAGGCAATGCAAAAATTGTCTAAAACCTATACGGACCTGTGACTGGTTTCTATTTGGGACCAACTCAGCCGTTTATTTCCGTTGTCGGGCCTCAGGCTGTCAAGGAAGCCTTGCACAATAACGATTTAAACGGTAGACGGTAGATCTTCCAATGCCATAATACGAACTCGAACATTTGGAGAAAAACTAGGTAGGATAATTTTGTATTTATTACTGAAATTATTATAATTGTTACGTATTACACCCATAATTATTACCTTGTATAATTTAGGCAATTAGGCATAGCGTTTGTGGACGGTGAATTTTGGCAGTTCACGTTGCGTCATTTGCGCGACCTTGGTTTCGGAAAGACATCCATCGAGGATCAGATGATGGAAGAGATCAGCGATTTGATTTCGGATATTACTGAAGCTGCTAAATCCGATCCCGGGCATATAGTAAATTTCAAAGCCGTTTTTACAGTGTCGGTCATCAACATTTTGTGGGCCATTGTGGCATTGTCGGAGGGAAAAGGTATCGTCGTGACGACCCAGCGTTTAAGAAATTATTGGACAGCATCGACGAATTTGTCCGAGGTGGTAACACTGTGGCGCCTGTGGCG
Source organism: Daphnia galeata (assembly GCA_030770115.1). Classification (NCBI taxonomy): domain Eukaryota; kingdom Metazoa; phylum Arthropoda; class Branchiopoda; order Diplostraca; family Daphniidae; genus Daphnia; species Daphnia galeata. Next base: position 8,570,403 of record CM061114.1, read on the forward strand.
GGTAATTTACCCGTCCCAGAGTTCTTGATTCGTCTTTTTCCTTCCATTCCGAAACGCCTTGGAGTCAATACCGACGTTTTTATTCCCATTATACTTTTGTAATCTTCACATTTTCTTTGAAATCGCCCACATCCTTCCCTCCTTCTTTAAAAAAAAATAAATTACGAGTAAAAGGTAGAAGAATAATCGGAATGATTTCCTATTTGCATCATGCCGAATAAAGAAACTGTTTAGTCCGATTCCGAATGAAATATGAAAAACAACGGACAAACACAAAAACAACAAACAAGACAGACCGGAATGGAGCAAACCAGTCCATTGACAGCCTTAAATAGAAAACATATATACATGAGTGGAGAAAAGATTCACGAGAAACCGCGAGAAATATCAAAATCAAAGAAAAACACGATTTTGTGACTTAAAAAATCCGGCAATCCACGCCCATTATACTTTTGTAATCTTCACATTTTCTTTTAAATCGCCCACATCCTTCCCTCCTTCTTTAAAAAAAATAAATTACGAGTAAAAGGTAGCAAAGAATAATCCAAATGATTTCCTATTTGCATCATGCCGAATAAAGAAACTGTTTAGTCCGATTCCGAATGAAATATAAAAAACAACGGTAAACAAGACAGACCGGAATGGAGCAAACCAGTCCATTGACAGCCTTAAATAGAAAACATATATACATGAGTGGAGAGGAGATTCACGAGAAACCGCGAGAAATATCAAAATCAAAGAAAAACACGATTTTGTGACTTAAAAAAAAAAAAAAGAATTGTGAAAGTGAATCTAAATTTTATGCCTTAAGGAGTTGTGAAACCAACTCTTGCTATGTATAACCGGTTTATTTAGGAAAACTGGAAAGATCATAGCGCATTTCAGTTAAAAGAAAAGTATTGTTAAAAGCAGTCGAAGAATAGTTTGATTCTGTTACTGTTCTATTTTTTTAAATATGACTGTTTTACTAATTTCACTAGGTGCTGCTCTAGTGATTTTAAGCATCGTCAAGTTGTCAATGCGGCCACCTAATTTCCCACCAGGTAAAATCGTTCACATTAATTCAATAAAGCTTTTGAATTTACTGATGTATACAAAGAACGCCCAAATGAGCCGATTGGTTTTTAAACAACAAAAAATTTTGCACTTCAGGTCCAAGAGGAATGCCCTTGCTGGGATATATTACACCTTTGCTATCGAAAAAGGAACCATTCTACAAAATCCTGCAAAATTTGGCTAAGACGTACGGACCTGTGACTGGTTTCTACATTGGACCAAAAGCGTTTATTTCCGTTGTTGGGCCAGAGGCTGTCAGAGAAGCCTTGCAAAATAACGATCTCAACAGTAGACCTTCCGGTACCCCGTTATTACGTAGTTTAACATTTGGAAAGGAACTAGGTATTATCACGAAATATTTTCACTCAATTTAATTTGACTGACGAAAAACGTTGAAAGGCCTGGCGATGGCGAAGGGCGATTTTTGGGAAGAACAGAGGAGATTCTCGCATCGCAATATGCGCGAACTTGGATTTGGAAAATCATCCATCGAGGATCAGATGATGGAAGAAATCAACGATTTAATTTCGGAGATGAGTGAAACTGCTAAATCTAATGCCGAACACGTCGTCGATTTCAATGACATCTTCAAATTATCAATAGTCAATATTGTGTGGGGTATTGTTGGATTGAAATGTTATCGTCGTAGCGATCCAACGTTTAAGAAACTATTCGACAGCATTGACGAATTTCTCCAAAGTGGTGGCAATATTGTTATAGGAAATTTACCGATCCCAGAGTTCCTGATTCGGGTTTTCCCTTCTCTTCCGAGAATACTTGGAATGAAGACGGAATTGTTTAGTTCTATACAAAAAATTATTATGGTAAAAACTTGGATTCTCGAACTGGCTCATTTATAGAAATCAACCCGTACTACTATAATGCAGGACACGCTTGATGAACACGAATCTATGAGATCAAAGGGAGATTCCCCTCGTGATTTCATCGACGCTTACTTGGACGAAATGGAAGAACAATCACAAAAGAATTCAAATTCTACTTTCAGCAGTAAGCCCCTTTTTTACCTTTTCCCATTGATTCGAATAGCCACATTGTTAAAAGTTGACTTATTTATACTGTTGGTTTTTTAAAATCGTGTTTTGTCATAGGAATTCAGCTAATTGCAATCATTCAGGACCTTTTTGCTGCAGGCTCCCACACTACTTCTAGTGCAATGGGTTAGTTTTTAATATTTTATATATTTTTCATGAACACCAATTTATTGATAAGAACTGTTTTTATTTTCAGAATATATGGTTCTCTACATGGTTCATTATCCTGAAATTCAACAAAAGATGCGTAACGAACAGGAAGTTGTCTGTGGCGATTCCTATCCGTCACTAGCCCATCGATTAGAGTACGCATATTTAAATAGAGAAGATAAGAATAGTAAAAATAATAAATGAATCACATCGAATAATATTTCATGTTCTATTTTAAAATAGTATGCCCTACACTGAAGCCGTTTTGATGGAAATCATGAGGATTTCCAACGTTACTCCGCTGACAGTCCCTCACTGTGCGATGAACGACACGCAACTTCAAGGATTCACCATTCCTAAGGTGAAAATTACATTTGAATTTCTGTATAAAATTTCACTAGAAAAATTAATTTATTTATTTTTGAAAATATGGTACTTTAGGGAACTGTGCTTAGCATCCACCTCGGCTCGGCTAACAAAGATGACACAGCTTGGAAAGATCCTGAAAATTTCCGGCCTGAGCGTCACTTGGATCAAGACGGAAACTTGATTAGAAATGATGCCTTCATTCCTTTTGGTCTAGGTATTTAAATTTGGCACACAAGTGGACCAATGACAATTTATCGCAATTTATATTATTGTTTTAGGTAAACGAATGTGTTTTGGTGAGCCGTTTGCGAAAAATGCGCTATTCCTTTTCATGGCGTCACTCGTGAAAACGTTTGAATTCAAGCCTGTCCCCAATGAACCGTATCCGACCCTGGAACCTAAAACGAGTGGATTTTTAACAAGTCCCTATCCTTTCAAAGCCGTTGTCATTCCGCGCGTCCATTAACTGCCCATGAAATGTTTTGACTTTTGAGCGCGATTTTTGTGATTTTAAACGCAATAGTAAAATAATGCCTGAACTGAATATCATAATACAGGAATAAGATCATTTTGCGTAAAACAACACGAACTCAATTATTTATTTGAACGATTTCATTTATAATATTTTTTCTGTACAAGTAATGCTCATGCAATCAAAATAAAAATTATAATGCCAAATAAAAAATTGAGTGGATACATGTTAAAGGTGCTGATGGTGTTGAAGTATAAAAGCTGAAACTGTAAAGCTATTGCCTTCGTAAGGAAAAACCGGAAAGTCGTTTATCGCTCATTTCAAGGAAGGACAAGGCTAATAAAGATATCACCGAGAAAGAACGAATTGATAAAGAAGCACCCTTCTGTAGCCTCAGGGATTGTTAAATCCGAATATACACACTAGCCACATAACCTTGGTCACTTGGAAAGCTCTTATTAGGCACTACACAATTCACACTAGTTTATCATGATACTATATAATAGTTATATATATAGTTTATCATATAACTATAATTGCCATCAATCTCGACTCGATTTTCAAAGATGCCACCATATGGGAAGATCCTGAAAATTTCCGGCCTGAGCGTCACTTGGATCAAGATGGGAAGCTGATTAAAAACGACGCCTTCATTCCTTTTGGTCAAGGTAGAATTTGATAGAAAGTGCAAGTAACTATAATTGCCCGCAAACATCGAGATGTTTTTCAGCAATAATAAAGGCCTTTTTATTCTGTTTATCTTCATTTTTTCTTGATTTCAGTTAAATGTCTCGTTAAATCCGTCGGTGCGGTCCACGGTCTTTTTCCAGTGAAAAATTTGAATATTAGTTTCGAACCGGTTATAACATCGATCTTTATATTCGTTTTTGCAGTTCACACCGGAGCTTCTTTTATTTTTAATTGGTTTAAAAAATATCGTATGGCATCAAGGAGAAAGAGTATTAGCACAATTTTGTCGACATGTTTTGTCTTTATTTAGCCTTGATTTTTCCTTTTTTACTGATAAATGTGTTAGGCGGCAATCCACGCCCATTATACTTTTGTAATCTTCACATTTTCTTTTAAATCGCCCACATCCTTCCCTCCTTCTTTAAAAAAAAATAAATTACGAGTAAAAGGTAGCAAAGAATAATCCAAATGATTTCCTATTTGCATCATGCCGAATAAAGAAACTGTTTAGTCCGATTCCGAATGAAATATGAAAAACAACGGACAAACACAAAAACAACAAACAAGACAGACCGGAATGGAGCAAACCAGTCCATTGACAGCCTTAAATAGAAAACATATATACATGAGTGGAGAAAAGATTCACGAGAAACCGCGAGAAATATCAAAATCAAAGAAAAACACGATTTTGTGACTTAAAAAAAAAAAAAAAAAAAAGAATTGTGAAAGTGAATCTAAATTTTATGCCTTAAGGAGTTGTGAAACCAACTCTTGCTATGTATAACCGGTTTATTTAGGAAAACTGGAAAGATCATAACGCATTTCAGTTAAAAGAAAAGTATTGTTAAAAGCAGTCGAAGAATAGTTTGATTCTGTTATTGTTCTATTTTTTTAAATATGACTGTTTTACTAATTTCACTAGGTGCTGCTCTAGTGATTTTAAGCATCGTCAAGTTGTCAATGCGGCCACCTAATTTCCCACCAGGTAAAATCGTTCACATTAATTCAATAAAGCTTTTGAATTTACTGATGTATACAAAGAACGCCCAAATGAGCCGATTGGTTTTTAAACAACAAAAAATTTTGCACTTCAGGTCCAAGAGGAATGCCCTTGCTGGGATATATTACACCTTTGCTATCGAAAAAGGAACCATTCTACAAAATCCTGCAAAATTTGGCTAAGACGTACGGACCTGTGACTGGTTTCTACATTGGACCAAAAGCGTTTATTTCCGTTGTTGGGCCAGAGGCTGTCAGAGAAGCCCTGCAAAATAACGATCTCAACAGTAGACCTTCCGGTGCCTTATTACGTTGTTTAACATTTGGAAAGGAACTAGGTATTATCACGAAATATTTTCACTCAATTTAATTTGACTGACGAAAAACGTTGAAAGGCCTGACGATGGCGAAGGGCGATTTTTGGGAAGAACAGAGGAGATTCTCGCATCGCAATATGCGCGAACTTGGATTTGGAAAATCATCCATCGAGGATCAGATGATGGAAGAAATCAACGATTTAATTTCGGAGATGAGTGAAACTGCTAAATCTAATGCCGAACACGTCGTCGATTTCAATGACATCTTTAAAGTATCAATGGTCAACATTTTGTGGGGAATTGTTGGATTGAAATGTTATCGTCGTAGCGATCCAAAGTTTAAGAAACTATTCGACAGCATTGACGAATTTCTCCAAAATGGTCGCAATATTGTTAAAGGAAATTTACCTATCCCAGAGTTCCTGGTTCGTGTTTTCCCTTCCCTTCCGAGAATACTTGGAATGAAGACGGAATTGTTTAGTTCTATACAAAAAATTATTATGGTAATAACTTGGATTCTCGCACTGACTCATTTAAAGAAATCAACCCGTACTACTATCTATAATACAGGAAACGCTTGATGAACATGAATCTATGAGATCAAAGGGAGATGCCCCTCGCAATTTCATCGACGCTTACTTGGACAAAATTGAGGAACAATCACAAAAGAATTCAAATTCTACTTTCAGCAGTATAATAAACCCTTTCTTACCTTTTTTCCATTGATTCGAATCGCCACATTGTAAAGAGTTGACGGATTGATACTGTTGGTACATTTTTAATCGTGTTTTGTCATAGGAATTCAGCTAATTGCAATCATTCAGGACTTTTTTCTTGCGGGCTCCACCACTACTTCTAGTGCAATGGGTTAGTTTTAATATTTCATATATTTTTTCAAAAATACATATTTATTTATAAGAACTGTTTTTATTTTTAGAATATATGGTTCTCTACATGATTCATTATCCTGAAACTCAACAGAAGATGCGTTACGAGCAGGAAGCTGTCTGTGGCGATTCCTATCCGTCACTAGCCCATCGATTAGAGTACGATATTTAAATAGAGAAGATAAGAATAGTAAAAATTTTATAATAAATGAATCATATCGAATAATATTTCATGTTCTATTTAAAAATAGAATGCCCTACACTGAAGCCGTTTTGATGGAAATCATGAGGATTTCCAACGTTACTCCGCTGACAGTCCCTCACTGTGCGATGAACGACACGCAACTTCAAGGATTCGCCATTCCTAAGGTGAAAATTTCAAAAATTAAAAACATTCATTAATTTATAAATAAATATGGTACTTTAGGGAACTGTGTTTAGCATCCACCTTGGCTCGGCTAACCAAGATGACACAGCTTGGAAAGATCCGGAAAATTTCCGGCCTGAGCGTCACTTGGATCAAGACGGAAAGTTGATTAGAAATGATGCCTTCCTTCCTTTTGGCCTAGGTATTTAAAATTTGGCGCACAAGTGGACCAGCAACAATGTTGACAATTTATATTATTGTTTTAGGTAAACGAATCTGTTTTGGTGAGCTGTTTGCGAGAAATGCGCTATTCCTTTTTGTGGCGTTACTCGTGAAAACTTTTGAATTCAAGTCTGTCCCCAATGAACCGCTTCCGACCCTGGAACCTAAAACAAATGGATTTTTAACATGTCCCTATCCTTTCAAAGCCGTCGTCATTCCGCGCGTCCATTAACTGCCCATTAAATGTTCCGAACGAGATTTTTACATTTTCAAACACAATAGTAAATAAGGAAACAATAAGCAATTTTACTTTAGTTCCTTTTTTCCTTTTAAAAATTGAAGCATTCTTAGTTGAGCTTTTTTCAAGAGCGCATTACGAGTATTACGTAACACCTAGTATATCCATAAACTTTTCAAGCGCAAGGGCAGATCGCGATATAAAGCTTATTTCTTTAAAGGGTGTTCTTCTTGATTTAAAAAAATCATTTTTCGTCGTGAAGGATGATGAACAGACTGTTACTATTTTTCCGACCGGCACGTTGAATATGGAAATACAAATTGCTTAGAGTTATTAATAGCTTATATGTTAATGATGGAAATTACGTTTGCTGTTCACAGACTTTGTAAAGTCATGTCATCTCCACTAAAACCGACTAAAACAATAACCATCCCTCTAAAACATAACAATCAAATTTATTTAGATAATTAAAAAATTATATCAAAATATTTTTGGGATGGGATTCAAGTCAGCGTGTAGTCCTGATATTCGTTCAAGATGTTTTTTTATAAGCACGATAAAAAAAGAAAATGTGAAAAAATGATGTGAACTCCAAATCGTCGAAAATGTTGCAGGACGTAACCATGAAAGGAATCAATTAATCATTATTAACCAACTTCCAAATCTTACCCTCATACATGTGTCTTACGAAATTTTATTAGCCTGCATACATCAATATATACGATATGGTATTACATCACAGCTCTCATCATTCATATCATTAATATCTCTCCCTAAAGAAAAGTCGCTTATCGCTCATTCAAGGAAGGACATGGCGCTCAGAGACCATCAAGATTCAAGAAAGAACGAAATCATAAAGAAGCAGCTTTCTATAGCCTCGGGGATTGTCAAATATACACACTCACCACATACCCTTGGTCACTTGGAAAGCTCTTTTAGTCACGAGAAGGTTTCCATTGAAAACAGTCGAAAAAAAATATTTGTATTCGTATTATTGTCAAATAATAAGTTCTCAATATGACTGTTTTACTGATTATATTCTTTGCGGTGATTGTGATTTTCAGTCTCTTCAAGTTGTCACTGCGGCCACCTCATTTCCCACCAGGTAATAGTGGTTACATAACATACGAAAATTTGACAATTTTCTGTATATTCAGTCTCGTATCAAAAGTTTAGCTTGTAACATTTTCCCAACTTAAACAGGTCCCAAAGGTGTGCCGTTGCTGGGATATACACCTTTAATGCCCAAAAAGGAACCGTTCTTAAAAGTCATGCAAAAATTGTCTAAAACCCTACGGACCTGTGACTGGTTTCTATTTGGGACCAACTCAGCCGTTTATTTCCGTTGTCGGGCCTCAGGCTGTCAAGGAAGCCTTGCACAATAGCGATCTTAACGGCAGACCTACTGGTGCAATATTATTGAGTAGAACATTTGGCGAGAGTCTAGGTAAATATTCTTTTTCACTGAATAAAATTCTTCGTATTATAGTGCGTTGTATTTATTTTATTCGCTGGCGCGAATTATTGTAGGTTTGATTTTTGTGGATGGCGAATTTTGGCAGGAACAGCGGAGATTCACGTTGCGACATTTACGCGATCTTGGTTTCGGAAAGACGTCCATCGAGGATCAGATGATGAAAGAGATTAATGATTTAATTTCTGAAATTACTGCCACGGCCAAGTCCGATCCTGTACACATAGTCGATTTCAAAGCCATCTTCTCGGTGTCGGTCATCAACATTTTGTGGGCAATTATCGGAGGGAAAAGATTCCAGCGGGACGATCCGCAGTTCAAGAAACTATTGGACAACGTCAATCAATTCTTGCAAAGTGGTAATGCTGTGCAAGCTAATTTACCAGTTCCAGCGTTCCTGATTCGCCATTTTCCTTCTCTTCCGAGACGACTTGGAATCAATACCGAATTGTTCCATCCTATACAAAATTTATTGAGGTGTTATCAAATTTTTCGAATTTTTATGTTTATGCAAATAAAGTTCTCTATTATAGAATGTCCATATTCGCAGGAAACTATAGATGAACATCTCTCCACCAGATGTCAGACAGAGATTGCTCGCGATTTTATTGATGTCTACATGGACGAAATGGAGGAACAGTTGAAGGCGAATGCCTCAACTACTTTCAGCAGTAATATACTAGATTATACTTTTCATTTAAAAAAAAACGATTTCAAATTTTTTTTTTTAAATGTGCGCCACAGAAAAGCAGCTTATATCTTCAATCCAGGACCTTTTCGCAGCGGGATCTCATACGTCTGCAAGTTCCATTGGTTTGTTGAAAATGTTTAAATGGCTAAAGACATTTGATAAGTGACTGTATTTAATTCTGTTATTCTTAGGTTTCGCCATTCTCTACCTGATTCATTATCCAGAGATTCAACAAAAAATGTGCGAAGAATTGGATAATGTCTGCGGCGATTCTCTTCCGTCATTAGCACATCGATCGAGGTACGTTTATTTGAAAAGAGAGAAAGAATCAAATAACTCAAAATATTCCACCCACTGTGTATAACACTTTAATAGATTGCCGTATACTGAATCCGTTTTAATGGAAGTAATGAGAACGGCCAGCATCGCCCCACTGGCTGTCCCTCACCGCGCAATGAAAGACACGCAACTTCAAGGTTTCACCATTCCTAAAGTAGCGTAGTGTATTCAAATCTAACTACGACCAGCAAACAGAGTTTAATTTTTTTAAAAATTATATTAACATTTTTAGGGAAGTATCCTTGCCATCAATCTTGACTCGGCTTTTAAAGATGCCACTGCATGGGAAGACCCGGAGAATTTTCGACCTGAACGTCATTTGGATCAAAATGGGAAAGTGATTAAAAACGACGCTTTCACTCCCTTTGGCATAGGTATATAACTGCACGAGGGAATGAGATTTTAATTTTTACATCATCAGCAATTCAGCGTCCATTCAGATAATTTAATTATTTTTGTAAATTATCTAATAGGGAAGCGAATCTGTTTGGGTGAGCCATTGGCTCGAAACACGGTGTTTCTTTTCGTGGCATCACTCGTGAAAACGTTTGAATTCAATTCTGTCCCCAATGAACCGCTTCCAACGCTGGAACCAGAGGCAGGAATTGTATTGGGTCCGAAACCGTTCAAAGCTGTAGTCATTCCGTGGGTCTAGTCACTTTATTGTTTGCATCATTCATTTAAATTTGAAAATGGTATGGTAAAATAAGAAAACTACATTATAAAAATCGATCAAAAGTTAAAAAGAAAAATACTTAACTTTCGGTAATTGGTTTTGGGTTAAAATCTAATTCCGAATTTATAATCTATTACGAAGATGAGCAGTATAAACAGCTTCCGATTCTTTCTAAACAACCATTGATGTCTTATTGTTATTTAACTACATTTAATTGATGTTAACTGTTGATACAAGACTGGTTTATAAAAGGAGATATTTACCGTTACCAGACGTACTCTGTTATGGCTTAACTCATGATAAGATCATATTTCCGCGATTATGGAGTCACTACTAACTATTATGCGAGGATATGTTAAGAATACTGTGTGGACTGTGGATGTTTACAACGTTAGTCATCCGTTCCCCTTCATTTTTATATTTTAAGTTATTACAATGGATTATTACATGAATAATATAAAATGGCTACATCTGAATTGGAATGAAGGTATCATCATGCATTGATCTTCTTGATCTGCTCGTTGAATCTAAATCAGAGCTGAACGTGACGGCAATAGCTATCGGCGACGGCATCCGGTATTATACCTATGGCTGGTCTGTGCTGTCTTATTATGATTATCCGTCGACCATCGCTTAAGCGCTCGTTGTGAATCTAAAAATATATTTTTGATCTTATGCTACCAATTATCTTTGTTATTCTAAACTTATCATTCATCTTTGAACAGTTTCACAAAATGTTTTGTAATATTAAACTTAAAAATATATTTTTTTGAATGCGTCCATGACCTACGAATTTGGCATTTGAATGCCCCAAGGATCAGTCCATTATTACTTCGATTAAAACCGGTTTTGTTGAAAGAGCGATGCAAAATTCAAGTCTTAATAAAGATACAAGTAAACTATGAAAAAGTTGTGTGTATAACTGTCTGGATATTACCAGTAGACATTCAGCGGCTTAACAGTCAAGTGAGGTGCACGTTCAGTGTTCGCAATATGCCTCTTTCTCAGGTTTTAGGCAATTTCAATCTTTTGGTTTCCGCTCCAGCTTTTATTCTCTACTATTTGTTATACAGTACGTTCGACTTCAACGATCCTGAAGGATTCGTCACGGACACGACGGTAAACACTTGTTTTAAATTTAAATGTCAGCTGAGGGTGAGGTGAGACCAGAAACGTTTATCATATCGGTGATGTGCGCTTGATATTAAACTGAATATGTTTAATAGGAAAAAGGCTAATATGTTTTTTAGGAATATGTTGTGACCTTTAATTAAGAGAAATGTTAGTGTTTTTTTCATAGTGTTTCAAATTTTGTATAAAAAGAAACAAAACCGGCTTATTTTTCCCTACATGACTAACGGTAAAATAAAGTGGGAGGTGTTGTGGATACCGACCTTATAAGAAGATAAATATAGTTTTTCACTATTTTCAAGAAGACATTAAGGTTAGAGTAATGATGAGCAACAAAAAAATGCAAACATACATTTAAACTTAGATAAGCATAGATGTGCTTGCGGGAGTTCCCAAAGGTAATACTTAATGAATTGCTGCCAAAAAACAGGTTTGCAACAACCGTATAAAATAACGGATTTTCTTAAAATTTTTCGCAAGCTACCTTATTGTCGACGCCCATTTTCCTAATTTGGTAATTTTACTGTAATTCCTTATGTATCCCCGTTTGGTAAATTCTTGTATTTTAAAATGTCCCATAATTTGTTCTACAGTATGTATACGGATACATTTCCCAATAAAAATAAAGATTATCCCATCCTTGTAATCGATTGTCTATATTTTGTTTTGACAAATTTTGTAAGTAGCCAAAATTTGTATCCGATAGTAAAATTGTTCCGATAGCTAATTACTTGCATACTGTATGATATAGCGATTTACTTAAATACAGCGCACATCTTATTTTTAAAAGTTCAGCAATCTATATTTTCAAATATTTTTTTTTCAAAAGACATTCCTAAATGAGTACGATTTTATCGTCATTGGAGCTGGATCAACTGGATCCGTTGTCGCTAATCGCCTGACTGGTGAGTTTACTTATTTAAACAATTAAAACAACTTTCAACTCTATTACGCTCTATTACTCTTCACACTTTCTAGTTGTTGATCACCAATATTGGAAACTTATACATAAGTATAGGCGGCTTCCTGTAAATAAAACTTCAAAAAATTTGTTGGGCCTATACTTATGCATAGGGCTTTACTGTACTTATAACTTTTTAGTCACTTTCTATATATTTTTATACGATACGATAAAAAGAAATCAACGACTGGAAAGTGTTGCTCCTTGAGGCCGGTGGAGATGAAACGATCTTTTCAGACATACCCGGTGTCGTTCACCATCTCCAACGAACCAACATCGACTGGAGTTACAAAACAGTTCCTCAATCCGGATCATGCCTAGCTTTCAATGAAAACAAGTGGGTTATATCATAAATCTGTTTGGTTTTTGTTTGGTTTATTTTTGTTTTACTCATTTGATATCACTCATCGATTCAAAATCTAGGGCATATTCAACAGATATTCTTGATTTTTGTTATCCGAATTTAGATTTATTCTTATTCTCTTAACAGGTGCACTTGGCCGAGGGGGAAAGTCCTGGGAGGCACGTCCGTCCTGAATTACATGGTATACGCCAGAGGAAATAAGAACGACTACGATGCGTGGGCGGTGGATAATCCAGGATGGTCTTATGATGAAGTTCTGCCGTATTTCATCAAGTCTGAAGACAACCGCAATCCGTACATAGCGGCAAATACAAAATACCACGGGACGGGCGGTTATCTAACCGTCCAGGAACCGGCGTACACGACGCCACTGGTAACTGCTTTCCTTGAAGGAGGCACGGAAATGGGTTACGAAATTCGGGACTGCAATGCAGCTAAACAGTCTGGTGACTATAAGTTATCAATACTGAATAACGACTAAATTACAGCATTGACTAAAACACTATTTCTATCTGTTATAACTGAAAAACAAAAGGTTTCATGATAGCTCAAGCTACAAATCGGAGAGGAGCGAGGTGCTCGACGGCCAAGGCATTTTTGCGGCCCATCCGCAAACGTCCCAATCTATCCATTTCTATGCATTCGCTAGTCCACAAGATCGTCATCGATTCTTCAACAAAACAGGCCACCGCTGTTCGATTTGAGAAACGAGGGAAAATCTACGAAGTCAAAGCGAAAAAGGAAATTATTCTCTCGGCCGGAACTGTCAACAGTCCGCAATTGTTGATGTTGAGCGGAGTCGGTCATGAAGATCACCTTAGCTCGCTTGGAATTCCGTTGATGGCGAACCTACCAGTAGGTGACAATCTTCAAGATCATATCGCTCTCGGAGGAATGGTCTTCAGAATAGATAAAGTATATGGCAAAATTCTTACATTGCATAACACTCCGCAAGCTAACATTAAAATTTATCCGTTTCGCTTATACTAGCCTTTTGGGGTGACGGAAGCGAGATATTATAGTCTTCCGACAATCCTCAACTACACAATCAACGCTGCGGGACCGCTAACGTCTTTGGGTGGCACCGAAGGTGTGGCTTGGATCAAAACGAAATATGCACCTGATGGAGATTGGCCTGATATCCAATATCATTTTGCCGCCGCAACGCCGGCTTCCGAAAGCGGATTGTTTTTCCGCTACAACGTCGGAATTAAGGACGACACTTGGAACAGTTATTACAAGCCAATTGTTAACACGAACATGTGGCAATTGATCCCCACGTTGCTCCGTCCTCTATCGAAGGGTACCATTCGTCTGGCCTCCAATGATCCTTACACTGCCCCAGTGATTGACCCAAAGTATTTCACGGATACCGAGGGACAGGACCTCAAAGTTCTCATCGAGGGAACGAAATTTGCTTTAGCTCTGAGTAAAACGGAAGCCTTCCAAAAATTGGGCTCAAAATTTTACGACAAGATCTTTCCTGGTTGTGAGAACGAAACTCCGTGGACGGACCAATACTGGGGTTGTTTCATCCGTCATTATTCGTCGGCCATTTATCACATGGCTGGTACTTGTAAAATGGGTAAGGCGGAAGATACAACGTCTGTCGTCGATTCACAGTTGAAAGTTCACGGGATTAAAGGTTTGAGGGTGGCCGACTGTTCTATCATGCCCAACGTAGTTTCCGGCAACACTAACGTTCCAGCGGTAAGCTATATTTTAGCAATAAATCACTGTGCGGATGCTGTGATCCATGTTTTCCCCCACAAATTATATCTGAATTTTATTTTGGTTTGTTGTTTAATTTACAGATAATGATTGGAGAGAAGGTGTCTGACATAATCAAAGCCGTGTGGCTTATTAAATTTAATGCAGAAGAATAAGGTAATCTTCATCAGGAAGAATTCTAGACAAAAAGGTTTTTTCGTCGTTCAGCTTATCACAAATTTTCATAATTGCGTGTGTTAGGCCCACAATTGCTCAACTTCTTTAAAGATGCAAAAGAAGTTGATTGTTTTTGTAAAATTGTGTGTTATTGTATGTTATTATTTATTAACTTATTTATTGTCTATTTGGGAATAAATAAACTATTCCCTTATGCAACCATTTTGCACTGGCAATACTTTACGCTTTTTAAAAAACTTATTTGTGGCCAAATCATTTTGACAAATAACGTATCCGGAGTGCGTTTAACTCCTACTATCGACAAAGCTACGGGCCGGCAACAGATTGACTTGGTTGAGTTGCCCCATACCCGCTCCCAAGTCCCAAGTGCCTACTAAATAAAGCAATGCTACCTTTCCCAAAGATAATATCAAAGCCCAAAATTAGAAATTTTTCTTTTTACTTGATTGCTTTGAATTTTTTTTTTGTTCCATTTTTTTAAATCCTTATTGTTATTGGTAAAAATGAATTTTTTAAATAATTTAATGTCAGGGCCGACCCTGAAAGGTTTTTGACTCTCTTCAACAATTTCCGCGAATTTCTCGAACTTCATCTTATGCGGCTGCCGTCAATCGCTTCAATTTCACTTCGCAAGGTCTATATACATTTTTCTAACTGCCAACGGCTCCCAAATGGAATTTAATTGATTCATTTTTTTTTTTATTTTTTGGGTGAAATGAAGCTATTAATAGAGACTAGAAAGTATCTGAATATGATCATATATTCTTTTCTCCGAAAGGCTTTTGACTTCATAGCTGAAAGGTTGACGACATTTCAAGGTTGTTGACGGTTGCCAATAGATATTAGATGCTGCTCTTTCAATTATTAAGCTTTGCCTTGCAATTATAATGAGCGATTTAATTACCTTGATTTGCAATCAATCAACATCCTGTTGATTGAAGCGCATCAATCAGCTGCGCTAGTTGAAAAAAAATGAGAAATTGGGGGCGATCGGTCAAAAGTTGAAAAGCTCAAGGCGACTAGTTGCTATATCATAACTCGTCTTGGCAATAATTCGAAGTTGACATAGTTCACCTTTTGCTCTATAGTATATAAGCTGGCTTCATATGTACAATCTCAACCTTCATCGATTGTTTTTTTCTCGAAACATTTGAATGCTGTCCCGAGTATATTTAGATCTGCACACAATTGAAGGTGGCTATAATAAATGGAGCTTGGCTTTCTTTCTCAGGATTTCGGTTATTGCTAAGCAACAACAAACTTAACGACCGCTCAAAACATTCGATATGACGTCAATAACGATGTCAGTATATACTGTACACACACACACAAAATAAAAACTATTCGAACATGTAAACCAGCAAAAAAAAAACTGTCAATCTGATAACCTTCGCCCTCTGATGTATTTTTTTATTTTTTCTAAACATCGTCCGTGCGTTGATCTCTAGTCTCTTGACTGAGCGTTCTATATTATGTTTTCACGTGTGTCAATCTTGATAGGATCCTCAGACCGTAGAACTGAAAAGCTGAGCCGAGTCATGGTCACGCCTGTCGAGGAAGATTTCGCACCCAGCAACACGTTGCACCCATTGCACCCTCCTCTATATGCTTCAGCTCATCTCCATCGGCATATGGCCATGCACAGCCGAGTATATTCGCCATGCGTATATAAACCGGCGAATGTGCTGGCAAATGTCGTGAGTCTGTCGTCAAATAGGAGCGAGGATGTTGTTCGAAGCCGTTTCACTCACCGTCTTGGTATTCTTGATCATCAAGGCGTCACAGCGACCCCGTAATTTTCCACCTGGTAATCAACTATTTAAAATTTGAATTTCATAATTTTGTCAACTGAATTTAATGTTTATTTCAAATTGAATTTGTTGTCAATGTTTGTATAGGACCGAAAGGTATTCCATTCTTTGGTTACCTTCCTTTCTTGTCCAATGGGGAACCGGTCTACCGAACATTGAAGAAGCTCGCCAAGACTTACGGACCTGTTGCTGGTTTCTACGTCGGGCCGAATCAGCCCTTCATTTCAGTGGTTGGTCCGCAAGCTGTAAAGGAAGCCTTGCATAACGATGATTTGAACGGCAGACCCTCCAACTCCGTCATTATCGCCCGGACATTTGGCGAGAAACTAGGTATGTTATACATTGAGATGTTAAATCATTAGCCTTATTATTATAATTGTTATTTCATTTGCAAATGATGAACGGGTGAGTAGGCGTGGTTTTCACCGATGGAGAATTTTGGCGAGAGCAGCGGCGATTCACTATGCGCCAGCTGAGAGAAATGGGCTTTGGCAAAACGTCCATCGAGTATCAAATGATGGACGAAATCAGAGATTTGATCGACGAAATAAGGAAGCAGGGACAGTCCAACGACGATTGCATCGTCGATTTCAAGGGAATCTTCGTCGTCTCGGTCGTCAACATTTTGTGGGCCATTGTGGGCGGTGAGCGATTCAAGCGCGACGACGCCAGATTCAAACGGTTGCTCGAAGACATCGATCTCTTCTTCAGAGTGGGCAATCCCGTCCGCGCTAATTTCCCCGTTCCTGTTTTCTTGCTTCGTCTTTTCCCCGGCTTGAGAAGCTATTTCGGAGTGCAAACGGACATGTTTGAGCCCTTACAGAAATTTATTAAAGTCAGTATCAAATAAAGAATTTCTTCTTATAATTTTAAAACAGCCCAGCATAACCTTTGTTATAATTTGATATTTGTTGTTAACTGCTGATTGCAGGAGACTGTTGAACAACACGAAAAAAGCCGATCGTCGGACGCTGACATCCCTCGTGATTTTATCGACGCCTACCTCGACGAAGTGAAGCAGCAGTCGGCCAAGAATCCTTCAACAACTTTCACCTGTGAGTCTGCTGATACTAAATTAGTGAGTGTTATTTAGTTATTGTAAACGTTTGGTTTTCGTATGTATTTCAGATAAACAGTTGATAGCAACTGTCCAAGACCTGATCACCGGTGGATCCGAGACAACTGCAAACTCCATAGGTCAGTCGATCCCTTTCAAATTGCAAATTGGAATTTTAAAAGAAAGATTTACGATCAAAATTCCCATTATTATGTTTAGGATTCACCTTGCTCTACCTAATTAACTATCCTCAAGTACAACACAAGATGCAAGAAGAGCTGGATCAAGTGTGTGGCACCGCTTTACCATCTCTGGCTCTTAGAGCCAGGTAACATCTGTTAATTGGTTTATGGTATTCTGTTTAGTCCTGATTACGTCAAATCTATTCTATAGTTTGCCATACACCGATGCCGTTCTAATGGAAGTTCAACGAATGAACACCATCGCTCCTCTGACGGCACCTCATCGTGCCACGAAAGACACGAAACTTCTCGGCTACACCATACCTAAAGTAAATTGTGATTAACAGCAATTAACATAATTTTTTGAATTATCTTTCACGCGAAAATGTTTCGTTATGAAGGGGAGTATACTCTCAATCAATATTGATTCCGTGCTTAACGACGCCGACACCTGGAAAGACCCTCATTGCTTCCGTCCTGAACGACATTTGAACGTTGACATGACAAAGATCGTTAAGAATGAAAATCACATCCCCTTTGGCGCTGGTGATAAGAAATATCTCCTGCCTTATAATTACATAATAATTAGATTTTTCTCTTATTTTATTGTTATTAGGCAAGCGAATGTGCTTGGGTGAGCCATTGACGAGGAACAGTTACTTTCTCTTCACGTCGGCACTGGTAAAGACATTCCACTTTAGCGCTGTTCCCGGACAACCTTTACCGACACTGGAACCCGTTGTTGGCTTCACGTCAGCATACGATGGATTCAAAGCAGTTGCTAAACCTCGCTCCGGAATTCAATTTTTTTGATTAACGAGCAATATGCGCATTATTGGCCCTTTTAATTGTAACAACGGCGACTGCCTAGAATATGTTCCACTGATGAAGCATATTTTGGAAACATGAAAATTATTCTATAAAACAAAAATCAATGTCTAAAGAGACCACACAAAAAAGTTCGCAATGCAAGTCCTAGCAATCAACCTATCTATAACCCATTGTGTCAAACCGAACCAACAGGTTTCTATTTTTGGCGAAAAAAAAAACTAAGAAACATATGTTGGGGAGGGTCAATGAACAGGTTGATCCTCCAACTCAGAGCTATTGTTCTTTGACATTTCTTATAGTTGTATATCCTTTTCGTCCTATATATCCTTTATCATTCTCGAAGCCAGTTAATTCTTGTATTGTTACTTTTTTTTGATAAATAACTCAGCTCCTTTGTTACCGGGGGTTGGGATGAGGTACATTTTCTTAAATGGAGAAAACAGTAGCTCCCTCTTTCTCTCTCTCTATCTATCCTATTCTAATTATTATATATAATCGTACAGTATGTTAACTCTCTTTTTCGTTTCTGTTAGCCTATATAGTATAAAGCATGAGTTGTTGCAGTATAATATACATATCTTATCACGCATCGACCGTTTAAATACTCTCTCAAATCTTAATCACGCACACGAAAAAAAAGAAAACGATCCAGCACCTTTTTTAATCGCCGGAGCAGAGACAATCGCCGGAGTTGAGACAATCGCCGGAGCTTAGACAATCGCCAAAGCTGAGTAAGAAACAGTTGGAGATATATTTCCTGTTGAATAAGCATCTTCATATTTCCCATCAGCATCATTGTCTTCGTCTTTATCGCCTTCTTCTTCGTCTCCACGATGGCCATGGTCATCGTATTTGATTTTGAAAATATTCAATCTGGGATGCTCTACAATAAAAAAAAACGAAAAGAAATCGGAGAAAATTACGAAAAATTATAGCTGAGGATTTAAGCAAATTCTCTGACACCTCACCAAAATTCTACAGCGCCAAAGCCCACAGCCATTGTTAAAGAAATGTAGGTAATGACAGAGAAAGAACCAGAAATGAGTATAGGCAAGCTACTATTGTGTTGCTTAAATCCTCAGCTATAATTTTTCGTAATTTTCTCCGATTTCTTTTCGTTTTTAAAACATAAACTGATTAAAACAATCGGTGATGTCTTCTATGATTTTTCGTGGTAGTCGATTCTTTCCTTCAGTTGACTGGCATTCGTCAATTTCAATTTTGATTCTTCGTGCGTCGTTTTCATCCAATTTGCTGATAGTTTTTTAATGCAACTCGACCGATGACATCACTCACGAAATCCGTGGAATTTCTTTGTGATACAATCGATGACGCGCTTGTCAAAACTGCATGGAAGTGTTAATTTATTAGCCTACTTTAATAGGGTGGAAACCAATTCTAACGCGAAACAAATTTTGCTTAAAAATGTTGTCAAATGCTTGAAATATGGCTCTGATAAACAATTAAAATTGAAAGAACTTAAGTTCATTGGAGTTGTGGGATCACGGAAACGATAACAACAGCCAGAAGAGTAATAATGGCTTGCAAGTCGGCCATATTGATTTCCTCTCCTCCCGATGTTTATCTTACCTACCCTCTAATTAAGGTGAAAAAACTCGAGAATAATGATTCGTTTGTCTGTTGTGTACCTTATACTATAAAGAGCGCGAAGCCCGCGCCAATAAGAAATAACCCTAAGTACACAGCAACAGATCTTCTGCTATTCTCTTCATTCCTGCCACATCGTAAGAGCAGACAGGTTGAAGTGGTTTACTCTCGATCGATCAAAGGATTCTAAAATAATCGTAACAACTAATAAGGTAAACTGAGAAAAGATGGCTTCGTCTCATTTTCTCACCTGATCCTCCTCCTCTTGCTCACTAATTTTTTAACTTTTTTTTGTGCATACACTTACAGATTACAGCCATATTAAGAATAAGTGTCCAATATTAAAGATGATGAATTTAATTAAATATCCCTTGCGTTTTAATTTAATTGAGAATGGATCCCGCTCTGTGTTTATAAACACCAATTTCCCACATTCGTTATTTCTCCTGCCCTCTAAAAGACATGGTGCTGCCCCCTCTATTCTGCAATCGGCAAATTTATACAAGGTAAACTGAAAAAATGTAATTTTCGCGCATAAATCCCTTCGTTTTAGAAATGCAAAATTGACACTAATAGAACACCCCTTCTGGCTCATTTCTTAACTTTTTTTTTTTTAATTACAGCCTTTTAATTAGTTATTTTTCAAATACAGACAATGCGCCATTCTTCCAGTTCAGGATCTGCGAGTTTTGGTGGCCAATTCAAAAAAGATTTCATTTATTTTTCGGATGCTGGTAACCCTAATGTGAAGCATATTAGGATGACGAGTGCTAATTTACGTGAAGAATTTAAAAAATTAGTGAACACGTGTGTTGCTTAAGTTTTTTTTAAGTGTTGGCATGCATTTTAACACTTTTTCAGTGTTTTTTGGGCCAAACTGCATTAGAAGACATGTAAACAACAAGGACTACTACAACAATCAAGCCAAGTCTGCGGCAAGTTACGGCTATCCCCCGCCATGGTGCGCACTAGTCGACTAGCCGCACGACTTTTGGCTAGTGCGGATACCAAGCAATCTTAAAAAGGTCTATTGCCGTTTGTCGATAGCCTTTAGTGCTCTCAACGTTGCTTGTTCGACTCTTGAATCACAGGAAAACAGATTCTATGATCAGGGGAGGAACAAGACAATTTTGGAAGTTAAGGTATACCACCAGCAGTTGGACCGAGTTGGACAGCATCAACGTACATATATTTGGAAGGTGCAGTATTTTTTGTGTG
Source organism: Daphnia galeata (assembly GCA_030770115.1). Lineage (NCBI taxonomy): Eukaryota > Metazoa > Arthropoda > Branchiopoda > Diplostraca > Daphniidae > Daphnia > Daphnia galeata. The sequence goes on from CM061114.1 coordinate 8,591,473, forward strand.
CAACCGAGCATATTCTAGATTAAGTTACACTTAAGTCAGCAAATTAGGGCCTAATCATATTTTTTAATGGTATCAGTTTTAGTCATTAAAGAAATGGCCACAAAATTCCAAAAACAATTGTTAGCTGTCTTCAAGAAAGTCTCTTATTTAGTAAGATTAATGCCGAAATTATCAATTGGTCAGAAAAAGCAACAACTACTCCGGGATAACAAACCACCTGAACCTGTACATTACAGCAAAGTCACAATTGTAAATATTCTATTTTGATATTAAAATAATAATTTTTTAACTGAATGAATAAACAGTTTTACGTATTTAATTCATGCAATAGATTTTTGACCGCTGTCTAACTTGGTTAATCGGAGGAATGATCTACAGGTTCCCTCAAGGGTTTTATTTTTTTCCTGAAAATGAAATCCATGAATATTGCTTCGGGAAAGATTATCAACAATTTAAAAAATTTTTAGAAGACTACGACATATCGGAGAAGATCAACGAAGTGAGATATTACACTCACCCGTTGTACAGATGGCAACTGTCGAAATATTTCATCCATCACGCGTTCATCGTATTTAAAACTGACAAATGGTGGTGGTCCATCGAAAGGAACGAAGAAGGAGTGACAATTCAGCGGTTCCAGCATTTGGAAAATGTTCGAGATATATATCAATTCACTCAAAATCGCATCGTCAGTGAAAGGACTGGGATCGAATTGATAAAAACAGCTCCCGGTCTCGTCAACATTACAGTGAAAGAACTCATCGATCGTTTGTCGAAAGGAAAACAAATGAATTTAGATTATAAAGAAAAGAACGGCAAACATTTTGCTGATTTCATTTATAATAAAATTTTTAGTCCATAATTTCAACCGTGGTTAACTCCTTAATCATTGAATCGTGTACTACTGAATATAGAACTTTTGTCATCTCACTTGTTGATAAGTTTATAATGACAAATTATTTTCTCAAATTATTTGGGTTTGATTTTCTGTTATAAATATTGCAGATTACACAGCAACCGGTAAAAAAATGGTGTTATCGATTCTTGCAAGCATTTTGCCGAATTAATTTACTTTCTTTAGTCAGAATCATATGCTGGACTCACCTGTTTAAGTATAACTACACAAATTAGCCATGCATTTCATTTCCTCCGGACGTTTCCTTGTAATCTTGACGACATTTGTTCGGCGTATCTCGGTATCTGATGTGCTGCCAGTTTTGTGTATTTGATTCGAGGTTGAATCGTATTCATGATGATGACTGATCAATAAGCTGAACCAACCTTGGCTATTCCATCAGTGAAACTATATTCTTTGGACAACAAAGAGAATTCTCTATAATCAGTATTGAACAAGATATTTGAAAGTTAAGTCTAAGCAGCCCGTAAACTGTTGCGCAACTATGTTTCAGCTAATAAAGAGAATATGGCGGAATATGGGGTCATCAATGAGTTTATGAGGGGCAGAAATGGTTAAGTGTATGATCGTTCTTCTGAAAAGAGCCCCAATGATTTTGTCAATTTAATGAATCCATTTTTAGTTGATGAAAAGTCTGCAGACTAAATTGGATTGGGCATACTTATCGACACTTATAAGTGTTGATTTGCAGATCGACACTTATAAGTGTCGATTTAATACTTACTTAGTTCCTTATGTACTTATATACTAAGTGTCATAGGGTACTTTCTTAGGTATGCGGGGTACTTGGCTTACAAGTACGAAAAAAATATTTGTCTTCACCAGGAATCGAACACGGGTGTTCTTCAATGCTAATCGAGTGCTCTACCACTGAACCATTCTAGTTCTATAAACTAATTAAATAATCTTATAATAATCTGTTTCTATAGTATTAGGACTTAGAAATTTTAAGCTCGCCTACATAGGGTAATAAATGCAAAATATTATTTTGTTTAAAATAGGGAATGATCAACCCTTACGGAAAAATCTTAAAGTAACGAAATGATCTTATAATAATCTGTTTCCATATAGTATTAGGACTTAGAAATTTTAAGCTCGCCTATACATAGGGTAATAAATGCAAAATATTATTTTGTTTAAAATAGGGAATGATCAACCCTTACGGAAAAATCTCACAAAAAAGTTACCTGAAAAAAATTTCTAAATTTTCAATATAACTTTTTAATGCTAAGTACGTATTTTGAGTACTTATAAGTTAAAACTGAATACTTATGCGTAAGTACTCATTCGATGTACTTTAAGTACATCACGTACTTAATTAGTTACTCTATATACTTAAGTAAGTACGGGAAAAACAACACTTACGATGTACTTAACTTTCAAATACTTAATTAGTGTCGTTAAGTACACCCAGTCCGATTTAGTGTGTGCCAACTTTTGAAACGACGAAATCTCGCGATCCGTTTTCTCCTTATGTTCCTCCTACCTGTTGTATTACTCATGCATTGTTCAACAAAGAATTTGAGTAGCACCTTCGTCTCGCTTGTTATTCATCTCTACACATATTTATAACCGACGACAACTCTTTGATTCTTAAGTTATTTTTTTTTTAATTCTCTCACTTCCCCGACAAGTTTTAAACAAGTTACTCAAAAGATAAATCGATTTCGATCGAATTTCAAAATGGGCAGTCAACATCTCTTTCCATGTCCCACCTTTTTTTTAAAAAGTTTCGATACATAAAACCATTCGATTTGTATCCATATCTTGTTGAATATCGACTTTCACTCCTGTGCCCATTCATGGAAATAATCTGTTACGATCTGCATTTAATTAATTGTGTTTAAAATGTAATTATCTTTGATCGTGCATCTTTAGAATTTCACCTTGTTATTGCAGAACAAATCGATATGATCTGCAATCCTGATATTTTGAAATTTAAAAAATGGGTCAACGCATATAGTCTGGGGTCTGGGTCTTACCAGTCGTTAATTAGCCCACACCTGTATAATCTAGTCTTAAAGTAATGCATTAAGCTACTGAAAATGTAGTCAGATTTATCAGTAAAAGTAACTTTTCATTTTCAAATCATTATCATGTTAGAATTTTATCGATGCTTCCATTGCATTTTATTGAACGGTAGTTTTACTTTGGCGTTTGGACGAAGCTCAAAAAGAAAATTTAAATCTTACCTCAAGCTTGTTCGTGGTATACTATATTTAGATACATAATAGCTCTCTATCGTATACATAATTTACCAAGAATAACCCGTTGTTCAGTTTTTTCATTCTCCGAGTTTATTTCTAAAGCTCGTGCCCATCTTAAAACAAGCCCGCAGTTTTGAATGAAGCGGAATTAGAAAAAAACTGCGAATAATACTGTGGTCTATTTACTTCGAATAGGATGTAAAAAAAGCCCTTCAGGTATGCAAAGTGATCTTTAATCAGCTGATGCCCTGATTTAGAAATTCGCCAGAGGATATTGAACTAATTGTGCATCGAGTAAAAAAAACGCATTATTATAGCTACTGAATGAAAGTAAGTTTGTTTCAGCAGGTAAAAATACTAAACAGACAAATAACCAACACTGTACGACTGGATGGTTGTATGTAATGTGCTTCGTGTATATATTTACTTTAAGTTGTGAAATCTCTTAAGTAACAATCTTTTGGGGTATACAAATAAGTTAGGCTTAGACTCGTATTTATTATATTTAGGAATTTCTTCACGCCGGGAGAATGGGCTGAGTATATTCTGAACGAAGCCAGTAAGGTAAAACAGCCGGGGTTCGGTAAATAGGAACGGGGAAGGATGGGATGGTGGTTGTTGAAACCGTGGCATCCGGTGCGGAGTAAACTGATGGAGCTTCATAGACCGGAGTGGTGATGTACGAGACAGTGGTGACTGTAGTGTATCCCAACTCGGGCTTGTATTTGGCGTTTTTAGATTTACTGTCGTACCCTGCCTGAACTTCATTTTCTTTCTCTTCATCCGCTTGAATTGTCTAAAAATGTGAGAATCAAATAAAAAATTGAGCTTCTCCTTTAATGTGAATATTTTTAATTTGTTACTTACGTCTTCCTCTGATGCGTAGTGGGCCGGAGTAGAGTAATTTGATGCAGAGTGCGCGATTTCAGATGAGGTTGGCTCGGAAGAATCTGATTCAGAGTATACCGTTGATGAGTGAGCCGATGATTTGTTGTAGGATGCCATAACGACGGCAATCAGAGCAACCAGAACAACTAAAGTGGAAACGATCTTCATGATGACGTGAGTTGTTGGCTGCAGCAGTTATTGAACTGATCATTCCGAAACAGTTCATCGCCGATTTTATACTCAAATTTAGCAAGCGATTTTGCAACGAATACAACACACGGAGATTTTTTTTTCTTATAGGTGATTGATTTGGCGAAAGGAAATTTTAGGGCCCAGAAGGACAAAATATAAATAAACGGTTTGTATCAGTGTGAGGCTTATAGTTTGACATATTAGGTGCAAGTGAGGGTGCAACTGGAGTACTGGAGTAGGTGATTCATTTTTGAATAATCACGTCTTGTCCTTAACACGAATGCACAGCAATATGAATCGTGATTTTCAGCAGATTGCTTGACGTGGATGGCTGAACAATCTATGTTTGGAAAAAGACTAACACCCACGGCGTTGAATGAAAAAAAAATAGAATTATATCAGTTGATTTTGTATTATGGCCACTGTATACGTATTACGTAGCCTACTTTATTTGACAGATATAGTCCGATATAGTCTTGGATATAGTTTTAGTCCCATATTTGGTAACATTATAGATTGGTCCGTTATTTTAGAAGGAAAGATATCCAGTTTGACGAAGAATTGCGCATTGTCATAGAAAGAATTACTATTTTGACGTATTAGTTTTTAATATTTTTGCTCAGGGCCGTAACTTTAGCTTGATAAACCGTAGCTACTGATATCAGATCTGGTCAACTCACAGCAGGAAGCGGACTTTTGGCGAACTTCACATATCCAGACAATGTAACACAGATTCTTGGCCCGATGATCACCTTGATGTTCGTTACAAATAGTGAAATAGTATAGGATCTCGAGTAGTGTATATAGCCGCTGACTGGCCGATTATGAGAGATTGTCTGCGAACTATAGAGGGCCTGAAATGAAATTGAATAACTATTGTATATGGGTGATGAAGGAAATAACTCGTTTATCCACATCGTGAATCAACATTCACTATATTAAGGACAAAGCGTAATTTAAAAAAAAAATAACATTCAACAAATGGGCCAAGCCATGCTCGACCATAGATATGACCGTGCACTTAAAAATAGGAAACAAGTCAAGTTGAAATAGCAAATTACCATAGTATACGATATATTTGTCCTTTTACATTCATTTTGCGATAGCCTCGTTACCTCATTACTTTCGCTTGAACCTGTCGTTGAAGGTTCCTCCTGCTATGTAGCCTAACATTGTCATCAGAATTATGTGCTCCAAGAATTCTGTATAAAATAGCGGGAACAATCGTCTAAATGGATCAGTTATTCTACAACTGTGCAAGTCATTTCACAACTCTTTTCAAAATGAAAGTAAGTAATAAAAAAAGAAGTAGCGCAACTGTCAATTTTTGATGGATAATGTTTGATAAACATTTATATACAGTTTATCATTTTCGCTGCTCTTTTCGCCGTCGCTGCCGCCGCCTATATCAAGACACCCGCAGCAGTTGCTGTTTCTTCTGAAGAGATGGCTTCCTCCGAGCTCGCTTCATCTGAACCATCCGATTCCACGTCTTCACTCTATTCCGCTCCAGCTTACTTCGCAACAGTCAGTCAGCATTTGCTCTTTTCTTGCTATACGGAGCTTTGTACAGTTAGTTTCTGGTTCTTTTGCTACTTATTTTCAGACTGCCAAATCCGAAGTTGAAGATAACGAAGACGGCGAGGATGATAATAACGATACCGAAGAAAGCAATGATGCGGCTGCTGTTAAGGCTCCCGCTTACACCGCTCCGGTATACAATAAAGCTGCTGACCCCAAATACTAATAAGTTTATTATGTAACTTATTGTGTAACGAAAAACATTTTATTATCTTAAATAAATGTATACAACAAAATTTTAATAGATCAGCCTATCTAGACTTGTCTGAATACGTACTAGGCCTATGTCTTCTCAACACAAAAGAAATTCGTCTGCCCCTTCCTTTTCAGTTTAGTTTTCAAAAATGTTTTGCGACCTCTCCCAAATAACAAACGGAAGGGAAGAGCGCGCACATTTAAAATACGTCAGGAATAGAAGAGATTCAGTTGCGTAATGAGATGGGCGTGGGCGTAGGTTTCTATCCTATTGTCTACAGTTTTTTCTCGCACGTTTGTCATCACGAAAATTTCTGTTGGAAAACATTCTTTCAATTAGTTGGAACATAACATGAATATGCGATTACTTAAGAACGTGAGTTTCGTACCGTGACTGTTCGCAAAATGTGAAAAAAGTGCAAATGTGGTGTACAAGACTGCCTGATTAGCTGTACGTGAACTGTGAAGTAGGCTATCGCGTGTTTTTCTCGCAGCAATTCCAAACAAAACAAAATTAGTTCAATATCCCCAGGTAAAGGTGGCTAATTCAGGGCAGCACCCCGGCCAAGGTCGCTCGAAGTTGAAGCCTGACGGAATGAAGTCTTTTATTAAATCCAAAACAATACCTGGAACCTGTTGATGTCGATATTTTCCCTTAAAAAAAAACCTCATGCTGTTTTCGTTTTATGACGACGAGAGGAGAAGGCTCTTTTCTGTTATAGTTTTAAAACTTGTTTCTGTATTAGGAAAGATATAATTAATAGGTATCCTGAGTCTCTCACCGACTTGTAGCGATATAGATGTAGCTACTTATAACTCATACAGGCTAGTAAGTTGGTTTTACCAAACGTTGAGGGTTATGTTAAGAAACGTTCTAGACTTATAGCAACATTTTAAAATACTTATAGGTTGTTGGTAGTATGAAATTTACGGAAAGACTATCCGGCATAAGGCTCCGTGTTAAGACCGGCGAAAGTCGCGGTGAAATTTCCCTATGTTCTCTCCGTGTTTTATTTTATTCCCGTTTTTTTTTATTCTTGTTGTTTTTCTTTCCAATAGATGGCGCCATAGAAAAACGAATGTGTGTCATGTTACGTGACAAATATCCTGAACCCTTGTCACAATCCGTAACATTTCGTAACCCCCCCCCCCTATCGCATTATATAATATATAGACATCGCCTAAGAAGCCATCAAATTCAATCATATTGATGCTCTTTTACCGTTGCAGCTGTCATAAAGGAGATTATATTTTTCAATCAAAACTTTAGTATTTAAAAAAATAATTATGTAAGTGAATGTTTCCGCTTCTGGAATAACGACCGGAAATGCCGGCCTAATGGTGAAAAACGTGGTGAAATCTTAGGCGAATCGCCCTTTTCTTGAAAGCACACAGGATTTGTTTGTTTATTTTTTAGTGAACGGTCGAGTTATCTTTTTTAATTTTTTTTCTTTTCATGTTTATAAGCTCTTCACGCTCATAAGGAGTGAATGGCATTACACATCCACATGGCGTTTACTTGGAGCGTTTGGAATGTGTCTCTCTTTCATAACTTTTTTTTCCAGTCCAGTCTATTACTTTATATTCACTCGATTTGAATTGACTTTCCTGGATAAGTTTCCCTTGGCAACGGCTGTTTTTTCCGCGCAATTTATTTTATTTTGTGGTTTTTTTATTTGTTAGTTATGTTTCGATTAATGCGATTAACGATCATGTTAATTCCCCTCCAAAATGTTGACCAAACGTCAGAGACAAGGAGCAAATTATGGCACGTTATTGTCATGGTTCCAACCGGTTCCAACGACATAAGCACGTATCAATCGGTATCAATGCAAATGGGGTCGCAACATGACTAAAATATTTAACTTATCCAACAATGTATGCAAAACTTGTTTCTCTCATCTCTCGTTGATTTATACAATATTTTTGCAGTCACCTGTGTGCATATTGTTGCGTCACCTTTGACCGGATGGATGAATTTGAGATCCGGGATCAGAGATCGTCTCAAATGATCCGTCTCGGTCCACTGTATATTTTCAAAACCAATAAGGTAAAGGATATTCGCTACTTTTTGTGGTCTAACTTCTAACGTTTATTTTGTTTCTTGTTTGCAGATTGCCGATGATGGTGACGACAACCACTCAACAAAACGTCAAGGAACTTGTTTTGAAAAGTAAGATAATAAAATCTTCTTTAGCTGGATATGAATCTATGATTGGGTCGGTCAACTCCCTTCTTCTTTTTTGTGTATCTTTTCACCTGTAGCGCGCCGTAAAGATTGATCATACTCTATAAGGAGATGGGAAAGGGAGAACAAAGACAGTATGAGGTATGAGCAAAAACCGAGACGGCGCTAATAACTTTATAGCGAACTGCTGGCGACCTGGCAAAGAAGCGCTCTGTTATGTTTTGTTGCAAGGAAAGGTAAGACGAGAGACATTGCCTTTTAAGGACAGATTGCTGTTTGCATGAGAGAAAAAGAATTTCCAAATCGGGATTGTCAAAACAACTTGGATAAGAGCCACTTAATTGGCATCAATAAGCTTTCATGATTTCCCAATGTGTTGCGCTATTCAGATTCTGGGAATTATTATCCGAAGAAATGGTCCGCGTTGACAATTTTCATTTGAAACTCAACGCTGTTAGAATTTCACGTCCGTTTCGTTTCCACATGAGAGAAAATTAAAAATCTGGATTTAGTTATTTCCTCGTACATGGGATAGATTCTTGTTTATAGGGTTCGGCCAGAGCAAGGTCTCGAGGGCGTCGCCTCAAAACAACGCCTTTTTATTATTTACTATTCCCACTTCTATTCCCGTCTTTTTGGTGATGGCCCAACAAGTTTTCTTCCTAACGTTTTTCTTAAATGACGTGTTAGAAGTAGCTTGCATACTAATTTTATTTTATCTTTCAGTAGATTAGTTGCGAGCTTTAAATTGTCGAGTTATGACTGTGGATGAGTCTCTTTATCAACGAGTTATCCGTAGACCTAATGTGTCATTTGGTTAACTGTTTAAAAGTGTGTAAGAAAGTAACGATGTTGATGATGCTCAGTCACGATTTCCTTGTCGCCCAGCTGTTAAGGTCACGCAAAGAGGCTGTAGAAAACGATGACGACCTTCATTTTCCATCCTCGGCTGGCCACCTGTTAAATGTGACATTGTTGGGCCTTTTCTATTCTGTTTGCAGAATCTGAGGGTCAGAATTTCTTGAAAGGATTTCCTCCATAGTGTGACTTAATTTATTGGTATTCTCTCAAATGTTCTTGCATCTTGACCCCATTTTCCTTTTGAATTGCACTCTGCAGCGCGCTGCAGCGGCAGCTTCTTTTCTTCTTCTTCTCCATTTGCTAATAGATTTTTTGTGGCGTTGTTGAGCGTTATTGGAAGTCATGGCACGGAGAGAATGTTGAGTATATATATATGCAACGATTGCAACGCCAACGGCCTTGCCACCTTTTTGAAATCTGTTCGATTGGACAGCACTCGACAACTTGGACCTTGGCCGCTATATCCTACCGCGCTCTTGACTTGTTGAATTTCTCTTGAGGCTCGGGTAATGCCAATAATTTAATGAATCACTTGATGGTACTCTTGACATTTGAACTTGTTTGAATGCAATAAATGTACCAGCTGTTTCGCTATGTCCGGCCATGTTATCCTTAATATTATGTAGGTTGAAACACATCTAGTCTACATTCGAATTTATCCACTTGATACAGAAATCACAGCCAACTTCAAAAATAAATTTGGAATTTTATTAGATTTATATTTAAAACTTATAGAGGATTAACTCAAATATGGAACACTGTATTTAAAAAAAAAAGTTCCATATTTTTCCATTGAGGTTGTTTGAGTAGGCTGTTAAGGATAGGGAGCCAATTCAAGCAGTAGAGATCACAAATGCGATGGCAAATTTCCAGAAAAGAAAATCCAGCTTCCTTCGTCCCACTCTCAACGATGATGAGTCAACTACTTTTACCGGTTACTTTTTTAAAAAAAGCCTTTCTCTCTACATCCTATGCCCAGATACACTGCGCATGGGTGTTTCTATAAGGTGTCTATCTATAGCCGCTCTTAATATTCAAACATCTCGATGGAAAAAATTCCGAAAGTTAGTGAAATAGATGAAAATCTAACACCACCAACGGTTATTCCAATAACTTGGTGGCGTGCATGATTCGTGAATCACGACGATGTTAGAATGCGCCTGCTGGATGTCTGGATGGAGCTGGAATGATTTCGACATTCATCAGACACATACGTGTTTCGTGCTGTTTGATAATTATAACCAACGGTGGAGTTTTCTGAAGTTCCTTGCATTTTATATCCAGTGGGGCGTGAAAGAAAGAAACAAGTGCCAGCGAATGTTTTTTTTTTAAATGCATTCGGCCACACCTTTTTCAAGTGCAAATTTGCATTGCCCATCTTGAATATAGCTTAAAGGTTTATTTTGTAAATGTTTGATTTGGTGTTGGCCGGACCACACCAAACATTCAGTTTAGTTTTTTTAAAAAGTATTTTGCGCAATTGTGTTGTTCTTCGACGACAAACAATAAGTGTCAAAAGAACGAGTACTGCGGATGTTAAAAAAGATGGGCGCAATACTCTACCCACCAATGTTGTATACGGTTATTCGTAGATAAGTCCATGTTTGGCTAATGTTGTTGAACGAGCCGACCGACACGGGCGGCGGGCGGCCCAATACAACTGGCGCCGTGTACATACCAATACAATCCGCTCTTTTGTATTGTTTTTCTTGCTTTTGTTTTGATTTTGTCTTCTCAATCGATCTTCGTGCAGGAATTTCATCCTGGCCAACTCGATCATGCTTTGTAGGTAAATGAAGTTATTCATTAGACGGCCTGGTGCTGGGGAGCCGCCAATTGACAACAGGAGAGCACACATCTGGCTACAATACATTGGTCGATTTTGTTTTGTTCAGGATATTTTGGGTTTGTTTTTGTTCTTTTTTCTTTCATTCTTTTCTTAAAAATGTTTTCATCCCTTTTTCATTCCTTCTTTTATCGTTTTAACTCCATAAACAGACGACAACTACGGCGATGTATAGACAGAAAAAGGAGGAGGAGTCTGGCAACGGGTCGGCAGTCGTAGTTGGTCTCTCGCCTTCGCTGGCAGCAGCAAACACGCACCTCTTTTTTTTTTCACCAAATTGAAGCGGAAAAATTATTTGTCACGTATATATTGACCAACTGTTTGCCAATACGGTCCAGTGTCGTTTTCAGAATTGACTTGTCATCAATAGCCCAACAACTGGATTAAAAACAAAAACATCACGCTAGATCTGGCTCATTCGATACAACGCTCAGCAACGCTCCTTCGTCAGGTATCGAAAGACATCTTTACATTTGAATTTAGAAGTCAACTTCTTAAAATATATATCAATTCAATTCAATCGTGGAAGATAGTGGGAAATACCTGGTGGAAATGGTAAAGAAAAGAAGAAGAAAAAAGAACGTTAATGTTGTTGTTGTGCGCGTGTGTGCAATGCAGTCGATAGAGTGCACACAGGCCATCTTTGGTCATAGCCTTGGACTCTGGTGCGCGTCTGCCACAAACAAGAGCCAAAAAGATCCGCGGTCGGCCGCGAACACATAAAAGTAGAAGAAAAGAGAAAGTGAATTTTGTTTTTTCCCTACAGATTATTACTCGCTAGTGTATATAATAACACGGATGGGCGACTGTTAAAAAAAAAGATGGTCTTTTACACTCTAGCCCCGGCTCAAAAAATTTGCTTTGTGAGTTAAAAGGATAAGATTAGTTGTACCACTCGCTTTTTTTTGTGTGTGCTGTTGTGGGTGGGAAGATTTATGTTTGATGGATGAGTTGATTTTTTTTTACGATGGGTCAGACATATACAATTGAGCAGGAAGAATACGTGAAACTCCGCCCTGCTTTTTTGTTCGACTTTTTTTTTTCAAACTGTATTTTAACCAGATAGTTCAGACTAGTTTCCTCTGTACGTGTGTTGTCTGTGTTATTGGTTGCAGTTGAGCTCTGCACTGCGACTGGCGAGGCAGCGGGAATGAATCAGGCGCCTTGATGCATCACCTGGTTTAAAATTAGATCGTGTCAGAGCAACGCCGTGCGCTCGGTTGCCCATTACACACAGCCATAATGCCCTTATTCCTCCCCCATCTTTTTTCTCCTGCTGCTACGATCCATGCAACTATGAGAATAGAAATCCCGACGTGTTTTTCGGATCTCTTCTGTTCAACCTCGACGGCGGCTTCCCTGCTTTTTGTTTCGTTTCCAACGCATTTTCTTTCGGGCAATATTTTCGGGTAAAAACAAAAGTATTTGTTTTTTTAGATATTTCGCGGCACGGCTTCACGTTCAGTCGTCGTGCATTACGCAGGCATAGAGGCGTTTTCTCGTGATTGGCCCAAGGTCATTTTTTAAAAATTTATTCTACACAAAGAGTATCTCTTTCATCCACAGTTTTTGCCCTTTTAATGTAGAGACATGACAGTAACTTGCTATCCGATCTAAGAAATATTTGATTTTCATTTCCTTAAAGGGAAGATGGTTGGCACGAGACACAACTGAGACAAGATGAACTAACCAAATGACGAAGTGAACATCGAGTTTGTGTCGTATCCCCATCCATTCCTGATAGTCTAATATTTGAACCTGAAACAAGGAATTCCGGCAGTTTGTGAAGTGGATCCAATCAATCTAACGAGGGTCAATTCGGTGGGAGGTCCAAGGTCTCGCGTGGCAATCAGTCTCGCATGTCCGTTTATTTTTCACGAAAGACGGAGGCATGGATTTCGTGCAACGTTTATGGATTGTCGTGTAACGAATTCCAATCACATCCCGACATTAGCAAACTCCTTGAAACCTCTTAAAAAATGGGAAACAACCAAAAAAAGATCCTACCTAATCTAACGTTTTATTCCATTTTATAAGCTTGTATTTTTGTGTATATACTATATATAGTAAAACGTATATTTAGGATTGTTGTTGGCTCACGTTCGTTTTCTCCCGGCCCCACCCGGTCAAGGAGAGGTCCAACCTTGTTATTTCCTTCTCTATTCAATTATAGTACATTAACGATGACAGCCTTGAACAACTACGATACGACCATTTCGATTGTGATCTGAGCAGGTTATTTCTGTGTGCAATCCATTAGATTATAATAGAGTCGCTGTGTGATTGAGTGAGGAAAAAAACACGGAAAAAGAGAGACAGTGACGTCGTAAAGATGGCCTCGTCTACGGGCGATGTCCACCACCATCAGTTTTCCAAGACATCGACGACGGTAACAAGAAGCAGCAGCAGCAGTAAGCAGTCTTCTGGACAACAACAGCAACAGTCATTGACGAGCAATAATCAAATTGCGGTCGAAGAAAATGTTTCCTCGTTAGAGCCTCACCAGCCACTGTATCCCGTCTCCGAATGGGACACAAAGTTAGGTAGGAACAGCTTTGTGTTGACAGCTGATGAGGCAAAAAGAGCAAAGAAAAAGTTCTTCTTCTTTCTTGAGCATCACTATTTTTGATTGATTTGTGTTGACTAGTTTTTATCTTTTTCCTTTGGCTTTGTGTCTCTCTTTCTTTTTGGATTTTGGCCAACTTTTCATTTTTTCTTCTCAACCAACATTTTCAGATCTTTGGTGTGGGGAACAGATGTGTACGAAGAGTATTTTGTTTGCCTGACGTATTTTTTTCCCTCATGTAGATATTGAATCCTACACTATTATCGGATCAATCCTACTCTACTGGTGTTCTATTCTTGGTCTGGTGTGGCGATTTTTCAAACCTTTTTTTTTTTTTTTTTTGGTTGTTGATTTCTTTTGACCCTATTTACTGTTTGGTTGTGCAGTTTTCCCATTTACTTTCCCCCGACTTCTGTCTTATTTTTGCAGTGTTTATTGACTTCCCTTAGCCTCGTTTCTCTATCTGTCCTGAATTTCATCTGTAAAAGGAGAACGCTACATATTTTCTATTTCCGTACAGTTTTCAAGGTTTTTTCGTCGTTCAGTTTTTGTGTTTGTTGTCGTTGTAATGGGGACACCATGTTTTCTTCTCTATTTAGATCGGATGCTGGATGAGCTCCAGCGGAGTATTTCACCTCAAAGGAAAACTGCACCACCGAAGGTAGAAACAGCTGAAGCCAAAGATTCGCCCGTTTACGTCGCTTCTGTCCATCACAAATCGTCTAGCAAGTCTGTCAGCACTAGCGGAACCGCCAACCAACAACTAGCGGAACAGGCCGTCACGCAAACATCCATTGCTCGTCGCTTGTTTGACACTTCGGCCGACTCAAAGCAAACTTCTTCTTCTTCCACCAGAGTTACTAGATCTAAATCACCAGAGCCAGCGCATCCGATTGAATCTTACAACGTGAGTCTTTGCTCAATTCAAATCAATTTGTATCACTCGAAAATTTACTTGAAAATAGGAGGGACCATTTGGAAAGGCTTTGTCAGGAACTGGCAGTCGTTCGAGTTCACAGCAGAGGGAATACCGCGAATATCACTCGTCCAACAAAACTCACGGCAACAGTTCTCTTCTTGTAGGAATGCCGGCAACAGCCACATCCGAGGATGATGCCGACGCCTTCCAGGCTACTCCGCCTTCTGTTTCAGATGTAATTTATAGAATTCAGCACCTTGGGAAATGTATGAGGGCACGATCAATAAATTGTAAGACGAAATTCTTATTCAGAGAGCCAAAGCCTGGAGCACTCGAGGAGTGACGTACAGTTTCAAGGAGGAAACAACCAGCAGTAGCAGCAAGAAAGGTGTGGCTTCGCACGAAACTAATGGTGGAGGTGGTGAGGTGGAAACGGTTGTCAAAAAGACTCAAGTTGTTAAGACATCTACCACTGGCCACCAAGATAAAAAACCGTCGGCATCTGGCGGAGATAAGGTTGATTCATCGTTAAACAACGTCGTGCTTGATATCGGCAACCAGATGATCCCTGATTGCATCGATTTATTGTCGAACAAAAAAGACAAGACCAAGAAATCAGTTCGACTGGCCGAAGGAGATCAATCGTCGAATCAGCAAGTTACTTCGGGTTCTAGCAGCCAGTTTTACAGTTACAGTAGCAGCAGCAGTAGCAGTAACAAGAAGAAAGTGGTCACCAGCAGTAGTGTAAGCAGCACTACGGCTGGAGATTCGATGGTCGATTACAGCCGCATCAACAGCAAACAGATGAGTGCCGCTGCTGGAGCCCTGACTCAAAAGCAACTCGACAGTCCCGTTTGCAATTTTCCGGTATTTGCTTTTTTATTGCTACAGTACTTTCATCAATACTTATTACGTTCGATCGGGATTATTATTTAATTAGGATCATCAAGATTTTCCCAAGTACAATGTTAGGATTATTCCCGAATCTGCCGGGTTATTGTGTAATGTTTCGTCGCATCCACAACCCATGTGTAATTTAGGTAAATGCAATAGATTATTATTAGAAATATTGGTTGCTCACGTATTTTTATTGTAACTCACAGAGCGCCATCCCAATTTCCCTCTGTACGCTGCTTCACCTCCATGTCCGGCAGGATCGCAGGCAACGAATCCCGTTTGCAACATCAAAGTTCATCCGGCCATTTTATGCAACTACCCCCATCATCCGGATTACCCAAATTTCGCCACTGGCTGCCCTCCGGCGGACAAGGAATCGATCTGCAACGTTCCTTCGCATCCAGAATTATTGTGCAACTTGCCCAAACACAGCGATTATCCGAAACACGCCTCCCGCTGTCCTCCGCCCGAGATCGAGCCCATCTGCAACATCGACCTCCCAAAGGGACATCCGCGCGTCATTTGCAATTTTGTGCGACATCCGCACTATCCGAAATACTGCAACCCAAAGACGACTGGACAACAGCCCAACACCGTCTGCAACGTACCCGCTCATGTCCTGGATAAATGTAACATCCCCGAGCATCCGGATTTTCCGGACTTTAAGGCGAACAAACCGCCAGTGCAAGTTGAAGGAAATATTAACACTCCGACCCCTAATGACGATTTACCACTTTGTACGGTTCCCGGACATCCTATGCTCCTCTGCAATGTCCGGATTCATCCCGATTATCCAAAATTTACTCATCCAGAAATGCCTGAATTTTCTGAGGCTGTAGCAGGATTGGTTTGCACCATACCTAGCCATCCTCATGATCCGGTCCCACTGCCATCAAAATGTAACATGTAAGTCAATATTTCAAACTGAAAAGAATGAGGAGATAAAGGTTCATTGTTTAATCTATTTGGTTTTAAGACCTGGTCATCCTAGTTATCCGGACTATATGTCGCTGACTGAACCTCAAACGGAGCCGTTCTGCGACGTTCCCGGTCATCCTTTTGGATTGTGCAACATTCAGACGCATCCGCAGTATCCGGAATTGATGGGCCCAGAGGATCGAGACGCTGCTCCTTATTGTTTCATCCCTTCACATCCTGAACTGCTCTGTTCGATTGAAACCCACCCCGACTATCCAGGCTACACGACTGAAGGTGAAGTGCCATCTGAGCCGATATGCAACGTTCCCCGTCACCCTCCTATACCAACCGTAGAGGTTCAAATCCCATCACCAACACCATCGCCTCTGACTGCTCGGTCACCTTCACCTCCGGTTCCAGATCCTTTGCCCATCATCTGCAACGTTCATTATCATGACGATTACCCAACACTCATGGGGGATAGTAGCCCACTGTCGCTGCCTATATGTACGGTTCCTGGACACCCTGCCCTACTGTGCAATGTTCCGAAACATCCAAATTTTCCCGACCATGTCGGTGAAATTGGACTGAATTCGCCTCCACAGTGCAACATCCCTGGACACCCTCAGCTTTTGTGCAATCTACCTTTTCATCCAGGTATTTGTTTGGATATATATAAATGTTGACAATAAGCAAAGTAAATTTATTCTCTCCGTGTTAGATTATCCTCGATTGGCTGGTGATTGCCCTGCGGAGCCCTATTGCAATTTACCAACTCACCCATTAACCAATAAGCCGAAACTTTACCAGTCAGGGACAGGCTCACCTTTGCCTAACAGAAAACTTGGAACACCCGATCCTGGGCTACAAGCTCCGCCCAAAAAGTTAGACGATCTTATGGCTACCTTTAATGGCGGGCCAACTCAGGTATAGATTAATTGCAAACTCAAATTCTAATTAACTGATTGCTTCATTTTCTTTTTTTTTAAATACTTTCATTGCAGCCGTTGACATCGACTCCGCGTGGCGATCCTCAAACGATACTGTTTTCTCCCTCTCCAGCTGTTCAACTTCCTCTAAAGGCCAACGAACCAGTGGAAGTCAATGAAGGAGAAGACGAACCATTAATAGAAAAAGAAACACCAAAAAGACCAGCAACTAAAGGCACAAGTGGACCGCCCGTCTATTATCCTCCTGATCACAAAATGTTCACAAAAAAAGACGTCCCAATTTTGGTAATTTTCCGCTCTATCCGCCGTATTTAAAATAACTTTGATTTAATTACATCAATTATTAAACAGTCGCGTACCTTGGAGAAGAAATCAAAGAAAATGGGAGGCAGATCTAAAGGCAAATTGAAGTTCGCGGCTAAACATTCAGCAAAAGCGTCTGAATCCGAATCGAGTGCCAAAGGAGCATACGGTGGCGCTGCTGTAATCCCCATCTGCCTACCCGTCTGTTGTGCCATGCCTTGCGTCATCATGTAAAGATTGAGCGAGGAGAAAAATACGCGCGAACAATGTAACCCAGATATTTCACCAAAACAAAAACTCGGAGAAATATTTCGTGTTTTTCTTTTGTGATGTGCTACAATAATGTTCATTGATTTTATTTTTAAATTCTACTTCATGTGATTGTTTGTTTTGCACAAAATCTGACTCTTAATAATAATAACGCGAATATTATCATATGCCCGGTGGCTCATGGCTTATCTAATAAGCTTTAATAGCATTCAATTTGAATTATTGGGAGTTTCTTAAATCTTTTGCTTTGATTGACCCCTTTTGCGTCAATTTCAATCATAAATGAAACTGCCATTCGAACTTATGCTACCTTCCAATGGAGGTGACTGCTGCTTATATAATAGATGCGGTAGAATGTTGTGATGATTGTGCCAATCATGTTATAGTTCAAACAAAAACAAACAAATAATAACGTGTCCATTGGCCTAGTCTTTCTGCTGCAGTTCATTCATTAAATAATCAATGCCACATAATCTACTCTAAATAATAATTTTTTTAGTCTTATTTTTTGTGTCTTTCTTTGAACTTTTCATTTTTGGGTAGGGAAGGTTGCTGTTTCATAACCGATGACGATTTTTGCGTTTTACCCTAAGTAGACCACCATCAACTACCATCGAGTATCATAGAATTATTAAAATACAATTTTCCGTCAACATAATAACTTGTCTTTTTCTTCAAATTTTGCATTTAATTAAACCCAAGGAAAGATATGTCATTAATCATTTTTTTTGTATAAAGTATTATATACTGCCAACTGAAAAACCAAAATGCTCCATGAAGAATCGTCTTCCCATGACGATATCTTCTTCCATTTTCATCTCTCACTTCTTGATCTTTAATTCGAATTGGTACGCGTGTAATTCAATACGTTTACTAAGTAGTATATCCATTTTGATATAAATTCATGAAAATTAGTGGAGATGATGGCTATATCTTATACCTAGTTGTTATAATAAAAATGTGGGATGATTTTCAAATTGAAATTTGCTGGAATATCTTGAGTTCTTGAAAATTAAAAAAAATCTAGTTCCGAGATCCAAACTCAACATTTATTGCGTTCATATTGCACCATAAAATGTAGAGCGACACCGTGCCTCAAAAGATGTAATTACGCATAGGTAAAAGATCAAAATTTAAGTGAAACCACGATCAACGAAAATAAACAAAAATCCATAAGAAAATATTACATAGGCTACAAGCAGTTTTTAAAATTCGCGCTGAAGCGAAGGAATGAATGTTTTTAACTCTAATACTTGCGACTTCGTACGACAATCAGGCAGAGAACCAACAATGAAATGATCCAAGCAATGCTGATTAAAACCCCAGCGTAGACGTCAGGTTGCTCGATACCCCAACCACGAGCGAAAATGGATCTTAAAGATTCGATGGCATACGTAACCGGCATGGAATAGGCAATATTGCGGAGATAAAAAGGCATCCCTGTAAAATTGTAAAAAATAAAATAAAATAAAATTCCAATGCGATTCAAATCAATAAAAATAAAACTATTAACCTTCGATCGGCCAGCAAATTCCTCCCATAACTAAAAGCGGGATGAAACTGGCCTGTGAAAGATTTAGAGCTGTGGCTTCGTCATCGCATATTGTGGTTATTAATAGACCTAAAGTTGTTGAAACGAAATAGGCAAAAATTAAATAATTGAATTTGAATGATAGAGGAGTTTCAAAATGAAAATTTACCAAAGCACATGCCGACGAAGCCTTGAAGACAAGTTATAAAAACAGCCAGGGCCAGATTGCCTTGACAAGGAATATTGAAGATCAAGAGCATACACACGAAAACCAGCGCAGTTTGACCCATGATCACGGTAAACATGTTGAACAAATGACTGAACAATATTTCAGTCATCGTTACACCTAATGCGAAAGGAGAGAATAAACTCATTGACAGATTTCCTCGTCAAATTGATGAATGTAATATACCAGCTACTAAACTCCGGTCGAGAAGACCGTGCTTCCGTTCAGCGACGAAGACTCCGGCAGTTAACGAAACAGCCATGAAGTACACAATCCTTGAAAAAAAAACAAATTTGCATTAAATTTCAAGGCTTGTTATAAGGTTGAAGATAAGATTGAAGTAATTAAACGTGATTATGTAAAGGCAAAAATTTACGAGATAATAAGACCGGGAGCCATAAATTCAGTGAACGGAGTATCTTTATGTCCGTACACTGGATCGAGGAACTGTTTGCCAAAGAAAAACAAATGAATAACAGATGACGGAAAATTCTAATCTTGTAACTTAGCCATTACCACGACGGGCATGTAACCAGCCTCTGGCTCGTACTGGCAAGTTATCATAAAATTTCTTCGGAATTCTCTGAAGGCTTCCAAAAGCCATTTTTCGATGAAAACATCAACTTGATGATCTAAATAAATTCACCCATAAACTATTGCATTTATTTAAATAAATGTTTCAATGTTTCTCAACTCACTGGATGAATCAACATTGACGCTGATTCGACTGCGGATGATGTTTTCGACAGTTGCCGAATCTCCTTCAGTCTGGCGAATCTCAAATTCCTCGGTGAAATTCCGTCCGAAATGGATCACACCCCAGACTTGGCCATTTCTTCCGGCTTCCATTGCATCCGACACATTGTCATATGATACCTGCATTCATCAAGATGATAAAATTAAAAGTTTTATTCCAAATAACCAAAACTAAAACTATAAACTTGAATTATGTTGTCTTTAATGTAGCGAAGGTAGCGACAGCTGAGCATAGAATACGAGCAGTCGTTCGAGTAATTGCAGACGCGTCCAAGGTCTGAATCCAACTCTTCGTTGACGACGGCCATTTTAAGGCCCTTGGGTTCGTGTCCGAGTGTAACATTAAAGACGGTGGCTTGGAAAGCAGGCAACAGGTAGATGAATACAAATATCCTTTCATAACAACAATCAATTTGTTAATAAAAGATAAGAAGAAAGTTGGAAAGTACATGAAAACCGCACCCAAGGTTTCGAAATGATATCAAGTAATTTTTCCGAATGAGTGCGTTGAGGCGATGCAGAGACGGCATTTGCAAAGATTGACCTCGGCGTTTGCGCTTGGTTACACTGGCATTTCCGGTAGGTTCCTGGGTGTTGTTCGTTTCAGTGTTATTCATCATATTGATGTCACCGATACCGAATAGAGCGTTCTGCGTAGGAAATATTAATTTAATTTAATTTTAAAATGGAATGTTAACTTAAGATGATTGGATACCAAAAGCTAGAAAATAATTTTTGATTACATTTTTTATGGTATTGATTTGGGAATTTTTTACTGGTGATGTATCAATTGGAGTTACGAGTGAGTCAAGACCGTTTTTGCGATTTCGGACGTCAATATCATTTTCAGACTCATTCATTTCATTGATGCTGTAGTCAAAAGCCATATTATCATGTTCTCCAGACTGCTGCTGTGTGAGAGCTACAATTTGAGGTGTCTCATTTGATGTGATGGCGTTGGACATGATCTCAAGTTGTTCGACTCCATCTTTTACGCTTTGCTTCATGCAGAGCCTCAAAAACACGTCTTCCAAAGAAGACAAGTTGTAGTACGCCATCAATATGTCAGGAGACTCTTCCGCCAACAAACGTCCGGAGCGCATCATTCCAATCTTTTTAAATAACAAAAGAAATTCAAGTCACCGTACGATGCATTTTCAGTATTCCTTTGATTTTCAATATAAATACCGTATTTGCCTGCCGGGCTTCTTCAATGTAGTGAGTAGTTACTATGACGGTCCTTCCATGGTCGACACTCTGACGAATAAGATGATCCCAAATACTAGAAAATAGTAGAAAGCAGATTAATTATTTGTTCGACCTTCATTCGCGATTTTAAATCGAAATGAAACGTTTTTCGAGAAATTATTAACATTCTTGCAAAGTCACCTGCGTCGAAGTAAAGGATCAACGCCAACAGTTGGTTCGTCCAAGATGAGCAGTTCGGGCTCGTGAAACAATGCGACGGCGAAAGAGACGCGCCGCTGTTGGCCGCCGCTCAGCGTCTTGACGTAACGTTCGCTCGGAGGCAGATCCAGCAATTTGATCAGAAATTCTAACTGCGATTCGACAAAGGCGGGCCGCAAATTGTAGATGCGACCAAAGTATTGGAGCGTCTCTTTGATGGTGAAGTCGCTGTACAAGGCAAGTTCTTGCGGCATGTAACCAACTCGAGGACCGGGGACGCCGCTCTCCGGAGTGCCGGGTTCGTTGCCAAGAACCAGTACCTCTCCGCTGTTTAAGCTTCGACGACCAACGAGACAACTTAACAGGGTGGTCTTTCCACAACCACTGGATCCGAGCAATCCATATCTGTTTAATAATTGGAGCGATACTTGAAATACGAGTTTTGAAAACAAACATAAACAAACAAGGAAAACTTGCTACTAAAGTTTTCTATAGCTAAAATTAACACAAAGAAAGCAGCAGAAATTTTAATTAATCGCTATAATGATTCATATTTTGATTTCTTACATGCTCCCTTTATTGACGGTCATATTCAATCCTTCCAGCACAGTGCAGCGCTTCTTTCCAGTCCCGTAAGATTTGTTTGCATTGCGGATGAGGACCGCCTGACGGACACCTATTCTATCGGGTAAAACTTCGACAGGATGCTTTGAAACAAACATATCCGACCCGTCGCCGTTCTTCACCATGTTTTCAGATTCACGATTTCAGCGTTATAATTCAGATAGATGAATAATGTTATTGTTAAACGAACAACAACAATGCAGTTGCAGCAGATATTTTCCTAGGGCACAACAACGCACAGGCAACAGAACAACTCAACAAGCTTTGAATGCTAGACTACGAATAACCAACTAGACAGTAGATAGGTACTGTGTTATAGGGCGGGCATACACGGCAGACTGCACCAAACTGGAAATACTGAAGTGGATAACCTTGCCAAGAGCGGCAAAGCCACGTAAAAAACAAAACACTTCTCATGTCTATTTTTCAAGGTTAGATTATTGCTGCGGATATATGAGAATTTTAGGGAAGTTTTCCGCATTTGTCTTCCGCACCCTTCGCATTTCACCTACATAGGTGTGGTCTAACCCTCGTCGCTCAACCCTCAACCCTCAACGCCAAAAGCGACTGTTTTTTTCTGTTTAAAGGTCATTCAAATAGCCGTATCTAAAAATTTACTGAGAACAGATAAAATTTGAGATTTCTCTTTTTTCCACCTGGCTTGAGCTGTTTGTGTTTGCATTCTACAGGATGCGCTATTATGTAGCATCATGAAAACATCGCCATGCATATACGAAAATCTCTAGCCATATATGAAATAATGTTGACATCACGATTTCAATGTACGATTTCAGTGCTTCCGCTTTCTAAATAAAAAACCAAGGTTGAATATGAACCTCATATTCACCTGGTGGTAACATCAGATCTCTAATTTCGCAAAAAATTATTTGCTTGAAGGTAAAAAACAAAAACTTTCCTACAATGCGATAGATCATTTTTTCCATTGTGGCATTATAATGATTTTAGAATCGTAAGAAAAATACATCGTTGCATAATTGATATAGAAATGGGTGTTTTCAACTAACGTGCCTCGGGGATGAAAAGCAATAGCAATGAGCTATGTAGCAATTGATATGTAATTTTCTGTGTACAGGACGCTAACACAAAAAAAATATCTAATCCAATCAGGATATGTATTTTTGATGTAGCTACACGTCGTATAGAAACTTATTCATTTAGCGAATACATGTTGTTAGGCAAATTTCTTAAATTTTCGCAATGACAGGCAAAAAAACCGCATCGGTGAGGAATGCTTTAAGCAGATTTTTAAACAAAAAAAAACTTTTTCGTCTTTGCTGTCAAACAAAGATCAAAGTAACCATAAAGATGCCATAATACAATTTTATCCAGTACTATTTTATCACAAGGAAAGGCCCTGGTAAAAAGAGATGCGGATCCGGAATACAACCCGGACTTGTTCGAGGGAGACATAATTAATGCGTGTGTTACCTGCGGTTGCCTAGATCTCAACTATTATCGCCCCGGACGGCGGTCACCATTGGATAGAACGATTGGATAGAACGAAGGTTTACGCGAGGTCAAATCTTAAAAATAACCGCAAATAACATTACATGTATTCAAACGGAAAGGGAGTAAGCGATGTAAAATAAGACATTATTCTTAATGTTGATATGCCAGATTGCGGGAAAATTGAAGAGCCAAGCATCTCATATTTTATTACAATCTCAATTTTAAAAGCCACAAATAGTTATTCATTATTATGGTGCTTTAGTAAAAAGAATCCATTTAATCAAATTATATACAAATGGGACATTTCAAGGAAACTGCCAAAGAGAGAATAGAAGATGACTAGACTTGTTTTTGCATTTTCATTTTTGACTTGATTTTACTGTACCTCGGAATGTCGTATTTTTATAGCAAAGGCTCACCAACAACTCAATATTTAACTTTTGGCTGTCATCATTTAAATAACTCAAGCTAAAAAATGTTTTGTTTGTTTTGCTTTTATATAATATAAAGTGATTAGACTTATTGGCAGGAATGAAATATTATATAAATGAAATAAGGTTGTAAAAGAGGTAAAGAGTGCAGAGAAGGCAGCAATAAAAGCAATAAATCCTAAGCAAACTACGAAAGAAAGAAGAAGATTGAAAGTGACCAAACGTGTCTATATAGGCTAAAATATTTTAATTTTTGACTTGACAAGGTGTTATTGCTCTACTGGTCTTATTTTTTATTTTTATAGTTATAGCAACCGGCCAAATGTTCGCGAACAAATCCATATTATTTTGCGTCATCATTTAAATTTTGATTTTTCAAGCTAAAATGAAAATGTGTCCTGCTTCGATCTGTAAGTTATTGAGAGTTATTTTCATTGGTTGGTTAGATAGAGCACAATTCTTAATGGCTTTATTAATTTTATTAATTCATATAATATGTTATAGTTGTTATACCATATAGAACTAGGCCTACTAAGAAGCGCTCGCATTTCGCGAAATGTGTAATGCTTTATATTAGTTATACTAACGTTAAAGATATGATAATAATACCGAATTAAAACACGCTACAAAAATCATTTTGTTTTTAGAAAAAAATTTTATTGAAATCAACTGACAGAACAGTGACAAGTATCCAAAATGAAACACACACATGAATCAACAAATTTACCATATCTTCAAATTATTCTGAATATCCGTCCGAGTAGTTTAATGTCATTGGGTGAAGGAATGTAGAACGGATGGCACCTGCTCTTTGTCGAATGGAAAAATTTCATTTTTGCTTACGACTTGAGCAGCTAAGCAACTTAGAGGCAGCGGCAGAACGCTAGCGATCATGGATTGAAGATTAAGATCAGGATTTCCCTGATTGTCGAGTTGGCTTTGCCATTCTTGAAAATGCATCAAAGGTGTTCTGTTCATCGAGTCAGTTTGGTGTACATGAGCTCCATAGTCCAGCAACATCCGAGACTGGGCGACACTGCCGCGATTCATTGCCAGCAAGTGAAGAGGAGTAAATCCGTGCATATCGGTGGCATTAGGATCAGCTCCAAGTCGAAGGATCAACCGGGTAACAGAAAGCTGAAAATTCTCGGCTGCCGTCAATATATCATCATTAATTTTTTGAATTTTCCTTTTTCCTTTTCGAGTATTTCTTTTTTCGCGGCGACGTTTTATCAGGTCAAAAAGCTCATCGTCAGTTTCGTCGTCGGATGATATGCTTTCACCTCCACCATGTCCACAAGAAGGACATCCACTTACGTCAGTGCTGCTGGCATCGCTGTCATCTGAATCGATGTCGTCGTCGCTACCATCAGCGTCACTTTCCAGGTCACTCTCTTGATCAATGTCGATGACATTCTCTATATCTTCGTTATCCAATTTGCCATCCAGGTTGCTTCCCGGGTCACTTCCAACCTCACTTCCGGTGTCGTCCTCGTCGCTAAAATCAAATTCGCTAACCGAGTCGGAGTCCAGATTACTTCCGGTGTCGCTCTCAATGTCATTACTGATGTCCAGAACGTCTGCGTTATCGATCAAATCGTTCAACTGGTCATTAGTAGCAAGAGGAGCACGTACAGGAGGCGGCATTTGGCTTGAACAATCGCAAATCGTTTGAAGAAGATTTCGATTTGCAGGGCCCCATCTGGGATCTTTGCGAATGTAAAGAGAAAGACTGCGCTCAAACTGTTTACGTTGCTCCCAGTTGAATTGCGGCATCATTTCATTCAGCAAAAAGATCATTTCCGAGATGAAATTCGCTAGATGGTTTAGAGTATCCGGTTCTACTTCCTGTTGGTCCTTTTCTAGGAGAGCAGACATGTGATTAGTAGCAAAGTCGAAAGTGGCCATCAGATTAGCGACTGTCAACTCTTCTTGACTTGGATTGTATCGTTTCTGTCGCAAATCAGAGATAATTCTCATCATGATGTCCAGTGCCCAGTTAGTGATTGGACTCTTCTTATATTCCTTCCATTGAAGTTCTTGTGATTGTTGTAGAATGAACGTCAATATGCAGAGTGCTCTGCCTCGCTGTCCTTCCCAGGAAGAATAAATCCAAGCGCATCGACACATGAAGATGAGAGTACAAATATGGGGACCAGGACTGATAGTGTTTAGCACTCGTTGGCTAACCAGAATTGCTTGAATAAAGAACTCAAGTACAGTTAGCTCCTCAAGTTCTTCTAATGTGGTAAACTCAGAGGTGAATAGGCCTAAATCGCATGGTAGAAGAGTTTTAGGCATCGCTGGTTCACCACCGATCGTCGGCTGACGAAGATTCATCGCTTCTCTCCAGTACATGAGTCCGTTTTGTCGTGCTGGATCTGATTGGCAAAAGTAAAAGTTGATCGCACCCATCAGTTCCAGCATGTTGATCTTCACCTGTCGCTCGTTGGAACTTGAGATGATGGAATCAATTATTTTTCTGGTTTGATTTGATTCCACTTCCTTGGAAAGAAGATAGGCGGCGATGCCCATTTCTCCGCGAACGATAGCCACGTACAGTGCTGGAACATCCAGATATTCGACACCTTTCCACACGAATCGTCCAATTTGTCCAATGGGAACGTCAAGTTTGCCAACGAGATATTTGACCATGTCCACATTTCCCTTTTTGATGGACACCAGTAGAGGAGTTTCCCCATTTTCATTGTACGATTTAGACAATTCAGTAATCACTTCCGGTCCGTGAATATTGAGCATGTTTAATATATCCTTCCTTGAACCTTCGGTAACAGCTTCAAAAAATGCCTCGCAGTCCGCGTATGTTATCGACTGAGGATCGGTTGAGGGAAGAGGGCATGGCACGGGAGGTGAATAGTTTACTGGAACTTGTCTCAATACTCTTCTCCAAATCTTGATCATTCCATAGGGTCGGTGTTCTTGTACAACCCAAAATCTTCTCCAAATCTTTTTCCAAACCAATCGAACATTACCTCGTGAATTCATTTTGTTTGCAATAGAGAAACTAATAATTGCAGGATTATATCGAGAGATATACGATGGCTTCCTTTACATTCGTTCCGCCTTATATACCCACAAAGGCTCTGCCCACAAGTTGATTCCCTCGTACAATTACGTCTCCATCTCGTAATTTTGTTGATCAATTAATTTGATTACTTTTTTAATTTGTCCGTTTTATTTTTTCGAAGGTTTTTCAATAGATTTTATTTATTGTATGATACAATTTAATTAAATATCCGTTAAAGTCAATTTTCACGAACGAATAGTTCGTAATATTGCCGCTTGGGTGTAGGCGTATTAGCCGTTAGTGGCGCTACTATTGAAAACTAAATTGGGTCCGTTAGCGTGCTGCTTTTTTTTCAAAGTCAAAATTTAAAATTTGTCTTTTATATAAGACGGGTATTATTTAAGAAGATTGTTCGTTAAATTCTCAAATTAATAAAAAAAATAAATTTTTTAAAATTGTGGTCATTAAATTTATGATAAATCATCACTTTCTCGCTTTCTCAGCTGTGCTTAAGGCTTCGATCCGTCTGCGAAGGGTATATATATCGGTGCAACTCACCATTATATTCAGATTTGTACAACTGTTTGAATACGATTTCAAAATGTCGACAGTTAACGAAAAAGTCAAAGCCGGATTCGCAAAACTCGGGGAATATTTTTACGCAAGGGACTTGATAGTCATTTTAGCAGCACTTGTAGTAGTCACTTTTGATCATTGGCATCCAAGAATATGGGAAAACCCTCAAAGACACAACTGTAAGAATAACATGCAATCACAAAAGTATAAACTACCCGATGGCGCCAGAAGAACAAATTGACTGGACCAAGCAACTCTTTGTGGCAGGGATACTCCTTTATTTTGTAATTAGCATAGGACACACAATTTCCGTCATGAAGATAATGGATTATGAATCCCAAACGGGAATGCTTGATGGAGCAATAAGAAACGCCCCTATGATTCGCTTGGTCCGCTGTTGGGGCTTAATGCTGATTGGACTATTTTTCTTCGTGTTGGTTGTTTTAGGAATCAGATTCTTTTGGCCGGTTACTGTATTGGCATACAACTTCATTTCGGCCTGCAAACCAGCCAAGCTTGAACTCCTATGCGGTCCGCACAGTTATCAATCGGTTGACGTAATGTGCACAACAGCATTTGACACTTGGTTCCCTGCCCGGTCGGCTACCATGTCGACGTATTTTACACTTCAAGTGTTTGTCATGTTCCAGACGTTGTGGTACGTAATGAACATGAGCTGGACCGGAGTAAAACGATACTTGAACATATTTTTAATGCTAGTCTCAATATTGTTGACTGTGGGCATTGCCTGTAGTGCATTGCACCGAAATGAGACCTCAGTCGTAGTTCTTGTTATCAGCTTTTTTGTTGTCTTGTCAATTTTTGACGGTTCATGTTTGAGAGTGTTAAACGATTGGCTTAATTGGGATGGCCAACAGGAACTTCCAAGCAATTGGAACGACGTTACTAAAACTGGCCAAGTCCCGCTCCCAGACCAAAACAACCCTCAACAGTCTGGTAATATTGAACAAACAACATCTCAGCTTGTGCCACAGCCAGCGGACCAGCATTTATCCAGCCCTACTGTCGTATGAATAAAGGACCTGGCAGAGCTCCTAAAGTACCGTATATGAAGTTATTCATGATAATTTCCTGAAAATGTTCTTCGTGTGTATTATTATGCCCTTCGAATTCAAAATCAACTTGTCAATGATTGGCCTATCAAATAAAATTTTTGAAATTTACTTTATGTCTTTTTCAATTATTTCTTTCTTCCATCTGAATTCTAAAATATTATTCGCAACTAATTTTATTGTTTGTTAATTAGTAGCGAGTTAATTCAATAAAAAAAAAAAGCAAAACCTTTTTTAAAGAATAAACCTGCTAATCTGAAGACGACAAATGGTTACTATAAAATAAAACTAAATACCGATGAAGTCTCGATAGTCAATCCTACGTTGCCATTTATTTACCTGTTTTATCGACTATTTTAAATTTTAAATTAGAAATTTTAAGGATTCTCGAAATCGTACTGTTATATGGTGCATTATTGCGTTGTGTGAGGATGTTGCTGAATCCCATTTTCAAACTCGGAAAATAATCGGTCAACAATATAAAAATTTCTACAGAATTTCTGCAGTAGACCTGCAAAATACACGCAATAAAAATGAGACAATACAAAAATATAAATCTGATTGATGAAATTTATTCAGGCTGGCCAAACCGAAACACCATAGACAGAAGATTGATAGTCATGTTTCAAACCGACACCAACGTATAATAGAGGTAAGAGAAGAATAAAAAGTGGTTATAATGGGATACAATAATATAAGGCGATTATACTTATTGTCAGGAATCAAATATTATATAAATGAAATAAGGTTGTAAAAGATGTAAAGAGTGCAGAGAAGGCAGCAATAAAAGAGTTACTTGACTAAATTGCAACACTGTTCCATGGGCAAGTCCAAGTTCGTTTCAAGGTCAAAATCGTAAAAATGTCGAAGGAGTTTCTGTATAGTCCGTTGCTGGGAATGATGATGATGACTTAGTCACGGACATGAATCGGGCGAGAGCCGATAATGTCACCCAATTCGCGGGAATTGAAAGATGCGACCAGTTTGCGCTCACCGCTGAATCGTGGAAGGAACTTGTGGGCGAAACTGATCATCTCTCCGGGTTTCACGTCACTGGCGAATCGAGGAGAAAAATCCAGCAATTAATTAAATATTCGATAAATCCTATCGTCTTTCGTTTGTTTTCGACCAGTTCGTATTTGATTCTATTCACTCACCGGTATTTCACAGTCTGAGCGCGAACGAGACCGGGTCCTTCGAACGTGAATTCGCACTCTGTCAGAGTCACTGAAATGGGGTTCATGAAACTGAACGTCGCGAAGCAATCCTGACCGATCTGAGGATTTCCGCGGACCTGCACACACACCAATCGATGAATATTACATCATAAAGTAGGCTACAGTATATAGGTGCTTTTGGGACGGGAAATGTTGGAAATTTATTGACTGACATACCTGGACATCCAACTTGGGTTTCTCCAGCTGGAAGTCGTCTTCTTCACTCCACGACTGTTTAGTCTCTTGCACAGAGGCCATGGCAAAGATTTTGATGTGACCATAGTCGACAATTTTATCGCGGTACTCGTCCCAGCTGATGCGGACTTGCAGAGTTTCTCCTATAATGTTTAAATGACACCGCCAAATCAGTCAGAATGATAATGACGACTATAAAAATAAGTGACGTACGGCCTCCGGGTTGAAGAACAAACTGACGATCGCTGCGACCCAGGCGACGAGCAGTAACTCCCGTGTAATAAACAGAGTTGGCAGACAGGATTGTCGTGATGGTTCTCATCTCTTGGGAACGGTTCTGAAATGTGATACCACCAATGATTTTTTGAATGAACCCCAACAAAAAACGGGAATTTCATGGGACTATAAGAAAAAATACCTGAATGAGAACTTGGATGTTGAAAGGCTGACCCCAGGCAATCTTTTCTTGCTCAATCAAATCGAAGTAAACATCTTCGTTGACGGGACGATTGTCAAACATTGGCTGAGTTCGTTCAACTCCGCGAGCTGCGTTCATGGCCGACACACGTTCAGCTGCTGAACTTCCCTGAGGGTCAGTTGGATGACGGGATTCATCATACCAGGGTTTGCGGTTGACGTCGTTGATACTCAGTCGTCGCACTGCTGATGATCCTCCTGGGTAATGCATCATATCTCTGTTTTCCCTTAAATCTCCTCTCAGCATATCCCTTCTTTCCAGATATGGTGAAGACATTCCCTGGTCTTTAAAACGGACCAATCACATTGTCACAATTAGATTTAAATGCGTTTAAATGTTAAAAAAGGTGAGCTACGAAACGCATATGAATTCGAGAGTATTACTAAAGTGGTAGTTGAAATCGCTTTTGTTCTGGTAGCGGGACATGCCATCGGGGTTCTTGTAAAGACTAGTGATATCTTCGGCGTCGGCATCGCTGACGTCATCGTCCGCTCCCGGTCGCTTGGTTAAGATCATGCGACCGACTCTGAAAAGTTTCAATGTTATAAGGTCAACGCAAATGAAATGCAACTCAATTTACTAAAAATTTACTGGTAGTTGTTGACGTGAATCTTCCTGAATCCCCAATGGGAAGTCTCGTCCTCTTGGAAGTGATTGACTTCAGCATTGACTTCCGCAAACAGCTAAAGAACGTTCAAGTTTGTTAAATGGTTAATTTAAAAAAATGACATAATCATCATTTCATCTGAAGTCTTACGTATGGGGTATCGAAAGCGAATCCAATTTCGCCACGACGAACGGATTCGACGGAAGATGGACCACGACGGAAGGCTTCAACAGCCAACGGTCCTCGGCTCTTTTGATCACCTAAATCAATTTGATTTGATTAGAAAATCACGGGTCTTATCTAATCGTTACATTATTATTGGGTAATTAAAATTTTACCTCCCGAGTTCTTTTGCCAGAAATAAGGAGGGGGTGTGGGGTCAATCGCCTGCCATCCATTGCAACTGGCTTGGAGATCGGGTCGGGACATCCAAACTTCAGTCCTTTTTAGTCAACCATTTTTAAAATTCATAGTTTTTAAGTTGTTGATTAGTTGATAGAAAGATTGACATCTAAATTTACCAAGCGTGGAAGTTCCAAATGGCGTCTTGATTGTCGCCATCTGGGCCACCTTTCATCTCATCTCCGAAGATATCAAAGTATTTGTCGACGGACAGGGTGTGGTTGGTGTCACGTGCAGAAACGAAATTGGTCACGGGGCGAGATGGAATACCCAAAGCGCGGAAGACTGTTAAAATTAAAACAGAAATTTTCAAATAACTCCTGTAGATTCGCGTCTTATTAATTCTTTAAAAAATGTCTGTACTAGAAGTAGCCACGGCGGCAAACACCCAGCATTGTCCGTATTTGACTGGCTTAGATCCGTTGCGCAAGTAGTGCTCGAAGATTTTGGAGCTTCCAGTCCAGACCCACGGGCAAACTCCATCTTCGAACGAGCCTTCCCATTTGCCTTCCAACAATCCAAAGCCTTCGTTGGCGTTGATCTGTGTGTTCAAATTTAAATGATTAAGAAATCTTTCTGTATCCTATGATTAAATATCATTTGATTACGATTGAAGCAATGGCGCGGACGACTTGGACAGGGTTGCCTCTCTCCGTCGGGTTGAGACCAGACTGTTCCAGCAAAAGCTGGGCAGCTGGCAGAGCAACGTCAGAGAACTGTCCGTAGACCCAACGGCGACCTTTGGGGCGGTGATGAGTTCCAACAAACACCTTGCCAGTCTCGTTCATGAGGTACTCCCTGCGCAGCTCCTCGTTGTCCAAGTAAACCGGGTCATCTATTCAGTGTTATAAGTAAAATACGTTAATAAAATTACAAATAAGCGATTGTAAAATCAAGAGACGATGGAACGACATTTAAAACAACTCGTCACCTCGGCAGAAGGGGTTGAACAAAATGTAAATGTCATCCTTGAATCGGAATTCATCGACGCGTGCACCGGGCGTCGTTGTGGTCGTTTCAATATTCACTCGCCATAAACCGACAAGCGCATTAGCGGGAATGTGGACCTATAAAAAAGAAAATGATTTCCTTCTAATATCCGCTTATAAGACGTCACCGTCAACAAAATATTCAGATCGCGATTCAGATTTAGAATAATTTTACTTGGAAAGTGATGTTGAATCCCTCCTGCTGATGGAGACGCATATCCCACTTTTGCGGGGCCCGGCTGAATTCCCGCTGAGTCATACGGAAAGGCAAAACTACTTTGGTTCCCTTGGTCACTTGAGGATTGGGACCTATAAGTTAATTCACATTTGCCATGAATTTATTCATCTCTTGATTTTCTGTAAGTTTGTAATGTACCGAAAGTAAACGATGCCCGCAAGATGTCGCGGCGTGGATCAAAGTTGCGATCCCTCATGCGCACAGCCATGAAAAATGGCTGGCCACGACGAAGAACGGTTGTCGACGAAGAAGATGATGAACGGTAGTCCATCGACAACATTGGCGACATCGACGACATCGACGCCATGTTTGTCATTGACCTAGACATAGCCATGGATGAAGGAGATCCAATGTCCTGTTTTAAATTTGTAAAAATAAAACTAATAAAAGTTATATGTCGGAAGATTATGCCGGTACATAAAAAAACAATAATACGGAATTTAAAAAAAAATTCGAAACTAATTTAGTGCAATTACACGGCCGTTGTCAAAAACCAATTCGTAGCGTTCAGTGCGATGTTCACGGGCGTTGTCCCGCGAGAACAGCTCAACAGACTCGATCTTCAGGTTATCGGATAGCACTTTTTGAAAAAGAAAATTTGATAGTTAATGTATCGTTGGAAGAATAATATCAGTAAACGAAAAAAGGATTATTTTACATACTTCCATCGGTTCGAATCTCTTCTACAGCTCGTTCAGCGCGGCGACGTCTATCCAAATCTTCAGCGTAGTGCGAGACTAAATTGGCACGATAAGCCGCGTTGTTGCCACCGGGACTGACTCCAGCGTTGTTTCCCATTCCATCTCGATCGTTGTTACGACGAACGAAACTCGCTGAATGAGACAAATTATTCAATCCTGAACTGCCGCTCATGGAACGACGCAACATGACTGCAAAATGTTGACAAATAATTTAGATTACATTTTATAGTTTTCGGTTTAAAAAATGCGCGCTCTATATTTAATTTCACTTAATCTACAAATCGTATTATAATACCTGGTGATCCTTGCTGGGGCATATTTGAACGACGCAACATGCCTGAATAAAGTTACAATTTTTATGAATTTGTTTGTTCAACTTGTTTTTGTATTTTTCTGTTATTTACCAGGAGATCCAGGTTGATTAATCGGGGAACTCATTATGCCTGAAATGAAAAATATAATTGAAAAAAATGTAAACAGTTATAAAACTTACATGTTTTAAAAATGGGAATCTTTGCAATTTTGATTTAACTTCAATTAAATGCTAAATGACACCGAAGTGTGAAAAGAGATTCCCGAAAATGAAGAAAACGCTCTTTCTAGCCCACATTATATTTTTGACAACATATTTAGAGGTTTAATAAACAATTAGAAATTAAATGGAGATCGTCAAAGTAAAAGAATTCAAGCGCATCAATATAGAACTTTGACTTCTGCTACGTGGTTAATGAAAACAAAATACTGAAAAAGGGATGCTAATTCTATAAGAAATGCATACAAAAAAGGAAAAAAATGTCCACAATAAACATACCTACCCTGTTCAAATTGGTTTCTTTGGTCGAAATCAGAAAGATCGCAGCAAGATAGACCGGAGCCCGTGGTTTAGCAAAAAGTGTCTACCTTTTTGGGGAAGACAAATCAGCGCAAATGTCTCAACTTTAAAGAGACGACTAGGCTGAATTGGGGATATTTGGCTAAACTTGACCGTTGCCGCGACCAAAGATGTGTTTACGCAGCTAATGCAAAACCAACACGAATTCATTTGTTGCCTTTGCTCGCTATTTATTCTCATTGTATGCATCGCTGAATGTCGAGTCAGACACGACTTACGTTACAAAGGCAAGGAGTTGGAACAAAAACGGATGGGATTACCCTTTTCTTACAAGGAGATCCTGGTTGGTTCACGGAGAACTTATTATGCTTGTAATGCAAAAAAATGAAAATGAAATTCAATAAGGGATCCCCGAAAGTGAATAAATTCGCTTTATCTAGCTTACATTTACTTTTACAAGATCCTCCCATGTTTCACTCTTGTGTATTTTATGAATGACTTTTATATGGTTTACGGTACTTATATTTTATTATCCACCGCAAAATATATTGCATGTGATTGCATAAAATTGAAAGTGTAGATGGCGTGAAGTTTTTTTTTAGTTATAAATGTATACTAATTTTTTCAAACCGGGAAATTTATGTAAGCGTTTGTCGTCATTTTTAAAAAAATCGATTGTTTCGGAGGTTGGTGGTTTATACGACAGCAGCATAACATTGTTTTTTTCAAACCCCCGATGCTTTTTTTCGACATCAAAACACGGGTGGCCCGATGAGAGTAAAAGAAAAATTGCGTCAAGGATTTTTTTTTAATATCTGTGTTATTATAGTGTATTTTTAGTAATAGGTTCCGTGTAACAG
The DNA here is from genome assembly GCA_030770115.1 of Daphnia galeata. Classification (NCBI taxonomy): domain Eukaryota; kingdom Metazoa; phylum Arthropoda; class Branchiopoda; order Diplostraca; family Daphniidae; genus Daphnia; species Daphnia galeata. The sequence goes on from CM061114.1 coordinate 8,626,811, forward strand.
TAAATTGCATTCATAACTACATGTAACAGGGAATCCAAATTGCACAACCCCAAAGTCGCAAACATAATAATGAACAGAAAAAATATCTCCCAAGAGACAAAGAAAAAAAATCCATTCCCGACTGAGACCCAAATAATACAACAATTATGGTGGTCTTTAACGCGCTTTAATAATTATGTGCAATCAATGGGTTATGTGCGCCCGTTGGTCTGAAATATAGACATTTAATCGAAGTGTGCTGTAAACATACATATAGCATACACACGTTCACTGTGTCAGTGACTAGCACCCAAAGAAAATGGTGAGGAGTAAATCACAATCATCTCATTCTATTGAAACAGAATGGAATAACATAAACCTTATCTTAAAAATTTATTCCAGTTTGGACTGGAACACCGTCATCTCAATTCAAATCAAATAGCCTTTCACTATTAAGGGTGTGTGCGTGTGTGTTACGTAATTATTCAACTTAAATTATAGCTTTTTAAAACACCTTGGTTTGGTTGACTAACTTAACCCCTTTGACTTCACTTTGGAATTCGTATTAGTATTAGCCATAAATATTTCAAGTGGAATGTTGTGGGCTGCGCTATCTGCAGCCGCTATTTTTTTATTCTTTTGGTTACGTTGGTGTTTTTCTAAATCTCGCCAGGATCCCTTGATGCAGTTAGTTCCACCTCTCCACCATTCATTGAAATCGTTGTAGTTTCGTGGTGGTGAATAGGGAGCTTCGTGCAGCATGGAACATAAACGGCAAAAGAAATATGTGTTGATAAATTGTCCAGTCTCTTTCCACTCAAAGTACTCGTTGTAAAGCGTGTCATTTGAGTTCAATAAGTGAAGATAATCAGCTAGTTGTTTGGGTGTTGCAAAGTCATCAACATGAATAAAGGAATGTTCAGGAGCATGCTTTTCATAGTCTGCCCTCGGAGCTCCCATCACTATTGGAAGGACGTTGGATCTGTTGGGCGCGAAATTCAAAAAAAGAATTAAATTTAGCTCAATATTTTTGAAAATGAAAGAATCAAATCCTACCCAAGTCCATTGACATAAAATTTTTCTGTGATGTAGTCTCTGCAATTTGAGTTTTCAAACGCCAAATAGAATTTATACTCGGTTGATAAAATATCCAAGCAATGGTCCCCGCTATGTCTTGGACAATTCTTGGTTCCGCAGCTGCCGTAGATATCAACATCTATATACTTTTGTAGAGCATGGGCATACTCGAGTCGATTGTTTTTGGCTCCACAGTTCGAGACGAACCATGCCACTTTTTTGGTCTTGTTTGCTGCAAAGTTAGTGATGACTGGCTTCCTCTTGATCTTTCCATCGTAGTAAACCCATTTTTCGTAGGGTGTTACCAACTCACTCTCTGACCTGTAAGTTGCCGTCCAGTTGAACACGTCCTTCTCTCTGATATACTGGGTATGCAACGGACATTCCAACATGTACATGATCCAAATTTGATGTGGTGGTCTTTGATGACTTGGCGAAGCAAACATATCTATAGAAGAATAGAAGAACATTTTCATTAAAAGACTTAAGAGGGTTTTAAATTTTCGTTTACTATCAAGACTAGGACTAGATCTAGTTGTTAATAGATTAAAATACCGCCGCTAGATGGACAAACGCTTGAAAGAAAGTTTTTCATGACTGAACCATGACTGAACTTCAAGTCCGTCGACGGAAATGAATTTTGGGCTGTTGACAAAGGCAACAACCCATCTAGACAGCCAAGAGACCTCGTTACTAATTTCCCCAGGTGTCGTGAGGTGGCATTAACGAATTTGTACACGACGCAAGGACGCTTGTCTTGCAATGTGTACTAACCTTATTAAACACACACAATTTCTGTACACAGTCCAAACAGAACACAACTATAACCTTCTATGTTTATTTTTACTTTCTTTTGTAATATGGCTTTACCCTTGTTCTTGGTTTAGGATGTGTCATAAAATAAGGGGGGGGGACTTGAATGGAACAAGGTAAAATGATAATAAAAAAGAAACAGTTATAATCACCTTTAAACATGATAGCGTCTGCATTGGCTGCCTCGTCCCTGTTACTCGTCAGCGAACATCGGTCTACAGGGCATTTTTGTTCTGTGAAAACCTTTTGTCCACTTTTTGTTTGCCACGAACCAAGTCCATTGGGCAAGAAGATTTTCTTCAATCTTGGCTTAACAGCACCAGCAGGAACATCACTTGAAATGGCGTGATTGACGTCAATATCTCGGGAGGGAATCATCAGCTGTTCCTCTATTCGGTCACCCTGTAATCGACTTACAGGCCAGATGTTGTTGACTAGATCGCCTTGTGAGGGTCTATAGCCATCGTTTTTTATGTACCATGGCAGTCCGTGGCGGCGCAAGAGATTAATGTTAGCCATCGTTTTATTAATACCATTATCTGCACTTATTTTGGACGCATCATTGTTGATCATGACAAAATTATTGGACTCTTCGTCGAGTTCTTTGCTGTTTTGTTGATAGTAACCATCTTGAACAGGCGTTTGCTCCAGAACCCTTAGCCATAAGGGATTTTGTTGCTGAACATGAAATGCCAACATGACTAATGAAGTAACCACCACAGTATAGATTGCGTAAACAAACAGCCGACGAACAGACACGCGTGGCATTTTGATGGCAATAAATGGCAAAACTTGAAGCTAAGTGTTACACAAATGCTTTAAAACGGTTCCATCTGGACATATCACAGTGTAAGAGGATGTGGAGACGGACACGAACGTGATCACCGACAACAAACTACTGAACACTTTGGACGGCACTCTCTTCTTTCTACTATGGCGGTTCCCGTGACACACCGCCCAGAAAATCAATACCGTTGCGCCGAATCACAATAGCCCACCATCACTTCAACCGATCGAATAACCAGTCCACTTTGAAATGAAAATCCATTTGCACTATAAATATTTCGTACCGTTTGCCTTAGAAGAAGAAGGCTGACTGACTTGACGGGCAATTTAAAAAATAAAAAAAACACCACCTGGCGACCAACTGTGTGTGATGGTGCAGGCACTAAGGCAGAGATAAAAGAACCCCGGTCGGTTCCTGACTTCCTGTATCTCTGGTTTAAGGATGTACACACCTGAAGCTAGCCCTGAAATATTGAATTTAGTAAAAGGATCAATTCACTTATTTGTATTTGAAAATTATTCTAAGCACTGCTCTGTAATATTGAATTTAGTAAAAGGATCAATTCACTTATTTGTATTTGAAAATTATTCTAAGCACTGCTCTGTAATGATTTTTTTTTGCTGATTCAATATTGATCAAGTTTGTTCGTCGACTTTTTCCTAGCAACAGTTTGTTTTCGAAAAGTAGAAACTTCAAATTATTTTACCTGCCCGTCGTGAAGAAAAAAAATCCAGCCCAATTCAACTAGTGTCCTTGAAAATGTTGACGCCTCTGGGGGAAGAGAGAAACAAGTATTTCTCTTCTCTCTCTTCTTTATTTATTTATTCTTCTTTCTCCCCACTTCCATTCTTCCCGTCCTTATCTTTTTACCTGACGAAAACGAAAAGTGCAGCAAATGAAATAGTTTCTTCAAAAATGGCCGCCAAGTTGATCTCCTCCCCCTCAAGTGACGCAAGAAAAAACTGAAAAAAAAGTGTGAATAAAAGAAATTTCTCCATCGGAAATCAGTCGGATGGACGCGGAATGCCGGACTATTTAATTATTATTACAATATTTCACTACTGGTTAACATTTTTCAACTAAATTTTTATCTTTCAAAATAAAAAAATGTTCTTTTTTTTTCTGTCTTCAACTCTTCAATCAATAATAAACTTTTAAATTCAGCGATTAATTGCGGTTATAATATTTATTTTCACGAATTACAAAAAAATAAACAAACAAAAGAAACCAAGCAATGAGTCAATGACTGGCTTCATTCTAGGGGGCTTAAGGGAATTCTCAACGTTCAAAACCAGCTTAGATAGATAGACTAGTTTTTATCGGTCTAAAAAAATCCGATTTTAGAGAGGGATTCATTCTCACAGGATGCGCTCGGTTGGGTTGAATAAGCTTTTTAAAATTGCGCAAGCCAGCGTTTGATTTTCAGTTTGATTCTGATCCGGTTTCCTTTTTTTGAAAAGCATTCCAGTAATAAAGCTTTTGTTCTCTGTTAACATCACTCAAGTCCCACTATCAGAAGAATACCCAAGGGTCGTACTATATACTATTGAAGCGGCTCAATTCTTGTCATTTATATGTATGTAGGCCTATATATATATGTATATAGCTTGACTTTTTCCCCTTTTGTTTATTGCTGGAATTTTTTTATACAGTACTTGTAATGTTACCGTTGTTATGGTATAACGCTCTCACTCTTCAAAAAAGGCGGATGCTTTCTTGCACGCTGCAATAAGCGCCTAAAGAAAATCGGACGTTGAACTCAAGTATTTAATACTCTTGCTCCGCCTCTGCGGAACGAACAATGACCACAGCCAAACTCTTCAACTTCGTAACAAAATGACATCAAGATTTATAGCCAGCTCTTCTGCTTATACACTGTTATGAAAACAGTTAGATTTTCGGACTTTTAAATTTCAAATGACATAAAATGGATAATCTTTCAACACCTAAACACCTAAAATATAAAACTTCACCTTAAAATATGTCAAATAAATTATTTAAGGATCAATGCTCATCAGGGCTTGGCTGGATCCAATAAGCGCTGATCATTCGTAACAGTTGGAATCATATGTGTTGGATTAATTCATAAAAAGCTCATTTAAATTTATCAAGGAATATTTGAATGAATTATTTATAACTTGAGAAAAACTGATAAATCATTAGTCTATAACATCGAAATTAGTCTTTTCATTTTCTAAAAGTTGCCGCAATCGGCCGCCAGATGTCCCTATGTATTAGACCGATTGCGTAATTTTATTTTGGTATAAATAATTTTTAAAATTTCAATAATATTGGATTAAAATTAATTGAAATTAGAATTAATTGAATTAGCTTCGTGAACTATCTATACAGTTTTTAAGTAAAAGTTGATCACTAGCAAAAAAAAATTTTTTCATAATATCCCCAATGGGGGTGAGGTTAGCAACTGAGCTGATCACGCGAATGGGCCCAAGTTCGATTCTCGGGATAGACTGTGCGGCAGGATAATATCTGTGAGTCCCTCACCTGCGGTGAAGTCATCCGTATATGCTCTTAATGAGATAGTACGGTTGAAATCTCATAGTAACGTCGAGTTACGAGAGATGAAGGAGTAAATGCATTAAGGTGAAAGCATAACAATGCCGGTATACCTTACGTTGCTCTAGATTCGTGAGTCTTCCAACCAAGGCTTGATTCAGAAAATCAAACCTGAAGTCACTCCGTTCGATAATAGCCCATTACTTTTTCCGATGTGCTGATACAGCGTTGATCCTTTTAAGCATTTTATTCATTGAAAAACATATATTATACAAAGCTTACATTAATTATATTATATTATACAAGGCCTACGTCGTTGATTCGACAGAATGAGCCATCCCATTAATCTCTGGAAACTCCTAGATCGGCTCACCTGGAGACTTTGGGCTGGAGGCTTGAAAATTATTTTTTTAAGTTTGATTAATAGAAAAAGATAAATTACGTTAAATTTCACCATGGTGATATTTATAAGTAAAATTATATAATATTTTGAATGTTAATGAAACTAAAAATCAACATTTAAGATTATGTTTCAAAAAATAATGTGTTCTTTTAGCCTAAAGAATGGATATTTATTATTTTCAAAAACTAAAGTTTCGTTCGACACAGTCGAGCATAATCTAAGCGTCTAAAAAGTGTCTAAAATAAGAAGTCCATATATGGTTCAAAGAGTGTGACCGTGAAATTTAATATTCAACTCTATATAATTGAAAGGAAATGAAAAGTCACCTGTGGTAAAATTATATCAGAACTCGCCATGTAGTAATCTCATACGTTTCTGTTCCAACTCCTTGCCTTTGTAACGTAAGTCGTGTCTGACTCGACATTCAGCGATGCATACAATGAGAATAAATAGCGAGCAAAGGCAACAAATGAATTCGTGTTGGTTTTGCATTAGCTGCGTAAACACATCTTTGGTCGCGGCAACGGTCAAGTTTAGCCAAATATCCCCAATTCAGCCTAGTCGTCTCTTTAAAGTTGAGACATTTGCGCTGATTTGTCTTCCCCAAAAAGGTAGACACTTTTTGCTAAACCACGGGCTCCGGTCTATCTTGCTGCGATCTTTCTGATTTCGACCAAAGAAACCAATTTGAACAGGGTAGGTATGTTTATTGTGGACATTTTTTTCCTTTTTTGTATGCATTTCTTATAGAATTAGCATCCCTTTTTCAGTATTTTGTTTTCATTAACCACGTAGCAGAAGTCAAAGTTCTATATTGATGCGCTTGAATTCTTTTACTTTGACGATCTCCATTTAATTTCTAATTGTTTATTAAACCTCTAAATATGTTGTCAAAAATATAATGTGGGCTAGAAAGAGCGTTTTCTTCATTTTCGGGAATCTCTTTTCACACTTCGGTGTCATTTAGCATTTAATTGAAGTTAAATCAAAATTGCAAAGATTCCCATTTTTAAAACATGTAAGTTTTATAACTGTTTACATTTTTTTCAATTATATTTTTCATTTCAGGCATAATGAGTTCCCCGATTAATCAACCTGGATCTCCTGGTAAATAACAGAAAAATACAAAAACAAGTTGAACAAACAAATTCATAAAAATTGTAACTTTATTCAGGCATGTTGCGTCGTTCAAATATGCCCCAGCAAGGATCACCAGGTATTATAATACGATTTGTAGATTAAGTGAAATTAAATATAGAGCGCGCATTTTTTAAACCGAAAACTATAAAATGTAATCTAAATTATTTGTCAACATTTTGCAGTCATGTTGCGTCGTTCCATGAGCGGCAGTTCAGGATTGAATAATTTGTCTCATTCAGCGAGTTTCGTTCGTCGTAACAACGATCGAGATGGAATGGGAAACAACGCTGGAGTCAGTCCCGGTGGCAACAACGCGGCTTATCGTGCCAATTTAGTCTCGCACTACGCTGAAGATTTGGATAGACGTCGCCGCGCTGAACGAGCTGTAGAAGAGATTCGAACCGATGGAAGTATGTAAAATAATCCTTTTTTCGTTTACTGATATTATTCTTCCAACGATACATTAACTATCAAATTTTCTTTTTCAAAAAGTGCTATCCGATAACCTGAAGATCGAGTCTGTTGAGCTGTTCTCGCGGGACAACGCCCGTGAACATCGCACTGAACGCTACGAATTGGTTTTTGACAACGGCCGTGTAATTGCACTAAATTAGTTTCGAATTTTTTTTTAAATTCCGTATTATTGTTTTTTTTATGTACCGGCATAATCTTCCGACATATAACTTTTATTAGTTTTATTTTTACAAATTTAAAACAGGACATTGGATCTCCTTCATCCATGGCTATGTCTAGGTCAATGACAAACATGGCGTCGATGTCGTCGATGTCGCCAATGTTGTCGATGGACTACCGTTCATCATCTTCTTCGTCGACAACCGTTCTTCGTCGTGGCCAGCCATTTTTCATGGCTGTGCGCATGAGGGATCGCAACTTTGATCCACGCCGCGACATCTTGCGGGCATCGTTTACTTTCGGTACATTACAAACTTACAGAAAATCAAGAGATGAATAAATTCATGGCAAATGTGAATTAACTCATAGGTCCCAATCCTCAAGTGACCAAGGGAACCAAAGTAGTTTTGCCTTTCCGTATGACTCAGCGGGAATTCAGCCGGGCCCCGCAAAAGTGGGATATGCGTCTCCATCAGCAGGAGGGATTCAACATCACTTTCCAAGTAAAATTATTCTAAATCTGAATCGCGATCTGAATATTTTGTTGACGGGGACGTCTTATAAGCGGATATTAGAAGGAAATCATTTTCTTTTTTATAGGTCCACATTCCCGCTAATGCGCTTGTCGGTTTATGGCGAGTGAATATTGAAACGACCACAACGACGCCCGGTGCACGCGTCGATGAATTCCGATTCAAGGATGACATTTACATTTTGTTCAACCCCTTCTGCCGAGGTGACGAGTTGTTTTAAATGTCGTTCCATCGTCTCTTGATTTTACAATCGCTTATTTGTAATTTTATTAACGTATTTTACTTATAACACTGAATAGATGACCCGGTTTACTTGGACAACGAGGAGCTGCGCAGGGAGTACCTCATGAACGAGACTGGCAAGGTGTTTGTTGGAACTCATCACCGCCCCAAAGGTCGCCGTTGGGTCTACGGACAGTTCTCTGACGTTGCTCTGCCAGCTGCCCAGCTTTTGCTGGAACAGTCTGGTCTCAACCCGATGGAGAGAGGCAACCCTGTCCAAGTCGTCCGCGCCATTGCTTCAATCGTAATCAAATGATATTTAATCATAGGATACAGAAAGATTTCTTAATCATTTAAATTTGAACACACAGATCAACGCCAACGAAGGCTTTGGATTGTTGGAAGGCAAATGGGAAGGCTCGTTCGAAGATGGAGTTTGCCCGTGGGTCTGGACTGGAAGCTCCAAAATCTTCGAGCACTACTTGCGCAACGGATCTAAGCCAGTCAAATACGGACAATGCTGGGTGTTTGCCGCCGTGGCTACTTCTAGTACAGACATTTTTTAAAGAATTAATAAGACGCGAATCTACAGGAGTTATTTGAAAATTTCTGTTTTAATTTTAACAGTCTTCCGCGCTTTGGGTATTCCATCTCGCCCCGTGACCAATTTCGTTTCTGCACGTGACACCAACCACACCCTGTCCGTCGACAAATACTTTGATATCTTCGGAGATGAGATGAAAGGTGGCCCAGATGGCGACAATCAAGACGCCATTTGGAACTTCCACGCTTGGTAAATTTAGATGTCAATCTTTCTATCAACTAATCAACAACTTAAAAACTATGAATTTTAAAAATGGTTGACTAAAAAGGACTGAAGTTTGGATGTCCCGACCCGATCTCCAAGCCAGTTGCAATGGATGGCAGGCGATTGACCCCACACCCCCTCCTTATTTCTGGCAAAAGAACTCGGGAGGTAAAATTTTAATTACCCAATAATAATGTAACGATTAGATAAGACCCGTGATTTTCTAATCAAATCAAATTGATTTAGGTGATCAAAAGAGCCGAGGACCGTTGGCTGTTGAAGCCTTCCGTCGTGGTCCATCTTCCGTCGAATCCGTTCGTCGTGGCGAAATTGGATTCGCTTTCGATACCCCATACGTAAGACTTCAGATGAAATGATGATTATGTCATTTTTTTAAATTAACCATTTAACAAACTTGAACGTTCTTTAGCTGTTTGCGGAAGTCAATGCTGAAGTCAATCACTTCCAAGAGGACGAGACTTCCCATTGGGGATTCAGGAAGATTCACGTCAACAACTACCAGTAAATTTTTAGTAAATTGAGTTGCATTTCATTTGCGTTGACCTTATAACATTGAAAATTTTCAGAGTCGGTCGCATGATCTTAACTAAGCGACCGGGAGCGGACGATGACGTCAGCGATGCCGACGCCGAAGATATCACTAGTCTTTACAAGAACCCCGATGGCATGTCCCGCTACCAGAACAAAAGCGATTTCAACTACCACTTTAGTAATACTCTCGAATTCATATGCGTTTCGTAGCTCACCTTTTTTAACATTTAAACGCATTTAAATCTAATTGTGACAATGTGATTGGTCCGTTTTAAAGACCAGGGAATGTCTTCACCATATCTGGAAAGAAGGGATATGCTGAGAGGAGATTTAAGGGAAAACAGAGATATGATGCATTACCCAGGAGGATCATCAGCAGTGCGACGACTGAGTATCAACGACGTCAACCGCAAACCCTGGTATGATGAATCCCGTCATCCAACTGACCCTCAGGGAAGTTCAGCAGCTGAACGTGTGTCGGCCATGAACGCAGCTCGCGGAGTTGAACGAACTCAGCCAATGTTTGACAAGCGTCCCGTCAACGAAGATGTTTATTTCGATTTGATTGAGCAAGAAAGATTGCCTGGGGTCAGCCTTTCAACATCCAAGTTCTCATTCAGGTATTTTTTCTTATAGTCCCATGAAATTCCCGTTTCTTGTTGGGGTTCATTCAAAAAATCGTTGTTGGTGTTACATTTCAGAACCGTTCCCAAGAGATGAGAACCATCACGACAATCCTGTCTGCCAACTCTGTTTATTACACGGGAGTTACTGCTCGTCGCCTGGGTCGCAGCGATCGTCAGTTTGTTCTTCAACCCGGAGGCCGTACGTCACCTTATATTTTAGTTGTCATTATTAGGCTACATTACTCAAGGATATTCTGACTGATTTGGCGGTGTCATTTAAACATTATAGGAGAAACTCTGCAAGTCCGCATCAGCTGGGACGAATACCGCGATAAAATTGTCGACTATGGTCACATCAAGATCTTTGCCATGGCCTCTGTGCAAGAGACTAAACAGTCGTGGAGTGAAGAAGACGACTTCCAGCTGGAGAAACCCAAGTTGGATGTCCAGGTATGTCAGTCAATAAATTTCCAACATTTCCCGTCCCAAAAGCACCTATATACTGTAGCCTACTTTATGATGTAATATTCATCGATTGATGTGTGCAGGTCCGCGGAAATCCTCAGATCGGTCAGGATTGCTTCGCGACGTTCAGTTTCATGAACCCCATTTCAGTGACTCTGACAGAGTGCGAATTCACGTTCGAAGGACCCGGTCTTGTTCGCGCTCAGACTGTGAAATACCGGTGAGTGAATAGAATCAAATTCTGATTGAAATCAAACGAGGGAGACGATAGGATTTATCAAATAATTAATTAATTGCTGGATTTTTCTCTTCCATTCGCCAGTGACGTGAAACCCGGAGAGATGATCAGTTTCGCTCACAAGTTCCTTCCGCGATTCAGCGGTGAGCGCAAACTGGTCGCATCTTTCAATTCCCGCGAATTGGGTGACATTATCGGCTCTCGCCCGATTCATGTCCGTGACTGAGGCGTCGTCATCAATCCCAGCAACGGACTATACAGAAACTCCATCGACATTATTACGATTTGGACCTTGAAACGAACTTGGACTTGCCCATGGAACAGTGTTGCAATTTAGTCAAGTAACTCTTTTATTGCTGCCTTCTCTGCACTCTTTACATCTTTTACAACCTTATTTCATTTATATAATATTTGATTCCTGACAATAAGTATAATCGCCTTATATTATTGTATCCCATTGTAACCACTTTTTATTCTTCTCTTGCCTCTATTATACGTTGGTGTCGGTTTGAAACATGACTATCAATCTTCTGTCTATGGTGTTACGGTTTGGCCAGCCTGAATAAATTTCATCAATCAGATTTATATTTTTGTATTGTCTCATTTTTATTGCATGTATTTTGCAGGTCTACTGCAGAAATTCTGTAGAAATTTTTATACTGTTGACCGATTATTTTCCGAGTTTGAAAATGGGATTCAGCAACATCCTCACACAACGCAATAATGCACCATATAATAGTACGATTTCGAGAATCCTTAAAATTTTAAAATTTCCTAATTCTAATTTAAAATTTAAAATAGTCGATAAAACAGGTAAATAAATGGTAACGTAGGATTGACTATCGATATTTCATCGGTATTTAGTTTTATTTTATAGTAACCATTTGTCGTCTTCAGACTAGCAGGTTTATTCTTAAAAGCTTTTGCTTTTTTGTTTTTTATTGAATTAACTCGCTTTCTAATTAATAACCAATTAAATTAGTTGCGAATAATATTTAAGAATTCAGATGGAAGAAAGAAATAATTGAAAAAGACATTAAGTAAATTTCAAAAAATTTTATTTGATAGGCCAATCATTGACAAGTTAATTTTGAATTCGAAGGGCATAATAATACACTCGAAGAACATTTTCAGGAAATTATCATGATCTTCATATATGGTACTTTAGGAGCTCTGCCAGGGTCCTTTATTCATACGGCAGTAGGGCTGGATAAATGCTGGTCCGCTGATTGTGGCACAAGCTGAGATGTTGTTTGTTCAATATTACCAGACTGTTGAGGGTTGTTTTTGTCCGGGAGCGGGACTTGGCCAGTTTTAGTAACGTCGTTCCAATTGCTGGGAAGTTCCTGTTGGCCATCCCAATTAAGCCAATCGTTTAACACTCTCAAACATGAACCGTCAAAAATTGACAAGACAACAAAAAAGCTGATAACAAGAACTACGACTGAGGTCTCATTTCGGTGCAATGCACTACAGGCAATACCCACAGTCAACAATATTGAGACTAGCATTAAAAATATGTTCAAGTATCGTTTTACTCCGGTCCAGCTCATGTTCATTACGTACCACAACGTCTGGAACATGATAAACACTTGAAGTGTAAAATACGTCGACATGGTAGCCGACCGGGCAGGGAACCAAGTGTCAAATGACGTTGTGCACGTTACGTCAACCGATTGATAACTGTGCGGACCGCATAGGAGTTCAAGCTTGGCTGGTTTGCAGGCCGAAATGAAGTTGTATGCCAATACAGTAACCGGCCAAAAGAATCTGATTCCTAAAACAACCAACACGAAGAAAAATAGTCCAATCAGCATTAAGCCCCAACAGCGGACCAAGCGAATCATAGGGGCGTTTCTTATTGCTCCATCAAGCATTCCCGTTTGGGATTCATAATCCATTATCTTCATGACGGAAATTGTGTGTCCTATGCTAATTACAAAATAAAGGAGTATCCCTGCCACAAAGAGTTGCTTGGTCCAGTCAATTTGTTCTTCTGGCGCCATCGGGTAGTTTATACTTTTGTGATTGCATGTTATTCTTACAGTTGTGTCTTTGAGGGTTTTCCCATATTCTTGGATGCCAATGATCAAAAGTGACTACTACAAGTGCTGCTAAAATGACTATCAAGTCCCTTGCGTAAAAATATTCCCCGAGTTTTGCGAATCCGGCTTTGACTTTTTCGTTAACTGTCGACATTTTGAAATCGTATTCAAACAGTTGTACAAATCTGAATATAATGGTGAGTTGCACCGATATATATACCCTTCGCAGACGGATCGAAGCCTTAAGCACAGCTGAGAAAGCGAGAAAGTGATGATTTATCATAAATTTAATGACCACAATTTTAAAAAATTTATTTTTTTTATTAATTTGAGAATTTAACGAACAATCTTCTTAAATAATACCCGTCTTATATAAAAGACAAATTTTAAATTTTGACTTTGAAAAAAAAGCAGCACGTTTACGGACCCAATTTAGTTTTCAATAGTAGCGCCACTAACGGCTAATACGCCTACACCCAAGCGGCAATATTACGAACTATTCGTTCGTGAAAATTGACTTTAACGGATATTTAATTAAATTGTATCATACAATAAATAAAATCTATTGAAAAACCTTCGAAAAAATAAAACGGACAAATTAAAAAAGTAATCAAATTAATTGATCAACAAAATTACGAGATGGAGACGTAATTGTACGAGGGAATCAACTTGTGGGCAGAGCCTTTGTGGGTATATAAGGCGGAACGAATGTAAAGGAAGCCATCGTATATCTCTCGATATAATCCTGCAATTATTAGTTTCTCTATTGCAAACAAAATGAATTCACGAGGTAATGTTCGATTGGTTTGGAAAAAGATTTGGAGAAGATTTTGGGTTGTACAAGAACACCGACCCTATGGAATGATCAAGATTTGGAGAAGAGTATTGAGACAAGTTCCAGTAAACTATTCACCTCCCGTGCCATGCCCTCTTCCCTCAACCGATCCTCAGTCGATAACATACGCGGACTGCGAGGCATTTTTTGAAGCTGTTACCGAAGGTTCAAGGAAGGATATATTAAACATGCTCAATATTCACGGACCGGAAGTGATTACTGAATTGTCTAAATCGTACAATGAAAATGGGGAAACTCCTCTACTGGTGTCCATCAAAAAGGGAAATGTGGACATGGTCAAATATCTCGTTGGCAAACTTGACGTTCCCATTGGACAAATTGGACGATTCGTGTGGAAAGGTGTCGAATATCTGGATGTTCCAGCACTGTACGTGGCTATCGTTCGCGGAGAAATGGGCATCGCCGCCTATCTTCTTTCCAAGGAAGTGGAATCAAATCAAACCAGAAAAATAATTGATTCCATCATCTCAAGTCCCAACGAGCGACAGGTGAAGATCAACATGCTGGAATTGATGGGTGCGATCAACTTTTACTTTTACCAATCAGATCCAGCACGACAAAACGGACTCATGTACTGGAGAGAAGCGATGAATCTTCGTCAGCCGACGATCGATGGTGAACCAGCGATGCCTAAAACTCTTCTACCATCCGATTTAGGCCTATTCACCTCTGAGTTTACCACATTAGAAGAACTTGAGGAGCTAACTGTACTTGAGTTCTTCATTCAAGCAATTCTGGTTAGCCAACGAGTGCTAAACACTATCAGTCCTGGTCCCCATATTTGTACACTCATCTTCATGTGTCGATGCGCTTGGATTTATTCTTCCTGGGAAGGACAGCGAGGCAGAGCACTCTGCATATTGACGTTCATTCTACAACAATCAGAAGAACTCCAATGGAAGGAATATAAGAAGAGTCCAATCACTAACTGGGCACTGGATATCATGATGAGAATTATCACTGATTTGCGACAGAAACGATACAATCCAAGTCAAGAAGAGTTGACAGTCGCTAATCTGATGGCCACTTTCGACTTTGCTACTAATCACATGTCTGCTCTCCTAGTAAAGGACCAACAGGAAGTAGAACCGGATACTCTAAACCATCTAGCAAATTTCATCTCGGAAATGATCTTTTTGCTGAATGAAATGATGCCGCAATTCAACTGGGAGCAACGTAAACAGTTTGAGCGCAGTCTTTCCCTTTATATTCGCAAAGATCACCGATGGGGCCCTGCAAATCGAAATCTTCTTCATACGATTTGCGATTGTTCAAGCCAAATGCCGCCTCCTGTACGTGCTCCTCTTGCTACTAATGACCAGTTGAACGATTTAATCGATAACGCAGACGACGTTCTGGACTTCAGTAATAATGACATTGAGAGCGACATCGGAAGTGATCTGGGCTCCGACTCGGTTAGCGAATTTGATATTAGCGATGAGGACTACACCGGAAGTGAGGTTGGAAGTGACCCGGAAAACGACTTGGATGACAAATTGGATACCGAAGATATAGAGAACGACATCGACAGTGATCAAGAGAGTGACCTGGAAAGCGATGCTTCTGATGGTAGCGACTCCGATGGCGACGATATGGATTCAGATAACAGCGATGCCAGCAGCAATTTCGATGACAGCAGCACTGACGTAAGTGGATGTCCTTCTTGTGGAGCAGGCGAAAGGATGTCGTCCGACGACGAAACTGACGATGAGCTTTTTGACCTGATAAAACGTCGCCGCGAAAAAAGAAAAACTCGAAAAGGAAAAAGGAAAATTCAAAACATCAATGATGATATATTGACGGCAGCCGAGAATTTTCAGCTTTCTGTTACTCGGTTGATCCTTCGACTTGGAGCTGATCCTAATGCCACCGACATGCACGGATTTACTCCTCTTCACTTGCTGGCAATGAATCGCGGCAGTGTCGCTCAGTCTCGGATGTTGCTGGACTATGGAGCTCATGTACACCAAACTGACTCGATGAACAGAACACCTTTGATGCATTTTCAAGAATGGCAAAGCCAACTCGACAATCAGGGAAATCCTGATCTTAATCTTCAATCCATGATCGCTAGCGTTCTGCCGCTGCCTCTAAGTTGCTTAGCTGCTCAAGTCGTAAGCAAAAATGAAATTTTTCCATTCGACAAAGAGCAGGTGCCATCCGTTCTACATTCCTTCACCCAATGACATTAAACTACTCGGACGGATATTCAGAATAATTTGAAGATATGGTAAATTTGTTGATTCATGTGTGTGTTTCATTTTGGATACTTGTCACTGTTCTGTCAGTTGATTTCAATAAAATTTCTTTTTAAAAACAAAATGATTTTGTTAAGCGTGTTTTAATTCGGTATTATTATCATATCTTTAACGTTAGTATAACTAATATAAAGCATTACGCATTACGTGAAATGCTCTTGGTAGGTTAGCCTATAAGCACCATTCGCCCAAGTTATAATGTACTGACGTTTCTTAGAAACGGTCCTTATAGATAAGGTTGGGTTTGGCAGAATAAAATCGATATATAAATATTAGAGTCAAAAATTTAATTGGATTTTTTTAAAAGCCAGTTATCGTTGCACGTACCGGCACGCACACAGCAACATGGACATTTGGTAAAATTAAATGTAAACATCGCGCCCGATCGCGCCTTTCTTGCTGCTCGCTCATTATCCCATATTTATAATCGCTCTTGACTACATGATTGAGGTCAATAACTGATCTTATCCCTGATCGAAACTGTCCTTCCGTGCCAAATGGGGATTCAATTAGTTCCCGATCATTGGTATCGTTTGTTACCGCATGCGTTGACATTGTTACAGTCAAAAAGAAATTATTGATTTGTTGGCGAACATTTGGCCGGTTGCTATAAAAATTAAAAATAAGACCCGTAGAGCAATAACACCTTATCAAGTCAAAAATTCAAATGTATAGACACGTTTGGTCACTTTCATTCTTCTTCTTCCTTTGGTAGTTTACTTAGGACCGGTTGCCAAAAGACAAAGTTGTCTGACACCTTTACTGCAACACGAACATCCCCTCTCGGTAGATTATTACGGAAATGAATGAAAAGAGTATCGATATATAGTGATCATATTACCAGAGAATCTTAGAGAATTGCGCAAAATAATATCGGTGAATTTTAAATTTTCTTCAGAAAAATCTTTATTTATTACGGAAAAATATAAGGCATTTACTAACTAGGCCTATGTCAGTACTCGAGTGAGTACGATTCAGTGCAGCTATAATACCAGTTCAATAGCCAGAATTCAAAAGTATAGTTGATGAAGTTGCTCTATTTTCGATTTCGCAAAGCTAGAAATAAAACGGATTTTTTTTCAAATAATAAGCAAACAAAAGTATAAGTCATTTCAATATTTAAAAAGTGTCATATATATAATGCATAGATCAAACAACTGAGCGCCATATGCTGCTAATATTTAAAAAACAAACAAAAACATGTCAAATTGCAATTGATCATAAACATAAATCTCCACTCAATTTAGCTTTTCTTCCGGAATGATTTCGCAAAAAGGTTCCTCTTCCGATTTCATATCGTCCGATGTATACTGGCTATCTTCCAAAGCGAACGGATGTGAACCATCTCCTGTTCGGTAAATTCGGCTGCGAATAATTCTTTCCGGAACAGTTTTGAGGTCGTACGCCCAGCCAATCCAAGCGAAGAAATCGATAAAAGCTTTCGTCGTGTTCATGTTGTAACGTCCCAATTCAGCTGCTTTGTAATCCCATGGAAAGACATGATGATAATTGTGCCACCCTTCACCGGAAGTCAGGAAAGCAACTAACTGGTTTTCGGCCGGATTGATTGCTCTGTATAATAAAAGAGTTGGAATCGTATTAATAGGTTGTTGAACGCACGGTCAGAGTTATAATTAGAAAAAAACAAAAAGCAATTGTGAAACTGACTTGTCATAGGGGTGGTTGCCCCAAATGTGGGCTGCGCTATTGACGAGCCAGGTAACATTCAGTGTGAACACGTAACGGAAGATGGCGGCAACGAAGAAAGCTGTTTTGAATGACTCGCCCCAAAAGTACCACGGCACGAACGTTGGCATCGCCAAGGAAAACATTAAAACCAAGGGTATGTAGTACCTTGTGAGGTAGAAAAAGATTATTTTTCAAAATACCCCTATTCAAATTTCTAATGCATTTGGAACAAGGTTTGAAAAAATAAGTAAAAGTGGAGTAACTGCGCTCACTTTCGTTGGAAAATCACAACTGGGTCTTGTAAAACATCGCTCATGTCAACCGTTTTTCCACGTCGTTTCACTTCGGGATGTTTCTTGCATAATAGCCAACCGACGTGAGCGAAAAAGAAACCGCGACGGGCGTTGTGGGGATCAGCATCAGTTTCGCTGAATTTGTGGTGAACGCGATGATCTCGGCTCCAGACGTAAATGTCATTCTTTTTTTTTTCGGGGAAGACGAGGGAAAGAGTTGAAATGCATCATTAAATCTTGTCTTTTTTAAAAGTAGTCTTTAGAAAACATCTCAATTATTCTCACTTGAACAGAAAGCGTCTGTCCCAAAGCGGCAAAGATACGAAGTGGCAAATTGGCTTTGTAGCAACGATGAGCCCACAGTCGATGAGCTCCGCCCGTTATTCCAAATCCACCAAAGATAAACAAGGCGAACGCTAAATCATAAAATATAAGACAATCAATATTTATACACTGCCGCACTTTTTATAGGAGGAAAAATGTGTTGAATTTTATTGCGGAACGGCGAAGTTAAATAACATAGGAATGGCAATACTTACACCAAGATAGAGTCGCTAATTTGGTCGCCGTGAAACAGAGATAGAATCCGTAGAGAGCGGCGAAATGAAGATAGAGGAAAATCAAAACGTTTCGCCAGACAATTTTCAGCGGCTGTAGTTCCTTATTATTATCATCGCCGGCAGACGGACTGTCCTTTTGAGTTTGGGAATGTGACACGCTTCTGGCTTCAGGTGTCGTCACCCGACTGGTCACAGCAGCTTTACGACGGATAAAAGACGCTTGTTGCTGTTGCTGCTCCTTCAATAAGTCATTGTCCTCCTCGGCCACAACTCCGAGAATCGACAAACTGACTAAATCCGCACTAGGATCCGGGGACGTCCACATACTGCGGGAAAAACCAATTCATGAATTATTACACAGAGATAGAGGAGAAATACTTCGCTCTATAGCTTCTTCAGAGTTTTATACTTGAGTTAACCAGAATATTGAGGAAAATTGGGAGAGGCTAATAATAATAAAGACATAACAAGCGAACAAAAACAATTGTCAACCGTATAGCCTGCATGCCTGCTATATACTACAGCTTGATTAAATTATTTCATTCCAACTTCCAGACTGTAAAAAAAAAAGAGGAAAACAACAACAAACCTAGATTGTCTTTCGAGATTGTTGGAGCGTGCGGTAGAATACTGTATTATACGATAAACTTTACGTCAAAAGAAAAAAAAAAGGGGGGAAACGGGATATTATGAAAGAAATACATCCTGCAGAGCAGCCCGCATTGAATTAGTAAACAGTTGGCATTCGTTTATTTCAAGGAAAAAAAAAGTTTGTTGGAGCATTTTTAAAAAGTTATCTGGATTTAGGTTATAGAGTGCGCATAAATAGTCGAACCATTGTTCGTCATACCACCAAGTCTGACAAGAATCAATATAGTGAGTTCAAAGTTCTAAACCATTTTTCTGGGAAATTTCACTGCTGAATAAATGAACATCAAAATTACAGTTCATAAGGTATACCTGCTGTCGACTGCTGCTGTTGATAATCGATTGAATTCGATTTGCTGTAATTTCCTTTGTGAAATAAGGCAATAATCGATATTATCTTTAGCCCTTTCACTGTGCTGTTGACTGTCTCGTATAGATTATTGACGCTATAACAGATCTCAAAACACAATAACACGCTCGGCGCTATAGAGAGAGAGAGAACACGAACGCTTGGCTTCCAGACTAGTAATGATGACTTTGTTCAGGAATATTCCCCGTTTTATGTATTCCCCTCCTATATCACGAGGAGTGGGGTTTTTTTTCTCCTTCTTTCTTTCTCTGGGATCCGGGTTCTGAATCCAGTGCAAGGAGGTAGGTCCTTAAAGCAAGTCGGCAGCTGTAGTATATAATATTAGCTCTATACAACGCTACGTATAGCAAAATGGTGCAGTTTGGGTGGTAGAGAATATTGTGGAGGTATAGAATATGATAAAAGCCAAATAACAGCAGACTTTAAGAAAAAAAGTAAACTGTCCCGCTTTGTAGAGGTTAACGCCGTGCCTTTTGGCTATATATTCTGATATAGCCGCGTCGCACGCGGACGCGGTCACGGGTCCAGCAGCTTTATTAGTATTTCCACTTACAACACAAGTGCGCGTTCCGCTTGTTGCTGTGCACCGTCTCCCCTGTAATTAACTATAGCTATAGGTATATTCTACCCCCCTTTTCTTTCTGTTTAGCTTCGTCTCTCTCTTCCCTTCTTTCCCTTTCGTCATTTTATTTTTAAGTTTCGTTTCGCACCGTTATCCCGTCCGGTGTGAACGTACCTAAAGTGGGCCCATAGTTTTTTTTTTTTTTTTTTTTTTTTGTGGAACCAGCAACGTATTACAAAGCTCTTGATATATTTTGGAGACACAAGCAATGGACCGTTCTTCTGCTATCCATCGCTATTAGCCCGTCATTGTTTTCTCAATTGCTTTCATGTGCTGTTGCCAAAACTATATGAACGGCATTACCTACATATCTCGGGACTAGATAGATGTGTAGACGCTGTGGGCTAATAGAAACTAGATTCCGAATAACTAGTTTTTTTTTGCTTCTTCTGGCGTACAGCAATCACTTTCTTTTGTTAAAACTGTAAATAGTTTGGCTGCTGAGCCTCTCCTCAATTCAATTGAAAAAAAGAGAATCGGCAGGGTTTAACAAAATATTTTACTTGGCCTTATGACCTCTATTTGATTCTTTTTTTTTTTCAAAAATCTGGGTTGCAATGTGCAAGTTCATCTAGACAACAAAGAAAAGAGAGAGACCGTGATGATGAAGGCTTGAGGGCCTGTTGTCGAACTTTGGTGCCACCCGGCTATACGGTTTCACAGCATTTGATTGTTGTTACATACTGGTGGCCTGGCGCCCGGATGAGTATTCGTTTTGTGAGCGCTGCTGTTTCTTTTTTATCCGAGAAAAACTGTTTCGCCAAATAATCACTTAACCGTATTACCTGCTGAGGCGATTCGGCAATAATAACTGAAGCGATGGTAGAGAATTTGGTGATTCTCTATATCCCCAATGACAGGAGATAGCCATAATTCTTTTTCATTGACCAATGGCGAGTTGATTGGAACGAGGTGAGTGTCCCGGTATAGTTTCTATACTCCATCATCCATTTATTTAAGTGAATCTACGAAATTTATTTTCTAACAGGTGTTTTATTACGTACGCTGTTATTAATTCTCCATCATCTCAGATGACTTTGCCTCCGGCCAATTAAACGCGATTCTCATTTTTCAACTCGTCTATATACGTGATACAGCCCTCAAGCGATCGGCTTCTATAATCTCCAAAGGATCTCCAATGATACAATAAAATGCAAATCTTTTGACCTTTTGTATTCTGGACAAGAAAAAGAATGACGGAACTGAAATCATTTCAATCTTTACAAGTCCCTTTAAAGTCTAGACATTTAAACTTCGAATAAATTGGTGAGGTATTGACCAGGGGCGACCGTGTAAACTACACATTTTCGCAATGGCTTAAAAGGCTTTGTTACTTTAGTCTAAATATACCATAT
The DNA here is from genome assembly GCA_030770115.1 of Daphnia galeata. Lineage (NCBI taxonomy): Eukaryota > Metazoa > Arthropoda > Branchiopoda > Diplostraca > Daphniidae > Daphnia > Daphnia galeata. The sequence continues at coordinate 8,648,300 of CM061114.1, forward strand.
GCTGATTGTAGATATTAAAGGGGAGCAAAAACGTGTCAACTATCAAGCTGCAAAAATGAAGGTTTTGTATATGGGTATACAGTACGTATAAAACTATGTACACATAAGAAACCTCCATTTGTGTATAGCGCATATATACGCGGAGAATTCGGCAAAAAGACATTAACCTTAATCTCATTTCCAGCGGAGGCATTTAGCTTCAATATAACGTTTTAATATTTTTTTACAGTTTCTACGATAACACATACAATGGAATCGTTCCATTTCTGTATCAGTAAGAGGTACGGCTTTTGTGCGACACACAATGCGGCACTCTGCTGCATAGAAGAGCTTCTCGTGTAAAACCCACACCCTTTTCTTTTTAAAATAAAAAGAAGAACGAAAAATTGCCGCATTTGTAATATACTTTTTACCACATTTGAAAAAATCGGATGGCCAACTTTCATTTAACTCTTTTTAAAAATAAAAAAAAGAAAAAAACCCAAAACGGAAATGTCGCTCTCATTGCCGCACGCAATTGCATGCTCTTTGTTTTCTGCGGAGAGAGTCAAAATTTGTGTTAACAAAAAATGAAGATTTCTACCTGTGCTGATTGTTGGCTAATGTCGTCGTTTGACATTATGAAATCATTATCTAATTGCTTGTAAATATTCGAGTCGATTGCTAGAACAGCAACAAGCTCACACGGACGCGTGTTGCCTAGCTCAGTGATGCTGAGTGTGTGTGTGCAGAAGAGATAAGATATTTTACATAAATGGACTAGGCTAAAATATTTGTAATTTTTAGTATAAGAAAAGAAAAAGTTGAAAAACCCACAAATGATGCATTGCATACTGGCGGCTTTGAATTAGCCATAGGAAGTGACCGCATTGCTGCATATACCTTTCAAAACATGTAAAAGTCTGCAGGCTGTGTATAAATAACTTTCCCTATTTTTCAAGGCCAATAACATTGGTTATACTGATGTATTTAAAAAAAATGAAATCCGATGGTTATTGCAATTCAAATGTCCCTGGAAGATCTACTTGATTCAAACTTCAAAGCCGTGCACAACTGACAGTTTTAATAATAAAGAGGTTGATGCTCCATTGATGATTTGGTAAACTTGATTGACTATACTTCTGCCGGCCATTAAGTCACAGATATGAAATAAAGTCTATATACTCTATCATGATAATCTGGGTTGGCTGCAGGTTCCACATTTTTTGTTTTCAATTGAATTTGTTTTTACTTTTTCTTTTTCTGTTTACCTGAAGTGGGCAGCCAGCCATGAGTGTATTCTTGGAAATTATTAAAATTTTATTGCTGGTTTATATTGGTGTCGAAATTTAGGAAATTTCCTATAATTGGAAATTTTGTTTGCGGTGACTAATATTGTTGAGTTTCTCTTAAACATACGAGTAACTTATTTAACCGTTAATCGCAAGCCAAAAAATCTGCCGAGAGTTTAATTTTGAATACATTTTTTTGGGGATCAGTCCGTGTGTCGGATTACTATCATTGTTCGATGTAAACTATCCGTCACTGCCTCACTGCGGTATGGCTATTACATCACCACGCCTGAATATTAGCTTGCGTCATCTATACATATAGTCTCATGAAATCAGCTTATTGATAGTCTCGACACAACTTAAAGCAGCCAAACAAGGAAAATCCTCTATTAGGTCTTCTACATTACATACAGCCCACCGTTCACACAGCAAATGCTCACGAACCAACAGCATACATATTTGTCGCAATAAAAAGAACATTATGTGGCAATAAATAGAAAGAACAGCTCTTATCTATTTTAGGATATTTAAAATTATGAATTATAAGTCTTCGACAGTCAAGAACAACGATTAACGGAATAACGGTCCAAAACGATTTTCTTTACAAATTCCTGACAATTTTAGTGAAATATTATTTATAAATGACCTACCTTTAATAAATCTGCCAGATGGCAATAAAAACGTTGTAGCTGATGTTATTCTTCTTGCTCAGATCTATCTACCAGACGAGGTTTTGCACACACCTGAATTTTACGCAGCAGTGAAGTCTGGAATAAAAATTTTTGGAAAAAAAGGTTTTGTTAGTTTTCAAGGGAAAGGATTCACGTTAATGACTAAAAACCACTTAAAAACATAAGCCAATAGTCTACCTATATATACCGGTCGTCTGTAATAAATGCCGTGACTCTGGGACGCTCTGCAAGTTAGGGTGAGAAGAGTGCTGTGATGTGTGCGAGAAGGAGAGTAACAAATGCACTGAAAACAAATTTGGAACCTGCCAAGTAATACCATGCAGAGCCGATTGTGGGAGTATATGCGATGACTCTCCTTGGACGGACTCAGCAGCTGTGGGCGGTTGCGGTTGTTCCGGGTTTTTCCCCTATTCTAAAAAAAGGGAAACATTTGCAACCACGTACAGAAAGAAAACGACGATGACTCTTGCGTTAAGGGGCTTATCAAACCGCTCAATTCATTC